>CM076584.1:163680772-164385523 GCA_034641835.2 Pinus albicaulis
GGAAGATAAAAATATCACTTTCCATTTCGGATATCAAGCCGTAGTTGAATGTCGCAGAAGCTTGGGGTAGGTCCCAAGATCCAGAATGCCGGATAAGGTAAAACATTAACCTTTCAATATGTTTGTTTTCGTCCATAAATTTAATGTCTAAAAAATTTGTTTAAATCAAGGGAGAAACACTACCAACGAGGAAAATAACCCAGTTTTAGAGCCAGATGTAGATGATCCTCATGTGTTGTTATTGCCTAAATATACTTCAGGCTGAAAGAAGGCAGAGTTCAGGGTAACATCAAACCACGCTCAGTCTGGTAGCTAGCCCTACCAGATCAGGAGAGGGCTCTCTTCGGGTCAATCTCAGCAAAAATAATCAATAGGGCTTGAGATGACTTGAAATGAAGGCTGATTTTAGGCTAGGTATATAAGTAAAGGAGTTTGATTTTTATTTTTGGGGTTTTGTTGGAAACAAAGGGAAAGGCAGTTTTGGGTTCGGGGATGAGGCCTAGTTTTTGCAGAGTTCTGAATGAGGCAAGGAAGGAAATTGTTTTGATGCTTTGGATTGAATGAATGGATAGTTCAGACCAGTGAGGAGCTGAAGAGGGCAAGAGGCTTTCAAGAATCCTCTTCAAACAGATGAAAACATGGAAAATTAAACAAAACTGAAGGCAGAGAAAAGCAATCTAATGAATTCCACCTTTATCACTCATTTGTTTAATTTAAGAAGAAAGGAGAAGGGAAATGATACACATAAAAATCAATGAACTTACAATCACATAGAGAAACACACCATCAAAACACAGAGCCACATGGATCCCAAAGAGTGCTTCAAAACTTGGTCTATTCCTTTGCCAAAATTGCAGAGATGAAATGTACAATGAAGTGCCAAGCAATCCCAAGTGTCCAACCCTGAAAATGACTGAAGAAATACAAGATATAGACATTCCTAAATCATCCCCATGCCTCTAGGGGTCAAGCTCATCATTCTAGGAGCTGTTTCAACCATATCTAAACTAAGAACTATAAAATAGGCAATGAAACAATTTGCCTCTATATGATAGGAAACTGATTCATTCACTTACATTTCACTTTTTGGTGAATGAATCTACTAAGATGAGTAAAAATGTGCCAAAATTACATAAAATTCATGAAATTACATCAAGTTACATCAAGAGTTACATGAAAAAGTCAAACTAGCCAAAACTAGGCGAAAATCCGAGCTGCTGAGTGAAAAATAGGCCAAATTTCCCAATGCGTCGCGCCTGAAATCTCTATGCATAACACAGCTTTGAGGCTGATTTTGAGGGCCTTATAGAAGTCCAAATTGAGTGCTAGATAGATCGTTGGAAAGCCCTGCCTATCTAATTTCCAACCCAAGTGGAATTTTGGAATTTGGTTTCCATTTTCTCCTCCAAAAATAAAATCTCCCAACACTGCTTCCTGTGTGTGCAAAAAGTGGCAGAAAGGCCATTTTTGAGGTGTTTTTGACCCTTTAGGCAACCCAGAACTTGTCAAAATTATTAGGTAATGGGTAGGCATGCATAGATTTTTATGAAAAATCCAGAAATTCAAAGTTTTCCTCCAATGGAGCTACCAATTATAACCGCACGCCAAGTGGTGCTACGCGTCGGGCGAAAAAATCTGTGTTTAGGCCAAAAAATTCAAAATTGACAAAAATTTTCCCAAATTTCTTGAAATTTGAGCTGAATGTCCACCATCAAGTGCTATGCTGGGCCAAAGAAGCTACGACCAAAATTTGGAGTCTATCATGCCTTTTGCGACACTTTAGTGCCCTCCTTAGCCTTGTTTTCAAGATCTTGATCCTCACTTTGCAAACATGATTTCGCGCCCAATAATGGTTCTTCATGTGCCTGAGCATGTTATTTTCCTTGTTTGCCTTCTCCAACAGCTTCTCAAGATGAATATTGACCCTCTCAAGCCAAGTCTCTCTATCAGCCTCAATCTCCCGCTCGATGGGTGTTATCTCTATTTGGCTTCTTTGGGCAGCTTGTCGGTTTTCACGGATGTTTTGCAACTCCATGATTGTTTGCTGATCCTCCAACTGTTTGTTCTGATGCTCCAAGTAGTTTATGATCCATTGGGCTCTTTGGAACTTGACAGTCAATGTGTCAAACTCCACCCTCTGCTCCTGAATAGTCTCTCTCAACTTTGAGCTTGGAGAGCTCAAATTCTCATCAATAAGAATGAAATCGATATCCTGGCCTCCTGAAGGGCCCTCATCCTGCATAGGCCTCTTACCTCTGTCCTGTAATTGTGCTGCTGATGACGGCAATGAGACCCCTTCCACCCCAGGTGGAGATAGTACTCGTCAGGCTGCTGCAAATAATACTCTGGTGCCTCTCTGATAAGTAACAAACACTGGTACACTGATAGGCTCTGTCTCGTGACCTTCAGGCTGATGTGAAGGTTCACCTGGATCATGAAAAACCTCCAGAGGAACCTAAGGTGCTGTGAAGAAATCACGGGAAATGAAATCCTCCCATGAAATGCCCTGCAATCCAAGATGATGTACGACCACGATCTTGATGAGTGCATAGTGATAAATACTGTTGTACTGCTGCTCAGGAGTTTTCTTCTGCACAAGAGTGGTCATTCTCTTGATATTCTGGCACATGAAATAAGGGATGTTCATCATCCTCACCCTGGTGAAATGCATCAATAACCTGATGTGGTAGGCATAGAGGCGTGAGAACCGGCCCTCACAACTGAAATATTTGATAATGAGTTTCATCAGAGGCGCATAGGATTCCTTCAGGAACCGGAATGGGAACACTCTGCTGAGCTGCCTCACAAAACTAGGCCTGATGTATGGTTCATAATGCACTCTATCCACCTGTTGTCTTTTGTTCCACTGTTCACCCACATTTGGTAATCCGGTTGCTTGAGAGATGGTTTCCGGTGTCACAGTGAAATTTACACCAGCAAGAGTTACCTGACCATCATGTAAATGAAATACAAACAAATTATCCAACTCCTGATGATGATGAATCCTGGCAATCATCTCACAATACTGATAGCATGACTTCTCTCAAAAACATGCCATGGAAAGTGGGCAAGCCTGCAATTGAGTCAATGAGGTGGGCTCTTCTCTCACATGTTTGCCACCTTTACAAGGCCTTCTAGGTGCATGTAGCTCAGTGGTAGAATCACTATCTCTGTCATAGGATGTATCAGTGTTTGTCTCCATGATGTTTCAAGGTCTATGCAAGATCTATGAGAATTTTGATGCTTTTTGTCTTAATTTCCAAATGTGTGTCAAAGGGGAGGGACTCTAGGAGATATAGGGCAATAGGGACAATGGGGTTTTAATCAAGTGATAATTTTCCTTTTGAAAGCTTTTGATTTGACAAAACTTAGGGACAAGGGACAACCACTGGATTTTTTGGGATTTGGGGAAATTTTGCAAATGAGAATAAGGATAATGGGAATGAGATACTATGAGTGGCTTTAGGGATTTAAGGGAGATAGGGGAATGGACTGTAGTGATGATATTACAGTGAGGGGGAGGAACAAAAAGGTGGGGAATGAACAAGTTTGGCACCAAAACAAATTTTAAAACTTTAACTTCAAAACCCTAAGGAGGCACTTCAACAAGAGGATAGGGTTTATAGTTTTGGCATTCAAATTCTCCAAAATGCATTTTCAAATACTTGTAAATGACAACTACAGTCTCACATGAACTTACTTGGACAAATTAGAGTGAGCGATTTGGATTTTTTTGGAGGCAATGACAAAATTTGGGTGTCGGCCCTGTGCGCCACGACAGTGGCCCAGTGCGTTGCGCTCTCCTTATGCACCGCAACAGTTCAAATTTGCACGGTTTAGAGTGGCCCTATGCGCCGCGCTCGGTCAGTGCGCCGCGACCTCTACCCAGTGCGTCGCGACAGTGAATTTCACACACAGTTTACCCCCAAACGATGGCTTCATTTCCTCCACTATTTCTCTTGAATTCACTCTTGTCTTGGCTTGGAAATGGATTATTGAAACAAAAAAATATCTTTTATGCCATAGACTTTGATTTTTGATTTGGAAAACCCACTTTGTAAAGTCTGAAAACTTTGGCACTTTTCACATAAACTCTATTTTTCACATAAACTCTATTTTGGAATACTTGCCAATACCTTTGATTGTCCGAGACAGTCAGACAATGTTTCACATGAATTTCAAATTTGTTACTTGAGTTCATCGGAATATTCAAATTACTTACTACCTTTGCAAGTGCATCTGCAATACCATTCTGAATACGAGGGACACAAGTCAAAGTATAGTCTGAAAACAATTTCAAGATATCAAGAACAACATTTCGGTAAGCCCGCATTCGAGGATTCTTAGCTTGGTATTCACCTTTCACTTTCTTAATAACCAACTCAGAGTCGCCATATACTGCAATCCTCTTAGCATTCAACTTTCTAAGATTTTTCAGACCAGCAATCAAAGCTTTGTATTCCGCCTCATTATTTGAACAATCAAAAGTTAATTTATAAGAACAGACCCTTACATTACTTGGTACCTTGTTTGGGGCGGAAAAAGGGCTGCGTACCCAAATGCCAATTCCAGCACCATCACTTCCTACTGCACCATCAAAATCCATGGTCCACAAACCATCTTCATCTTCTTCCAAGTGCTAAAATTCTGTTTGCTCTGTTATTTCTTCTTGCTGTCCATCAACTTTTTGCTGCTGTCAGAAGGCTGATTGCTCAGCGGAACATTCAAGCTTTTGTTTCTCTTTCTTTATGACCTCTCTGAAATTATCGGTGATTTCCGGAATGTCTTCTACTTCAAATAACTGACTATTTACATCATTGAAACTATCTGAATACAAAACAAAAGACTCTAAGGCTGTATGTACATAATTGATTGGATGATTTACCGGTTTCTCCTTGCTGGTGATCATATACTTCATCTTTTGCTCCCGATATAATCTTCTCATATGACCACATCCATCAAAACATTCTTAGTTGGAATCTGATCTAAGCTAACCACCAAATCTTTGATAAGCCCAATGCATCTTCCTCTACTAGAATCGAAAGAATAAAGATCATGATACTTCCTAGTGATGTCCAATCCCAATTTCTCTATGATTGCTCTTGGCATGAGATTATGAGATGCTCCAGAATCAAACATGGCATTATGTAACACAAAATCATGCAATCTAAGGTTGATATAAAAAGGAGGCACGTCACTATCTGGAGACTCACCATCCAATGCTGGTCCAAATATCAACTCAGGTTGATCATTTTCCACATTCACCATATCAGACATTGGATCTAAATTCAGAATTTTAGACACCTGACCCTTATAACTGCTATTCTTCATCAATTCAGTCAAAGGAATGGAAAATTTTAACATAGCAATTTCACTCTCTAAGTTAAAAAATGAAGTTTTTTCTACCTCTTTGACTGGAACATCCTTCTTTTCAACTTTCCCCCTTGATACAATTGGCTGATTGGATCTTTCATTTGCTGATGGGGATTTTCTAGTAGTGGGATTAGCTATCTCTTTTCCCTTCTTTTGTGCAACGGGTGAATCATTCTTTGGTGCTGAAACTTCCTTTCTCTTTTGAATTGGATTGATAGGCACATCTCTGTTTCTAAGTGAATATTGACGCTACTGGGCGGACAAAGCATTCATATAATCTCTCTGATATTCATCCGACTCTTCTTCAAGAGCTGTCTCATTTGCCAAGATGAAATCATCGTCTTTTTGTACAGCTGATTTTTCTGCATACTCCTCATCTTCAGTGATAAAAGTTGGCAAATCATCAGGTGTAAAGAAGTGTTTCTCTTCTCCTATTACATTATCTTCATCATATGATTCCGGACCAACAAAATTCTGATGTAAAGGTTTCTTTACCTGCTGTTGTACTACTGGTTCTTGTGCTCGCTACTCTCGTTGTTTGATCCTAAATTGGGGTTGCTGTTGGCCACGGAAGTTAGGATTTCTGATCTGTGGTTCAGGCTTATCAAGTGTCAATCTTTCAATCATCTTTTCCACCTTGCAGAGTGCTTGATCTGAAGTAGAAGCCCCTTCCTTTATTACTACTTTCTTTTTAGCTTTCAATCTAGCTCTCTTGTCATTCAAATTAGCTTCAACACTCACTGCAATTTTCTGCATGTCCTCCAAAGTGGCCGGATCTCTTTCTCTTAATTGATAGGCAATGTCTGGATCAAAACCATCCAGAAACTTAAGAAAATACGACCTCCTAGATGGCCTTAAATCATCAGGAATTGCATTGTAAACCGCATTGAATCTAATACAATAATCTTGGACAGACTCACAAACATTCCGCTTGATCTTGGTATATTCAGAAGTGATCTGAAGAGGATCTTTATTTACTTCCCATCGATCCAAGAATTGTCTCTGAAGCTAAGCCAATGTAGCAATACTCCTTGGCTGCAAAGCTATGAACCATTTTATCACTTCTCCTCCAAAGGTTTGCACAAATAATCTCATGGTCACATTTTCTGCATCAATTTCATGAAGGTCAAAGAAATCTGCCATTCTATCCACATGCTGCTGAGAAGGAACAATTTGAGAAGTACCATCAAATAATGGAATCTTGCTTTGATAATCACCGGGCATGTCATCCAAGTTTTGAGGTAACACAAGAGGTGAAAACTGGGTAGCCATTGCTCTTGGTGGATTTACAATCGGATTTGGAAATATAGGAGGAGTCGGAGCAGTTGATGTATGAGGTGTGGATGGAGGCGATACTGTTGCAGATTGTTGATCAGAAATAGATGGTTGCACAGGAATGGTAGGAATGAAAGGAGGCTCGGTATGAACTTGTGAATTGGATGTAACTGCTGATGGCCCAAGAGTTTCAGATGCAGACTCTATAAACTCAGGAATATTTGTTGCCACAATGGAATTTTGAATATTCAAGATGTAACTATCAATGGATCTATTAGCTTGTTCAATTTCAAGATATTTGATAAACTCTGGATTTATGACAGTAGAACCAATAGCACTTTTAGACTTAGTCTCAAACAATGACAACTCAAATTGTTCATCAAATTCAAGATCTTCAAGGTATTCAAACATAGCGGGACGAATGAGATTTGAATAGAGGAATCATAGGCCTTTCTCGATGAAGGATTATTGAAATAAGATTGGGATTTTCATACACTGGAGGTGGATCGGGATCCAGATTTGCTCTAGTATGTCTTCTAGAAGCCAGTGTGTTGAATTATTTTCAAAAATCAAAGGGACAAAACCAACTTGTTCAACCTAACAAATTCTAGACTCATCATCCAAAGTCTAGAACGATCTGATGTACTGGGGGGAATTTACAAGTCAAGTGTCACGTTTACAAACTAGACCGGAGATTGACTGAAGCAACGTTTGTCTACTTTTGCTAATGCAAAGCAAGATCGTTTCGAAGGCTACCTAACATAACTTCAGGCTCCGTCTGTAGCTTATAAAAAGAATAACACTAACAAGCAAATCATTTTGTACCCAGTATGGTTGCCACTATGTTATTACCTAAATCTACCTCAGGCTGAAAGAAGGCAGAGTTCAGGGTAACATCAAACCATGCTCAGTCTAGTAGCTAGCCCTACCAGATCAGGAGAGGGCTCTCTCCGGGTCAATCTCAGCAAAAATAATCAATAGGGCTTGAGATGACTTGAAATAAAGGCTGATTTTAGGCTAGGTATATAAGTAAAGGAGTTTGATTTTGATTTTGGGGGTTTTGTTGGAATCAAAGGGAAAGGCAGTTTTGGGTTCGGGGATGAGGCCTAGTTTTTGCAGAGTTCTGAATGGGGCAAGGAAGGCAATTGTTTTGATGCTTTGGATTGAATGAATGGATAGTTCAGACCGGTGAGGAGCTGAAGAGGGAAATAGGCTTTCAAGAATCCTCTTCAAACAGATGAAAACATGGAAAATTAAACAAAACTAAAGGCAGAGCAAAGCAATCTAATGAATTCCACCTTTATCACTCATTTGTTTAATTTAAGAAGAAAGGAGAAGGGAAATGATACACATAAACATCAATGAACTTACAATCACATATAGAAAAACACCATCAAAACACAGAGCCACATGGATCCCAAAGAGTGCTGCAAACGCTGGTCTATTCCTTTGCCAAAATTGCAGAGATGAAATGTACAATGAAGTGCCAAGTAATCCCAAGTGTCCAACCCTGAAAATTACTGAAGAAATACAAGATATAGACATTCATAACTCATCCCCATGCCTCTAGGGGTCGAGCTCATCATTCTAGGAGCTGTTTCAACCATATCTAAACTAATAACTAGAAAATAGGCAATGAAACAACTTGCCTCTATATGATAGGAAACTGATTCATTCACTTACATTTCACTTTTTGGTGAATGAATCTACTAGGATGAGTAAAAATGTTCCAAAATTACATCAAAGTCATGAAATTACATCAAGTTACATCAAGAGTTACATGAAAAATTCAAACTAGCCAAAACTAGGTGAAAATCTGAGCTGCTGAGTGAAAAATAGGCCAAATTTCCCAATGCACCGCGCTTGAAATCTCTATGCGTAGCACAACTTTGAGGCTGATTTTGAGGGCCTTCTTGAAGTCCAAATTGAGTGTAGGATATATCATTGGAAAGCCCTACCTTTCTACTTTCCAAGCCAAGTGGAACTTATAAATTTGGTTTCGATTTTCCCCTCCAAAGATCAAATCTCCCAACACTGCTTCCTGTGTGTGCAAAAAGTGGCAGAAAGGCCATTTTTGAGGTGTTTTTGACCCTTTAGGCAACCCAGAACTTGTCAAAATTCTTAGGTAATGGGTAGGCATGCATAAATTTTGATGAAAAATCCAAAAATGCAAATTTTTCCTCCAAAGGAGCTGCCAATTATAAGCGTGCGCCAAGTGGCGCTACACGTCGGGCAGAAAAATTTGTGTTTAGGCCAAAAAATTCAAAATTGACAAAAATTTTCCCAAATTTCTTGAAATTTGGGCTGAATGTCCACCATCAAGCGCTATCAATTTGGAGTCTATCATGCCTTTTGCGACGTTTAGTGCCCTCCTTAGCCTTGTTTTCAGGATCTTGATCCTCGCTTTGCAAACATGATTTCACGCACAATAATGGTTCTTGATGTGCCTGAGCATGTTATTTTCCTTTTTTTCCTTCTCCAACAGCTTCTCAAGATGAATATTGACCCTCTCAAGCCAAGTCTCTCTACCAGCCTCAATCTCCCGCTCAATGGGTGTCATCTCTATTTGGCTTCTTTGGGCAGCTTGCCGGTTTTCACGGATGTTTTGCAACTCCATGATTGTTTGCTGATCCTCCAAATATTTGTTCCACTAATTCAAGTAGTTTATGATCCATTGGTCTCTTTGGAACTTTACAGTCAATGTTTCAATCTCCGCCCTCTGCTCCTGAATAGTCTCTCTCAACTTTGAGCTTGGAGAGCTCAAATTCTCATCAATAAGTATGAAGTCAGTATCCTGGCCTCCTGAAGGGCCCTCATCCTGCATAGGCCTCTTACCTCTGTCTTGTACCTATGCTGCTGATGTCGACAACGAGACCCCTTCCACCCCAGGTGGAGATAGTACTCGTCGGGCTGCTGCAAATAATACTCTGGTGCCTCTCTGATAAGTAACAAACACTGGCACACTGATAGGCTCTGTCTCGTGACCTTCAGGCTGATGTGAAGGTTCACCTGGCTCATGAAAAACCTCCGGAGGAACCTGAGGTGCTGTGAAGAAATCACGGGAAATGAAATCCTCCCATGAAATGCCCTACAATCCAAGCTGATGTACGACCATGATCTTGATGAGTGCATAGTGATAAATACTGTTGTACTGCTGCTCGGGAGTTTTCTTCTACACAAGAGTGGTCATTCTCTCGATATTTCGACACATGAAATAAGGGATGTTCATCATCCTAACTCTGGTGAAATGCATCAATAACCTGATGTGGTAGGCATAGAGGCGTGAGAACTGACCCTCACAACTGAAATATTTGATAATGAGTTTCATCAGAGGCGCATAGGATTCCTTCAGGAACCAGAATGGGAACACTCTACTGAGCTGCCTCACAAAGCTAGGCCTAATGTATGGTTCATAATGCACTCTATCCACCTGCTATCGTTTGTTCCACTGTTCACCCACATTTGGTATTCCAGTTGCTTGAGAGATGGTTTCTGGTGTCACAGTGAAATTTACACCAGCAAGAGTTACCTGACCATCATGTAAATGCAATACAAACAAACGAGCCAAATCCTGATGATGAATCCTAGAAATCATCTCACAATATTGATAGCATGACTTCTCTCAAAAACATGCCATGGCAAGTGGGCAAGCCTGTAATTGAGTCAATGAGGTGGGCTCTTCTCTCACATGTTTGCCACCTTTACGAGGCCTTCTAGGTGCATGTAGCTCAGTGGTAGAATCAATATCTCTGTCATAGGATGTATCAGTGTCTGTCTCCATGATGTTTCAAGGTCTATGCAAGATCTATGAGAATTTTGATGCTTTTTGTCTTAATTGCCAAATGTGTGTCAAAGGGGAGGGACTGTAGGAGATATAGGGCAATGGGGACAATGGGGTTTTAATCAAGTGATAATTTTCCTTTTGAAAGCTTTTGATTTGACAAAACTTAGGGACAAGGGACAACCATTGGATTTTTTGGGATTTGGGGAAATTTTGCAAATGAGAATAGGGATAATTGGAATGAGATGGTATGAGTGGCTTTAGGTGTTACACCATTTTTTGGTCATCTAACCTATTATCATTAGATGGACCCAAGTACACCATGTAAGACCAATTTTACCCTAAGTAAAATTGCCTTCACTATGTTAAAACAGGAAACCCCAAAAGGAAATATTAAACAAACCTATATTTGTTTGATTTTCCTCGTGGAATAATTAATTAAACCATAATTTAATTATTATTCCCAGTCATGTTTAACCCAAAATCAAAGAAATTAATTAGATAAACCTTTATTTATCTTATTATTTTCTAGGAATACTTATTTAAACCTTATTTAGATAATATTCCTTGTTAAATATGACCAAATCACCCACAAATAATTAAATAAATCATTATTTATTTAATTATCTTTCAACCACTTCCTTAAATAATTAAATAAATCATTATTTATTTAATTATCTTCTAACCGCTTCCTTAAAAAGATAAATAAATCATTTATTTATTTATTTTTAACAAATTAAGGGATTTGACCCAAGTCAAATACCTTTTCCCTCCAACAAATATAATAAAATATTCCATAAAAAGTGGATCTAAATCTGGTTAACCCATGCACCAAGATCTAGAATGACCCAATATTTTGTTATAAATAGGAGGGTTTTTCCTACCATTCTTCACCTTTTGTTGCCTATTAGATCACTCTGGATCTATACACTTGGTCCCATTTTTCCATCATTTGCTGTGTGAGCTCCCATTGAGCTCTATTCTTTGCATTGGGTTTTCTACACCAACAAGAGAAAGAAATCTTAGATCTGAAGTGCTGAGGACTTCCAAGAACCCATCCCACTGAGGAGAATTGGATACGCCTTCTTGTTTTCCTCCCAGGTGCCCAATTAATATAAAAATTCTTTCAAAAATTGTTCTTGTCTTGTCTATTGGTATATGGAGCAAACCCTTGTTTTTTTTGCTTAATGTCTTTCCATGCATAGATCTGGTTTTTGCAGCTCTTTTATGTTCAACTAACTGCAGATCTGAAGATATTGGCAGCCACTTTTGTTGTTAGGGCTATTAGTTATGCGTAGCTAAAGTGGTCCTTTTTCGTACACTTCGACAAAGGATTCATACTAACATTAGGGATTTAAGGGAGATAGGGGAATGGATTGTAGTGATGATATTACAGTGAGGGGGAGGAAAAAAAAGGTGGGGAATGAACAAGTTTGGCACCAAAACAAATTTTAAAACTTCAACTTCAAAACCCTAAGGAGGCACTTCAAAAAGAGGATAGGGTTTATAGTTTTGGCATTCAAATTCTGCAAAATTCATTTTCAAATACTTGTAAATGACAACTACAGTCTCACATGAACTTACTTGGACAAATTAGAGCGAGCGATTTGGAATTTTTTGGAGGCAATGAAAAATTTGGGTGTCGGTCCTGTGCACTGCGACAGTGGCCCAGTGCGCCGCCCTCTCCTTATGCGCCGTGACAGTTCAACTTTGCACGGTGTGTAGCGGCCCTATGAGCCGCGCTTGGTCAGTGCGCCGCGACCCCCACCCAGTGCGCCACGACAGTGAATTTCACACACAGTCTACCCTCAAACGCTGGCTTCATTTCCTCCACTATTTCTCTTGACTTCACTCTTGTCTTGGCTTGCAAATGGATTATTGAAACACAAAAATATCTTTTATGCCATAGACTTTGATTTTTGATTTGGAAAACCCACTTTGTAAAGTCTGAAAACTTTGGCACTATTCACATAAACTCTGTTTTTGTTTCCTTTTTTGATTTTTGAGCTGAATGATGAATCTTTTGTCTGTCTTTGCAGAGATAGTTGGCATGAGGTTTTGGCAAAGGTGACTAGGGCTACGCCTGAAGAACTTTACAACTGAAAAAACTTTGAAAATTACATTGCATTTATTACAAACGGATAAAATAGACAATTTTTCTTCAAAACAGAGTTTTGAAGAAAAATCATTATCAAGCATTATGATGATAAAAATTTTTGCGATGAAAACCTATTTCGAACCTCCCTCATGTGCCTGCTGACATTATTAGACATTCTGAAGACTAAATTAATGAAACCCTAGACCTAATGAGACTAAAACCCTAAAATGACTCTTTGGTAACCGGGAGACCAAAAATGACTGTAAATGATTTTGATGAACAGACACGGACCAACAGGTACATGACATGAGGGATATGAGTGACAAGACCCTACCATCAGATGATCCATGCTCCTAATGGAATGCAGCTGACTGAACTGAATGAGACACCTAAAATGAAATGTAACAAGAGAAATTTGATCTTTGACGGAGGGATGAAGATACCGACTCTAACACGTGCAACCTGATCATTGTAGTGGGGACCAAGCCGACAATGAAACTATCAGTGAGGGCCGTGAAGGTAATTAATTTCCACTTATAATTTTTTCTAATTATACCTTGATGGTTGTGCTTATAACGTTTTTTGTTTAAATGACAGAGAATTTTTCCCTTGAGGATCTTACCACCAGAGAGGAAGATAGGGCAATAGTCCCAATGGCGACAACTGGTGCACCAGGTAAATAATCTCATTGCAATTTTTTTTATTAATATTACCGAACCAGTTCAATGATATTTAAAAAATGACAATTAAAATTTAATATTATCTGTTTTTGTAGGCGATGCCCCGTCACTGGATGAGACCAGACATCGTGACTACGCAACTAGGTCAGCGGCGACAACTGGTGCACTAGGTAAATAATCTCATTGCAATTTTTTTTATTAATATTACCGAACTAGTTCAAAGATATTTAAAAACTGACAATGAAAATTTAATATTATCTATTTTTGTAGGCGATGCCCCCTCACTGGATGAGACCAGACATCGTGACTATGCAACTAGGTCAGTAGTGTGGGTTGAAAGGCACGAAACATGAGCAGAGCATGATGATATTGATGATGTAAGTAGGAGCTTTAGAAATAGGAAGAAGAAAAAGAAAATTTGATAATATAAATTATTGTATTATTATAAGAAAAACGTTACCATACTTGGAACGTTTTTTTATTAGTTATTGAATATTTTTTTTTATGCTCATGAAAGTAAAAAATGAAATATAGATTGGGTATTGGGGAATTGAGAGTGATGTGAGGGGGGGGGGGAGCATAAGAGCTTCCACCTTCACGTGGTTGGCCCTGTTTAGTAGAGAATAATTTATTGGAGCGATTTAATCTTGGAGCAAACCTCCCTCGATCCAACGTAGCAACAAAAAGGTCACTGTTGACTTAGTTGCTACTCTTTCAGATCGTGGGAGGCTTGTTCCAAATTCATGCGACTCCAATAAATTGTTCTTGAAACGAAGAGGAGCTTATTCAGGTATGTTTTGACATTTTCAACATATGTTCTAACATTATCATAAGAATGCATCTTAGAGTAAAAAATGCTACATCAATTACTTGTATTTATTGTATAGATAATGATGGATTTTGATTGACTTGGCAGTGCAGGTACAAATCCTCTTGCATCATGAGCAATACAACTTGTCAACCAGGGTCATGTCCAGGATATTTTTCTTGTGCGCTTGACCAGGTTTGTAATGTCACATTTTGTAAGTTCCTTTATAGTTCATAATTCAATATTAAGCTTGTTCATGATTATTATCTAGGTTTTTTGTATGTGTTTTTTCATCTATTTGATTGTAAGAAACTATGCATGTTTCCTGTTGTTCACTATGATTTCTCCCATTACCACTCCCGGGATGAATCCGAATTTATTGTTACATAGGTTACTTTATTGTTACTATGATTTCTCCATTTACGATTTCATAGGTTACATCATGTAAAGTTGTCAATCTCAAGTTGGTGATGAGCTTTAGTTCTCCATATTTGGGGCTTTTCTGATATTTTCTCCCTCATGTCATTCCTGCATCACCTCGTTGTTTGAGCATGCCAATTGTCTACCACTTGTACCAATTAGCACATGTCAATCTTTGAGTGGTGCCACATTTCACCTATTTTCGGCCCACTTGACCATCTGAAAAACTCAAATCCACACACCATGTGTCTTTATCATGGAGTGCCACATGTCCTAGATATTTAGGCCGACTTATTGATCCATTATCTGACTCAAGAATCCTGTGAAAATTATTTTGCATCAATTCCTTATCTAGCTAGCCATATGAAATTTATCCAACAACACTTTATTCCAAAATAATCAATGTTATAGCAAAGTCTAAGAATTGACCCCTCAATACTCCAATTGAGGGAGTATTTATACAAAAAATTATAAGAAATATCTCACAACAAAGAGAGATATAATTTAGGATGACTCATGAATATTTTACAATAAAATAGAGACAGATGGTCTCGTGGATAAGAGAAAAGAGAACCGATGTTGTGTTGTTCCCTTTTTTAATGAATGTGCTGGAGGCAGGCCCTATGATTTGGCTTGCTGTTGTCCTCTTTAGTAACTCTATGCTGGCTGCTCTGTTTTACTGATATTCTTTACCTGTACTGATACACTTTGACCTGTTTAATCTCTGTTTATCCTTTTTATCATGACTTACTGTAGTGAATAATCAAAACTCATGCAAGGATAATTTTTGCAAAAAGTCTAACATCTCTTCCCACCATTGTGTTTCTGGTATTCTTGTTCTTCGAAGCTTCCTCAGAGTTTCATCAGTCTCTTTATATCTGAAGAAAGTAGGATGAATTGGGAATAAGTGTTTTACCTCATGTTCGAGATAGAACAAATTTTCCAGATTGTCACGAAGAATATTTCCTGTAGGAAATGCTTTTGTTACTGATGAACTGGTTGATGAACTAGCCTGGTTGTCAGAATATTTATTCAATTTCTCAACATAGTTTTCCAGGCTCACAAGTTTATCCTCTGAAACTAAAGGACTTGGCAATCCTTTATTCTACAAAATATTGAATCTCTTTGTAAAGGCATTGATTTTTTCCTGCATATTAGAGCATCTTCTTTCTATATTCTGCATCAGAGTTCTTTTAGTAAAAACTCTTTTAATCTCCAAAATTATTCTTGTTCTGTCTTGGATGCCTAGTTCTTCAAGTTGATATCGGTTCTTGGTATTCAAAAATTGTATAAGCTCATTGGCTTCCTCAGCCATGTTTCCTAATTCTTCTCTTGCCTTTAGAATTTCTTTTAGAGCCAATTTAATTAAATCATTCTTCTCATACATTATTTGGATTGATGGCCAGACATATTTTATTGACTGAATGATGTTGGTCCAAAGAATTTCTTTGATTTCTCCCAAAGGTTTCTCCAATGTGAGATCCCTTTCTAATTCTCTCACCAATTTTTCTAATCTGTTAATCTCTCTTGTCTTTTCTGCAACACTCATCTTTGAGAGATCATATTTTTGTTCTAAGGTAATAAACTATACCTTTGTTTTCTGGTGCTATGTCACTTGGAGTTTCAATTCCTCCATTGATTTTATTAATTCTTCAGTGCTTAAATTGGAAGTGTTGACCTGTGATAATTCTGTTCGCTGACCTGTTGTTGCTGTACCTATAATTACTTCTGTTGTAGATGCTGGAATATTTTCCTGCTTGTCCTTTAATGCCTTTTCAAGTTCTTTTTCAGTCTCATTTAGTTTCTCATTCAATTTCAAGAGCAAATCCATCAATTCTTCTTCATAGTTTTTCTTTATGATTTATGCAGTTTGTGCATGCCTTGAAGATGGAAACTTCGGCTGTTTCCTTAAGGCTGCAATATCATCATCTTTCTTCTTGATCAAGGCTTCTATACCTTTGACATCCTTGGGATTATGACCCAATCCAATAATTATTTCTTCCAAAGTATTTATTCTGCTATCCTTAGCCTGGGAAGAGGCTTTTTAAAGATGCAATTGAGCAGTAGTATTCTCCAAGGAATTCTGCAATCTATGGGCTACCATTGATTTATCAGTCAAAATTGAGTAAATCATTTCACCAGTTTGTTTGTGCAGCTCAATCTGATCCAAAGGATGAATATCCTTTGCTATGATTTCAAAATTGGTTCTGAAATAATCTGCAGCTGCTTGAGGCTCCTGCACTTTGCGTTTAAAATGACGCGTCAACATTTTACCCTGCTGGATGTCATAGGCTGACATCAATCTCTGTTGACTTTTAGGAGCCATCTTCAGATATTGATTATAAACTTGAAGTCTTAATGGATCATTTCTAGCCTTTATATTTATAAATGTCTTCTTAATATCCCAAGCATATTTCACTGGTGGTTTGAAGGAAGATACTTCTGCACTTTGTTGCCTTTGTAGCTCTTTTCTCTGTGAATTAGTGGATGTCCCACTGATTGTGCATGTTTGCTAGTTGTCTAATTCTTCTCTCCTCTGACTATTAGGGATTTCCTGAGAAAATTCTACTTCTGAAAGAGGATTTAATATATTTTTTTTGATATCAGGTTGTTCTGAAGATTCACTGATAGGGGTAGCTATTTCTACATTTCTTTTCTTACCCTTTTCTTCATTGAGAGGAGTTTGCAAAATTGAAATTTCTACCACATTGATCTGAGTAGGAGAAGTCTGTATTTGGGCATGTTCCTTGGAAGTTTCAGGAAGCTCTGTCATTGTGAATTTCTCTGAAACCTATGTATCAGTCTCCTTTTCCTTCCCTTTGGATGCTACTGTGGCTAATGCACTGATTTCCTACAATTTTTTCTGAGAGGCTCAAGCAGAGGAAGGACCATTTCCTGGTCTTTTCGCTTGTCCAAAAGAATCCAGGTCAAGTATTTTCTCAAGATCTTTCATAACATTTTCAACATTGACCTGTTCACTATCTTGTTCTATTAAGGTCCCTTCCATCCATTCATCCATATTGGAAAATTTTTCAATCTCTAGAATTCTATGGTGAAGGTATGGTGACAATTTGTTTTTCATTCTCCTGTCACAAATAAAGTTGTTTAGGTCATAAGGTACCCAGTAGAATTTTTTTTGCAATTTGAGATAATCTTCTAGGATTCTTTCATCTTCTTTTCCTGCATCCCTAGAATTGCAGACAAAAGGACCTAATTGACTCTTAATTCCGAGCTGAGCTTTCTTCTTTGCATTCCAAAAATGGACTATGTCTAAATTTATCATCTGTCTAAAATATTCTAAGGAAAAGAGCCTCATTGGAACATACTTTGGTAGCTTGAAAGGACATAGCTCACTGCCATATATTCTAATTTCCGTATGAGTCCTGTATAGGTACCAATCGCCTATCTTGTATTTCTTGGAGAGTTGGAGAATTTTCTTAATGTCATTATTGACCCTAGGAGGATAGACTCCTGTTAATAAAGTGGTTGCAGGGTGAAAAAATAGGTCAATGAACTCATTGTAAGAATAAGGAGAATCATAGGAATTATGGAAGATTGCAGACCAAAAAATGACAAACCTAGGATTTCCTTTGGCATAAAGTTTCATGACATGGAAAGGGAAAATCTCTGATTGATAGTAAAGCATGAGATGGTATATAACAGTGGAATATTTGAAAACTCTTTCATCTTCTAATCTCATGAACTGGTCATGAATTTTATCAGCAATATAGGAAGCAAAATTATATTTCACAGCAGGAGTCTGTCCAGGGGTAAAAATTGACAACAACATTAGGGTTAACTGGTCAACATATTCACTAGTGTTGAAACCCATTACAGAGGATATCATATTCAAAATGAGTCTACCCATATTTGTGAAAAAAGTATATGCATAAGGAGGTGGGCCTTTGAGTTGATGTTCTGGAAACATGAAAGTTTGGTAGAGACGATTCATCTCTTCTTGAGATAAATTAGTCTATTTTTCAAGTAAATCTCCCATGGAAAGGGGAGTAAGGGCTTGGCCAGGCTGAAACTATAACATTTTGTTGATAAATTAAGAAGTTATTGGGAAAAGGACAGTTTTACTTGGGGACATGACTGCTCGTTGATTGGGATCATAATTAGCATGGAAATGATAGATTATTTCAAGAAAAATGTGGACTGAGGGTAGAAGATACATCGGAAGATTGGATTCCTATAGTCCAAAAATGTCAGAGCCGTTTAGGTAGCTATCTCTGCATTGGAAAAAAATTCTGAGAGGATTTTCACTAAGGACAACGTCTTTAATTTGAAAATCCCTATCTTCTAGAGGCAGATAGTCCAAATCTCTGTGAGGGGCATTCAGAGGTGCAACATTCAAAGCTACCGGAATTTCCATTTCTAGTTCCTGTGGATTCGGAAAGGAATTCGGGTTTTGATGAAAAAACAGGGATAATTACAGGTTTGGGAATATAATTGCAAATATGGGAATTCTAGGAATGAAAATAGAGACCAACTTGAACTCTGTTTCAGTAATTTTCTGTGGAATTAAAACAAAAACCAAGATTTTGTAGAGTTCAGCGGGAATTTGGGTAAATACCTTTTTTCCCGGGAAATGAATAGTGACGAAAACAGGTGTAGGCAACGGCGTATGAATTCTGGATTGTTCACCTGCAAATTTATCAGCAAGGTGGCGGTTGATGGTCTTCACAGTTGGTTTTTGATTTTTTTTGCAAGGGACACTGGTCGCTGTGCAAAATAGTGAAAATGACGCGCGTTGGTGCGTTTTATTTGCAAAGTGAAAGGCTAGTGGGATTTTAACTTTTTAAGTGGATGATGCAAGCAGGTATGGTGGTTTTGTCATAGGAGGTAAGCAGTAAGCGGTATACATCGCACCGCTTTTGGGGACAGGTAGTTTTCAACGAAGGGCGAGCGATTCCATACAATACACAACACGTGGCGAGGTACTGTTCAGAAAACTGCTCAGCCATCGCGCGTTATTGTTCGGACGTGGGGGTGCAGCGATATGAATAACAACCGGTGATCGTGGATTGGTTGATCGAGCGACGGTCAGGAAGGGGAGATGAGGGAGAGATAAAAGAGCGGGCCCATAATTTAATTACATCGGGGGAAATTTGATTGGTGGAGTAGGCTATTAACTAACCATGAGGGTTAATAACGTCTTTTAAATGCGGCGGGGAAGAAGGCTCATGATTGATTGGATATTTGACTAATTAATCGCAATTAACACCATATTAAGGTTATATTTCAACCAAAGGGGTGGGATATATAATATTTGGGAATTTTATTAAAATAATACGGGAATAGGTGGATTTTCATAGGGATTTAAATAATAAAGTAAGAAATTAATATGAAAATGAAATGAAAGCACTAAGTATAAAAAAATTAGGTTTATGTAATTAACTTATGCTTGAATGAAAAGGGTTTATGTAATTAACTTATGCTATCAGGTATTAAAAAATTTTGGTTCTTTTGTCAAAATTTATGAGCTTGTTAGGAAATACAAAATTGACAATGGTTGTATCTTAAATTTGTGGAAAATAATTTGAAATGAAACCTTTTTGTTTAGGTTGTTGCAGCAGGTGCAAACCCCGTTCAAATTACTGGGGGCATTGACAAGACAATAAAGGCCCTTGTTTCGTAACTCAAAATTTTGTCAAAGGAGGTAAACGCTTGCCTTTTGAGTAGGTTGGTTTTCCTTTTTGCTGATGGGTTGGTGTATCTAATTGAATTAGTTGCCTAAGGTATTTTTGGTTGCAAGCTCCTTTTCATTTTTCATAAAGTATTGGCCTTGTGGAATACATTTTATTGTGTGGTCTTGTTAGATCTACAAAATTTGTAGTTGTTTAGTCTTATGGCCGAGGTGCACTTTTATTATGGAAATAGTTGATGCAATATTGTCATTTAATCCTTACTGCAGGGTAGCATGTTGAGAATTTTCTTGTGAAACATTTGGTATTCAAAATGACACTTGATCCTATACAACATCATGCACTTGACTTCAAAATTCATATTCAAAGTGTGCGAGGCAATTCTTGCAAATTTCAAATATTTATGTTGTTTTAAACCATTATCTTTTTCATGTATTGGATGCTGAAAATGTGAAAAAGACTTTGGTATGAAACCAACTGGTGAATAATTTCCATCAAAACAACCACTTCCAAGACATGATTTAGAAGTAGAACATATGTACTTATGAAGCATAGAAAGATATCCTTGATGCATTGTCAATGTTTGGCTAGGGTTATTTTGGAGAAAATAACTCCTTATTCCTAGAATAGTGATCTTCAATACAAGTAAATGCCAGAGAAGAGAGATCATCGTGTGACATAAACCTATTAACAAAAGTGAACAAGGAATGATTATTAATTATGGCATACTAAGTTGTCAGTGATTTTTACTATTTGTCTTTAACATGTAAAAATGTTAAATTCCAAACTTACATCATCATGGTTTGGCACCATGAGCTTGACTAATTGTCCACCATGCTCATAATTTCATTGTTGTATTCATATCTATAAACAATGTTTCAAATAATAATAATAAAGTTCTATAAGAAAAATCCAGACCTCCATGCTGCTGCTCCTTGTGAGACAAAGTCAAAATTTCATTACACGATCTAGCACATAAGAATCTCCTATATCCCGGTGGTATGTATCCAAATTATTATAATAGTGTCTTCAAGACTTATGTTGGAATTGCCAATGAGATATTTAAGCAATGAAATATGGAGCCTTCTTCATTGTTGTATATGTAACTGTCTTTTATTAATACAAATATTGATGGTTTTCTCTTTCTGAAAATGAAATGTAAAAATAATTTATTGTGGTCAATTGAAAAGTTTTTTTTTAAAGCTTTTCATTATGGAAGGGAAACATAGATATATGCCCTTCTAATTGAAATTCGGACCTGCCCTTCAAATTTGATCACTGTGTGGGACCTTAACAAACAATAAAACTATTCCTCCATGCGTTATATAAAACATATAACAAAACCTTTGTCAAAACTTCAAACGAACCCTTTAGCCATGGGTATTTCATCATGAATTGATCATTTTACCATGTACCTTCTTCTAGAGGAATATTCTTCCACTTTATTTGGTACTTCATAATGGTTATATGTCAAAGAGATACAAAATTTTTATCTATAACTTTTTGTGGTTCAAGAATCAACTTTCATTCTTCATCTAATTTTGGAAGTTCTATTTACATTGGCATATTTTTTCCCAAAACCTTTTTTAGGCAAGATACATGAAAAACCTTATGAATGCAAGAAGAAGGAAAATATAACTTCTATAACACTTGTGCAATCCTATGAATAATTATTTAGGGCCATAAAAGTTTTGAGCTAATTCTTTATTCTTCTTTTTCTTGAATGAAGATTGCTTATAATGCTATAATCTAAAAATACCCAATTACCCTCCTCAAATTATCTTTCACTTCAATGTTGTTCCCCTTGTTGTTTTATCATGTTTCATGTCATTTGAAGGTTTTCCATAATAATTTTAAAAGTTTCTTTAGTATTTTCCATATGTGACTCTGTTTCCTATACTTTGGACTTATCTTGCAAAAAGTATGAGATACTAGGAGTTGGATATCCATAAAGGGCCTTAAATGGGGAAATTTTAGTAGATGTGTGATAGGTAGTATCACGTTACCATTCTTCCTTGATGAACCCACTTCATCCATTAAGATTTCTTTTCTAAAGAGTAACATTGTAGATAACCTTAAAAATATTTGTCAACTATTTTTGTTTGACCATTTGATTGTGTTTGATATGTAGAACTCATGGCAGCTAGTGTTTCTCCACTCATATTAAATAATTATTTCCAAAAGTTTCTTGTTACTATTACTTTAGGAAAACCATGAAGACTATGAATTTATTTCACGGACACTTCTGCCACTTGGCTTGTTGTTTAAGTACTTTGAGCTCTACAAAAGAAATCTACAAAATTTGTCTATATAAATGACCACAAAAATGTAATACTTACCTTTATATTTTAGTAACCCTGTAATAAAGTCTATTGATATATCTTCTAGTCTTTGAATATGTATGTGGAATGGTTGAAGTAACCCTAGAGATTTTACTATCTCTCTTTTATTTGTTATGCAAACTTGACCTTCTCTTACAAAATTTTGAATATCTTTCTTCATTCCTTCCAAAAATATATTTTTTGATCCTTTGAGATGTTTTAAGGAACCCTGCGTCCTACCATTAGAGAGACATTGGACTCCCTTAATATTTTTTTATTCAAATATGCTTGCATGCATAAAAATATTCTACATTTGCACCAAAGTATATCTCTCTTTCACTCCCAATGATCCATAGAGTTCATCCCATCCTTTATAAATTTTAGTTTTTGTTTAGTACTATTGCCATTTTTCCATTATGGCAAGCTTCTTCTAGCCACCTAGGAATAGAAAATGTAATTGGATATAAATTTTAGGCCTCTTCTATTTTAGAAATAGCATCATGTACTAAATTTTCCTTACCCTTTTTGCAGATTATCTCAAAATTAAAACTTTGCATTTTTTCTCCTCATTTTTGTTAATCTTCCAATGAAATCTTCAAAAAATACTTTATGCTATCATGGTATATCTTGAATTTAAAGTACCTCCCAGTGATATACTATCCCCATTTTTTATTGCATGTAATATTGCTTCCATTTATTTTTCATACGTAGATTTCACCAAATATTTTCTTTGAATTCCTTGCTTTTTAAAGCCAATGATATCCCTTATTGTGTTAATGTTACGTAAATTCCTTGTCCTAGTGCCTCACACTCTACTATGAATGTTTTACCAAAAGTAGGTGCAACCGATGTTGGTGTAGAAGACATCGCATCCATTAAAAGAGAGAATGCCAAAGTAGCCTCATCATTCCATATAAATGATATTTTCTTCAAGAGATATGTTAGTGGACTTGAAATGCATGCATAATTCTTAAAAAATAATCAATAATATCATGTAAGTCTAAAAAATCTTCTAAGAACCTTGATTTTCTTAGGAATAGGTCATTTTGTAATAGCTTGCATCTTTTGAGGCTCCAACTTCACTCCTTCCTTTAAAACAATATGAACCAAATACTTGAATTCTTATTTCCCAAAAGCACATTTGGATATTTTTACATAAAAATGATTATTCTCAATAATTTATATAACTTTTCCACATGTTTAGTGTGGTATTCCCATGATTTATTATAAATATGTGTATTATCAAAGAAAACCAACACAAATTTTATAAGATGGGATCAAACAAAATTGTTCTTAAGTCAAGCCCACCGGACTTCAAACGGCGATAAACCATAATTCAAACCAAATTCACATTCCAAAATAGCCTGCTGACATCGGCCAATTTTGTGACGTGAAAACCAATTGAATTCCGCCCTAATCTTTTTCAGGTCCGAAGTTGGGCTGGCGTACGGAGGGAGAGTTGTGACGCGAATTTCTTATCAAATTCGCCCTAATCATTTTCAAGTCCGGATTTCCACTGCATGAACAACCCAAAAAAAGATCCACTCCAATCAATTTTTTCCATGTGTCCTCAATCAAATGTTGCCCTATTCCCAGATGCGGGTGCATTCGATGGCATTTAAGGCGATGGGACATGGATGTGGCGATTTCATATCAATCGCATTAAGTTTTAATGCTGTTCAATTAAGTTCTAAGGTTTTCACATCAAATCGCATTAAGTTTTAACACTATTCAAGATCAGACCTCCACTCCTGTTAGCGATTCCGCATGCTCCAATATGATCTGGCCTTTGACTCTCATTAATGATTAGAGATTAATTATGACGGGTGTTCTTCGATTGCATTGCTGTTGGGTCGATAAAATGGCATTTCGTTATGGTTTTTCAGACAAACTGGTTGCTGGGTTACACTGCCTGCTCACTGTGACGAGAAGGAGAAGTGGCCAGCTGAACTGCTACTTAGACCTTGGTGCATATCTACATTTCTCTCGGTTTGGTCTGTGTCTTTCTTCCTCTGTTTCTTGGAATTCTGCTTCTCCGTCTCATCTTGTGCCCAATACTGAGACTGCACCCATGCCTTGCCTATGTCAAAGGATGTGTTGCCGCAGGGGGAGCACTAGAGGTCAACCCCTACGCGCTCCCTCCAGCCCCTCAACCGAGTCATCTTCCGAGTCCATTGATTATCATGCAAGTGGTCGCGATCAAGTTCTAGGATCTGGCCACTATATGGGCTCCCCTGCTCCTCATCTCCCCACCACTTCACCTTCTCCCATAATGCGCACTGCACTTTTTTCCTTTAATTTCTCTTTGAACTGCCCACGAATCACAACTTCAATTACTATGATTTTCCGTGAGGAGGCCCAAATGGAAGAACAATGCACCCATCCGGCGGGTCTGAGCTTAGAAAAAGACGACCAACATTCAGGCCTTCAGGAGGGGAGCAGTGGCATGAATGTGGAGATAGCACCCGGTGATCTTGGCCCTTCCAAAGGATGGTGCCGAATCGTTGAGGAACCAGCGAAGGAGTAGTTTGGTTAATTTGTTTTTCTTGCTTCGCGGCCGACTTAATTGGGCTGCTTTTAGATTATATTATTGTGCTGGACCTTTGTAATATTTTTGAATTCTGTAAACTTTCAAGACTGGTTTCCCCGTATGAGGGCAGTCTTCTTTTTTGATTTTTTGATGAAAAATTTGCCATGAGTCTGGGAAATGTTTTTGACTTCGGTGTAATTTTATTCCCACTGTTAATAAATTATCTTTACTTAGAAAAACAAATGTTGTCTGTTTCTATTTTAAACTCGTTTTTTGAAATAAAGAGCCATGTTTATATGATTGTTTATAGTCGAAGCGCTGCGAGGTGGTTTATTATATTAATATTTCATAGTCGAATTATGTTCATAACAATTGGAAAAAAAAATATTGCCCTGTTTCTATTTTAAACCTGTTTTTTGAAATACAGAGCCATGTTTATATGGTCTATGTATTATACTCTTTCTTTGTATATCTATAAGAACCTTTTTGCTATGAACAGGGTGGATGCTGTAGCGGGCTACTAATGGAAACAAGCGAGCCTGAACCTTACATCTCGGATGCAAAAGATAGTTACCAATTTTGGAATCAAGCGAGCCTGGGTTTCTGAAGATGGTTTTTATTTCCGGGAACAAGCGAGCCAGAACATACAATCTACCTTGGGTTTATACATGAATTTGCTCTATCATGGATGCTTTTTGTGTGAGGCGTATATCAACATTACATGTCTCTACACATTTCCTATATCCGCTTTATGATACTATTTTATGTGTTGACAGGTTATCACTCTGCCTTCAAAACTAGCGATGTTGGTTTATTGATATGGTCTGATGGTCTTTTTATATTTTGGACATATCGCACTCCTCACATAATTAGCGTTTTTCTTTGTTCAAGGATTTTGGGTACTTTAATTTGTATTTGAAACAATGGATGTCGGCACTCTATATGTTGCTTTACTATTCTACATACTGTTATTTCATTTTCTTATAGATGCCTCGGGCATATTTGGATGCTTTCTCAAATTGTCGATAATCTCCATGTGGACCGTTACTGGGTTTTATAGCATGTCCCTCTATGTGACATGGGGTATTTTTCTATCATTGTCTGGGGTGGGACTTCCACTTTTCTGGATGGATATTTGGGTTCCAATCTTCAGATGTGAAAATGTAATGACTTCATGGACTGTTTTACTTCATATAATATATTCAAAACAACATTTTTTCTCTTGTGAAAAAAAATAATTAATGTTTATCACTCTGCCTTCAAAACTAGCGATGCTGGTCTATGTTGCTGGTTTATTGATATGGTCTGATGGTCTTTTTATATTTTGGACATATCACACTCCTCACATGATTAGCATTTTTCTCTGTTCAAGGATTTTGGGTACTTTAATTTGTATTTGGAATAATGGACGTCGGTACTCTATCTGTTGCTTTAATATTATACATACTGCTATTTCACTTTCTTATAGATGCCTTGGGCATATTTGGATGCTTTCTCAGATTGTCGATAATCTCCATGTGGACCGTTACTAGGTTTTATATCATGTCCCTCTATGTGACATGGGGTATTTTTCTATCATTGTTTAGGGTGGGACTTCCAATTTTCTGGATGGATATTTGGGTTCCAATCTTCAGATGTGAAAATGTAATGACTTCATGGACTATTTTACTTCATATAATATATTCAAAACAACGTCTTTTCTCTTGTGAAAAAAAAATGATTTTTTATAGTCAAGGCGCTGTGGGGTGGTCTATTATATTAATATTTCATGGTCATTGGAACACCCACAATTCATAAAAAATATTGGAGATTTATTGTCCCGTTTTAAAGTTTCATTTTTTTTTTTTAAATTGAACCCATCGTTGGTATACTGACGCCTTGTAAGCGTCGGAATTGCGATATCTTAAAAACGTTGAAATAGCGACAGTATAAAAACATCGGACGAGCGACGTTCAAAACCTCGGACCACATTTCGTCGGAATTGCGACAGCTTGCAAACGTCGAAAGAGCGACGTCCAAAACGTCTGACCACATTGCGTCGGAATTGCAACAGTTTACAAACGTTGGAAGAGCGACGTTCAAAACGTCGGACCACATTTCATCGGAATTGCGATAGTTTCGAAACGTCAGAAGAGCGACGTTCAAAACATTGGACCACATTTCGTCGGAAGTGCGACAGTTTACAAACGTCGAAAGCACGACGGTTTGGGAAACGTCAGAAGAGCGACGCTTGTTTGGAAGCGACGGAAAAAGTGTCGGTAGTGCGACACTTTGTAAGTGCGTCAGAATTGCGACCGGATGGAAAACCACGTTTTGCCCATCCTCGAACTGTCGCTCTTGCGATGACTATGTGTTGGAATAGCGACGAATTGGCTGTCGAAAATTGGGCCAAATTTACTAGTGGTAGAATAAGACATCCGCCTAGTAGCACAACGTTGTGACTCAAGGGGGGTCAGGAGGGGCCAAACACCACGTAGAGGAGGGGGGCCTACGTGAACTCTAGAATCTTCTACGCAGATAAGGATGAGGATGTGGAGGAAAGAGCAGCTACGATGGGTTTTGGAGGGAAACCAATGTTATAAAAGATGGAGGAGCCTCCTCATTTGGATCATTCTTGAGTTGATGATTTTGGAGTGAGACTTTTGTCTTCTTGAGCACACTATTTTTCTAGCCTATTTGCAGCATTGTTTAGTGCATTGAGTGTCTCCGGTCGGAGATCTTTCCCTTAGCCCCAGGGGACTTCGAGTGCCTACTCAGGTAAGGCTTGTTTTTCAGTATTTTGTGAGTCGTTCTGTTGTTTGGGCTTGTTGCGGAGCTGGAGCTTATAGAGACTGCACAGTCACTAGGAGAGGGGACACAGTCCATTGTGGAGGAGCTTCGGATTGGGTTTTTTGCAGGTGATTTCGCCGGGATTTTGAGCAGAGGGTCAGCCTTTTCCCATCGGAGGTTTTTGGTGAAGTTTGTGGTGGTATTTCAGCTGTTTCTATCTAGCCACTGCGCAGAGCCTTGGAGGCCAGCGTAATTCACTAGGGAGGCAATTTCTGGTGATTTCCGAGGTTGGCCATTCTTTGAATGGTTTTTGGATCTTGTCTGGGTTATCGAGGAGAGGAGGTTTTCCAATTCTCATCTCATTTCAGCAAGGGGATCAACCCCTAATCTTCAGCCCATTCCAGCAGTAGCAGCTATACAACAGTTTTCCAGCAGCTGGGACAGAGTTCATAGAGCAGCCATTTCCTGTCTTTTCTAAGAGTGTTTTCTTACATGCTTTGGGTAATATTCCTTCTTATACTTCATTACATTTCTCAGACTAATAAAATGGATTAGCATTTCCTCTCTATGTTTCTGGTTGAGTTGTCGTAGTTGTCATTGTTGTCGTAGTCGCTGTATTCTCTTTCTATTATATGTCTATTATTGTTTTTGAGCATTCTAGTTCAATACCACTTGGTGCATTTATCTTTCACTCTTAGACAGAGTTTGGAAAGAGCCAGGTAGCCTCTAGATCTTGTCCTCTTTTTATAGGCGAAATATCTAGTAAATGCCCTCCCAGTCTATCTTTGGTTGGAGTTTGTCGTGTTTTAGAGATATCCCCAAAACATGATATTATAGTGGCATCAGAGCTTTTGAGTGGGATTCTTCAAGTAGCTCTATAGACAGAGTCTGGAAAGGGCTAGGTAGCCTCCGGATCTCATCCTCTTTCAGAGGCGAAATATCCGGTAAATGCCCTCCTAGTATATCTCTGGTTGGAGTTTGCTGTGTTTTAGAGATATCTCCGAAACAGAATATTACATCCATGCTAGATCTATAACTACTCATCCTTCTTAACAAGATCCCCTTGGGGTTTTATCAAAATAATGCATAAATAAGTGTAGATCTAGCTTTTAATACACTGAAATTTTTATTGCAAATAAATTCAATCATTATAGAATCATGGCCCATATGCAAACAAAAATATTTTCGAAGAATATGGTTACTTATCTCTTGATGCATGCTTGGAATACTCTCTTCCTCTTCCTTGGCTCCATTCTACATGTATTCTCCCCTTCCCCTCTTCTATTTCCCTCATAGTATTATAATAAATAGAATTAATAGAATGGAATAGATTTTATAAATCATAAAAGTATTTCAACTTTTTTCTAAATCATAAAAGAATTCCATCTTTTCTAAATCATAAAAGCATTCCAGCTTTTCTAAATCATAAAATTATTCCATATTTTCTAAATCATAAAAGCATTCCATCTTTTCTAACTCACAAAAGCAATCCATAAATCTCTCATGCTTCTATTTTTAAAGCTATATTTGTTTTTTCCTTGTGAGCAAAATATCACTTATCCATACTTTTTCCAAATCTATTACTCATTATTTCTAAAACCAAACTATTACTAACTATTTCTAAAACTCATAAAATATACCAACATGGAAATATAATTTATTTCCATAGAATAATATAAATTATTATAAATAAAATAATTAAGAAATGATTCTTCCAATATTGTTATAATTAAGAATTACAAGAATATTCTTCATGTAATATCAATATAATATTTAATAATATTTAATTATTTAATAACCCTCATTTTATGAGAGTTTTTATGGTGGCTTACACGAGGGATATTACGAACTCCCCCCCCTAAAGAGAACATCATCCTCGATGTTCTTCTCTTGTTGGAACATTAACCTTTAATTTTCATTACCAAATATTTAGGAAATGCAAAATAATACTTAAATCATAATACTTCCACAAAAAATCAAGGAGAACTTAGCCCTTTAATCATCAAAAGGATAATAAAAACTCTATCAAGTGCATGTTGTATTTTATTTAGGAGTTACACTAGTCTTTCTCTCCCACTAATGTTTTTGCAAATTACCGTCTTTCTCTCCCACAATAATTTCAATCAAATTCAAACTCATGGTATTGATCTCCAACCATTTCTCTTGCAAATTACTGTCTTTCTCTCCCACAGTAATTTCATTCAAATTCAAACTCATGGCATTAATCTCCAGCCATTTTCCTCTACGGTGTCAGGAATTTAAAGTTGAATAACTCATTATTTTATCTAACATGAGTTATTTTAGATGCCTATATATTTCAATTAATTTCCTCTATGGATGCATATAGATAAGTCATATATAACATGTTCATTTGCTCATAAAAGCCTACAAACACAACCTATTTCATCGAAATGGTTGCTAAGATAATTTTATATATCATGCATGCAAAACTATAACACATGCAACAACTTTGAGACATGAAATTTACAGTCTATTGTACCATCCAACATCTTTAGATAATTTTCAGCATAGACATAATTTCATCTAACCATAGTTAATTTCTACGAATTATTGAGGAACCGTGCATATTCCACCCAACTGTGAACTATCTCCAATAGTTACCCACCGAGCTAAGATCTACTTGCCACTAGAATCAACAACCTCATTGATTCCTTGGTGATTTCTTCCCAGCAGATTTTTAGCAGCGTCCTACTTTAAGGTCTGCCAACCTCTTTGCCTAGGCCTTTTTGTTTTATATTTTTCGAAAAATATGCTCTTCTTTTTCTTTAAAGCATGACTTTCTCTCCCGCTATGCTTTATTTTACCCCACTTAGTATTTATCTCCGACTAAGTCATTAACATAATCTTTCTCTCCCATTATGTTAATATTTTTCTCTTTATTATTTTATCATAGGGATTTTTAGGAGACTTTTAGGGAAGGTCCAAGTTGAACTTAACCACCAATATCTTTTCATAAGCTAGCAAGAAGTCTTCTAAAACTGTAGAGTTATTTCCTGAATACCCCAACCAAATTATTCATTAACTCAATAATAAATTAAAATATTACCTCATTACCTCAGTCCCATCATAGCTTCCATAGCCATTGAATCTAATAAAAATTCAATGTCTTAAAATAGTCAATGTCTACAAATCCACTGTAATTTACATAATTTTCCATTTGCATATTATCATTAAGGCAAAGGAACATTTATTTACACCATGCCTCTATACTTGACCCACAATAAGGGTCCCACAATTTGTCAAAGTACATTGACAATAATTCATCACATGTAATATAGGTGGTATACATTCCAAATTTCCACATAATAATAATCATGTACCCTAGAAAAAAGACATTAACATATCTTGCATACCATAGCATTATATTTCATTTAAGGTCTCACCTTAGCAACCATCAATATTGTAGATAACTAACAGTCCCATTGAACACTAGGACACAAAATGTGATTTTTTTCTTTCCTTACCATTAGCGTGCAGCCATGTAAGCAACAACCATTGAGGAATTTTGGGAAAATAATTTGCAATCATGTAATCTACAACCACTACAGACTTTTATCAAATAGTGTGAAAGCATGCAATCTACGACCATTTTGACATTCCAACAAACAGTTTGCAAGCATGCAATCTACATCCATCTTGGAATTATAACAACAATTTTCAAGCATGAAATCTATGGTCAATGAGACATTCTACCAAATAGTTGGCAAGAATACAGTCTACTGCCATTCAGGGACTAGTTAGTAGACATGAAATAAATTTCCATAAATATGTTTAAACTATCAAAGAGATAGTTAAATTATAATTTATAGCATAACATGAATCATATTAATATCATCAATGGTAAAATTTCTGCCAACAACACAACCAACAATCCCTACAGGAGAGTCTAATCAGGAAAGTCGACCAAATTATGGATCCAAGTCTAAACATAGATTTTTCTTGGTATCAACACGAGGGTTACATGATCTCAAGGTATGAATACCCCTTAATGTTAAGATGGATCACATCCAAAACTTCCACAGATGCAATTATTTAAAACAACAAAATTGTAGATCTCAATTACCACTTTTTGTCGAACACATGGAATGCAAACTTTCCTCTACAACTCTAAATGAAGAAAGAGAACCCACAGTTATGATACTATGATTTTTTCATTGACTTTAAGTTTACTATGTGAGTTCTACTTCACTCATTGCTTTTTTTTAACAACTCAAGAGTTTCGTTCAAATATATATATATATATATATATATATATATATATATTGTTTTCAACATTCCATTGTCCCCTTCAGGGTCAAACCCAACTTCTAAATTATATAGTTATCACACCAACCATACATGTATTCATTATTTATAGGTAGTGCATGGTAACTTTAGCCATGTTTTTCAAAAAAAAAAAAATTTCTTATGCACCATAATAATTTTTCTCATATTATGCATGCAAAGGTTGGTAATTCATCTGCAATATAAACAGTGAGTGCTCAAGATGGTTCAAAGGTACAATAGAAGTTTTATTGTCTTTTATCCACATCCATATTCAAATTTCATGAGCACAAATTTTAAAGAAACCTTGTAACTTTCTACTCTTACATGCGGTCATTAATCAGGCATCATGCATCTCATGTTAATTGTAATATACTACAAGTTCAATTAAAATCATACCTGAGATGATGCTCACTAGCATCATATCTCTACTTCCTTTTTCATAATGATTCCCAAAAGGCGTCAGTGTTGCAACTTTTTCCTCTGATACCATTTGTAACATACCCCGATAACCTCGCAAGAAAATGCATGGAGTTAGGAATTTTTTTCAAAATATATGAATGTGTAACCTTATAAATTACCTTTTATATTTCTGCATTAACCATTTAAATACCCATCATCATCACTTAGAAAAACATTTAGTAAAAATTATAGTGAGTTACACAACCATTAATTGTCCTTGTTGTAGAATATTAACTTAAATTTCCTGTTATAACTATGTATCGATTCCATGGTCATTTTAATTCAATTAGCACATCACCTAATTGATAATATAAACATCACATCATGAAATAAATTAACATCATGAAAATGACACAATGAAAAATCACATAAATAGTCACCGATATACCCTGGAAACCTCGTAGGGTGAAAACCAGCAAACATTTAATTTTATTATTAAACGCTCATGAGGGTTGTCACCCCTCACTCAATGGTTGTAAGGGAGTCCATCCCTTTACCATTTTCATAAAAATTACATAGAAAAACAATCTTAAACGAAACATAACTAGCTATAAGCTATTACAATCATCATGATACCATTTACCCACGAATCATCAATCTCTGTCTTTGTAGTCAGACTGTTTCCTTCAGTGGATCATCGTGCAATTGGAACTACTAAACCTGCATGGACTAACAACTCTTTATCTTCCACAATGTTAAACTTGAAAAATCTTTTCCTCAAGTCATCCTTCTTTCCTGCCATTGCTGTCGTCAGCACACTTGATATCATGATTAGATAAAATATCAATAAACCAATAATCAATCTCTATTTGTGACACTTCAAAAAATATTTGTATGCATGTATAAAACATAACCACATTGACATTATTTTCCTTATTTAACGTCATTTCACATGCATTAGTAACAAATAAATCACTATCAAGCATCCTATTTTTAACAAACACTAACAAAATCTTGTATGCACTTTCATATTATTTCCAAAAGAAAGCTAACATACTATATAATAATATTGTGCATGCAAATGCATAACAAGATTTCAAGATAACTATCCCAACAAGCAATTTCTCTTTTTTCCTACTCTTATGTTTTCTTTTCAAAATAGATTAATTCAATAGATGTTATACTTATGCATGTGAATACATGTTATTTTCCAAAAACATATTTTCCACCCAAGATCTATTCATAATGGTTATTATGTGTAACAATGCCAACTCTATTTCAAATAAAGTTAACATACAAGTTATAGTTTTGTGCACGCAATAACATATCTTGTTCTTCTTGCATGTAAAACATATATTTCTTTCCAAAATAAACTAAATAAATATTTCATGGAAAAATAACCACATTTCTTTTCCAAGGGTCGAACGCATACCACTTATAATTTCATGCATGCAAAGTGACATTTCCCTCGCATCCAAAAGATATAACAAATAACAATGCATATTATTCTCCCAAAATAAAGCTAATACCATAGCTAATCCCAAAATAGGGCTAACACATAAATATTATGTGATTTCATCTTTTTTTTCTCTAGAAATCTAATACTCAAAGCTATATTTTTCCTATGCATACAAGCATATATGTTTCTCTAAATAATCTTACATAATAAAGCATGTAATTACCCTTTTTCCTCTCCAAGAATATAATCCAATAATGCATACAAGGATATATTTTTCTCTTCTATTCATTTTGAAGAGTTTTAACACAATAATTATTTCCTTGCATATAATTATGTAATGTTCCAAATTGGAAAAAATAGGCTCAGTAGGGAATATCTTAAGATATTCCTCTACGGAATCATAGAAATATGGAATTACACCAATAGATCTAAACCAAATATAGACTGGTAAGGCATTTACTGGATGCATCACCTTCATAAGGAAGGGTGAAATCTAGAGGCTTCCTGGCCCGTTCTAGACTCTGTCTATAGAAGAATGGTGAAACACAAAAAGTGTGGGAATGACACACTCCTCTTAGATTTTTCTACTCTTATGAACCTTATGTCTACAGATCTAAACAATGGATCTAAAAGAGAAGAAAAAACCAACCAGGGAAGAGGCAGGAAATTCCACTCTGAGGAAAATCTGCAATAGGCTCAAAGAGGACGTTGTATAAGCAAGCCAGTGTGAAATAATGTAGAATAGGGCTGTGTTCCCTTATTTTAGGCTGTTTGGGACCTCCAAGCAAAGTTTCAACAAAATGAAATGAGTTTAGAGGGTTTAAACAGATCTCCCACAATCAACACTAGTTGAAAATCAGCTAAAGGAGAGAGCTGGTAATTAGAGAAACCCTCCTTTAGGAATTGCGCAGTTTCTGCTGGAAGACACTAGAAATCAGCCATTAGACTCATGTTACAGTATGGCATCAAGAAATCAGATCTATAATCAAGTTCCTTTGTAGAAGCATTGGATTTACTTGAAGCAAGAGAAAGAATCCTTCAGAAATAATAGCAGAAACAAATGGAAAAGCTGCAGAAAGACATGAAAAAATTTTATATGAGGAGCTTCAGCTACTGTAGGTTGATATTCAGATCTAAAACTGATATATGGATGAAACATCAGATCCAGAATACATATGGAACTACTCAGCCTTCTTAACAAGATCCCCTTGGGGTTTTATCAAAATAATGCATAAATAAGTGTAGATCTAGCTTTTAATACACTGAAATTTTTATTGCAAATAAATTCAATCATTATAGAATCATGGCCCATATGCAAACAAAAATATTTTCAAAGAATATGGTTACTTATCTCTTGATGCATGCATGGAATACTCTATTCCTCTTCCTTGGCTCCATTCTCCATGTATTCTCCCCTTCCCCTCTTCTATTTCCCTCATAGTCTTATAATAAATAGAATTAACAGAATGGAATAGATTTTATAAATCATAAAATTATTCCAACTTTTTTCTAAATCATAAAAGCATTCCAACTTTTCTAAATCATAAAAGTATTCTAGATTTTTTCTAAATCATAAAAGAATTCCATCTTTTCCAAATCATAAAAGCATTCCAGCTTTTCTAACTCACAAAAGAAATCCATAAATATCTCATGATTTTATTTTTAAAGCTATATTTGTTTTTTTTCTTGTGAGAAAAATATCACCTATCCATACTTTTTCCAAATCTATTACTCATTATTTCTAAAACCAAACTATTACTCTTTATTTTTAAAACTCATAAAATATACCAACTTGGAAATATAATTTATTTCCATAGAAGAATATAAATTCTTATAAATAAAATAATTAAGAAATAATTCTTCCAATATTCTTATAATTAAGAATTACAAGAATATTCTTCATGTAATATCAATATAATAACTAATAATATTTAATTATTTAATAATTAAGAAATAATTCTTCCAATATTCTTATAATTAAGAATTACAAAAACATTCTGCATGTAATATCAATATAATAATTAATAATATTTAATTATTTAATAACCCTCATTTTATGAGAGTTTTTATAGTGGCTTATGCGAGGGATATTACATGTCCATAGGTCCTACAAATGCACTAGTGAGTGGTCTCACATAAACGCACCAGTGTGCAGTATCACACAAATGCATCAAGAGTTATAATCGGTATTGGTATTTTTTTGGTGCCCATAGGTCGTAGAAACGCACTTGTGCAATTTATCATGCAAACGCATAGGTGTACAGTAACTGAGGCACACCCGTGTTCATTTTTTATTTTTTAGAAACATCCACCAGTGACAGTGGAATTATTGTGATTTTTTAAAATTCATTATTCATCAAAAATTGACACATATCTTATAACAGTATTCATATCAATTAATTTTTTATTAGTGCATTTGAATGTGATGTTTGAATTAATTAATTATATCATATCATAATTGTTGTGATTTTTTTAAATTCATTATTCATCAAAAGACAACACATATCTTATAATAGTATTCATATCAATTAAATTTTTATTAGTGCATTTGAATTTGATGTTTGGATTAATTTGTTATATCATATCATCATATTTCACATCTCTTCATTATAATACTTAATCATCTATCTCAGTGGTGTTACATTTCACAACGACAATAGAGAATGAAAAAGTATAAATTAAAACATATTTTATTATATATATGAATAAGACAGTCTGTGTCATACAAAATGGGACAGTTATTGGTATCCCTTTTTCTTTCAATTGACACACTATGTCCATTACATTAAACAAAATTTCTGATTTCACAGAAAAATATTTCAAAAAATACAACGCCTTGCTTTGATATCTAAACATAATGATGATCATTCTTCGCTTGAACTGTTGTCACTACTCGAGCTACTTCCATAACTTGGGTTATTTTGAGGAATGATTTTCTCACGGTGTTGATTTTTTTCTTCTTCTTCACCTTCCATCTACAAACATAAAAATCAATTGTAATGAGTGTATATGCATTGGTTAGAATAATGAAAATTGGAATATTAATAATATAGATCAATGTAAATTGAAAATAAATGACGTACCGTAGTAACAATTGACTCATGAACTACACACATTCTTTAAGAACCAAATTTCATGCCATCTTTCAAGATTTCAACTCTTGGCGCAGTTCCATACTTTGTTTCCTAAAAGTTTTATACCCCATAAAAAATCATATATTTAATATAAAAGATTTTTTTGTTCTATTAATTGTAGACGGAGCTAAGTAAAACAAGGTCAATATATGCTTACAAACTCCACAATTAATTTTTTATATGCCAACATATACTCACATCCCATATTTAACCCAATGTCAATCAATTCGTCTGACGGTTCTTATTTGTATGTTAGTGCCTGTTTGAAGATATTCAATGATGATTGTTGTAAAACAACTTAAAATATACAAAAATGAAATCTACTTAAGTTGTTATAAGGAAGTAACAATTACTCACAAACTTAGATATCAACCTTTGTATTCCTTTTCGTCCTGTTTTATATGCTGAATGGGTTCCATTTTCTTTTATTTTCCGCAATAAAATACTTCAAAATTAATATTTAATACTAAATTATTTATTTATTGTACCTAATGATAAAAAAATTCAATGATTACTTATTACATTTGAAGCACGTTGTTGTTGAGATGGCTCCTCTTGCGATGCAATTTTGTCCATTTCTTTGACCATCTCTTGGTACAAATTTTTAGACATTCCTATTGGCATATTTCTGATATCAGCTCGTTCATATTTTGAGATTTTCATAATGTTCCTGAAAATATAACATGACAATAAACTATTTAATTTTTATATTGATATATGAAAAGTAAATATAACAAAAGTGATATTTATAAATGATATTTATAAATAATTCTAGAAAAACATTTAAAGGAATATTACTTTTTCATTCCTTCTTTTTGTTGTTGTTGTACGGTTTTTCTATTAAAAGTATGACATGTCTCATTGACCAATTCTCTGGAAACTCTTCCTGTAGTTTAGATAAAATTTGGTTCCTGGAATCATTGGATTAATTTTTGTATTGTAAGAGGAAAAAATGTCTATACATTTGTTCCACTAGATCCTTCAAGCTTTTGTAAAATCCCCCCCCCCCTTTCTTTAACCTCCAGCACCACTGCAGATGAGCTAAGGGGAAATTCATTTTCATTTACATGTTTTGTTTTTTTTTTTTTCTTAGAACAACATTCCTTTTCTTAATTGTTGGTCCGTGTAGAACCTTGAACATATGTGAATTAATAGATTTTTTAAAACATGTTATCTAATATTTTTAAGTATATTTCTAATGAAAAAAAAAATTCATATTGGATTGATAGTATTTTTTCATTCACCTCATTCATCCTTTTGAAATTTTTCCATCAAGCTTTTACGCTCTTCTGGTCCTAGATCAAAAATATCCTTATCGATCTTCGTCATTTTGTGGCTCTGCATGATACACAGTAAATAATACATATTAGTTAAACCTACATATAGTTCAAAAATAATATTTTTTGTAAAGAATTTACAAAGAACTTGCTTTTTTTTGTTTTCTTGATGTGCTATCAGTATTTTTGTTACTTGATCTCTTGTTAGTCATTTTTTTATTGATATGAAACATGTAGAATATCATTCATTAATATATTTTTATAAATAAATCATTAACTTTTCAGGTAAAAAAAAATATCAAGAAACCGTTGCACTTTTAAATGATGTACGCACCGACGTCGGTGCACCGTGTTCTTATAAATGCATTTCTAAAGCAGTATAAAACACCGTATGGTGCTTTATGTCAAAAATGAGCTCCGGTGCATTATATGTTAACCACTGCACCGATTAACACAAACAAAATAATAAAAATCATCTAGTGTTAGTTTTTGTAGCATAAGGTGTCGTGGAGGGGGTGGTGCAACCTATTATTATAAATGCCACGTGAAAACAAGGGGACCACCGTACAGTGCTCTCTGTCACCAAGGAGACCCATTGCATTATATGTTACATGGTGCACCGATTAACAAAAAATAAAAAATTATTTTTGCCAAAAATTAAGTGCATAGGGAATTATAATGAAATAGTGCACCAGTGCCCTATTTTACATATGGTGCATAGATTAAAAAAAAAAATGTTTTTAGATTTTTTTTATGAAACAGTATGTCTTTGGTGCATTGCGACAAGACAATGCACAAGTGCGCTAGGTTATGCAGCACACACCGATTAAAAAAAATTAATTTTTAAAAATTAACGGAAGGGCCAACATGGATTGGGATTCGACTATCCAAGTCGTATCATGGGTTAGATTCCATAGGCCTATATATATATATAAATACAAAACCTATAAATATAAAATGAAAAGCCCTAATTCTGAAATCACCTTGTAACTAAGTTCATCATTTTCTACTAATGTAAGTAGCTGCAACTATGGGGAGCCTATTTTGTAGCCTATGAGATGTGATTTGGGACTGGACATGGCGTCATCAACAAAAAATAGCTCCCTACAGAGCCAAACTGGACCAATGAGGGGAAAGCATGTCATTAGTGGGAGTTGAACCTAGGTGGAGCAAATATCATCACTATGATTTAACCACTCATCGTATCCCATTGGCTAGGCTATACAATTATGAAAATCTAAGTATATATTGATGTCATTAGTGAGACATAGATGTATGTATGCAACTATAAAATAATTTTTATGTAGTCTTTGTTATAAGCCTCAGTGTAGGTCTTTAGGAAGTAGATTGTTGTTCTCCAAGCTATAGCATGAAACCAAGACAACTACCTTGTCCAAAACATTCCAAAATGGAACAATGTATTGGCTTATTATGCATACCTAACAGTCTATTCCTTATTGATGGTGGGTTATGCTAATATTAAGGCGTGAATGATATTTCTAACTAATTCATTCCTTTTTTAGTTCTTGTTCCAATCGATCATCCAAGAAAAGTACAAAGAGTAATTTCAGTATATCACCTAGTTTTGTGGGAAATTCAAAATTTGAGTTTATATTGTACACTTTTTTGATATTCTTACTCAACTATAAGTATTTTACGAAGATATGTAGATATCTAAATAAGGACTCAAATGTTAGTAAAGGAAAAAAATATTTGAATTCCCTTCCAAGGATAAGAGCAGCTTGTGTCTTATCTTGTGTCAACATTATTTTTATTGATTCATTATCTCATTAGTACTGCATGTTTTACAGTTCAGGAAAAAATCCCTTTTCCTTTCAAAATGTAGCCATGATCTAGATATTTGGTGAAAAAGAATAGAGTCATATTCAACACTCCACTTGCTTAAAAAAATTAGAATGCTTTGTCAAATTCTAGCAACAGAATGTTCCTAGGATAATTTCACATGACTAAAAAATATGTAATATCCATATCTACATAATTTTTTAAAGATATTACTAAAATGCTCCCCGAAATTAAGCCAAATGTAAAATATATCATTTGTCAAACTGAAACTGTAGAATCATTACTAGTTTACTTTTGGATCTCCAAACCTTTTGCAAAAGTAGTGGAACCAATAGAAGCAAGGTGATCTTAAATCCTGGGCAGAAGATATGTGCCATGCATGTATGCTAGGTGAAAGAGATGTGTCACTTATACATCTAGAGGTGGAAGAGATGTTACACCTTTATAACTGTGACATGGGTGAGAGGTTTGTACCTGGGATTTTTAAATATCTATTAGTGACTAATAGATTTGGAGTTAAGATGCATCTACGTTAGTTCAATTTTTTTCCTAAGGAGCCATACACTTAATTTATTTTAAATATTAAATTTTACTAGTAAATGACAACAATTTTACCTATGGTTTTGCAAAGGGAAACCTTGGCTAAGGACCTGCAACAGGGGGGAGCCTAATTTGTAGCCAGCCAAATGTGATTTGGGATTGGACCTGGCTTGGTCAACATGAAACAGCTCCCTACAAATCCAACTTGGCCCAATGAGGGGAAAGCATGACCTTAGTGGGATTTGAACCTAGGTGGAGCATATATCATCACTTTGATTTTACCACCAACGATAGTCCATTCGATGGGCCATACAATTCTGAAAATCCAAGTATATTTTGATATCATTTGTGAGACATATAGGTATACGTGCAACTACAAACCAATTGTGTTGCAGTATTCATTATAAGCCTCAGTGCAGGTCCTTAGGAAGTAGATATGTTGTTCCCTCATATATAGCATGGAACCAAAACAACTGCAAAATGGACCAATCTATTGTCTTATTACGCAGACCTAACAATATATTCCTTCGTTGATGGTGGGTTATACTAAAAGCAAGGCAAGAATTATATTCTAATTAATTCATTCCTTTGTTAGCTCATGTGATAATGGATCATCCAGGAAAAGTACATAGAGTAATTTCAGCATTTTACTTGGTTTTGTGAAAATTTCAAAAGTCGAGACTAGATTGTACACTTTGTCGATATTCTTACTCAACTAGAAACATTTTTTTTACAAAAAAAAAAAAATTGTAAAGATAGGTCACAACATCTCTCCCATAATGGATGTAAAATGCCTCTTAGTGAAATTAGTTTATATATATTTTTAAATTTTTTTAACATAATGTTACATACAACACCTCCATCATATTCTTTATTAGCCAACACATATTTTTAATTTTTTTAATGTAACATTACATGACAACATTCCTTATGTACGATAAATTTGTCAGTCTATTAGTGTTGAAAATTAATATTTATTAATTACTGCATGTAGAGTTCCTCTTAGTGCAATTACTTGATATATATTTTTAAATTCTTTTAACATCATGTTACATACAACACTCCCGGATGCGGGTGGGTATCGAGGTACATAGTACGCAGGTGATCTGGTGGGATTGCGCGTGGTCTACCACCACCGCCACCCTACTTCACATGCTGCTGGTCTTAACTATTTCCGTCCAGGTCTTCAATGCAGAGTTAATGAAGCCCACCTCCCATCGTTCACCCGCTCTTTCTTTTGCCATGGAGCTTAACAATGTTCTCATTTGTGTTCAACCCCTTCGCACTTGCTACTCCTTAGCTGTTGCTGAGCATCGTGCTTTGGGTTGCTGTGTAATATCTATGCTGGGTATCCACTTCACCAAGAGCTCTTCCTGCATTCACGCATGTCCGCCCTCCTCTCCTTCTAGTTATTCACTGCAAGCTCAAGCTAGTTTCCTCTCGGCTCACCCCTGTTCCCACCATTCTACTGACGTCTTCGCTCCCTCTACTCTTATCACCATGCCACAACTTCGCCCGAGGATGCGCTACAGGAGAGGCAGCTCTAGAGGGCAAGTAATGCGTAGGTCCTCCCCCTCCTCTACTAATACATCGTCCTACTCTTCGAATTTTGGCCTGTTCACTTTTCGGTTTTCAGAAGGGGTCGTGGAAGCGGTCGGGATCAATCCAATCCAGCTGGGCATTTTCACCTTTCCTCCAGAGCGCACTCTCATCATGCTCGCCTGCAATTTCCCTGCACTCTCGGTAATACCCCCCTCTTAGCCACTGTTACCATTGCTCTCCGGGAAGCTTCTTCGAGTCACGTTCCCTCGGATCACGTCTTGGCTACTCCTGCAGCAGCACCGGAGTCTACAGTGGATGCAGTGCACAGTGCTTCTCCGAAGAATGTCTAGCATAGTGTTAACCCTGATATGGATGTTGATATGGGCTGCAAGAAGGCTCCAGCGCTCCAAATGAAGGCGGCTCAGCAAGAAAGGAAGGCCCCCCTCCTGAAGATGTTGATCCCTACAAATTTTCCTGCCTCATCGTTGAAGAAGAGCCTCCACCTACTCACGAAGACTAATCAGGTTTGCGTTATTGGATTTTTGGTTACTATTGGCATGAAGAAGTTCACTTCCGGTTTGGTGCTCCTGCTTTACAGTTTCCCATCTTACACTCTTTTGTTAAACTGCCGGTTTCCCCTGCGTCGGCGGCAAAATCTGGTCTATGATTTTACTTTTTCGTACTGGTCTCAGAATTTCGAACTGTCTGTTTTGGTTTCTGTCATGGGACGGAACTGCAAGATCCCAGGCACTCTAGTAAAGTCTAAAATGGTTACTCTGTCTAAGTCTGTTTACAATCCAGTCATAGAAGTCAATTATCTCTTTGAGACAGACAAGGTCACATTTTTCATAGTTCTCTTGGTCAGACTCCAGCAGGTTATATTTTGTCAGTCAATGACCAGAATAGTAATGTAAGAATGTTGCAGCAATGGGCTGGAACTTTTGAGGCCACTGCCTCTCTGTAATTTTATTTTTTATCAATATAGAAGTAGACCTATTTAGAAAAAAAAAATGTTACATACAACACCTCCATCATATTGTTTATTTTTCATTTAATTAACCAACACATATTTTTAATATTTTTGATGTAACATTACATGACAACATTCCTTATCTATGATAAATTTATCAGTGTATTAATGTTCAAAATTACATTTATTAATTCCTTAACAATGTAAGATTACTTTTAATAATATAAATAGACACAAATTCTTATAGATTATTCCCAAAAAAATTATTGGTTGAAAAAATTTATAAACTTTGTAACATTAAAATGGTGGTAAATGAAAAAAATATTTTACATATAGTTTAGTTACAATTTGAAAATGTTTCTTTTACTAATGACATTCCTAATTTTTAAAACTTCAAAATGTTAATGTTTTAAAAAAATTTCTCAGAACTTTGTGAGTACATGAATAAAATTTTAATATAAGTAAATATATATATATATATATATATATATATATATATATATATATATATATATGAAAATATTAAATTATCATAACAAGAAATAATTTGTCATATTTAAATGTATTTTTAAGTATTTGATGAGATAATGATTCCTCATGAGTTGAAGATTGTTGTGATTCACCTCTACGAGACAATTTTTTCCAAGCTTAAGACCAAAAAAGGGTGGTATACGAATATTACATGCAATATTGGGTTTAATAAAGGGTGTTCCATTTCCCCTACCCTTTCTGGTATCTTCATCGATAAGCTAGAGGAGTGTTTGGAAATTGCAGATTGAAAGGCAACTGAACTTGCTTGTATTATCATTAGTCTTCTCCTCTACACGGATGATATCATTCTTCTTTCTAGAAGCCATGAGGACCTGGAAAAGAAGCTTAAGAATCGTCATGATTATTGCTCCAAGATGGGTATCACAGTTAATACCGACAAGACTAAAATCATGATAATTAAATCCAAAAATATCACGCATGGAATTTTTTCTATGGTAGCAATTTCTTGGAATAGGTCGCTTCTTATAAATATTTGGGTATTGAAATTCCTTATCAACTCAAATCGAATTGCAACATTGAGAAAAAAATTATTGGAGGATGGAAAGGTTATCATGAGCTTGAAAACAATTGCAACATTGTCAATATTTGTATTTGGAGTAAAAAATGTTTCCTCTTAAACAAGCTTGTCACCCTTGTTTTCTTATATGGTTGTGAAGTCTCGGGTTGTATTATATCCAGAGAGTCGTGGAGAAATATAGAGATAGATGATTCAAAATTAATTCATAACCTAAAATATCAAGATAAAGGGAAATACCCCCTATCCTATCCTCTTGGTCGAAGTTGGTCTCTCCCCTATTGAAAGCAGGGCTATGTTTAAGTATCTAATGTATAAGAATAATCTTTACAACATGTAATCTAAGAGGCTTCCTAAAATTTCTTCTACTTTTAGTCAAAGCCACCACCTTCACCTCAAGCATGGGTGGCATAAGGATGCCCATTCTTGGCTCAACCATTTGGGTGGGTATGAGGAGATCATCCTGGGAAGTAAGGATAGTGTCAAAGATACTATCACCTCCAAATTTAAGGATAAGGTATGGGATGATAAGTATTTAGATGGAAAAAGGAAGCTAAGATGTTATAAGGAGGTGATCAACCCCACCTTTGAGAACCAGGATTATCTTTTTGTTTTGAACAAATCTGATCCATACTTATGAAGGAATGTAATAAAATAAAATAAAACACATAAACACGAAGATGCAATAGAAATAAGACTTCATTTCATTAATATCACATAACTGAAATATGCTTACAAAAAGAATGGAAACAAACTAGCTAGGGCACTACTAGCTTATCTCTGAGAAGAGATGTGGTGGCTACATGCCTCTAAACTACATTACAATGAGGCTCGAAGGCCTATTTATTAGTAATAAATAACGGAAAAGCCTAAACATCCAAAAACATAACCGTAGGAGATGAAACACCAAATTATGGGCCCCGTTGGTGTAAATTGGTGCGTCAATATCTCGGGGTCGCAACTTTGTCATACGATCTCCATTTGATGCACATGATACCTCGATAGAAAGATTTTTTTGAGGTCTAAAACTGTACCATAGAATTTTAGGTGTTCTGCACCATAAATTTTTTTGGACCCTATTTTAGGTGGGCGGACCCACCTATGGTTTTGTGCATGGGTTTGCACATGGTTTTGGGCATGATGATTTTAGGCTTATGGTATTTTTGTAGATCCGGTCAAAAAAATATGGTTATGTTCTAATCCAGGGTTAATGGATTGGGGTTTATGAATTCTTTGACATGTGTGTGTGTGTGTGTGTTGTAACAATAAAAGGAATATAATGTAAAATAGAACTGGTAGTCTTGGTTTGTGATCAAGGGGAAAATCTCTTTGTATATTTTTTTTATGTTTTATGCTCTCACTATTGATTATTTTCTGCTTTTTAAGAATTTATTTGCAGATAATTTTTGTATAGGGTTAAAACCTACACATGGAACAATCCAGTAAATTGTGCTACAATTAAGGAAACTGAAATTTTTAGAGAACAATGATGGGGGTCCAAGTGGAATAGGCGGGTGGCCACCAATATTCACTTGGATCAAGCTCAAAAAAAAATTATGAACATCACTAATATTAGAACTAATTCTCATGAGCTTTGAAGTGAAATTGGGTAGTGGTCTACTCCCAACACTGCGTGGGATGATAAAATTTGTCAACTTCGCAATACTAAGAGGGTGGAGGATGAAAAACACTTTCTTGTAGACTGTGTGACCCTTACTCACATCTGCTCTCATTTCCCCAACATTTGCCACACTTTTTGGCCTTATTGACTTGTTAAGTCAACCCAACTATAGCGATCTTGATGGGCTTCTTTCCCTTCTTTTTGAGCATAGAAAAAAGATACTAAAGAATTACAATTCGATTCTTCTTCTTCTTAAAATCCCATAAACGACATTGGTCTTAATGGACATTAATCATCATCATCATCATAAATTATTAACAATAATTATATAGCTTTATGATTTTGTATAATTAAAAAAAAAAAAAAACCTATTCTCATTTTCTTTTTAAATAATTAACACAATTTTAACTATTTTATTTTAATAATAATAAAAATTATAAAAATTCTTAAATGCTTTTTGAAAACATTTCCATATATTTTACCTTAAAATTATTTTCAAACATTTCTCATCATATATTAGAAAATATTAAGCTGAAATTTATGCATTAAAAAAAAAAAACTCTATATTTGTAAATTTTTTCTCAAATGAATTGCCAAGATAAGTGAAGTTCCATAAAAAATGATTTCTATAAACAGAAGAGTGTGACAAATCACAAAAATAAATTAAAACACAACAATAATTATATTAATAATATTAAATATGATTAATAAATAAAAAATTAAGACATTATTAATGTGTTTAGTAAAGTTTGAATTTAAATGACATATTTAAGAATGACAAGTCCCATAACGTCCACACGAGGGGATGTTGGCCTTGGTAAGATTGTGTGAGCGTCGTGGCATGGAGAGCTTGTACCTCAGTGGCAAGAGTGCCTCCCGAAGAAAAAAACTAAGAATGCCTTGGTCTTCCCGCCCTGTGTTCTGAACCATAAATCGACATGAGCATTATGGCTCAACATATTTTAACATTTCTAATGTCAGCTGCAGACTGCAATAGTTGGTGTAGGCAAAAGCAAGACGAAAGAGAAACACTAGAGTGCACTGTAACACTTCACATATAAATACTACTGAAATGCAGAAAAATAAAATAATTATAATTGCAGAGTGACATTTGCCAGTTTCTAAAAAAAATCACGTGTCACCATATCAATTATGATTCCAGCGACACATAACACATATGCCACCCACGGGCCAAACTAGTGTGAGTCTCCATGCCCTGGTTTTCTCTTGATGCAGTTGCACAGTAAAAGGGTGTTAGTTTAAAGGTTTTTTTTTCTTTTCTTTTGGTTTTTGCTTAGAATTTGGAAAAAAAATTAAAAATGTTCGATAGTTTTATAGGGTGGAAATGAATATAGCATTACTAAATTTAGTAAAAGAAATTAAAATAATTGTTTCTATGGTTTTTAAGAATAGAAATGAATTCAGCATCATTAGTTTTTAATAGATACCCAAAATCCTGAAATTTGACATTTATAACATAACTGTGAAATTCAAACTATTCGAAAGAAAAACTTTAAAAATTTGTCAATATTATTCGAATAGCTAATTATTTGTCAATACTATTTGAATGGCTAATTATTAGATGAAATTCGATTAGTCCACGATGTTGTTATGTTTTTCATTCGAGCTTGTTCATAATAAGAGTATTACCCTAACCAGAATTGTTTTATGACTTAGGAGTGTTGGACTTTTTGGTTAGATCTGAAAAATGTATCTTTTGGTTATTTCAAGGGAAGGTATCTTTTGGTTATGTGAAGGGATGGTCTTAATGGCTGAATTGGTGGGCATAGAATTTTAAGGTAAGAACATATATAGATAATTATGTTTATTTAAAAGCTAAAAAAAGAATAGAAATAATGTTAAGTTGGAAAATTTCCATTTTTGTTTTTTCCTTTTTTATTTTTACAAATTTTAAATTAATAGATTTAAAATAGTGACTTTTGTATTCATCTACTAAATAAGAATTTCAGAAAAATAATATTTTAATCTAAAAAAAATGTTAAATTTAAATTTTAGGAGAGAAGAGAAAATGTAGATTTTATTGGTTTTTTTGTTGAATTGCCATTCTAAAATTGTTAATATTTAAAACTTTTGGAAGGAAAAGAAAATGTGGATTTTTTTCTTTTTTTTAATTGAATTATAATTCTAAAGTTATATTATTTAGAATTATTCAAAATTATTCAAAATTTAAAATAAATTAGAAAGAAAATAATCAAAATACTTCATACTTAAAGGACAAAAGGTATATATATTTATATTTTAAGATGTGTACTATCTAATTTTTCAGAATTGCAATTTTTTCATTCAAATTTTTTATGTATCTAATTTAAATTAGAATCTGGTAACTATGATTTATAACCTAAACTTTCATAAATTTATGCTAGACTTTACCATAATTACAGGGATTTCCATTACTTTCTCTACTTAAATTTGGTAAAAAAAATAAAGTAAATGTTTGAGTAATTTGTAAGAGTGGAAATGAATTCAGCACCATAAAGAACTAATGAGCTTCACAATCTTGAAATTCGACATTTATAACCCAAACATTCAAAAATTTCTGCCTACTTTATTATAATCTTGTAATATTTCCATTATTTTTATTATAATCTTGTAATATTTCCATTATTTTCCATGCTAATTTGTAAGTTTTTTTCAAGGACTACGCTGAGTAAAAATAATAGTACTGGTGATAGTGTAGGATGAGAAGGTAGCATAACGTAGGTCAAAGTGCTATGTACCAAACAATCACGTACGTTACAAGACATTTTCGACTGAGCTCGTAACACTACACGACATTTTCTCTGTAAGTGATAGTCACGATATGTGATGGAGGGAAAAAGTGCCGTCAATGTCGTTTTTGCGAGAACCGCCAACAACAATAATTATAGTAGGCACAAATCCTTTTTGGTCCGCTATGCACTGATCACGTTGAACTGCACTCGATGTCGTTTTCGACAGACAGGCCAACAATAATATGCAAATGTCGAACAACGCCATTGTCGTTTTGTCATGAAGGGCCGTCTTTTCTAGTTCATTATTTTTGTCGCTACTCCCCTGCTCTTCTGGCTCTTTTATTCGTCCGATTGCACATTTCCTGCAATATCTTCTCTTCTGCAAAATATTATGCAGCAGAGTCAGTAGAAAGCGGGAAATAATTTGTTACATGCTTACGGCTGCGAATTCTGTTCTGTATCGTACAGTTCGCAGTGTCATATCATGGAGAGTGAACCTCTGACTCCTGAGTACGTTGGACAATCCTGAGGAAGGACAGACAAACTCATTACATGATATCCTGGGAGTCGTTTCCTTTCATACTATCACCTATCGTTCCGCCCGATAGGGAGAACGTAATGTAAGTAAATTTTTTTTATATCATAACTGTGCGTGGAATTTCTTTCATATTTTATTTGCTTATATATTGAAATGTACAGCACACTTGTATATACAAATTTTTATGCTGCTGCCTCAGATTAATTTCTTTTGTTTTCTTCTTAGACCTGCACCTCCCTTTTGCTCAAAGTATATTTTGCTAGGGTGTGAGATATATATAAATATTTAGAAACAAATGGGTGGCTATGCTACCACGTAAGTGTAGTTTTATGCTGCTGCGTCAGATTAATTTCTTTTGTTTTCTTCGTAGGCCTGCACCTCCCTTTTAGCAATACTTTGCTAGGGTGTGAGATATATAAATATTTAGAAACAAAAGGGTGGCTATGCCAGCACATAAGTGTAGAGGTATTATTTTTATGTCATTGATTGGACTATGCCATTTATGATAGCTTTCAACCTATTAAGTTAATATCTATTTTGAAAAAATTTCCAAATTGTTAAGTTAATTATTTTTTTTTTTATCTTTGTATAAGTAGAAATTTATCCAATTTATTAAGTTAACTATTTATTTTGATTTGGTGAAATCAACTGGTACCCACATCCCTCACTACTCATTTTTAGGATAAACGTCATCTTATAAGGCATCACATTAATAGTCTATGTTCCTCTTAAATTTTTGTGTTTATATAGTAATGTTGACTTGCTTCCAAAGTGTTTGTTAACTTGATTCCAAAGTGTTTATAAAGCAATGCTGACTTGATTCCAAACTAAATGTGATTTTTATTTACTATTATCTTTACCATTTTATAATGACTTGATTTTTAATGGAGGAGTCAGAAGCTCATAACAAATGGATGAGTATCATTTCTCCATTCCATCACCCTAACTCCTCTAGAGGAGGCCCCATAAGTCTGTGTGGACCCCACGCAGAGAAAGGAGTTAGCTCCATTACAATTTTTTATAATATGAAAAGAAATGTAATGATCCCATGGCAATAAATTTTAGTTTATTTAAGTTTAACAAGGATATCATAGTGAATTCCTAAAATAGTTTTGGTTAAAAACCAATGACAACATTACTTCCAAAATTTTCCAACATTATCTCTATGTAGCTTTAGAATTTCAAAAAATGGTATATTTTATGCATGAATACATTTGGAAAAACTCAAAGTGCAAGAAAGATTCATTTTAAATTGCTTTAAAACTATTTAAAACTTGCATTTAATTAAGAAAAATAAAATTCTAAGAATATACAAACAACAATGAAAACAATATTTAAATAAGAAAATTTAAATTCTAAGAATAAACAAACAATAGTAGAAACAATATATAAAGTCCACCAAAGTAGCCATGGAGTTAGGAGAGTCATGTACATTGAAGAAAAAAGACTCCTCAGTTAAAAGAAACTTGAAAATATAATTCAACAGTGGTAAAAACAATTCAAAAGAGTTTAATAAATAGTGTAATACAAAAATATGCCAAGTTCTATTCTCACAAGGTTTACAAATCCTAAGCTAGAATTCAAAAGGGAGAAATTCAAAGTGATACTTAACTTGTAGAGAGAAAATAAACATTTAAATATTTAGGCTTAACTAAAACAACTCTTTAATTGAAAATATATAAAAAACTCTTCAATTTAGAAAACTTATAATATTTTTATATTAATGTAAAATCAATTCCAAATACATAAAATATCTGTAACATGTGAAAAAATTACAGTAACCAATAACAACATAAATGTGACCTTTATTTACCATCATCTTTACCATTTTATAATGACTTGATTTTTAATGGAGGAGTCAAAAGCTCATAACAAATGGATGACTATCATTTCTCCATTCCATCACCCTAACTCCTCTAGAGGAGGCCCCATAAGTCTGTGTGGACCCCACACAGAGAAAGGAGTTAGCTCCATTACAATTTGTTATGATATGAAAAGAAATGTAATGATACGATGGCAATAAATTTTAGTTTATTTAAGTTTAACAAGGATATCATAGTGAATTCCTAAAATAGTTTTGGTTAAAAACCAATGACAACATTACTTCCAAAATTTTCCAACATTATCTCTATGTAGCTTTAGAATTTCAAAAAATGGTATATTTTATGCATGAATACATTTGGAAAAACTCAAAGTGCAAGAAAGATTCATTTTAAATTTCTTTAAAACTATTTAAAACTTGCATTTAATTAAGAAAAATCAAATTCTAAGAATATACAAACAACAATGAAAACAATATTTAATTAAGAAAATTCAAATTCTAAGTATATAAAAATAACAGTAGAAACAATATTAAATAAGAAAATTTAAATTCTAAGAATAAACAAACAATAGTAGAAACAATATACAAAGTCCACCAAAGTAGCCATGGAGTTAGGAGAGTCTCTGCATGTACATTGAAGAAAAAAGACTCCTCAGTTAAAATAAACTTGAAAATATAATTCAACAGTGGTAAAAAAAATTCAAAAGAGTTTAATAAATAGTGTAATTCAAAAATATGCCAAGTTCTATTCTCACAAGGTTTACAAATCCTAAGCTAGAATTCAAAAGGGAGAAATTGAAAGTAATACTTAACTTGTAGAGAGAAAGTAAACATTAAATATTTAGGCTTAACTAAAACAACTCTTTAATTGAAAATATATAAAAAACTCTTCAATTTAGAAAACTTATAATATTTTTATATTAATGTAAAATCAATTTCAAATACATAAAATATTTGTAACATGTGAAAAAATTACAGTAACCAATAACACCATAAATGTGACCTTTATTAACCATCATCGTTACCATTTTATAATGACTTGATTCTTAATGGAGGAGTCAGAACAAATGGACGAGTATCATTTGTCCATTCCATCACCCTAACTCCTCTAGAGGAGGCCCCATAAGTTTGTGTGGACCCCACACAGAGAAAGGAGTTAGCTCCATTACAATTTGTTATGATATGAAAAGAAATGTAATGATCCCATGGCAATAAATTTTAGTTTATTTAAGTTTAACAAGGATATCATAGTGAATTCCTAAAATAGTTTTGGTTAAAAACCTATGACAACATTACTTCCAAAATTTTCCAACATTATCTCTATGTAGCTTTAGAATTTCAAAAAATGGTATATTTTATGCACGAATACATTTGGAAAAACTCAAAGTGCAAGAAAGATTCATTTTAAATTGCTTTAAAACTATTTAAAACTTGCATTTAATTAAGAAAATTAAAATTCTAAGAATATACAAACAACAATGAAAACAATATTTAATTAAGAAAATTCAAATTCTAAGTATATAAAAATAACAGTAGAAACAATATTTAAATAAGAAAATTTAAATTCTAAGAATAAACAAACAATAGTAGAAACAATATACAAAGTCCACCAAAGTAGCCATGGAGTTAGGAGAGTCTCTGCATGTACATTGAAGAAACAAGACTCCTCAGTTAAAAGAAACTTGAAAATATAATTCAACAGTGGTAAAAACATTTCAAAAGAGTTTAATAAATAGTGTAATACAAAAATATGCCAAGTTCTATTCTCACAAGGTTTACAAATCCTAAGCTAGAATTCGAAAGGGAGAAATTGAAAGTGATACTTAACTTGTAGAGAGAAAGTAAACATTTAAATATTTAGACTTAACTAAAACAACTCTTTAATTAAAAATATATAAAAAAACTCTTCAATTTAGAAAACTTATAATATTTTTATATTAATGTAAAATCAATTCTAAATACATAAAATATTTGTAACCTGTGAAAAAATTACAGTAACCAATAACAACATATTTAATGACAATCACAAATATAAGTAACCAAATACATATTAATAGCAAAAATAAGCAAAATAAATATTCATACATTGGTAAACAAATTCATAAAAATCTGGAATTAAATCCTTGTGCACTTAGCACCAACACTGGTAAACAAATTCTAACATTTGGTTTTCAAAATATATCTATGAGAGAATTAAATTCCTAATATCCATAGTGATATTCACATATCAGGTGAAAACTAGGCATGATTCATTATTTTTTCACGTGGAATTTGGTGTGTGATATAAACCTATGTATCAGAATAATTTCGATGTTAAATATCATAGCACATTTCTTAGTCTACTGGAGGGAAAAATGCATGCAATGGGAGTTTTAATATTGATTTATTAATTTTTTAATATTGATTTATTTTTATTAATGTAGTTTCTATGTTGTGTATAAATAATTATATTTATACATGCATTTAATATTGGATCATGTTTTTGAAATAATATTAAAATTAATTTTTTGTTAATTTAAAGATTGTTTCATTATGTGATATGAAAATTCAAAACAATGGTTATTTATGAAAAATGTAGCATTCAACGAAATTTTTAGAATATATATTGAGAGTGTGTTGTATTTTGAATATTTATTGAAAATACAAAATAGGTCCGTTTTTATTATTTTTTTGGTAAATGTAATAAAAATTATTTATATAGCTGAGTCTTTATACATAACTAGCATTTTTGTAGCTTCCATACCATTGGTTAACATAGGGTTCCTCAATAAGCACGTAGGGTTCCTCACTTATTGAGAGTCCAAGCAGCCACTTCCTCGCCTCCTACTAATTCCTATGTAATATTCCTAATTAGCGACAACTAATTGGAATATTAGAATTTGTATAGTTTTGCCGTCTATGGTTTGTAAATAAATAATAAGTGAGTAAAGAGGGTCTAACTCACTTAAGTAGAATAAAACATCCACCTAGTAGCACAACGTTGCGACTCAAGGGGGAGTCAAGGGGGCCAAACACCACATAGTGGAGGGGGGCCTACGTACACTCTAGAAGCTTCTGCGCAGATAAGGATGAGTATGTGGAGGAGAGAGAGGCTACATTGGGTTTTGGAGGGAAACCAATGCTATAAAACATGGAGGAGCCTCCTCATTTGGATCATTCTTGAGTTGTTGATTTTGGAGTGAGACTTTTGTCTTCTTGAGCACGCTAGATGTTTAGCCTATCTGCAACACTGTTTAGTGCATTGAGTGTCTCTGGTCGGAGATCTCGCCCTTAGCCCCGGGGGACTTTGAGTGCCTGCTCGGGCAAGGTCTGTTTTTCAGTATTTTGTGAGTCATTTCTTTGTTTGGGTTTGTTGCGGAGCCGGCGCTTATAGAGACTGCGCAGTCACTAGGAGAGAGAATGCAGTCCATTGTGGAGGAGCTTCGGATTGGGGTTTCTACAGGTGATTTCACCGGGATTTCGAGCAGAGGGTCAGCCTTTTCCCGTCGGAGGTTTTTGGCGGAGTTTCTGGCAGTATTTTAGCTGTTTCTATCCAACCACTACGTTGTACCTTGGAGGCCAGCATAATTCACCAGGGAGGCAGATTCTGGTGGTTTCTGGGGTTGGCCATTCTTGGAATGGTTTGTGGATCTTGTCGGGGTTATTGAGGAGAGGATATTTTCTGATTTTCATCTCATTTCGGCAAGGGGATCAGCACCTAATATTCAGTTGATTCCAACAGTAGCAGCTACACGTCATTTTTCCAGCAGCTGGGACGCAATTCATATAGCAGTCATTTCCTATATTTTCTGAGAGTGTTTTCTCACTTGCCTTGCGCAAGATTTCCTCTTGTACTTCATTTCATTTCTCAGATTAATAAAATGGCTCAACATTTTCTCTCTATGTTTTCTGGTCGAGTTTTCGTAGTTGCCATTGTTGCCGTAGTTGTTGTATTCTCTTTCTATTTCTATTATTGTTTTTTAGCACTCTAGTTCTATACCACTTGGTGTGTTTATCTTTTTCTCCTAGATAGAGTTTGGAAAGGGCCAGGTAGCCTCCGGATCTCGTCCTCTTTAGAGGCGACATATCCGGTAAATGCCCTCCCAGTCTATCTCTGGTCGGAGTTTTGTCGTGTTTTAGAGATATCCCCGAAACGGGATATTACAGTGGTATCAAAGCATAGTTCTGGCTCAGCCTGTGGTCTATGACATCAGGAAAGAGACCGTACAGAGGCAGGAAGTATAGAGACCGTGAGCGTAGGTTGGAGGCCACCTACGAAGAGGAAGACTATGCCCAGGTAGAAAACAGAGATCAGGAGAGAGAGCTTGTGACAGACAAAGATCAGGTAGATCTTGTAGTAGTTTTAAGAGAGAAAGAACCAATGGCAGATGACACAAAGGCCAAACAGTTTGGAGAGACACTCCTCAAGTCTGTGCAGGATTTAGCGAGACAGATTGAGGTGATGGGCCAGAGGTTCACATTTGTAGAGGCTAGGCAACATGAAACTCTAGGGGTTTTCCAGGTCAGAGAGGGATCAGGTACATCCCATCATTTTCTGGAGCAGGGTGCTGCTCGGCGTGATACTCCTCAGCTGACGGCTTCATGTGCACCTACCCGCTCTACCATGCCAACTTTATTGGGAGTAGATATAGGGGTAGGAGCCCGACAGGAGGAAGAGTCTGGACACTTAGATGAGTATTTTGCAGAGTACCAGTCCTACAGGCAGGAGTTCAGGGATGCTCTCACATTCAGAGATTTTTTGCAGCTCTAGCGGGATAGTAAACCCCGTGACCATCATAGAGGGCACCGACATTACCATGATGGAGATTCCCACTGTGCCTCTAGTATATTTCATTTGCCTACGTTTGATGGATCATCAAACAGTTCAACAAATTCTTGGGTGGAGAAGATGGACATCTATTAACAGCTTAACCAGATGTCAGAGACAGAGGCCATCAAAGTGGCGACATTACACTTGGATGGTGAGGCCTAGGACTGGTGGTTCCATGGGATGGTGACACTTGGGCATTCCACAGTGATGACATATGCTGAGTTTACCAGGATATTGATAGAGCGTTTTGACCAGAGGGATCCAGAACAACATTTTGTTGAGCTGACAAAGCTCAAACAGACAGGGAGCCCAGAGACATACATTGCAGATTCCTTGAGGGTTTCAGTGATGGTGATAGATATATCCACGACACTGATGATCTATATGTTTGTGGAGGGATTGGCAGAGCCACTTCGACGTCTATTTAGATCCACTAGACCAGCTACACTCTAGGATGTTATCAGTAGGACTAGGGATTTGCAGAATGCATTACCTAGGATGCGAACACCTTACCCCCAAAGATAGGGTTTCCAACCCAAGGGGAAGGATGTCAGGGTTCCTCCTCCTAAGGGGAATCTAGGACAGGCACAGGTAGATGATGAGGCCGGGAGGGAGTTGAGGAAGAAGCGGTTGTGCTTCACTTGTCAAGAGCCATGGGCACCAGGGCACAGGTGTGCTACTGGCAAGGCACACTTCATTGAGGTCTTCTCCGATGATAGCAGGGAAGAGGATGAGGAGGATGATGAGGAGGCAGGAGATAGTCAGATGGCCTAGGATCAGTTGCCACCTCCATCTCCAGGGATAGAAGGTGCAACTTTTGCACCCACGAGAGGGGCCCTTGCAGCTTTGCGAGGAGTTCCTAAGTATTTGATGTTGTGTGTATGTGGGACAATACATAGCCAGCGAGTATCAGTCTTGGTTGATAGTGGGGCAACCCACAACTTCATTGATGCATAGATGGTCGAGCAGAGGGGTATACCGACCGAGATTTTTGACGGGTTTTCAGTCTTGGTCCCAGTAGCCCAGATGATGCAGTGTGTCGAGTATCTTCCAGAGTTAGTAGTGACGATGGGTACTTACACTGTGACTGATAAATTTTTCATGGTCAACATACCAGATACCAATGTGGTACTGGGTGTTCAATGGCTGATTACTCTGGGGAAGGTCACCATGGATTAGGAGGCCTTAGAGATGGAGTGGGATGACAAGAAGACCGGGAAGCATGAGAAGATCTGCGGGATGCATACTTACCCACCTCAGACAATGTCGGCACACTAGATGGAGGGAGACCTCTGAAAGGGAGACATAGACTGGGCAATTGAGTTGCGGGCATCATTGGCAGAGACCACCGGTCGAGCAGTTCATCCAGAGATACAAGCCATCCTTGATAGGCATGAGGTAGTTTTTAGTGATATACCACCAGGTCGGCCACCAGATAAAGGGTTTGAGCATACCATCGAGCTTGAGTAGGGGATCCAGGCGATGATCACTACACCCTATAGGCATCCCAAAGCCTATCGAAATGAGATCGAACGGGCCATCCAGGAGTTGTTGGCTCCTGGACACATCAGACTGAGCACGAGTTTGTTTTCTTCTTCTGTAGTGCTGGTGAAGAAGAAGGACAACACTTTGAGGATGTGTACTGAGTACATGGCCCTAAACAAGAAGAATTTGAAGAACATGTACCCTATACCCAGGATCGATGAGCTGATGGATGAGCTCAGAAGAGCTAAGTTCTTCCCAAATAGTGATTTGAGATCACGGTACCACCAGATTCGCGTGAGGGAACACGATATTCCCAAGACCACCATCAGGTGTCATTATGGGCACTTTGAGTTTTTGGTTATGCCTTTTGGGCTAACCAATGCACCAGCCACCTTTCAGTCTTGCATGAACCATATCTTCCATAGTCATCTCAGGAAGTTTGTATTGGTTCTCTTTGATGACATACTCATATATAGCAGGACGTGGGAGGAGCATCTCTAGCATATAGAGGCAGTACTATGCATCTTGGAAGAGCAACAGTTATATGCTAAACTCTCCAAGTGTGAGTTTGGGATGGTAGAGATGTTGTATTTGGGTCACATCATTGGAGTGGATGGAGTGAGGGTCCACGAGGAGAAGATTAGAGCCATCAGAGATTGGCCGGAGCCGAAAAATGTGATGTAACTTCAAGTATTCATTGGGATATGTGACTATTACAAGAATTTCGTCAAATGGTTCTCACAGCTTGCTGCACACCTTACAGATTTGACGAAGAAAGGGGCATTCGAATGGATAGATACAGCGCAGCAAGCCTTTTGTAGGCTCAAGGAGACAATGAGTAGTTTCCCAGTACTTGTGTTGCCGGATTTTACACAGCCATTTGTCTTGGAGTGTGATGCATCAGGAGACGGGATCGACACAGTATTGATGCAGGGGGGACACCTTATAGCTTTTGACAGCCGGAAACTCCTTCCGCATGAGAGGCTTTATCCTATTTACGATAAGGAGATGTTGGCCATCATGCATGTGTTGGCCAAATTTCGGCAGTATCTGGTAGGGAATAGATTCAGGGTGAGAACTAACCACAATAGCCTCAGGTTCTTTTTGGAGCAAAAACAGCTGTAGGGGAGGCAGCAGAATTGGATCAGTAAGATCCAAGCATATGACTTTGACATTGAGTATTTTAGGGGTAAGAATAACGTGGTAGAAGATGTCCTTTCACGTAGACCAGCCACGTTATCTCTTATGAGCTTGGATGCAGATAGGAGGGCTTGAATTTTAGTTGAGTACTCCAAGGAGAAGTTTGCATTTGAGGTTTTGGACGGACAGGTGGCAGATGACATGTACAGGGTGGTCGATCAGATCATCTATTATAGGGACAAGATCTTCTTGATTGACGGATTTCAGCTTAAGAAGAAGATACTCTAGGCATCACATGACTCTCCACTGGCAGGCCATCAGGGACTTACCAAAACCTACAGGGCCATTAGAGAGAGGTTCTCATGGAGGGGCCTCAAGGAAGACGTACTCCAGCACATCACAGAGTACGATGTTTCTCAGAGGAACAAGGGGGAGATGAGCCATCCCGCAAGGTTGTTGCAGCCTCTTCCCATTCTGTAGGGGAAATGGGAGAGAATATCGATGGATTTCATCCTAGGGTTGCCCATGGTGTAGGGCAAGGATTGTATCTTTGTCGTTGTTGATAGACTGAAAAAATATGTGCACTTTTCGCCATATCCGCACATTACACAGCAACACAGGTGGCCGAGCTGTTCTTCCGGGAGATTTTCAGGTTGCATGGTCTTCCTAAGACCATCATTAGTGACAGGGACAGTCGCTTCATGGGCGGATTTTGGTAGGAGCTTTTCTGACTAGTGGGGATGGAGTTGACATCGAGTACTAGTTACCACCCACAGACGGATGGACAAACGGAGATAGTTAATAAGTGGATGGAGGGCTACTTGCATAACTATGTCAGTGGGCAGTAGCGAACATGGTTGAGATGGTTTCATTTAGGGGAGTACTGCTACAACTTGACACATCACATGTCTATTGGTATGTCACCATTTTATGCTTTGTATGGGTACCATCCTTTATCATTTGCTGATGTGATGTTCGGTGCGAGTAAGGCTCCTAGAGCCAAGATGTGGATCCAAGAGAGTCGGGACATCCTCCGAGCTCTCAAGGACAATATGGCTACAACACAGAACCAACAGAAGTTGTATGCCGATAGAGGTTAGGTGGACCGATAGTTTGAGGTAGGGGACTTGGTCGACCTACACTTACAGCCATACCAACAGTCATCGCTGAAGTAGAAGGAAGCTGAGAAGCTCAAGCCTCATTTTTACGGGCCATACAGGGTGATACGCAGGATTGGGCAGGTTGCATATGAGTTGGAGCTTCCCCAAGGCAGCAGGATCCACAACATTTTCCATGTATCATGCCTGAAGAAGGCACTGGGACAGCAGGTGACAGTGACAGAGGAGATACCACCTACAGATGATGAGGGGAACTTGGTGTTGCAGCCAGAGGCCATTATTGATACCAGGGAGAGGCAGTTACGGAGCAGGACAGTCCGGGAATTCTTGGTGAGGTGGAAGAATTTGCCAGATGAGGATGCCACTTGGGAGAGCGAGAATATTTTTGTAGCATCCATCACTTTAGTTGCTTGAGGGCAAGCAACATTTTTCCGAGGGGGACTGTAATATTCCTAATTAGCGAGAGCTAATTGGAATATTAGACTTTGTATAGTTTTACCGTCTATGGTTTGTAAATAAATAAAAATTGAGTAAAGAGGGTCTAGAATAAAACATCCACCTAGTAGCACAACGTTGTGACTCAAGGGGGAGTCAAGGGGGCCAAACACCACGTAGTGGAGGGGGGCCTACGTACACTCTAGAAGCTTCTATGCAGATAAGGATGAGTATGTGGAGGAGACAGAGGCTACATTGGGTTTTGGAGGGAAACCAATGCTATAAAAGATGGAGGAGCCTCCTCATTTGGATCATTGTTGAGTTTTTGATTTTGGAGTGAGACTTTTGTCTTCTTGAGCACGCTGGCTATTTAGCCTGTGTGCAGCACTGTTTAGTGCATTGAGTGTCTCCAGTCGGAGATCTTGCCCTTAGCCCCCGGGGACTTCGAGTGCCTACTCGGGAAAGATTTGTTTTTCAGTATTTTGTCAGTCGTTTCTTTGCTTGGGTTTTTTGCGGAGTCGACGCTTATAGAGACTGTGTAGTCACTCAAAGAGAGGACACAGTCCATTGTGGAGGAGCTTCGGATTGGGGATTCTGTAGGTGATTTCGCCGGGATTTCGAGTAGAGGGTTAGCCTTTTCCCGTCAAAGGTTTTTGGCGGAGTTTCTCGAAGTATTTTAGCTATTTCTATCCAGCCATTGTGCTGTACCTTGGAGGCCAGCGTAATTCACTAGGGAGGCAGTTTCTGGTGGTTTATGGGGTTGGCCATTCTTGGAATGGTTTGTGGATCTTGTCGAGGTTATTGAGGAGAGGAGATTTTATGATTTTCATATCATTCTGGCAAGGGGATCATCCCCTAATCTTCAGTCGATTCCAGCAGTAGCATCTACACGACATTTTTCCAACAGCTAGGATACAATTCATAGAGCAGCCATTTCCTGTCTTTTCTGAGAGTGTTTTCTCACTTGCCTTGTGCAAGATTTCCTCTTGTACTTCATTTCATTTCTAATATTAATAAAATGACTCATCATTTTCTCTCTATGTTTTCTGGTCGAGTTGTCGTAGTTGCCATTGTTGTTTTAGTTTTTGTATTCTCTTTCTATTTCTATTATTGTTTTTTAGCGCTCAAGTTCTATACCACTTGTTGTGTTTATATTTTGCTCCTAGAAAGAGTCTGGAAAGGGCCAGGTAGCCTCCAGATCTCATCCTCTTTAGAGGCGGCATATCCAGTAAATGCCCTCCCAATCTATCTCTGGTCGGAGTTTTGCCATGTTTTAGAGATATCCCCGAAACAGGATATTACATCCTAGGCCCTTGGCTCTGAACATGACGTCGAGAGGAGCCTCTGTTACCTTTCTACAAATTTCTTGGCAATCTAGACTATGTTAATGATCAAGTCATAAATTTTGAATATATTATTCTCCAAAATTTTACGAAATAATATATTCTTTTTATAAATTAGATGTATATGCTCAAATTTATTTAGGTAGTGAATTTTTTATAAACAATTTTTCCTTTTCTATAATTAAATTCCAACTAGAATTTGATTTTATGTTATGATTTATTGCAGTCAAACAATGAAGAGTTTAATCAAATTGTTTTATTAAAATACAATAGACGAAAAATTCACTATCATAGTTTATAAATATTATATATATATATATATATATATATATATATATATATATATATATATATATATATATATATATATATATAATTTTGAATTTTATATAAAAATTTAAACTTTCTAATTGTTACAAACATTTTCTTAACCATTAAGTAACAGATGTAAGAGTAAAATTATAATTTTAAATTGTAAAATAAAATTTTAATTGTTTTTAATAATTAGAAATTTCAAATTTTTATATAAAATTCAAAAAAAAATTAATGGCCCAAACTATTATGACAAATAAATAAAATGACTTTTTCATTAGTTAGATAGTTTCAAGTAAGATTGCAATTTCTCGTTATTAAAAATTCATTTTTAAATGCATAAACAAATCCGAATCTTTAGACTTGAGATATGATAATTTTTTAGATTAAAACCCTTAAGCTGTAAGCTTTTAAAAATCTTTGCTAAATATTTTATTAAAATTGATAAAAAAAAAAAAAATAGAAAACAAATATTTCATCTTAGAATATATTATTTTTAAAGGGTTAAAATTTTTTTACACACAATAATATTTTTTAAAAATTACTAGTAAAATAAAAAAATATCCTAAATAGTTTTCTTTTTTTTTAAATAATAGTAATTATTTAATATACTTTAAATAAAAATAGTTAATAATATATATTTTTTAATTTGAACATTAATTATTAATAATTATAGTTCAAATTACAATAAATTTTATTATTTAAAAATAAATAACAAAAATATTATATAAATATGTACAAATAAGAAAATAAAGTTTAATGCTTTTTTTCCTTTCAATATAAAAAACCTCTGGAATAATGTTTGTTTTAATGTAAAAATATGGAAGTAGAAATTTATATCTTTAGCAACATTACTTTTAGATGAAAAAGTAAAAATTGATCAATATTTTTCTTTGTATTATTAAATAGGGCAATGAGAAGTTTTATGAATAAAGTTTATATCAATATGAAAAATAAGGAAATAAAAATAATGAGTATTTATGTGGAATTAAGAAAAGGTTATATAAAATATGAAAATGTCCTGTAAAAATGATATTATTAAAGTTTTAGTGTGGTTTATTTTCAATATAAGTTGAAGAAGTAGATTTTGGCATCAAGAAAAATAAATGAACATAAAACATTTAGCCGTTAGATTTGAATAAATAAACGAGTTTAGATGCATCCTAACTGTGGATCTATCAAGTGCTCAGAGGGATCAAATCTCTACAGGTGAAAACCTCTTTTTTGAGTGCAAATTTGAGGAAAGTTTTGCACCTCGCCAGAGTTAAGATGGATCTAGGCTAGCTTCACTCCTATGCGGCCAAGGAAAATCTATCGAACATATGATTAATTTTATCAATAATATGTAAATACAAATAATATAAATAAAATAATTTTATATATGGGAAATTTGATATTTATCTTATCATTTTAATTTTAAAATTTGCTTAGCGACCTTAGGTTTTTGAGATGATAAATATTGTTAATAAATTTAATGATGAAATAAAAATTTTGAATGCAAAGTAACAATGTAATATTGTTGAATGATAGAAAATGAAAATAATAAGCATCCAGTCAATTACAAATAGTCTTCATTGTGATCAATCTTAAATTATTTTCTTTTACTATTCTTATTGTCACCCTTGTTACTTTTGTCATATTTTCTTATCGATTATATGAAAACAATAGTTGAAATCATATATCATTTAAATATTTAGCTTGAACTATTGTACTAAACATCATACATTGTCTCTCTTGCTCTTCAATATTAATCAGTTGATTTACTATAACACAAATATTAATGTACATTGTCAATAATTTTGTGTGCTTACATTGAAATCAATCTACAATGTTAAACCAATCACTTTAAAATTAATTTACCATCAATGTCCATCCAATTACATCAAATTAGAAATCAACGTCTACACTGAAATCAGTGCACCTAATGCAAACAATCAAGTAAAATTAGAAAACAACATCTACACTAAAATCAATGCATCTAATGTAGGTAATCAAATAGGATTAGAAATCAACATCTACACTGAAATCAATGCATCTAGTGTGAGCAATCAAATAGGAAAATCAAATAGGATTAAAAATCAACTACATTTAAATCAATGGATCTAGTGAAAGGAGTCAAATATAATTAGAAATCAACATATACACTGAAATTAATGCATCTAGTGAAAGAAATCAAATAGCATATGAAATCAGAGTCTACATTGAAATCAATGCATTTAGTTCGAGGAATCGTATAGGAATATTATATGAATATAAATTATTTGCGTTGAAATCAATGCATCTAGTGCAAGCAATTAAATATAATTAGAAATCAAAATCTATACTAAAATCAATGCATCTAGTGCAAAAAATTAAAATGGATTATAAATCACCATTTACACTGAGATCAATTCATCTAGTGCAATACATCTTCTTCCCTATATCCCCCCTAGAAATACATCTATCTTTCCCTACATCTCTCCACTCTCTCAAATCCTCCCTCTTAGGGTCAACATTAGATTAATTAGATTAAATTTTAAATGTTAAATATTAAAAATTATTTTTACATTTATGTTTACATGTTTATTGTTACCTGAGATAGGTAATGCATATAGTGTACTCAAATACCAACCTAAGTGATCCAAATTTATTAAATTTAATAATATTATTATTATAATATAATAATGTGAATATTAGAATTAATAAAAATAATAATATTAATATTAGGGTTAATATTTTTTTTTGGGCATGGTATTAATAATAATTTGGCCCATCGTATTTAGCTCAGGATTCACCTAAATAGAACCAATTTTTGAGTATTCCTAAATATAAATAATATTATGGAGTAAATATAAAAAGATGCTTTATTTATTTACCATACCTAGGGTTTGTTTATATTTTATTTCTTTACCATACCTCTTTAATAAATATGGTATTTGGCCCACGGTATTTAACCCATGGTTTTAAAGTGGTACATATATAGTGTACTCAAATACCAACCTACGTAATCCAAATTTATTAGATTTAATAGCTATGTGATTCAAATTTATTAAATTTAATAATATTAATATTATAATATAATAATGTGAATGTTATAATTAATAATATTATTAATATTAGGGTTATTGATGTTTTTTTGGCATGGTATTAATAATGATTTGACCCATGGTATTTAGCTTAGGATTTACCTAGATAAAACCAATTTTTGAGTGTTTCTAAATATAAATAAGATTATTGACTAAATATAAAAAGACATTTTATTTATTTACGGAATAAATAAATAAATATAAATAGGATTACGGAGTAAATATAAGCAAATACTTGTTAAGATATATTTTTTTCGTTGAACAAATTTTTTTATTTATAAATAGTATACATTACTCAACTAAAAATATAAATTTCACAAATGTGTATTATATTTTTTCAACACTCACTTAAAAAATAGTTGTTATAAAAGAAAAAACCTAAAATATAAAAAATCAAAACTAATTGAGAAATTTTTAAATTTCAGAAATCTTTATTAAATTTTGTCAAAATTGATGATAATAATAATAATAATAATAATAATAATAATAATAATAATAATAATAATCCCAAAAACAAGGCGACCATTACATCAAAAATTAAATTTTAATTAAATTCACATCTTAACTTAGTGTTACTTATACATAACTCATGTTTCTTTGTAGCTTTCATATCAATGGGCCCGACCTGGTTCCTCACTTATTAATAATCCAAGCACCCACTTCCTCGCCTCCTACTAACTCTTAGGACCTCAACTTGAGGCCCAGAGATATGCCCAACTGAATTTTGAGGGTACTTTCCTTACACCTCTTTCCAACCACCCCACTTCTCCTGAAACCCGACTATGTCTAAGATCTTAAAATTTTGAATATTATAACTTTCAATTATTATTCTCTAAGATTTTAGAGAATAACATATTATTTTTATTAATGTATATGCTAAACTTTTGTTTGTAATGAATCTTTGATAAATAATTTTTCTCTCTGCATAATTGAATTCAAAGAGTTTAATTAAATTTTTTTATTACTATGAATCCTTAAAATGTAATAGCTACAAACATTCAATAAAAATAAATAAATATATATATATATATATATATATATATATATATATATATATATATATAAACCAGGAAGAGTTCAATTAAGTTGTTTTATTAAAAAGAAATAGCTAGAAACATTCACTATCACATCATAGTTTATATATATATATAAACATTTTCATATCCAATAAGAGAGGTAAGAGTAAGAGTAAAATTATAATTTTAAAATGCAAAATGAAATTAATTTTTTTTAATAATGAGAAATTTAAATTTTTTAAATAAAATTCAAAATTGTTTTTGATGACATGATTTATTTTGACTAATACATGATATGATTTTTTTTACAAGTAAATTTAAGATATTCAAGCATGACTCTCATTATTTAAAATATATTTTTTAATTCAAAAATGAATTCAATATATGAGACATGGGGTATTAGAATTTTCTAGATTAAATCTCTTAAAATATAAGCTTCAAAAAAAAATTTCTAAATATTTTATTAAAACTAATAGAAAAAATATTTAGGAAAAAATTATTTCATCCATTGGTTAGTTAGACTATGCTATATTTAATTGGTTAAAATTTCTTTTCTTTTTTTTAACTACAATAATCTTTAAAAACAAATACTAATAATCTAAAAAATTTACTACAAAATTATCCAAAATAGTTTTTTTTTCAAATATAATAGTAATTATCTAATATGCATTAAATAGTATTAATTAATAATATTTTATTTTTTTGTAATAGCGAATTGAACCATTAACTTCACATAGAGAATGTCTTTCATAAAAATTAAACCTCTAATTACACATCAAAGATTTCCTTCGCTAACACCCCATCACCATATATACAAGACCCCTTAACATTGATTAATAATAAATATACATATTAATAATTATAGTTAAATTTAAAATTATAATAATTTTTTTTAGTTAAAAATAAATAACAAAAACATTATATAAACATATACAAATAAGAAAATAAAATTTAATGATTTTTTTTCTTTGTACTGTAAATCAAAACATGAAAATAAGAAACCTCTCTAATAATGTTGTCACCATCATCACGATGAAACAAAAAAAAAAAATATTTACTAGCTAGACCGATCATAACTTTAATAGATTTTCTATATTTACTACCATGAAAATTATAACCAATTGAATTATGTGCTGCAGTACTTTGTTTGATCACCTATGTACCATAATGGATAACTTTGGATTCGGTTTTTATTTTAATGATACGGTTCTGGTCTTATGGTTTATTGCTTCCGTTAATTACTATGTTTTTTTCGGATTTGGTGATCCTTGCCATACCACAAACCTTAATCGAAAACCCTTAACACTTTGCAAACATATTTCTCGGGTTATGGAATGTTGAATGCGCAATTAAATTGGATAATCTGCACTTATGACGCCGCCCATACGTGGCATATGATCGGCCATTGATGGATAATGATCTCACGGTGCATAGGGCTTAGGGTTTACTATGACCTTGGGGTCATAACCGTTTCCGCCATCCATTGTTGCATTCCGCCGAGGGTTCTGGAGGCAGCGGTGCTACTGGCGACAGGGAAAAACAGGGTTACATCTGACCTCCATTAAAAATCGATGCAACGCGACCCCGGATGGCCTCTTTCGTGTAACAGGTACAGGGACTCCTCTAGTTTTCTCTATTGCAGAGTTTCTACGCAGAAAACTTGCCTTCTTAGTAATGGATTTGGAAACCGGTGAAATTGTTGTTTTACGTTTGGAGTTTATCTGCTGGTTTTTAATGTTCGCGCCTCTTGTTAGGTTTCTGTCACAGTTTCCTCCGTTCTTTTCCTCGTTACATTCCTGTTGGGGTTAGCTCGCAGAATGGGTTCCGAAGTTCTCGAGTTCTGCTCTTCGTAGGCACTACAGGTATTAAATCTTTCCGCGTCGTCGTTTGTTCTGTTTTCCCTTTACTGTAAGAGAGAATCAAACTATACAAATTTCCACGTTTTTTTCCTGTTTGTTTCATTTAATAAAGGGGTCTTCTTTGTGTGAGCAGGGTTGGGCTGCCACTCCTCTCACTCGCTTGGGATTTCCGGTCTCTTCCTTAGTTCCATTGCAAGGCGGCCTGACTCCTGGCGTAAGTTTACAGGTACACATGATAATGGAAATGGACTTACCTTTTCTGTAACGAGAATTTGGGGTAAAAGAAAACTCAGGGTAAAGTCTATAACCACACTGTTTGTAATGTTCAGGTTAACCACGGTCCACGGCCTCAGGCCGACGGGATGTGGCAACCAAACCCTCGAATCGATTCTAAACTGGTTCAGGGTTTTCATTTTTAGACAGTATTATGTATAAATTTGCTACTGTTACTGTATAGCCGGGGTTTATGTTCGCCCGAGCACTTAAATGTATAATGCCATACCTCTGGACTAATGGGGTTTTCTATCTGCTTCCACAGTTTATTTATTTATGTCATACTTGTCAGTTAAATAGTCGGTTTATTCCTTTTTTTTCCATAATTATCAGAAGTCTGTGGGTAATGCATTGTGAAATACTCTGCTTGTTTTCCCAGTATCCTGTAACTAAGGATTAAATTACATAAATACATGTACTGTGGTATTTGCAATCACTCCATCTCGGAATAGTAGATTCTGTGCATTAGATGGTTTGTATCGAGAATGGTTATACGTAATTTTCATTTCTTACTGGGCTAGTTTATGGTCTTCGAGATCTTTTGGTCTATTTTTCTTCAATTCTCGTATTCTTTAAATGTTAGTTACCATGTTTTGGTTCCTGTGATGTCGAAAAATCCTTAAGGTTGGACTATTTTTTACTATGATGGTTACCTGGAATTTGACTCCTTAGAACTTTGTTCATAACTTCCTGTTCATTTAATATTTCTTGTTATACTATATGGCATCCAGACCGCCCACCGTCCGTGTAAGTATCATAGGAGGAAAGATGACCTACCCCGAAATTCTGGTTCACAGGCTTTAGGGTTAACGGTCTTTCCGAAAAATTTACTTTCAGTGTTTCCTTTCTTTCTTAATACTTCCTGTTTCACCGAAATAATAACCCAGAAAAGAAAGAATTGGATTCCAGGGTATTCAGGGTTACTCTCTACCTACTGTAGTAAATCCTCAGTTTATTTACAGTTTGCTTCCAGAACCTAACAGTTTCTTCGCCAACTTCAGTAAGACCAGTAAACAAAATAAAACAACACTATTTACAACAATTCTATTATAACAATAAAGTAAGACAGCCGAAAGAACAGTTTCCTTCCCTACCTTGCAAAAGACAAGGGTTAACAGGATCTTACTCACTTTAAATTTGATTTGACTGATGGTACTCGTTTCCTCCCTTCCGCGAGCTAGGTGATTACGTCCCACCACTCTCCCCCGAGCTTCAAGTCTGGAGCGTCTTACATAGTTCTGGAGGAGAGATTTGGGACAATCCGGTCCATCTCTCCAACTCCAGTGGAACAGAATACTGGGGAGAATTTAGGACAATCCGGTCCAACCTTCTCCAACCCAGTAGACAGTCTATTTTCTAAAAATTTCTCTCTTTCCAGTCAGACAGAGTCTTTTATTTTTCTCTTCCTTTCCCAAGAAGAAGAACCCCCAAACTCCCTTGGGATTCCTCCTTTATTCCAGAGTTTCCTTCTGGGTAACTGTGGAACAGTTTTTCTGTTCAACCAACTCCAGATCTTGATTTACTTTTACCATCAACTTTACTCAGGAAACTAATTTCACAGTAAATCTTTTATTTAATATCCAAAATTGATTTGCTCAAATATTCACTTAACAGATAAAACAATAGTGATAATTAACTCTTAACTAATAAGAGTTTAATCGTTTGTTACTGCTAAAGCATTGGTTACAGTTTTCCCCCTCTGGAAGAGAACACCATCCCTGGTGTTCTTACTTTAATTAGAAAAAAGTTCAGGATAAGATTCACGGACAAAACTCTCGTCCTCCCAGGTGACCTCCTCTGGTCCAAAGTGCCTCCACTGCACTTTAACCTGGGCGATAGCTCGTTTCCGGAGCATGATTTCCCTCCGGTCGATTATACCGTGAGGCTCGACCAGAAACTCTCCGTCCGGTTCTACCTGCATGTTCTGCCAGTGAATAATATGTCTTGGATCATGAATATATCGTTTCAATAACGATACATGAAAAACGTTATGCACCCGAATATGACTAGGAAGAGCTAGGCGGTATGCCACCGGTCCTACTCTTTCCAGTATTTGGAAGGGACCACAGAATCGAGGCGCTAACTTTGCACACGATGTCCATCTTAATGTACTCTTCTTGGGTTTAATTCTGACATACACGTGGTCTCCAACTTCATATTCCCGGTATGACCTCTTTTTATCTGCATACACTTTCTGCCTGTCCTGTGCTGCCTTCAAATTCTGTCAAAGTTTCTTCACCTCTGCTTCCATTTCTGCTAGCATATCTGGTCCTAGCATGAGTCTATTCTCGGGACTGCTCCAATTAATGGGAGTTCTGCACTGTCGCCCATATAGCGCCTCAAATGGACTCATCCTTAATGATTCTTGGTAACCATTGTTGTAGGAAAACTCTATCAAGTGTAGATACTCCTCCCATTTAACTGGTTGCTGCATGACATACATTCTTAGCATGTCTTCCAGTATTTTATTTACTCGTTCGGTTTGACCATCCGTTTGCGGGTGATATGCAGTACTAAAATGTACTTGCGTTCCTAATCCTGTAAATAGCGCTTTCCAAAAAGCTGATGTGAATTTTACATCTCTGTCTGAGATAACGGTCTTAGGAATGCCATGTAGTCTGAAGATCTCACGCATAAATAAATCTGCTATCTGCATTGTCTTATAGGTGGATTGGACAGGTATGAAATGTGCCGACTTACTTAGTCTATCCACAACTACCATTATGGAATCATTACCTCGTTTTGATTTTGGTAACCCGGTGATAAAATCCAATGAAATCACCTCCCATTTCCATTCGGGAATGGGTATAGGCTGCATTAAGCCTGCTGGGTGCCTATGTTCTACTTTCACTTGCTGGCACTCTAAACACTTGGTTAGATAGCTTGCTATATCCTTCCTCATTCCTGGCCAGCAGTAGTCCTTCCTTATAGCCGTCAGCATCTTTTGATATCCTGGGTGCCCCGCATAATTGCTTCTGTGATATTCATCCAGCAACTTAGTTTTTAGTTCCACTCTATTTGGTATGACTATTCTTTTCTTGAAGATCAACAACCCGTCCTGGTTAATCTCATAATCCCCTTGTCCATCTTGTCCTTTAGATTCTTGTGTCTGCTGCCACAAGTACTTATACTCAGGATCCTTCTCTGCTTCTTGTCTGATTTGTTCCAAAAATCTGGTTTCAATTTGGTTAACATATAACTCATAAAGGTTATGCAGTTTTCTACTTAATGCATCTGCAACTTTGTTCTCTTTTCCTTTTACGTGCTGTAGATCAATATCAAATTCGCTTAACAAAGCGTTCCATCTCGCTTGGCGGGAATTTAAATCAGCTTGTTTAAAATAGCTCGTTAGACTACTATGATCAGTCGTCAACACAGACCTCTTTCCAAGTAAGTAATGTCTCCATACTCGGAGAGCATGCACAACTGCGGTCAGCTCTAAATCATAAGCTGAATATCGCTGCTCATGATCTTTTAGCTTGCGGGATTCATATGCAATTACCTTCCCTTCTTGTGATAATACAGCCCCAACTCCTTCCTTGCATGCATCTGTACAAACCTCGAATTCCTTATCCGGATTTGCTACACTTAACACAGGTGTTGTTGTCAACAACTGCTTCAATCTTTCAAAACTCTCCTGACATTCTTTTGTCCATTTGAATATTTTCCCTTTTCTTTATAAAGAAGTAATGGGAAAATCTATCTTCGAAAACCCTTTTATAAATCGCCGGTAATAGCCAGCGAGGCCCATAATGATCGAATATCTGCCACATTCTGTGGCACCTTCCATTCCATGATAGTTTTAATTTTTTCCAGGTCTACCGCTATACCCTTTTTAGATATTACATGTCCAAGATATTGTATTTCTTCCTTGAAGAAATCACATTTACTGAATTTTGCATACAACTGGTGCTTCCTTAGCATCTCCAGTACCATACGCAGATGCTTTTCATGTTCTTCCGCATTCTTGGAATAAATCAGTATATCATCAATGAAAATCAACACGAAGTTATCCAAGTAAGGGTGGAAAATACTATGCATTAGCCTCATAAAAGTGGCTGGTGCATTAGTTAGCCCAAAAGGTAATACCACGAATTCATAGTGGCCATACCTGGTGCGAAAAGCAGTTTTGTGTATATCTTCATCCTTAATTCTGATCTGGTGGTATCCGGACCGCAAATCAATTTTTTAGAACACAGTAGCTCCCTTTACCTGGTCAAACAGGTCATCGATACGGGGTAGGGGATACCTGTTCTTAACAGTCAGTTTATTTAACTGTCGATAATCCATGCACATGCGCATGGTTCCATCCTTTTTCCTAACAAACAGTACAGGTGCTCCCCAAGGTGACACACTGGGTCGTATATACCCCTTATCTAATAATTCCTGAAGCTGCATTTTAAGCTCAGTCAATTCTAGCACACTCATACGGTAGGGAGTTCGCGAAATTGGCGAAGCTCCTGGTAGTAGTTCTATCGTGAAGTCAACATCTCTTTTAGGTGGTAATCCTGGTATTTCTTCAGGAAATACGTCCTTGAATTTCTGTACCACAGGTATATTTTCTAACACAGCTTCTTTATCCTTAGACTCAGATAGTCCAACTTGTATGGCGTACAGCTGGCATCCCTTCCTCATGCATTTTTCCATTTGGGAGGCGGTAATTGGACGCAGACGTACAGGTTTCTTTATGCCCTGAATTTCTTGGCAATTACCATTCTGATCTCTGTAGTAAAATATCTTTTCCTTGCAGTCGATGAGAGTCCAATGTTTCTCTAACCAGTCCATGCCCAACAATACGTCATAGGATCCCAAGGGCAGGATATTTAAATCTACCATTAACTGTTGTCCACCAATTTGCAATGCACAATCTGATATCTTGGCACTAACTCTTCTTTTAGCTCCTGTAGCTAACTGAACCAACCAGCTTTTTTTTAATTTTTGACTTGAGAGTTTACAGATTTCCACTAATTTAGGACTTATATAACTTAGGCTTGCGCCTGGATCTACCAAAACAGAAACAGTTTGGGATGACAATTTACCTTCCAGCTCTATCATGGTGGGTTGAAAATCAGCTTTCCGGTCCTCCAATGCTGCGTTAATTCTGGGTATGCTTCTGGCAACATCTCCCACAGTAGAGGCCTCCTGCAAATTGGTTACTGCCTCGGATTTACCCCTCTGTGGGCAATCTCGATAGTAGTGTGCTGCCCCGCAGCCCCAACACTGCAGAGGTGGCCTCTGGTTGTGAGTTTTCTCAGGTTTATTTGAAGCTTCTACCGTCTTGTCTTCCCCGGGCCATCTAATCCGCTGATGGTTCCTGCCAAATTGCTTATTGATTGAGTTTCTGGCGGTATTTCTGAAATGACTGGTTTTTCTTTTTTTGAAACCAGTGTTGTTTCTGTTATCTTTCTTGGTTTGCCACCCTTTTCCTTGTTCTGTCTTATTTTTCGCTTGCTGGTAACACAACCTTGCCTTTCTAATAGCCTCATCCATTGTCCTAGGATTTTCAAACTCGATACACTCTTTCATATAGACGGGTAAGCTGCTCAGAAATCTCTGAACTTTGGCTTTCTCTTCTCTTAAGTATGGTACATAGCGTAGTAAGGATGTAAACTTGGTGATGAAATCGTCCATGGTCAGTGGTCCCAGCCTTAAATCATGGAATTCTCGAGCCTTTTCATCATAAAAACGCTCAGTCAAGTACTTGTCCTTGAAATACTGTTGAAACTTTTCCCATGTCACATCTTGATCCTCTATTCCCCGCACATTCTTCACTTCTTCCCACCATAGGGTGGCTTTATCCTTCAACTGGTAAATGGCTAACCATGCCTTAAGACCACTGTCATAATCATACACCTGAAAATATTTGTTCATATTAATCAACCATGCTTCTGCCACTTCCTCCTTTTCGCCATCGAACGTAGGTGGCTTTATATTTCTGAATTCTCGGTGCAGCTCCACCTTCTGCTTTTTGTTTATCTTCCATTTGGTTTCGTTCTCAGATTCAGCCTCATTAAAGTTTCTGTTTGGATGACTTCGCTGTGACACACTTCTTTCTCTTCGGCCTGTATCTTGTTCCTCTGATTGCTGTTCGTTTCTTTCTTCGAATTCTCTGTCAGCACTGGGTTTTTCAGCCCTTTGATTTTGTTTATCAGAGAGGCTCTTTAAGATCCTCTCTTTATCCTGCATCATCCTTGCATTCTCCTTGCGTACTCTTTCCATTTCTTCCTGTAACTGTTGTACTGTGTGTAACAAAATGCGAGTCTGATGTTGCTGTTCTTCAATCAGTCTGTTGGACCGCTGATGCTGCTCTATTCCCAGCTGAACCCACATTTCGGGGTTTCCTTCTGGTGGAGGTTGAATCTCTCCGACATTTCGCTATTGCTGTTGTGAAGGTGTCCATCTTGGTTGTCGTTCCATTAGTTATCTATATGTGCATGAAACCATACAATTTGTAACGTCAGTTGACCCATTAGGGCCCAGCGTTGTAACGCTGCTCTGATACCACTTGTCACCATCATCACGATGAAACAAAAAAAAAATTATTTACTAGCTAGACCCATCATAACTTTAATAGATTTTCTATATTTACTACCATGAAAATTATAACCAATTGAATTCTGTGTTGCAGTACTTTGTTTGATCACCTATGTACCATAATGGATAACTCTGGATCCGGTTTTTATTTTAATGATACGGTTCTGGTCTTATGGTTTATTGCTTCCGTTAATTACTATGTTTTTTTTGGATTTGGTGATCCTTGCCATACCACAAACCTTAATCGAAAACCCTTAACACTTTGCAAACATATTTCTCGGGTTATGGAATGTTGAATGCGCAATTAAATTGGATAATCTGCACTTATGACCCCGCCCATACGTGGCATATGATCGGCCGTTGATGGATAATGATCTCACGGTGCATAGGGCTTAGGGTTTACTATGACCTTAGGGTCATAACCGTTTCCGCCATCCATTGTTGCATTCCGCTGAGGGTTCTGGAGGCAGCGGTGCTGCTGGCGACAGGGAAAAACAGGGTTACATCTGACGTCCATTAAAAATCGATGCAACGCAACCCCGGATGGCCTCTTTCATGTAACAGGTACAGGGACTCCTCTGGTTTTCTCTATTGCAGAGTTTCTACACAGAAAACTTGCCTTCTTAGTAATGGATTTGGAAACCGGTGAAATTGTTGTTTTATGTTTGGAGTTTATCTGCTAGTTTTTAATTGTCGCGCCTCTTGTTAGGTCTCTGCCACAGTTTCCTCCATTCTTTTCCTCGTTACATTCCTGTTGGGGTTAGCTGGCAGAATGGGTTCTGAAGTTCTCGAGTTCTGCTCTTCACAGGAACTACAGGTATTAAATCTTTACGCGTCGTCGTTTGTTCTATTTTCGCTTTACTGTAAGAGAGAATCAAACTATAAAAATTTCCACGTTTTTTTCCTGTTTCTTTCATTTACTAAAGGGGTCTTCTTTGTGTGAGCAGGGTTGGGCTGCCACTCCTCTCACTCGCTTGGGATTTCTAGTCTCTTCCTTAGTTCCATTGCAAGGCAGCCTGACTCCTGGCGTAAGTTTACAGGTACACATGATAATGGAAATGGACTTACCTTTTCTGTAACGAGAATTTGGGGTTAAAAGAAAACTCAGGGTAAATTTTGTAACCACACTGTTTGTAATGTTCAGGTTAACCACGGTCCATGGCCTCAGGCCGATGGGATGTGGCAAGCAAACCCTCGAGTGGATTCTAAACTGGTTCAGGGTTTTCATTTTTAGACAGTATTATGTATAAATTTGCTACTATTACTGTATAGCCGGGGTTTATGTTCGCCCGAGCACTTAACTGTATAATGCCATACCTCTGGACTAATGGGGTTTTCTATCTGCTTCCACTGTTTATTTTTTTATGTCATACTTGTCAGTTGAACAATCAGTTTATTCCTTTTTTTTTCATAATTATCAGAATTCTGTGGGTAATGCATTGTGAAATACTCTGCTTGTTTTCCCAGTTTCCTGTAACTAAGGATTAAATTACGTAAATACATGTACTGTGGTATTTGCAATCACTCCATCTTGGAATAGTAGATTCTGTGCATTAGATGGTTTGTATCGAGAATGGTTATACGTAATTTTCATTTCTTACTGGGCTAGTTTATGGTATTTGAGATCTTTTGGTCTATTTTGCTTCAATGCTCGTATTCCGTAAATGTTAGTTACCATGTTTCGGTTCCTGTGATGTCGACAAATCCTTAAGGTTGGACTATATTTTACTATGATGGTTACCTGGAATTTGACTCCTTAGAACTTTGTTCATAACTTCCTGTTCATTTAATATTTCTTGTTATACTATATGGCGTCCGGACCACCCACCGTCCGTGTAAGTATCATAGGAGGAAAGACGACCTACCCCGAAATTCTGGTTCACAGGCTTTAGGGTTAATGGTATTTCTGAAAAATTTACTTTCAGTGTTTCCTTTCTTTCTTAATACTTCCTGTTTCACCGAAATAATAACCCAGAAAAGAAAGAATTGGATTCCAGCGTATTCAGGGTTACTCTCTAGCTACTGTAGTAAATCCTCAGTTTATTTACAGTTTTCTTCCAGAACCTAATAGTTCCTTCGCCAACTTCAGTAAGACCAGTAAACAAAATAAAACAACACTATTTACAACAGTTCTATTATAACAGTAAAGTAAGACAGCCGAAAGAACAGTTTCCTTCCCTACCTTGCAAAAGACAAGGGTTAACAGGATCTTACTCACTTTAAATTTGATTTGACTAATGGTACTCGTTTCCTCCCTTCCGCGAGCTGGGTGATTACGTCCCACCACTCTCCCCCGAGCTTCAAGTCTGGAGCGTCTTACACAGTTCTGGAGGAGAGATTCGGGACAATCCGGTCCATCTCTCCAACTCCAGTGGAACAGAATACTGGGGAGAATTTAGGACAATCCAGTCCAACCTTCTCCAACCCAGTAGACAGTCTATTTTCTGAAAATTTCTCTCTTTCCAGCCAGACAGAGTCTTTTCTTTTTCTCTTCCTTTCCAAGGAAGAAGAACCCCCAAACTCCCTTGGGATTCCTCCTTTATTCCAGAGTTTCCTTCTGGGTAACTGTGGAACAGTTTTTCTGTTCAACCAACTCCAGATCTTGATTTACTTTTACCATCAACTTTACTCAGGAAACTAATTTCACAGTAAATCTTTTATTTAATATCCAAAATTGATTTGTTCAAATATTCACTTAACAGATAAAACAGTGGTCATAATTAACTCTTAACTAATAAGAGTTTAATCGTTTGTTACCGCTAAAGCAGTGGTTACACATGTTTATTTTAATGTAAAATTATGGAAGTATAAAGTTATATATTTATCAACATTAATGGCAAAGGAAAAAATAAAAATGATTGAATATTTTTCTTTGTGTTGTTTAATATTTAGATGAAATTTCTATGAATAAAGTTTATATCAATATGAAAAATAAGGAAATAAAAAGGATGACTATTTAGGTAGAATGAAGATGAAAAATAAGGAAATAAAAAGAATGAGAATTTATGTAGAATCAAGAAAAGGTTATATAAAATTTGAAATTAATGTTTGAAAATTTTCTAATCGAAAATGGAAGAAGACGTTGTTGGAGAGATCAAATTTAATTAAATATCTTAAATTTGCAATTTGAATTTTGAAAAGTAATAAAACTTTTTGTAAAAATCACATCAACAAAAGATCTTGGCATTAAGTTAAATAAATGAAGATAATTTTTTTTAGCTATTATATTTTACTAAATAAATAATATTTAATTATAACAAAATAATTGTTAGAATATATATTTTTTTGGTTAAATTTTAATTTTTTAATGTATAAATAATTTCAAAATATATGAATTTCTTAAATAGTATACATTGCTCAACCAAAATATATAAATTTCCCAATCTCTATTAAATTTTATCTAGATTGATTTAAATAATAATAATAATTGTTGACCCAAAAACAAGGTGACCAAAACCTGAAAAAGTAAAAGTTATTGAAAATTTTAATTAAATTCACATATTAACATGTGTTGTTTTCTCACTGCATACAAAATTTAAATTAATATTTATTGTTTCAACTTTTAAATGTTTAATAATGTTCATAGTTTTAACATTAAATTATAACTATAACTAGAAAAATTTACATTTTATTTAGTATAATTTATTTAATAAATTTAAATATTTTTTAAATTCAAATTATCTTTATATCTATCATACTATTAAATCTATGAAATAGCTTTTGTTAGAGAAGTTCAAACAATTAAACTGAAGCATCCTGCACTTGTTTACTATCATTTATGCCCTCCAATATGTCACATTTTAATCCTATTTGGTGAGTTTGAAAAAACACATTAAATAAAATTTCACCAAATTTATCAAACTACATGTATAAAATACACCTATACAAAGAAGCAATGACATTCCACCACGTGGCTCTTGTTAGATTAAGCCATTGTACGATACTATCACATCACTTATAATGTCACCCTTTAATGCATTGATCCATGTGACCCGGTTATATTGAATGTTTATCCATTTGGCCTGCGAACATGATGGTCAGACTTGGGAACTCAAGATGCATTTGAGAGGATCAAACAATCATTATTATTTACCACACCATGAGGGTTACTACGTCTTTTATTCCTTCGTCACTCTGCCATTTGCATCATGAAGTTTACTTTGGTGAGAGTTTCTTTCATTTATAAGGCTTGGTTCACACCTACCTTTTAGTTCTTTACATTGTTCCTTCTCTAAGCACTTACGAACATACCCCCTTCATCACATACCTAGTTTGGTTTTGTGTTTAGATGGATTTTCTTGTGGTGGCTCATCTACGTGGTGGTCTATGTCAGGTAATTTATTTGTAAGCTAAATTTATTGCGTTAAATTCCAATCAAGGTTCATATACTTATGAAGTACACTTGCACAATATATGATAGGTAATTAACTCTCAATCAAAAAGGAATCTAATTTATGGAAATGATTGAAAGACACAAAGAAAACTAATTAATGAAAATATCTAAATGGCGATACACACGTTCTTTCTAAAATATTATATCTATCAAAGCATCAAATTCAAAAATTAGAAGAAACAAGCTCTTATAATTCTATACTATGAAAGCTTTATGAAATTATATTCTATCAAACATAAAGGTAAATCATATTCTATTAGAATTTCTCTCATGAACTTCAAAGCAACTATAATATATTCAACCTAAAATAAATTCTAATATATTGAATGAAAACGACTTGAAATTAAAATGCCTAAAGCCTATTGAAATTACTGATGTGTACATACTAAATAGAGCCAATCATGACTATCATATTATATATGAATTTGAAACTAAGAAAGTTAAATTAAATGAGCATAAAAGAACATAAAGAAAGTCCAATAAAAAAAAATATATAATGAAAATACTTGAAATAAACTTTGCAGAAAATGAAAAAAAGAAGAAACTAATCTATTTTGCAAAAATTAAACACTAAAATGAACTCTCAGTCATCAAGTTTCCATTGTGAAGTTCATTTTAGATGGAAATTTCAGGAAGTTATTGATAAAAGACAAAGTTTCATCATGAAAGCACAAACATATGAAATAATTGTATTAAAATCAATAGTATTCATAACATCAAGTATAAGCATAACAATCCTTAATATTCCAAAACTTAACAATGAAGCATGAGCATAACTCCAATTATTAACACCATATTAACACACCTTTGAGAGAAGAATGAACTACTAATTATAAAAATACTAAGATGGCTAATTCATAAATGCACATCCACAAATTTCTCATAGGTCCGCATATCTCTCCTAGATACACAAATATCTAACGTGGTTACAACCATGTGTTAAATATAGAAACTATCATCTCTTCATATCATCTCACAAATCTCTCGTATTTTTTATAGGGGACACTTATTAAAACTTCCATGATTCTTCTCCATGAAATGTGCTTGATCAATTATCCCAAATATTCCTCAAATATTCAAGTGTTTGAAGAGGAAATTTGAATTTGAGCAATAAAGGCCAATTATGACTTTCTTGGAATCTTCAAATATACCGAAACACATAAGAAAATTCATCCAACTTTTAGATATAAGTGAATAAGTGTTATATTTTTAATATCTAACCATAAATTCACTCAGAATACCAAAATAAATATACTAGAAAATAATATGCCTAAACCTATAGTTAATCATGAATATGGTCTTAATGCTTGGTTATGGAGTTATGAAATATGATGAATATTGAAAGAAAATGAAAGAAAAGAGGGTGGAATGGATGACATTTTGGAGACCCAACAATCTCATGAGTGCATAGAAACTTATAGGTAACACCTGCACCTTATCTTGCATAGGGTTGTCAAAAATATGATTTCACCTATAGAACTATTTAGGTTTACTGAAGGGTTTACTCATTGGTAAATTCTTCTGTAGGTACGAGGTAGAGCGAGGGGATTTTTACCCTTTCTCCTATAAAACTAATGTATCATCTTGACTAGTAATGAAATTTGTCTTCTTTATCACTAAATTTCCTCCCTAGGGTGATGTTCCAATTTCAATTTTATGTCTTAGCCCTATTAATTATCGCATGGAGTTAATTCAAGTAATTCTTTCATAGAGGGTTTTTCTTTCCTCGGTTTTTTCTTTAATTTCCTCAAAGTTTGTCTCTCAGGTACTCAAAGGATTTTGATTTTATAGAAATCTTACTTCCTTAACTCTCTCTCAAAGGTTTGAGTGAATTTTGACATAGAACATTGTCTGTATTTTAGGGTTTCTATGATAAGCACTTATAGGTAAATTTTGTTATCACATGGGTTATGGTATATTGGTTTCCATTCATTTTACATTATGTAAAATTGTTTCCAAATTTTTCCAATTGGGATAATAACATATCTATATATATATATATATATATATATATATATATATATATATATATATATATATATATATATATATATATATATATATATATATATATATATATATATATATATATATATATTAATTTAAGAAAATCACCTAACTCATTCCTATTTGCTACTAAGATTTTATGTTAATCTTCTGTAGGTTTTTCCCTGTATCCCTAGAGTCTACCCCTCTTCGCATCCCCCTAAGCCACATGTAACTGCCAAAATTTATACTTTGTTTATTAATGTATTGGTATAGTTATTGTTGTATTCTTATTTTACCACAATACTCATAGTATGCACTCTACCCTCTTGCAGAAATGATAGAGGTTTTTGTGAGACAAGGAAATCATCCTCAAGAAACATTTTAGAGTAAAATGTATTTTCTTTTTTTGTTCATTTTTACAGTTGTAAAATTTTATGCATAGCCCTTTTACTAAGCCTCCTCTATGATTTTTCGAGGCTAGCACTCAATCTATCATGGATTTTTAGGGAATAATATTTAAGCTCTAAAGGATTTAAAATAAACACAAATAAAATATGAGAGACAGAAAACTGGAAAAAAAGACCTAATGCCTAAATGTATTGTATTCCTCACTCACAAAATAATGTTAATCATACAATAAAAAATACATGAAGAGAATGTCTTAAGATAGTGTGTTTATCTTGGACACAATCACTTTGGTTGAGAAAATATCTCAACCACAGACTAATATAGGAGCCTAACTAGTTGGAGAGAATCTCTCAACCAACTAGACCTGAAGAAACTCCCTAGTTTTAGGAACAACCCTAATATAGAATACATAAGTAGGAATAAATAGAAGTTTCATGTTTTTAATTATTTTTAATATTTTTGACTTATTATTTTTTTTGTGATGTGAGAGTGAGGCTACCATTTCCCCCTAAATCATAAGTCCAAAATAAGAACCTAGAAGCATCTCCAAGTCCTCATCCTGAAACTACTGAGTTGATCGTCAATGAAACAACTGCTTGAAAACCTGCCAGATCTGGATGTTGAAAAAATGAAATCTAAAGAAAACATGAATCATATGCAATTCCAATTCATCTCTCAAAGTTGCTTGACAACTCCATCAAATTCCAAGCTACAATGAAAAAGGACCTCTATGTCCTAATTTTTTGTCCACTGACATAATTTTGATAACGCTCGCTCATGAATTCGTAGATGATGTCGAAACTACCCACTGGTTGCTTTGATATTGACCGCCCACTAGCTGCTTTGATGTCGACCGCCCACTGGATGATTTAATGTTGACTACCCACTGGCTAGTTTGATGTTGACCACCCATTGGCTACTTTGATGTTGACTTCGCACTGGCTGCTTTGATGTTGATGTTGTCAAAACATTCAGTCTGACAACCACCTTCAATTCTATTATAATTTCCCCCCTTTGGGTGGATAAAAGGAGATACAATCATCTTCTTTTGATTTTTTAACTCCCCCCTCCATATGTAGGAGAGTTTCATTGTTATAATCCACCTTTAATGTGCACAAGGTTACCAAATTCACTTGATTGTAGGCTACAATAGGAGAGATTGAATTCTCAGGTAAAACTTATACAATTGTTTGACTATTGATTACCATTCCTAAGAATCAATCCATGCATAGTTGATCTTCAATCTGGCTGGTTTTTTTTTTTTGCAGCATTTCTCTGATGAGTGATTCATCTTTCAATAATGGTGACAAGGTTAGATATCAAAACGATGATCTTCCATATGTTTTTTTCTTGGAAAATGTTCTCATTTCGGTTTTTATTCAACTTTCTCATGGATTTTTTATGTTACTTGATCAAGAAATCCTCCACTGATGAACTTGATTGGCTTTGAATAATCTAGAATATGCACATTTTTTTCATCTTTGTAATATCCTAAGCCACGTTGAATTTTGTTACATTCAATTTCTTCCCACAGTTTGATGATCGGCTTGAAAAAAGAATACTAAAATTGATCATGTACAACTTCTACACTTGAAGTTGTATGGATGAGTGGCTTAGAATCATCATCTTCTGAATTGGTATTGTTGAAATTATTTGAAGCATGTCCCTTCTACAACAGATCATCTCGTTTCAGTTGTGATTCAAGTTGAAGAAACTCAATTACCTCATGTGCTTGATATAGATGCATTTTAATGTCAATGAGAGTTGGTTTGTTGATTTTCATCGTGTCTTCATCAGTGGGTAGGATTAGGTTTTAATAACTTGTAACAACTGAAACTTTTTTCTCCATTTAAATTTGTTCGCTTGCTTTTAACACTTTCTTTATTTTTCGAACTTGCTCGGTTAAACTTGTTTACTTGATCGTCGCTTGAATTTCATGCTTGCTTGAACTTATGTTAACAATTAAATGTTGGAACCTAGGCTCACCTTATTTCACACTCGCTTGATTTTACTTCCATAAATTTCAATCTCTCTTGATGTCTTGAACTTCATCACTTTCCCTTTTATCACTTGATTTATCTTCTTTTCAAAATAAGGGTGTTGATCACTATCAAAATTACACCCAAGAGAATTCTTACAATGATTTAATAAAAATTTCAAATGAATTTGATGACTAAGTTGAAAATCATTAACTCACTTGGCTTAATTGACTCCCTATCAATTCAAATCTTAGGTGTCGGGTTCAATTGATAATGCACCCTTACAATTCAACTAAATTTTATTTGAATTTTATTACAAGTTAACTTACAAAAAATAATATTATATCCAAGTTACACAAAGACCAATTGTTGTTAATGTTTTTGAATGTTGATGTGGATAACCACTTTATTAAACTGATTATGTGGTGTAGTTGCTCAATTAGATGTGCTTTGCTTGTCTGCTTGGTTGTCCTTCCTTGAATGTTCTTTGTAGCTACTTAGTTACAACTTCTTTTATTAATGTGCTTCCTTTCATTCACTTTCTTTGAAATTTAGGTGTGTGTTAGATGAGAGAATTTTAGTATCAAAACTAGACACAAAACATGCACAATCATTCACTACAAAAGGTGTACCTAAGATCCCCTTATTTAATTTTATGCAGATCTAGGATACGATCACCAAAAAAATGATATTTTTATTATTCTTGATACAATTTTCTATTCTCTTTTCAATGTCCTTTGTCATGATACATGCATTTAGCTTATAACTCTCATTTTAATACACAACCACTTATATATCAAGGAATTATATTTTTTTATTGACTTGGACAATGACTCCATTATGACTTCAAAAGTCATTGCATTGCTTTACAAAAGAAATTTAAACTTTCACTTTCATGGATTTCAACTCCATTTTGTAAAATTAGCACTCATCTCACACAAAATACTACAACTTATTACACCTCGATAAAAAAAGTTTGTTTTAAACTATTACACATTATCCCTCCATTATCTTAATGATAAAATTAAAAATAAACTTCCCATAAAAAAAATATTCTATCCAATCATAACTCCCGAAAATTAGACACAATATATGTGTGTGTGTGTGTGTGTGTGTGTAATTGAAAAAATAATAATTTCTTATGTCTCCCTTCTTTTGTGAATATAAAATAATGTTTTTTTTTTTCTTTTAAGGAGTGTTCCACTTTAAATATTTAAAGCACATACTTAAAATCTAAAACTTCAATGGTTGAAAAAATTTCTTACCACTTTAGCCATTTAATTCTTTTGCCTTTGACTTGGACGTAGGTCATTTCCAGGTTGCAGTGGCCAATTTTGCAGCTTCACCAACACTTTCGTCATGAGAAGGATCCATGGAAAGATCATTTGTAGTTTTTCGAAGACGTTCAACTAGTTGAAAGTACCATAAATACGAGAAGACAATAAAAAATGTTGCTAAAATTCCAAAAACAGTCATGTAAAAATTCACTAGAGAAGTGGGTCTCCTTCCAGTTCTTTCTAAATGTTTGAAACCTGAGAAAGCTTCTCTTTCTAGCATTCTACATCTGGTGAAAAGGACCTAACAATTTCACTGGCCATATTGGACGCATCCTAAGTTATTTTTCCATTTAATTTCATATTGAATTAAACTTCATTTCTATTAAATGAACTGAAGAAAAGACTGAGAGCTCGAGGAGAATCCCGTGCGGAAATATTAGTGTATTGAGGTCTTTGGGGTAAGTGGGCGGATATTATATTTGTGGAGAAAGGGTGCTAGGTCCCTATAATAATTTTCTATCCCTTGATTTTTATTGTTAGTATAGCCCCTTTATTGTTATTGTTGCGCCAATGTAGGCCACATATTGTTATTATTGTTCCCCACAGAAGCCCACTATTGTTATTTTTGTGCCATTGGACACCTATATATAGAAAGGAGGTTTTGTCATTTGTACCATTCAAGAATTGTTCATTTATGTAATGTAAAGGAGGTTTTCCCCTCAAAGAAGTTGATTTCTAAGTTGTTGAACTTTATTTTCCTCTATTTTGTGAGCTGGTTGCACAACATTCGGTATGAGAGGTTTGAATTCTAGGGTTTTGCTACTGAAAACAGGTCATCTTGGAATTTTCGCAATACATTTTTTCTACCAAGGTTCACAAGGTGAAAAAAAACACCCATTTGAGTTGAAATTCTGAGGAACTTTGTGTAAAAATTTCAAATCTTGGTTCGCTATATTGTCGGAGATATAATCTGAGGAAGTTATGGTTTTTGCAAGCTCTAGAATTTCATCTCAAATTGGAAACCAAGGGAAAATCATCATAACTTTGGTTTCAGACATAGGATTGGAATTTTATAAAAAGTCGCTGAAATTTTAAGGATTTTAGTTTCTTTTGTATCCATTTCAGAGCTCAAAAGCCAAAAATGTGACACGTGGCACATCATAAAAGTTGAATCTATTGAACCAGTCCATAATTATGTCATTGTGGGAGATAGGAAATACCTTTTCCTTGAAGAATCCAAATTATGTATGACCTGTGGCATTGGAAAGAGACTCAGAGAAATACCACAGGACTAAATTTTAGATCTTGGAGCTCTGAAATTATTGAGTTAAAATAATTTCAACGTTGAGCTCCTAAAGGAAATAAAAAGGTGTGTAATTTTAAACATAACTTTGCATAACTTTTGTTTGAAACATCAGTTTGAAGTGATTCCAAGGGCATATTGAAGCATTGTTTTCTGTATTAGGTTTGATAATGCCTCCCAAAAATAATTCCACACCCATTGAGTCCTAAGAAATATCTACTATCACACATGAAGAGGAAGAAGTGCAATATGATATATCAAAATTATGAGACCAAGTGCAACAAATTTCACTCTCACAAAAAGTAACCAAAAATGAAGTGGAAGCTAAAATAGATGGTTTTAAGAAAGGTATGGAAGCTAATATGAATGGAATGGAAGCTAAGATGGATGGCATGGAAGTTAAGATCAAAGGTATAGAAGTAAAACTGAAAGGCAACATGGAAGACATGAAGAATGATCTAAAATCAGACATGGAAGGTTTGAAGAAAGGTTTGATAAAGTTGATACAAGAAATTATTCCTAATGGTGAAAAGGTAGTAGAGGAAACTAATGATGAGAACAAAATAAATTTTAATCATGATTTCATAGACTCTAATGTTGGATTGTGGACCCACCATATTCCAAATATTGATATTAGGAAGTTTTATGGAAAATATCTTGTAACATGGATACTACAAATGGAGCAATACTTTGATATCCATACTATGCAAAACATGCAAAAGGTACACATTGCAACTTTATATTTAGAACCCAATACTTTTGTATGGTATCAATGGCTATTGTCTCGTAAAATAATTGTCACTTGGTCAATTTTTACAAAGGAAATGGTAGCATATTATGAGGATACAAAGAGAAACACCTTCTTAACGAATTGATAAATCCCAAACAAAAGGGTCCAATGGTGAAGCACATTGAGGACTTCCAAAAATTGAATATAAGGGTAAAGGATATCACAAAGGAGCACATGATTGATGTATTCATGGGAAATTTAAAGGATAATATCCAACATGAGGTCCGCCTTCAGGAACCTGATTCATTGGCGAAGGCATGCAAGTTGGAAAGAAATATTTAAGTAAAAATTATGGTGACAAGGAACCTTGCCACTCACATCTATAAATATGGAAGTGTTGTTACTCCTAGACTTCCACAACCTACAAGGCTCACACCACAACAATTGTATGAACAAAAAAAATGGCTTTTCTATAGTTGTGATAGAAAATACACTAAAGTTCATAAGTGTGCTGAGAGGAAATTATTTGACATAGATTGTGAAAAGGAGGAAAAAATGAACAAGAAACTTCAAAAGAAAAGGATATACACCAGAAACCAACCTTAAATGAAGAAAAAATGAATTTTACCATATCCTGTAATGCGTTGGTAGGAATTACCACTCCTCAAACTCTCGATATAGAAGGACATATCATGAAGAAAAATGTAATAGTGCTAATTTATTCAGGTAGTACCCATAAATTTATTCATTCTAAGGTAGCCAAGGAATTCACTTGCTTATTATACCCAACACCAACCTATCAAGTGATGGTCGCAAATGGAGGTACTATGAATTTCTATATAAAGTTCGATAATAAAAATATAACCATGGGGAATGTGTATTGAATAGTCCAATGCTCTCCATTCCAATGGGTGGTGCTGATGTTGTACTAGGAGTACAATGGTTACAATATTTGGGGACAATAGCTTTTAATTTTCAAGAACGTTTCTTGAATTTTTTTTTCAATGGAAAGGAAGTTGAATTAAGGGGTATCACACGGAATCGAGGAAACATAACCAACTCTAATGTCATGACAAAGCTTATGAATAAATAAAAATGAAGCATAATTGTACAATTATGATCACTAGAGGTTCAAACATCATAACCATCTATTTCTCCACATCTCCAAAAAGTATTAGACAATCATTTCAACGTGTTTGAGACTCCCAAAGGGCCCCAAGCTATTTTTTATCATGATTGTGCTATTCATTTGATGCTAGGAAGTGCTCCTTCAAACATCAGGGGTTACAGATATCCTTATTCTCAAAAGAGTGAGATTGAACGTATGGTTGAAGAAATGCGAGAGGCTGGTATAATTCAATCTAGTCAAAGTTCTTTCTCTGCTCCAGTAATATTGGTGCGCAAGAAGGATGGATCATTGCATACGTTTCTGGATTATATGGAACTAAACAAGCTCATTATTAAACACAAATTTCCCATCCACGTCATTGATGAATTATTGGATGAATTACATGCACAAATTTACTTCACCAAGTTGGATATTCATTCAAGATATCATCAAATTAGAGTGAATATTAAAGACATTTTGAAAACAAGATTGATAACTGATGAAGGTCATTATGAATTTTTTTTCATGCCTTTTTGTCTTACTAATGCACCTTCAAAATTTCAAGGTTTGATGAATTCCATTTTCAAACCCTTCCTTAGAAAATTTGTGTTAGTATTTTTTGATGATATACTAATCTACAACAAGTCTTGGAAGGATCATGTCCAACATGTTGAGAGGGCACTCAAACTATTGGAGGATAAACAATTATATGGAAAAACCTCCAAATGTTTCTTTGGAGTACAAGAGGTGGAATATTTGGGTCATATTTTCTCTCATGAGGGTGTTAAGGTAGACCCTAACAAAATTAAATCCATGAAGGAATGGAAAATCCGCACAACCATAAATCATCTTCGAGAATTTTTGGGGTTAACAGGGTATTATAGCAAGTTTGTTAAGAATTATGGAAGAATATCAGCACATCTAACATCATTATGGAAGAAAGACGTATTTTCCTGGACTCCAGAAGAAACTAATTCCTTTGAACATATTAAAGAGGCATTTTCCCAATCTCTGGTCCTAGCTATGCTATACTTGACAAAAAAATTATTGTGGAATGCGATGCCTCAGGAAATGGAATTCGTGTGGTTTTAATGCAAGAAGGAAGACCCATTTGTTTTGAAATTCATCCAATCAAAGCAAAGTATTTACAGAAACATATTTATGAGAAGGAAATGGTGGCAATACTACATGCACTAAAGCAATGGTGACTTTACCTAATGGGAAGTCACATCATGATAGTATTAAGCAATTTTTGGAATAAATATTATCTTCAAAAGAGCAGAAAAAATGGGTCACAAAGATGTTGGGTTATGTCTTTGAAATGATCTACAAAAAAAGGAAGAAAAATGTTTTTGTAGATGCAATCTCAAGAAAGCATGATGATGTGGAAGGATTTATTTGTGCCATTTCTATTATCCAACCTGAGTGGATAACTAAAGCAAGGGATGAATGGAAGAATGGTGAAGAAATGTGGACACTCATTCAAGATTTGCAACAGGATCCTATTACATCTGAAACATTTAGCTGGAGAAATGATTCATTATGGTATAAATATCCCTTATATATTTGTAATAATTCCCAACTAAATATTTAAAAACTTACCATAGGGTCAAGAATGAATTTTTCTGTAATGGCCTGAAATATGATTTGTGGAAAAATGTTTTTTTTGCCAACAAAGTGGAAAAATGCTTGGTTTGTCTGTTACAACCTTTATCCATTCCAAATCAAATTTGGGAGGAGTTTTTGATGGATTTTATCACAGGTTTACCCAAGTCCAAAGGAAAGACTTTCATAATGGTGGCAGTTGATAGAATTACCAAGTATGCACACTTTTGTGCATTATCTCATCCATTTAAATCCAGTATAGTTTATAATTCATTTATGGAAACCATTCAAAAGCTACATGGAAACCATTCAAAAGATACATGGAAACCATAATATCATTGTAAGCGACAAAGATCCCATTTGTACAAGAAATTTTTGGAAGAAATTATTTTCTTGTTTGGGAACTAAATTATCTAATAGCTTATCATATCATCCTCAATATGATGGGAAAATTGAGATAGTGAAAAAATGTCTGGAAGGATACCTTATTTTCTTTATATCTAATAAAAATACATAATGGGTCAAGTGGTTACCTCTGGCTGAATGGTGGTATAACGATTCCTTCCATACTGCAGCAAAAATGACCCCATTTATGGCACTTTATGGATATCACCCGTCGTCCATGACATCATATTTAATAGAAAATTTTAAGGTTCAAGCAATGGAATATCACATCAAGCATCAACAACAAGTTCTCCAACTCTTAAAGGATAACCTCACTTTGGCACAGAATTGAATGAAACAATAGGCATATAAACATCTTAGTGAAAGAAGTTTTGATGTAGGCGACTGGGTATTTTTACTAATACAACCATACAAAAAAGCATCCCTCAAGCAAGCTAAGAAGGATAATAAATTATCACCAAATTATTATGGTACTTACAAGGTGTTGCAAAATATTGGTACTATGGCATACAAATTGGAGCTTCTTACATCTTCCCGAGTGCACCCAATTTTCCATGTTTCATGCTTAAAGAAGGTTATAGGCGGAAAGCTCGCACTTCAAACAATATTTCCAAAAATTGATGAAGAAGGAAAAATCATATGGAAACCTAAAGAAGTGACATAAAAAAGAACTCAAAAGCTACAAAATCGATCAATTTCAGAGTATCTCATCAAGTGAAATAAATTACCCACTGAAGATTCGACATGGGAGGATGAGAATTTTATACAAAATCATCCATAACTACTCAAGCGTTGAGGACAACACTTTTTTGAAGGAGAGGGCCATGCTAGGTCCCTATAACACTAGTGTATTTCTTGATTTTTATTGTTAGTATAGCCCCCTCATTGTTATTGTTGTGCCCATGCAGTCCCCATATTGTTATTATTATGCCCCATAGAAGGCTACTATTGTTATTGTTGTTCCCTTACATTGTTATTGTTATGTCGGCTAGGATTACGTTGTGACCCATTGGACTGCTATATATAGAAAGGAGGTTTTTTCATTTGTACCATTTAATAATTGTTCATTTATGTAATATAAATTAGGTTCCCCCTAGAAGAGGTTGGTTTCTAAGTAGTTGAACTATATTTTCTTCTATTTTTTTAGCTGGTTTCACAACAAAGGGAATACAGTTGCTTTTTTGGGGCCACTCATGAGAGATGCAAAGAGGAGCTTCCTGCAAGTTATGTAGTGGTTTGTTAAGAGAAGTTGCAGGGACATGGAATTATTTCTTTCCCTCACAAATGTGGCATCAAGTAGAAATTGGAAATATAGAATTACCTATTGCCTCATGCACCGCAACATGTCCTATTATTGTGCCTACACTTGGTCATGTCATTTCCCATCCAAAGTGATTCTCCTTTTTTTAATATCTGCAATCGCCGTGCGAAAAATAGGATCCCTTTCTACCTCGTAACGACGTTTTCATCTATTCAAATCTATGTTTCATTAGATGAGTATGGAGGCAGATATTCTTACATTTGACTGCAGAAAATATTTCCAATATTATTCCAATTTAAAAAAAAAAAAAATGACCTTGTACTAGATTTAATATTTCCTTTTAAATGAACATACTTGCAGATAATGAACAAAAAATAACCCTTGCATAATTCTGCATCAAGTTGGCAAGAACAGGGTCATATCTGAACCTTGAAACAAGCCTTCTGCACCAAAATCAAAATTTTATACATAATACAACGCAATTCAGTACAATGGTCTGATTAAATCTCTTTAAAAAAGACTACACTCGATGTTTAAACTGGTTCCTTCACCTATCAAAATTATATAACTGCAACATGTGTCTCTTACTCATCTTGCAGCTTTGGTCACAAAGTGAGCAACAACGAAAGGTAAAGATGTCTGGGAAGATTTTTCATGCAAAATGAACTAAGTCCCACAACCTCTACCAACAAGGGAACATAAATAGACCTGGAGAAAGTGTGTACATTTATATAGGAATGAGTGTAGTTTCTCTCAAATAAATAACTCGACCTTTAACAGGTATTTTATTTCTCTTCATCTCGTGCTCCAACAACGCAATAGTGACTATTTCTCCCAACAATAAGGATCACACAACACTCACTGTTGTGAAACCAGCTCCAAAAATAGAACAAAAGAGATATTAATGCCTTAGAAATAAGCCACTTCAAGGGGGAAACCTCCAATATATTACATGAATGAACAATTCTTGGATGATACAAATTAAAAAACCTCCTTTATATATATAGGAGTCCATGGGGCCACAATGTAATCCTAGTGGGGAGACAATGTAATCCTAGCTGACCTAACAATAATAATTTAAGGGCACAATAATAACAATATGGGGGTTACAGGGGTACAATAATAACAATAAGGGGGTTACACTAACAACAATAAGGGACTATACTAGTAACATAGGGACCTAACATGCCCCTCTCCTTCAAAAAAGTGTTGTCCTCAACGCTTGAGTAGCTCTGGGTGCTTCTGTATAAAATTCTCATCTTCCCATGTAGAATCTTCAGTGGGTAAGTTCTTCCACTTGATGAGATACTCTGAAATTGATCGATTCCGTAGCTGTCGAGTTCTTGTTTCCATGACCACTTCAGGTTCCAATATTATTTTTCCTTCCTCATCAAGTTCTGGCAATATTGTTTGAACTGGAAGATTTTCACCTATAATCTTCTTTAAGCATGAAACATGGAAAACTGGATGCACTCATGAAGAAGCAGGAAGCTCCAATTTTTATGCCATAGTACCAATCTTTTGCAACACCTTGTAAGGACAATAGTACTTTGGCAATAATTTATTATCCTTCTTAGCTTGCTTAAGGGACATTTGTTTGTATGGTTGTAGCCGTAAAAATACCCAATCTCCTACATCAAAACTTCTCTCGCTGCGATGTTGATCTGCCTGTTGTTTCATTCGATTTTGTGCCAAATTCAGGTTATCCTTTAAGAGTTGGAGAATTTCTTGCTGATGCTCGATGTGATCTTCCACTGCTTGAACCTTCGAATTTTCCCTTAAAGATGATGTGATGGATGGTGGATGATATCCATAAAGTGCCATAAATGGGGTATTTTTTGCTGCAGTATGGAAGGAAGTGTTATACCACCATTCAGCAAGAGGTAACCACTTGACCCATTGTGTTTGTTTATCAGATACAAAACAACGAAGATATCCTTCCAAACATTTATTTACTATCTCAGTTTGACCATCAGATTGAGGATGATGAGATGAGCTATGAGCTAATTGAGTACCCAAACAAGAAAATAACCTGGCCCAAGCTTTCTAGTAAAATGGGACACTGTTTTCACAATAACCCCCGGGTTTCCATGCAGCTGGGAGGCACTGTGTCCATAAATTAGGTAGGAAACTGTACTTGCTTTAAATGGATGAGATAATGCACAAAAGTGTGCATACTTGGTAAGTCTATCAACTACCACCATGATGACACTCTTTCCTTCAGACTTAGGTAAACCTGTGATAAAATCCATTGAAATCTCCACCCAACGTTGACTTGGAATGGATAAAGGTTGTAGAAGACCCGGGGTCTTAATTGTCTCAACTTTATTCTTCTGGAAAACCAAACATTCCGCCACAAACTTTTGAATATCAGATTTAAGGCCATCCCAAAAAAATTCTTTCTTCACCCTGTGGTAAGTTTTTAAAAATCCAGAGTGTCCTCCTAAAGGAGAAGTGTGCAATTCCAGAAGAATCTTTTGTTTTAGTTGGGAATTCTTACAAAGATATAAGCGATCTTTGTACCATAAGGAATCATTTTCCCAACTAAATGTATCAGATGTACTAGGATCTTGCTGCAACTTTTGAATGAGTGTCCATACATCTTTGTCCTTCTTCCATTCATCTCTTGCTTCGGTTATCCAATCTGGTTGGATAATAAAAATGGCACAAAGCAATGCTTCCACCTCTTCATTCTTTCTTGAGAGTGCATCTGCAACAACATTAAGCTTTCCTTTTTTGTAGATTATTTCAAAGTCATAACCTAACATCTTTGTGACCCATTTTTGCTGCTCTTCTGAAGATAGTCTTTGTTCCAAAAAGTGTTTAAGACTATCATGATCAGTTTTTACCTTGAAGTGTCTTCCCATTAGGTGAGTTCGCCATTTCTTTAGTGCATGCAGTATTGCTAACATTTCCTTCTCATAAATAGGTTTCTGTAAATACTTTCCTTTGATTGGACGACTTTCAAAAGCAATGGGTCTTCCTTCCAGCATTAAAACTGCACCAATTCCATTTCCTGAGGCATCACATTCCACAATAAAGGTTTTTGTGAAGTCTGGCGTAGCTAAGACCGGTGCTAGGCACATTGCCTCTTTAAGATGTTCAAAGGCCTTAGTTGCTTCAGGAGTTCATGAAAATGCATCTTTCTTCAATAATGTTGTTAGAGGTGCTGCTATTCTCCCATAATTCTTAACAAACTTGCGATAATACCCTGTTAACCCAAGAAATCCTCGCAACTGCTTTATGGTTGTGGGGACTTTCCATTCCTTAATGGCTTCAATTTTGTTAGGGTCTACTTTAACACCCTCGTGAGATACAATATGACCCAGATATTCCACCTCTTGTACTCCAAAGAAACATTTGGATGTTTTTTGCATATAATTGTTTCTCCTGCAATAGTTTGAGCACCCTGTCAACATGTTCAACATGATCCTTCCAAGACCTGTTGTAGATTAGTATATCATCAAAAATACTAGCACAAATTTTCTAAGGAAGGGTTTGAAAATGGAATTCATCAACCCTTGAAATGTAGAAGGTGCATTGGTAAGGCCAAAAGGCATGACCAAAAATTCATAATGACCCTCATGAGTTCGAAATGTTGTTTTTGGAATATCTTCAGTCTTCATCCTAATTTGATGATATCCTGAACGAAGATCCAACTTGGTAAAATAAATTGCTCCATGTAATTCATCCAATAATTCATCAATCACAGGAATGGGAAATTTATCTTTAATGGTAAGCTTATTGAGCTCCCTATAATCCGGACACATTCGCCATGATCCATCCTTCTTGTGTACCAATACTACAGGAGCGGAGAAAGAACTTTGACTAGGTTGAATTATACCCGCCTATAACATTTCTGCAATCATACGTTCAATTAATGCCTTTGTATTTACAAGGAGGCACAAGGCCTAATGTTGGAGTGGACACTGAATCAAATGAATAGTATGATCATGATCATTTTATTAGTGGAGTTCTTTGGGAGTTTCTGTCCGATCTGGAATGATTATCCAAGATTCTGTTGGAGACCAAGGTAAATAGATGATTTTGATGTTGGAACTTCTAGTGAGCACTGATTTGTAATATGCCTGCTATTCTTTCTTTATGAGCTTTGTCATGACATTAGAGCTTGTTATCTTTCCTGGGTTTCGCAATACTCTAGATTCTTTTCTTCAAATTTAAGAGGTGTGCTCTTGAAAATTGTGGGAAAGAGTCACCCCAAAGATTGTGGATCCATTGTAATCCTAGCATTAACATCAAGCACCTCCTATGTGAATGGAAAGCATTGGACTATTTCATTACCCCCCATTGGGCTTCGATATTATGGCATCTGCAGAAACTGAGAACTCATGACATCACTTGAAATTCTAGTGCTGGGTATAGGAAACAATTTAATTCCTTGGCTACCTTACAATGAATAAAATTATGGGTGCTACCTGAATCAATCAACACTATTACCTTTTTCTTCTTGAATTGTCCTTCTATATTGAGATTTTGAGTGGTAATTCCTGCAAGTGCATTACACGATATGGTTAGATTCATTTCTTCCTCTTCTAGGGCTGGTTCCTGGTGTATATCCTCTTCTTGTTCATTTTCTTCTCTTCATTAATCTAATTTGTGTTGTTCTCTTTCAATACACTTATGACCTTTGTGTGTATTTGTTATACACTATATGCTCCTTTTCCTTTTCCAATTTGTGGTGTCACTAGGTTGTGGAAATCTAGGTATAGTAACACTTCCTCTTTGTAGCTGAGTGGTAGGTTTTCCTTGTCGCTATACCTTACATTCATTTTTCTATGAATCAATGTTCTTTCAAATGAATCAAAGTTCCTTAAATCAGCTAACTTCATGTTAGATGTTATCATTTTAAAAGTACGATGAAGAGAGATCAACTTCTATGTTCCTCTAGAATATTTGGGCAATTTTATATTCAATTTTTGTAGTCTCAATAAAATTTCTACTAAACCCTTTTTTTTTTAGATTTATCAATTGGCTAAAGAAGGTGTTGTTCTTTGTATCCTCATAATTTTCTATCATTTCCTCCGTAAAAATTGACCAACTGACAATTTTTTTACGGGATCAAAGCCATCGATACCATACAAATGTATTTTGTTTTAAATGTAAAGTTGCAATGCATACCTTTTCTGTGTTTTTCACATCATGGAGATCAAAATATTGCTCCATCTGTAGTATCCATGTTACAGGATCCTTTCCATCAAACTTCCTCATATCCATTTTTGGAATATGGTGGTTCTTCCCACTAACACTAGAGTTTATGAAGTCACGATTAACATTTATTTTATTCTCATCATGAGTTTCCTCTACTATTTTTTCACCATTAGGACACATTTCTTGTATCAAATTTGTCAAACCTTCCATGTCTACTTTTAGATCATTCTTCATGTTTTCCATGTTGTCTTTCATTTTTTCATCGATCTTATCTTCCATGTCATCCATCTTCGATTCCATGCTAGCTTCAATCCCATCTATCTTATATTCCATTCCTTTCTTCAAACCATCCATATTATTCTCAAAACCATCCATCTTCGCTTCCATGCCTTTCTTCAAAACTTCCATTTCATTTTTTGGTGATCTTTGCGAGAGCGAAATTTGGTGCACTTGCTCTTGTAATTTTGGTAGATCATGTTGCAATTCTTCATCTTCATGAATCATAGTAGAGCCTTCTGAAGCCTTAATGGGTGTTGAATTATTTTTGCAGGGCATTTTCTAGAACCCAATACTGATATATATTCTACAATATGCCCTTGGAATCAATTCAAATTGATTCTTCAAACAAAACTTATGCAATTCGGAAAACAAAATACACACCTTTTTCTTGATTTTGAGGAGCTCGATATTGAAATTGGATTATCTCTATGATTGCGGCTCTTAAATATTTGAAATTCAGCACTAATGTATCCTTCTGAATTATCTTTCGAAGGCCACAAGTTTGACTTGATTTGGATTCTCCAAGGAAAAGTTATTTCCAATCTCCCACAATGACCTAATTATGGACTGGTTCAGTAGAGAAAAGTTGTACGACTTTCCATGTGTCACTGTTTCATTTTTTAGCTCTAAAATTGATAGAAAATAAACTACAGTCCATGTACTTGTGACCAATTTTTACGGCACTCCAATCCGATGCTCAGAGAGAGAGTTATGAAGATTTTCCCACAATCACCTCTTTGAGATGAAATTCAGGAGCCTGAAAAAGAACTACCTTCCACAGATCATATCTCCAAAAATATTGTGAACCAAGCTCTAAAATTTTGCGACGAGTTTCCTTAGGATTTTAGCTTCGTGCGCTAAAAATTTTATATTCTGAACCTTCGTAGAAAAAACATTATAGCGCAAATTTCAATGACCTGTTTAGATTAAATTGAGGAGCCTGGAAAAGGACCTAACTTCCACACATCATATCTCCAAAAATATTGTGAACTAAGCTCTAAAATTTTGCGACAATTTTCCTCAGAATTTCGGCTTTGCACCCTAAAAATTCAGCTTCTGAAAATTCGTAGAAAAAAAGTTATAGCGAAAATGCCATGATGGCTTGTTTGGAGCAGCGAAACCCTAGAATCCAAAGCTCCGATACCAAATGTTGTGAAACTAGCTCCAAAAGTAGAAGAAAAGAGACATCAATGCCTTAGAAATAAGCTACTTCGAGGGGGCGACCTCCAATACATTACATGAATGAAAAATTATTTGATGATACAAATTACAAAACCTCATTTTTATATATAGGAGTCCATGGGGCCATAATGTAATCCTAGTGGGGCCACAATGTAATTCTAGATGACCTAAAAATAATAATTTAAGGGCACAATAATAACAATATGGGGGTTACACGGGTATAATAATAACAATAAGGGGGTTACACTAACAACAATAAGGGACTATACTAGTAATATAGGGACCTAACACTCACAATGATCTCAATATTTTCAAGTTCTATGTTATGTTAGTAATAGACCACGTGCATGTAGGAAACGTTGACTTGTTGCAATAGCATTTGAATTTATAAACAAAATATATCTATGTTCTGAAATCACATAACGAATAATGGGTTTACATATTCATCCCAAACTAGTACAATCTCCCACAACACAAAGATACATCACACAAAAATAGAAATTCCTTTTAATTCTATATTTCGTACTATCATATAAAAATCTATTACATACTATGGTACCATGGCTAGACTTTTCTCATTTTATTCATTACAATCAAGGTGTATGGTTGGCCCAATCCTCAAAAAATTGGCCATGAATTAGATCTCACCAAGTAGCAATGTTTTGTGCACTGATATCATTCACTATGCCATCAAGTTCACCCTAATAATTGATCCTTCGAGCTTTGCATTTGCGATTGGGTGTAATATCCCTAATTTTACTGCTTTTATTAGACAGTTGAACAATCTTAAAGGGTCAAGTGGACCCAAGGAAAAACAATTATTATGGACATATTTTATTATTTTAAATTGAGTGCAAATGGAAATTGAATTATTGTGAAAATATTATAGTATAATTAGAGATCAAGAATTCAAGTCCATGAGGATTGATAAGATTCCAAAGAGTTTCCCAATTTCTCCAAAAATCCTTGGAGAAAATAAATTAAAAATTGATTATTAGATTGGAGAAAAAAAAACTAAAAAAATACCCCAGTAAATAGAAAAGTTACTAGGAAGAGGTAGAATAAAAATAGAAAGAGGAAAAAATGTTTTAAATTAATTTTGCGGAAAAAAAGGGAAAGCCTAGGAAAAAAGGAAAAACAACATCCTGATTACTTGAATGTAGTTATGGAAACAAGATGATGGGAAAGCACGCTTAAAAAATCCATTCCTGGGTAGACAAGAGGTTTTCTACTCCTGGAAGGAATTGATATCTGCTCGGGGGGGTTGTGGAGATAGAGCTCAAGGATCGGTGGAAAATAGTCTACCAGAATTGGTATACACAATTTATTTAATTTTTTTTCTTATTATTGTGTTATTATGATGAAGTTTATAGTGGTGATGAAATAGATAGCAAGATCTATGAACAATTATATTCTAAGTATTTAAGTAGTATTACACTTTTATGTTAGTTGCAATTGATTCAGGTCTATGCATTTAACATAACCTACTATAAAAAATATAGTGTAGTCCTGTATTGTTGCACAAACAATTTTAGGAATTATACCAACCCTCACAATGTCTAAACCTTTGAAATAGGTTTGAATCTGAGGTTAGTTATAAAATCTTATTTTATATACACAGAAAGAAAATGCATAAGAATGAGAGCAGATATAATGAAATTATGAAACTAACTATGATAACCTAACCATTAAAGTTACACAGAATGAGGGAATTATGTTCTTTTGTTAAATATGAATTAAGAAAATTCAAATCCTATCTTTTTTTGTAACATATTTAGAAGATTTTGAATTTTTCCATGAGCCATAGTATTATCTCAGAAATGAAGCAAAGGTTAAATAGAATATAAAATATGCATAACATTAAATATATTTTAACTTTTGGAAATAAATTATACGATATTATACTAAACCAAAATAAGTCAGGAGACTTTTATATACATAAATGTCAAATTATATATTGTACAAGTTTTATACAGAGTCGGGATTCAGTCCCATGAATTAAAACTACATTATCACTTTGAAATTTGTTCAGATTTCAATTAGAGGCAGTCCTCAAGGAATTCTGGACCAACCTGTGCAAATGAAATCCAATATTATTGTCACTGTATGACATACAAAATGATAACCTTGTTGTATAATGGAACATGAAGGTAGAAAGGGTACCTGCACATAAACCGATTTAGATAAATTAATGAATGTTCTTAAATTGAGTAAAGCATGAAATATTGAAAGAAGTGATATTGGTAATTTAAAATGTAATTATTATCTTACTGGCTAGAATAGAACAGGAAGGTAAATCTGCATCTAAACGAATTTGGAAAAAAAATTAAATTTGGAAAAAGAGGAATAAAATAGTGAGAAGGAATTTTTATACAGATAGGGAAGAATGATAACCTGAATTGGTAGCAGCAGAGGGTTGGACCTATTCTAAGTTATTGTGAAAAAAATTGTACTCCTGTACAATTTATAAACAAATGAAATAAGACCCTACTATGTACAAATTAATTTCATTACATTCAAAATATAGAAATGTTACAGGCTATTAATTCTTAATAAAGTATTGTGAAAATTCATTATCAATAAACAAATAGGTGTGGAAGTTCATATACCTGAGAAAAAGCTGAAAATTTTGAAAAGAAATGATATTCTTGATTCCTCAAAATTAAAAAGATGAGTTGTAGAGACTCAACAATCGAAAATTATAAAGCTAGAACAAAATTTTATAGGAGTTATGAATCTACTCCTAAATAGAAATTACGAATGGATAGCTAATGTGATAGCACTGTAAGCATCCAACAAATGTAACCAGGGTCAACAAACCCTGAGGAATTTCATTTACATATTCCTGAAAATAGTTAAATACCAACGAAATGACAATCTCAACGCAAAAAATTCGGAATGGAATTGAGAAACGTATTATATAATGATAAATCCATTAACTAGATAAGCGCTATGTCTATTATCAAGAGTACACATACTAAAAACTATAATGGATCTAATAGTAGAGGAAAACTGTTAGGTCCCTATATTACTAGTATAGTCCCTTATTGTTGTTAGTGTAACCCCCTTATTGTTATTATTGTACCCTTGTAACCCCCATTTTATTATTATTGTGCCCTTAAATTATTATTTTTAGATCGACTAGGATTACATTGTGGCCCACTAGGATTACATTATGACCCCATGGACTCCTATATATAGAAAGGAGGCTTTGTAAATTGGATCATCCAAGAATTATTCATTTATGTAATATATTGGAGGTTTCCCCCTCAAAGTGGTTCATTTCTAAGGCGTTGATATCTCTTTTCTTCTATTTTTGGAGCTAGTTACTCAACATTTGGTATCAGAGCTTTGGATTCTAGGGTTTCGTTGCTCCAAACAGGTCATCGTGGCATTTTCGCTATAACGTTTTTTCTACGAAGTTTCAGAAGCTGAAATTTTTAGGGTACGAAGAATAAATCCTGAGGAATATTTCCTAAAACTTTCAGAGCTTGGTTCGCAATATTATTGGAGATATCATCTGTGGAAGTTAAGTCTTTGTTCAGGTTCCTAAACAGGTCATCGTGGCATTTTCGCTATAAATGTTTTTCTACGAAGGTTTAGAATCTGAAATTCATATGGTGTGAAGCTAAAATCTTGAGGAAATCCGTCAAAAAGTTTCAGAGCTTGGTTCACAATATTTTTGGAAATATGAGCCGTGGAAGGTAGTGCTTGTTCAGGCTCCTGAATTTCATCTCAAAGAGGTGATCGTGGGAAAAGTTCAATAACTCTCTCTCTATGGATCGGATTAGAGTTCAGTAAAAAATGGAAGTAATTACATGGACTTTAGTTTCTTGACTATCAATTTTAGAGACAAAGGACAAAACAGTGACACGTGGCAAGTCGTACAAGTTCGCTCTACTGAACCAGTCCAGAATTAGGTCATTGTGGGAGATTCGACACAACTTTGTCTTGGAGAATCCAAATCAGGTCAGACCTGTCGCATTTGAAAGAAGCTTCAGAGGGATACTACAGGGCTGAATTTAAGATAATGAAGATCTTCAATTACAGAGATAATTCAATTTCAATATCGAGCTCCTCAAAGCAAGTAAAAGGTGTGTATTTTTTTCCGAATTGCATAAGTCTTGTTTGAAGAATCAAGTTGAATTGATTCCAAGGGAATATTGTAGAATAGATATCAATATTGGATTCTAAAATGGCCCCTAAAAAGAATTCAACACCTATTAAACCTTCAGAAGGCTCTACTATGACTCATGAAGATGAAGAATTTCAACATCATCTATCAAAATTACAAGAGAAAGTGCAACAGTTTTCACTCTCGCAAAGAGCAACAAAAAATGAAATGGAAGTTTTGAAGAAAGGCATGAGAGTGAAGATGGATGGTTTGAAGAAAGGCATGGAAGCTAAGATGGATGGAATGGAAGTGGGCATGGAAGCTAAGATGGATGACATGAAAGACAACATGGAAAACATGAAGAATGATCTAAAAGCATACATGGAAGGCTTGATGACAAGCTTAAAACAGGAAATGATTCCTAATGGCGAAAAGATAGTATAGGAAAATCACGATGAGAAAAAAATAGATGTTAATCATGATTTTATAAAATCTAATGTTGGATAGAAGAACCACCATATTCCAAAATGGATATGAGGAAGTTTTATGGCTAGGATCCCGTAACATGGATACTACAGATGGAGCAATATTTTTATCTCCATAACGTGCAAAACACACAAAAGGTACGCATTGCAACTTTACATTTAGAACAAAATACATTTGTATGGTATCGATGGCTTTGCTCCCATAAAAAAATTGTCACTTGGTCAATTTTTACGGAGGAAATGATAGCACATTATGAGGATACAAAGAGAAACACCTTCTTTAGCCAATTGATAAATCTCAAACAAAAGGGTTTAGTGGGGTAGCACATTGAGGACTTCCAAAAATTTAATATAAGGGTAACTGATATTCCAGAGGAACATAGGATTGATCTCTTCACAAGCACTTTAAAGGATAACATCCAACACGAAGTTTTCATTTTGGAACCTGATTCATTGGAGAAGGAATTCAGGTTGGCAAGAAAAGTTGAATGTAAAATTATGGCGACAAGGAAGCATACCACTCAATTCTATAAAGAAGGAAGTGTTGTCGCGCCTAGATTTCCACAACCTACAAGGTTGACACCACAATTGGAAGAAAAAAGAGCAAAAGGGCTTTGCTATAGTTGTGATAGAAAATACACTAAAGGTCATAAGTGTGCTGAGAAGAAATTATTTTACATAGATTGTGAAGAGGAAGAAGAAAATGAACAAGAAGAGGATATACACCAGGAACCAGCCCTAAAAGAGGAAGAAATGAATCCGACCATATCGTGTAATGCACTGGCAGGAATTACCACTCCTCAAACTCTCAAGATAAAAGGACAAATCAAGAAGAAAAAGGTAATAGTGTTGATTGATTCAGGTAGCACCCATAATTTTATTCATTGTAAGGTAGCCAAGGAATTAAATTGTTTCCTATACCCAGCACCAGAATGTCAAGTGATGGTTGCAAATGGAGTAACTATAAATTGCTCTGGAAAATGCCATAATATCAAGCTAACCATGGGGGAATATGTATTGACTAGTCCAATGCTTGCCATTCCTATGGGAGGTGCCGATGTTGTACTAGGAGTACAATGGTTACAATCTTTGGGGACGGTAGCTTTTAATTTTCAAGAACTTTTCTTGAAATTTTTTTCAGAAGGAAAGGAAGTCGAATTACGGGTATTGCGGGGAAACCAGGAAGGATAATAAGCTCTAATGTCATGACAAAGCTTATAAAGAAAGAACAGCGAGGCGTAATTGCACAATTATGCTCACTAGAAGTTCCAACATCAAAATCATCTATTTCTGCAGATCTCCAACAAGTCTTGGACAATCATTCCAAGGTGTTTGAAACCCCCAAAGGACTCCCACCTATTCGTGATCATGATCATGCTATTCATTTGATTCCAGGAAGTGTTCCTCCAAACATCAGGCCTTATAGATATCCTTACTTCTAAAAGAGCGAAATTGAACGTATGATTGCAGAAATGTTAGAGGCGGGTATAATTCAACCCAGTCAAAGTTCTTTCTCTGCTCCTGTAGTATTGGTACACAAGAAGGATGGATCATGGCGAATGTGTCCGGATTATAGGGAGCTTAATAAGCTCACCATTAAAGACAAATTTCCCATTCCTGTGATTGATGAATTATTGGATGAATTACATGGAGCAATTTATTTTACCAAGTTGGATCTTTGTTCAGGATATCATCAAATTAGAATGAGGACAGAAGATATTCCAAAAACAACATTTCGAACTCATGAGGGTCATTATGAATTTTTGCTCATGCCTTTTTTCCTTACCATTGCATCTTCTACATTTCAAGGGTTGATGAATTCCATTTTCAAACCCTTCCTTAGAAAATTTGTGCTAGTATTTTTTGATGATATACTAATCTATAGCAGGCCTTGGAAGGATCATGTTGAACATGTTGACAGGGTGCTCAAACTATTGCAGGAGAAACAATTATATGCAAAAACATCCAAATGTTTCTTTGGAGTACAAGAGGTGGAATATCTGGGTCATATTGTATCTCACGAGGGTGTTAAGGTAGACCCTAACAAAATTAAAGCCATTAAGGAATGGAAAGTCCCCACAACCATAAAGCAGTTGTGAGGATTTCTCGGGTTAACAGGGTATTATCCCAAGTTTGTTAAGAATTATGGGAGAATAGCAGCACCTCTAACAACATTATTGAAGAAAGATGCATTTTCATGGACTCCTGAAGCAACTAAGGCCTTTGAACATCTTAAAGAGGCAATGTGCCTAGCACTGGTCTTAGCTACGCCAGACTTCACAAAAACCTTATTGTGGAATGTGATGCCTCAGGAAATGGAATTGGTGCAGTTTTAATGCAAGAAGGAAGACCCATTGCTTTTGAAAGTCGTCCAATCAAAGGAAAGTATTTACAAAAACCTATTTATGAGAAGGAAATGTTACCAATACTGCATGCACTAAAGAAATGGCGAACTTACCTAATGGGAAGACACTTCAAGGTAAAAACTGATCATGATAGTCTTAAACACTTTTTGGAACAAAGACTATCATCAGAAGAGCAGCAAAAATGGGTCACAAAGATGTTGGGCTATGACTTTGAAATAATCTACAAAAAAGGAAAGCTTAATGTTGTTGCAGATGCACTCTCAAGAAAGAATGAAGAGGTGGAAGCATTGCTTTGTGCCATTTCTATTATCCAACCAGATTGGATAGCTCAAGCAAGAGATGAATGGAAGAAGGACAAAGATGTATGGACACTCATTCAAAAGTTGCAGCAAGATCCTAGTACATCTGATACATTTAGTTGGAAAAATGATTCCTTATGGTACAAAGATCGCTTATATCTTTGCAAGAATTCCCAACTAAAACAAAAGATTCTTCTGGAATTGCACACTTCTCCTTTAGGAGGACACTCAGGATTTTTAAAAAACTTACCACAGGGTGAAGAAAGAATTTTTTTGGGATGGCCTTAAATCTAATATTTGAAAGTTTGTGGCGGAATGTTTGGTTTGCCAGCAGAATAAAGTGGAAACAATTAAGACCCCAGGACTTCTACAACCCTTATCCATTCCAAGTCAACGTTGGGAGGAGATTTCAATGGATTTTATCACAGGTTTACCTAAGTCCGAAGGAAAGAGTGTCATCATGGTGGTAGTTGATAGACTTACCAAGTATGCACACTTTTGTGCATTATCTCATCCATTTAAAGCAAGTACAGTTGCTACTACATTTATGGACAGAATTCAAACGCTACATGGAAGCCCAAGGGTTATTGTGAGCGACAGAGATCCCATTTTTACTGGAAATTTTTGGACGGAGTTATTTTCTTGTTTGGGTACTCAATTAGCTCATAGCTCATCTTATCATCCTCAATCTGATGGTCAAACTGAGATAGTAAATAAATGTTTGCAAGGATATCTTCGTTGTTTTGTATCCGATAAACAAACACAATGGGTCAAGTGGTTACCTCTCGCTGAATGGTGGTATAACACTTCCTTCCATACTGCAGCAAAAATGACCCCATTTATGGCAATTTATGGATATCATCCACCATCCATCACATCATCTTTAAGGGAAAATTCGAAGGTTCAAGCAGTGGAAGATCACATCGAGCATCAGCAAGAAGTTCTCCAACTCTTAAAGAATAACCTGAATTTGGCACAAAATCGAATGAAACAACAGGCAGATCAACATCGCAGCTAGAGAAGTTTTGATGTAGGAGATTGGGTATTTTTACGGCTACAACCATACAAAAAAATGTCCCTCAAGCAAGAAAAGAAGGATAATAAATTATCGCCAAAGTACTATGGTCCTTACAAGGTGTTGCAAAAGATTGGTACTATGGCATACAAATTGGAGCTTCCTGCTTCTTCGCGAATACATCCAATTTTCCATGTTTCATGCTTAAAGAAGGTTATCGGTGAAAATCTTCCAGTTCAAACAATATTACCAGAACTTGATGAGGAAGGAAAAATCATATTGGAACCTGAAGCGGTCACGGAAACAAGAACTCGACAACCACGGAATCGATCAATTTCAGGGTATCTCATCAAGTGGAAGAACTTACCCACTGAAGATTCTAAATGGGAGGATGAGAATTTTATACAGAAGCGCCCAGAGCTACTCAAGTGTTGAGGACAACACTTTTTTGAAGGAGAGGGGCATGTTAGGTCCCTATATTACTAGTATAGTCCCTTATTGTTGTTAGTGTAACCCCCTTATTGTTATTATTGTACCCTTGTAACCCCCATTTTATTATTATTGTGCTCTTAAATTATTATTGTTAGGTCGGCTAGGATTACATTGTGGCCCACTAGGATTACATTATGGCCCCATGGACTCCTATATATAGAAAGGAGGTTTTGTAAATTGTATCATCCAAGAATTGTTCATTTATGTAATGTATTGGAGGTTGCCCCCTTGAAGTGGCTCATTTCTAAGGCATTGATATCTCTTTTCTTCTATTTTTGGAGCTGGTTACTCAAAAAAAACCAGGTGAGTGAACGTAAATATAATTTAATTAGAAACCATAAAAGTATCTAACCACAGATGGTCAACACAAAATAAAAAAGAGGCCGAGAGCAGGGTAATATGAATAGTCATAGTAGGAGAGGTATTGTAACACCGAGAAGAATAAACGGTTGCTTTGAATTTCTCAGGAAAAGGAACTCTTTAGTTTCGGCATAGTAGTAGGTGAGGACTTCATTTTCAAAAAGGAAACCTCCAAAATTCATGCAAAACAAAACCAACGATTATTATTTTAGAGAGTCAAAATATGAAAATCTAGAAGCAGATAATAAACTCAAAATAGAGATAAACGAGTTTCAAGATCATACACTAAAATGATGGAAAAATATCCATAACCAAAAGAACCTTAATATCATTATAAAACATTCTAGTGGTAGTAAGTTAGAATTATAAATTAACTGGGTGAATTCCTTACCTAGTATGCTCAGGGAATAGTTGCAATTCTATTTGCCAAAGTTTGGAATGATATTGGCAATGACATTTTGTCAAAAACGTAAACCCTAAAACAAAGTGAACAGGATGCAACCATAACAATGAGATATACATTAGTTGCAAAGCTTAATGGTTCAGGAAAAATAAAGTAGTAAATAAAATGAAATATTACCTAAGGAACCATTTAGGAAATTCATCCTGAAAATGTGAAAATAACCATGAACCTTCTGCATCATGGGTTTGGCATGGATCTCTTAAAATTTTAGTTTTTAGAGGAGCTAGAGCCGAAAATACAAAAAATACAGTGCCAAAATTTCGGAACAGACCAAATTAGGCCAGATGAAGAGTTAACTTGAAACAAGGATACGATGCAACCGCAATCGTCCATGTGCAAAGAATCAAGTGAGGGAAACTAATCGGATAAATGAACGGTCAAATTTCCAAGCCAAAGCCATGTGATGGCTTTAATGAGCATGGTACTATTCATCAATGGGAAAAATCCCGAAAGGATAACATATTAAAAAATATATAACTTTAAACCTTTCGGCGAGTGATTTCAAATCCAAAATACATAAATGCGTAAGTATGATATGGAACTATACCATGTTAATACTTAGCATAGGTGAATTACATGTCAGAGCTATGAGAGAATGAAAGTTCATGTTAATGCGAGAATGGGTGTACACGTAAACCACATTAGTAATGATACACTATGGCAATAATCCCACGTAGGATAAAAAAAATTAATGTATAGTGTTAAAATTCGAATAAGAGATTTACATGCAAAGTGTATTTGAAAGGGTCATCAATTACATATATTAGAATGTTGGGTATATAGCTAATAATTATTAAGCTATATTAAGGTCAAATTCATTCTAGCGGAGGAATGGATTACTTATGGCCAGTAAATGTTTACGTATGTAAATTCGAATAATAATCACATTGATAAGGTACAAACTATAATCTTAGTCAAGGATATAATTATCAACTGAGGGATGTTGATAATGTAAAAGAAAGTGGCTTAAGTATAAAAAATATAATTTAGATAGAAAACAAAATGAATATATATTTCGCAATTATAACAAGAAGGGAATTAAAATGTTTAGAGTGTGATAAAATAATTATATTATGCTAGAAATTGTGTAGGAGGCACATATTATAGTATATTAAAAAAAAGTGGTAAATAAATATAGCTAATGTCAACCTTTGAAGAAAATTGATTGATGATAATGGCTAGACATAAATTCTTCAATAGTAAGGCAAACATAAAACTACTAGACAATTTCATTGAAGAGTGATGAAATACATTAATGTAGTTGACAACAACTACTATTTAGACTATAAAAGGGAAAAAGAAAAAAATTTGTTGCGGAAGTGGAGTTGTTAAAAATCGTATCAGAGCTTATGTTGAAACATTGGGCCTATATGTTTCCTCACACCAGAAATTAAAAATCCAACAATTATATTGTTGTAATTTTTTTTTATTAAAAAAAATTTACACTAATGTTATTTGTGTGTACAATGAATTAGCGAAGAGTAAGAAAGGTTGATCAACGAATTAAACTCTACAACCAGTCATGAAGGTGAAGGCTCTGAAATAAAGAGAAATGAATTTGAAACACACTCAGAAGGATCTGAGGAATGTGAAGCCTTTGGACAACAGTCTAGAAGGAAAAAGGAATTGCAAGGAGAGTTTCAAAAAATCAAACCTCCCACTTATGATGGTGAAAAGTAGGAAGATGCAGAAGTTTTTCTTCTAAGAATTCTGAAATAATTCCAAGTTTATGAATATGGAAGTAATTTGAAAGCCAGGTTGTCTATTTACCAACTACAAGGTAAGGCTATCTTGTGGTGGGAAGAAACAAAAATGGTACATGTATTAGATGAGAAAACTGTTATTTGGGAAGATTTCCAAACTAAATTTAATTCTAGATATCTGAATGAAAGATACTATGATGAAAAAGCCAAATAGTTTCATGAGCTGAGATTGGGACAGCTTACCATAGATGAGTTTGTTACCAAATTCACAAATCTTCTTCGCTATGTACCTTATATTAGAAAAAATAAGTCTAAAGTACAACAATTTTTAAATTGTCTACCCACTATCTACAAGGAAAGAGTAGAATTTGATAATCCCAAGACAATGGATGAAATTGTGCACAAAGATATACTATCTTATCAACATTTCAAAGGTAGAAACGATCAGCTGAAAAATTGGTAGAACAATGAGAAAGGAAAAGGTGACTAGTGGAAAAAGAGTAAAACTAGCCTACTTGAAAAAATTTCGGAAAAATCATCAAAGGAAGAAGTTAAATAAAACTGGAGAAAATAAATTAGCCCAATAACAAACTGGATCTAAATAGATGGATGTAAACAAAAAGAGAGATGGAAATGTAAAAATGAAGGAACCATTAAAGTATTGGGGTTGTGGAGAACCTCATATGTTACGAGACTGTCCTCATTGAACCAATCAGAATATTAAAATGTTAAGAGAGGAAACTACTGTAAATGACGTGGAAATAAACATTCCAAGAATTAGTGCTGCCTTAGAAGATCGCCAAGATGAAAACCAATCAACCATGATCGAAATAGAAGGTATGATTGTTGAACAACATGTTTTTGTTTTGATAGATAAAGGAGAAAATTGAAGTTACATAAGTCCTCAGATGGTGAAAAAGTGAAAATTAAGATTAGAAAATTTTCACCAAGCATGGTTAGTTTAGTTAGCTATAGGAACAAAAAGAAAAGTAACCCATAAGTTATGAAATATTGCTATAAATTTAAATGAGTACAAAACTTAACTGAATTCAAATATTGTGCCTCTAGGTTCCTATGATGTGTTAGTAGGTAGGAACTAGTTATAAAAACAGAAATAAATAGTTAATTTCTTAGATAAAAGGGTACATTGTATAGATGGGGAGGGAAAACCATTGATAGTGAAAGGAAAACCCAGACCAATATCAGTGAGATAGATTTCAGCACTACAGTTAAAGAGGAAAACAAGGAAAGGTTGTCAAGTGTATGATGTACAAGTGGAAAAATTGGGATATCAAACTGAAAAAGAAACTTTATAAAATTTACCAGTAATCAGAGAATTCAAAGATGTGTTTCCTGAGGAGATTCATCAACTACCCCCAAAAAGAGAAATATGTTTCTCAATTGAATTAATACTGGGAGCTACACTTGTCTCTAGAGCACCATGTAGAATGACTCCCCCAGAGTTGTTAGAAATAAAAATGTAGCTACAAGAACTGTTGGACCAAGGCTATCTCTGGCCAAGTTTGTCCCCATGGGGAGCACCGGTACTGTTTGTTAAAACTAAATATGGTACATTCAGAATGTGTATAGACTACAGACAACTGAATAAACTGACTATAAAGAATAGATATCCTCTACCCAGGATAGATGATTTATTTGATCAAGCGAGAGGAGTTTCTCTTTTTTAAAATTTTTATTTAAGGACATGTTATCATCAACTGAGAATTAAGGATTAAGACATAAATAAGACTGCATTAAAAACTAGATAAGGACACTATGAGTTTTTAGTTCTACCTTTCGGGTTCACTAATGCACCGACTACCTTTATGTGTCTAATGAACAATGTCTTAGGTAAGTATGTAGACAAATTTGTTCTGGTGTTTATTGATGACATTCTAGTATAATCGGAGAATGAAGCAGAACATAAAGAAGACCTCGGAATTTTCTTACAAACACCTGGAGAACATAATTTATATGCTAAAATTAGCAAATGTGAATTTTATAAAGATAAAATTCAGTATTTGGGTCATGTAATTTCAGAGAAAGGATTGGCATTAGACCCAAAAAGGATACAAGCTATCATGGAGTGGTCTGTGCATACTGATGTTTCATCCATAATATCATTCATGGGGATGAGGGATACTAGAGGATATTTGTAGAGGGATTTTTAGCCTTACCATATCCTATTACCTCTCTAAAGAAAAATGGAGTGAATTTTGAATGGACAGTAAAGTGTCAACATAGTTTTGAAAAGTTAAAAATAAAACTAAAAATTGCTCCTATTCTGAAGATTGTTGATCTAGACTAAGAATTTGTAGTATGTACATATGCTTTTGCATAAGGATTTGGAGGGGTGTTATTGTAATAAAACTCATTCATAGCATATGAGTCAATAAAATTAAAGAAATGTGAACAAATTACACTGTGTATGACTTAGAGTTAGTTGTTGTAATACATGCTTTGAAAATGCAGAGACATTATCTGTTAGGGTAGAAGTTTGTATTGATGATAGATCACATAAGTTTGAAAGAATTTTTCACACATCCTGATTTAAATGCTAGAAAATCTACATGGTTGTCTTCCTTAGTGAGTTTGACATGGAGATCAAACATATAAAAGGAAATGAAATAAGATTGGAGATGCTTTAAGTAGGAATTCTCATCAAAATTTCAATAGTATTGGGAGTAGTGCAAATTTTGACATTGAAGTATTGATCCAAGAAGTAATGATTCAAGATCTTAACTACGAAAAAATTCAAGAAAAATTGCATAATACTGAGATAGTGGGATATACTCAAAACCATAAAGGATTGATTTTTTATAAAAATATATTGTAAATTCCCAATCTGAGCTCATTAAAAGGTTAATTTTTAGATGAGTATCATAAACAACCCTATGCAGGACATCCGGGATATCAAAAATTGATTTCAGTCTTGAGAAAGAATATGTTTTGGCTAGGTATGAAAAAATATGTGGCTAACTATTTAGCTAGATGTTTGGAATGTCAACAGGGAAAAGTAGAGCATCAACATCCAACATGATTGATGAATCCTTTACCTATCTGAGAATGGAGGTGGGAAACAGTTTCCATAGATTTTATAATTGCGTTGTCGAGAACTAAACACCAACATGATTCTATAATGGCAGTTCTATACACATTGACAAAAAATGCACACTTCTTACCAGTACAATCTACTTTTGGTATAGCTCAAGTAGCTAATGTGTTTATGAAAGAGATTGTAATTTTACATGGTATTCCTAAAATGATTATATCAGATAGAGATGCAAATTTTACTTCAGCTTTTTGAAAGACTCCTTTTGGTGGAATGGGTACCAAGTTGAACTTTAGAACTACATACCATCCCCAAACAGATGGAAAAACTAAGAGAGAAAACCAGATTTTAGAAGACGTGTTAATAATGTATGTTATGGACAGAACTACAAGGTGGGAAGACATTCGGCACCTAATAGAATTTGCATACAATAATAGTTATCAAGCCCCGATAAAGATGCATCCTTTTGAAGCATCATATGGTAAAAAGTGCCACACACCTCTTAGTTGGAGCCAACTGAAGAATAAGTTAATACTTGGGTTAGATGAATTGCAGGAAACATAAAGAAACGTGAAGAGAATTGAGCAAAATATTAAGACAAAAAAAGATAGGAAAAAGAGTTATGCTGATAAAAAGAGAATTCATAGAGAATTCAACATGGGAGATGATGTGTGCTTAAGTATTAAGCCCAAAAAGAGTACTTTGTACACTAGTAGTTGTGCTAAATTAGAACCACCCTATTGTGGACCATTTGAATTGTTAGAAAGAGTGGGACCAGTAGCATATATGTTGCCTTTACCTAGTCACATTAAGGTTCATAATGTTTTTCATGTTTCATTATTAAAAAAGGATGTACATGATCCTACTCATGTCATTGATTGGAATGTGATACAGGTGGAACCAGAAGGGGAATTTCTTCGAGAGCCACTTCACATCTCAACATAGGAAGAAATTGAGCTCTGGAGTAGGATAGTAGCCTAGGTGAAAGTGGAGTGGAAGCACTTTACACCCGAAGAAGCTACTTGGGAGCGAGAAGAAGAGACGAAGGAAAAATATCCATCTCTCTTTCAAAAGTGAATTTATATTTTGCAACACTGAGGATGGTGTTTTGTTTTGGAGGGGGAATATGTAATAACCCTATTTTCAATGTTTTTATTAGATAGTTGAATAGTCCTAAAGGGTCAAGTGGACCCAAGGGAAAACAATTATTATGGACATATTTTATTATTTTAAATTGAATATAAATGTAAATTGAATTATTGTTGGAAGACTAAAGTATAAGTAGAGATCAGGAATTCATGTCCATGAGGATGGATAAGATTCCAAAGACTTTCCCAATTTCTCCAAAAATCCTTGGAGAAAATAAATTATAAATTGATTATTAGATTGGAGATAAATATCTAAAAAGATACCCTAGTAAAGAGGAAAGTTACAAGGACGAGGTAGAATAAAATTAGAAAGAGGAAAAATCTTGTTTTAAGGTACTTTTGTGGAAAAAATAAAATGAAAGCCTAGGAAAAAATGAAAAATAAAATCCTGATTAATTGTACGTAGTTATGGAAGCAAGTTTATGGGAAAACATGCTTAAATACGTTATTCCTGGGTAGACAAGAGGTTGTCTACTCCTGAAAGGAATTGATCTCTGCTTAGGGGGAGATGTTGAGATAGAGCTCAAGGTTGGGTGGAAAATAGTCTACCATAATTGGTATGCACAAGTTATTTAATTTTGTCTTATTATTGTGTTATTATGATGAAGTTTATAGTGGTGATGAAATAGATTGCAAGATTTGTGAAAAATTGTATTCTGATTATTTAAGTAGTATTACACTTTTATGTTAGTTGTAATTCATTCGGGTCTATGCATTTAATAGAACCTACTATAATAAATATAGTGTAGTCATCTATTGTTGCACAGACAATTTTAGGAACTATTTCAACTCTTAGAATGTCTAAACCTTTGAAATAGGTTTAAATCTGAGGTTAGGTAGAAAATATTATTTTATATACAAAGAAATAAAATACATGAGAAGGAGAGTAGCTATAATGAAATTATCAAACTAACTATGACAACCTACCCATTAAAGTTATACAAAATGAGTGAATTTTGTTCTTTTGTTAAATATGAATTAAGAAAATTAAAATCCTATCTTCCACTATAACATATTTAGAAGATTTTGAATTTCTACATGAGGAATAGTATTATCTTAGAAATGAAGCAAAGTAGAATATAAAATATGTAGAACAGTAAACATATTTTAACTTTTGGAAATAAAGTATACGATATTATATTGAACCAAAATAAGTCGGGAGACTTATATGTACATAAATGTCAAAGTAAATATTGTCCAAATTTTATACAGAGTTGGGATCAGTCCCATGAGTTAAAACTACATTATCACTTTGAAAATTGTTTAGATTTCAATTAGAGACAGTCCTCAAGGAATTCTAGACCAACATCTGAAAATGAAATCAAATATTATTGTCACTGTATGACATACAGAATGATAACCTTGATGTATAATTGAACATGAAGGTAGAAAGGGTACCTGCACATAAACAAATTTAGATAAATTAATGAAGGCTCTTAAATTCAGTAAAGCACTTAATATTGAAAGAAGTGATATTGGTAATTTAAAATGTAATTATTACCTTAATTGTTGGAATAGAACAGGAAGGTAAATATGCATGTAAACGAATTTGGAAAAAAATTTAAATTTGGAAAAAGAGGAATAAAATAGTAAGAAGGATTTTTTTTATAGATAGGCAAGAATCATAAGCTGAATTGGTAGCGGCAGAGGGTTGGACCTATTCTGAGGAAATGTGAAACATTTTTTACTTCTGTACAATTTAGAAACAAATGAAATCAAACCCTACTTTATACAAATTAATTTCATTACATTGAAAGTATAGAAAGGTTATATGCTATTAATTCCTAATAAAGTATTGTGAAAATTCAGTACAAATAAGAAAATAGGTGTAGAAGTTCATACACCTGATAAAAAGCTGAACAATTAAAAAACAAACGATATTCTTGATCCCTCAAAATTAAAACGATGAGTTGTAGAGACTCGGAAATAAAAAATTATGAATCTAGAATAAAATTTGATAGGAGTTTTGAATATACTCTTAAATCAAAATTACAAATAGATGGATAAAGTGTTAACACCGTAAGCAACCAGAAAATGTAACCAGGGTCAACAAACCTTGAGGAATTTCATTTACATATTCCTAAAAACTCTTAAATACCAACCAAATGACAATCTCAATGCAGAAACATAGGAATGGAATTGAGAAACATATTATATAATGATAAATCCATTAACTGGATAAATTCTACGTCTATTATCAAGAGTATGCTTACTAAAAACTATAATGGCTCTCGGAGTAGAGGAAATCCAGTTCAATGAATGTAAATATAATTTAAAAAGAAACCATAAAAGTATCTAACCGCAAACGATCAACACAGAATAAAAAAAGAGGCTGAGAGTAGGGTAATACTCATACTCATACCGGGAGAAGTACTGTGACATCGAGAATAATAAATAGTTGGTATGAATTCTTGAGGAAAAGGAACTCCTTAGTTTTAGCATAGTAGTAGGTGAGGAAATAATTTTCACGAAAGAAACCTCCAACCTGCATGCAAAACAAAACCAACGATTATTATTTCAGAGATTCAAAATATGAAAATCCAGAAGGAAATAATAAAATCAAAACAGAGATAATAATTTTTGAGATCATACACTAAAACGATTGAACAAAATCCATACCCAAAATAACCTTAATATCATTATAAAATATTCGAGTATCAGTAAGTTAGAATTATAGATTAAGTGGGTGAATTTTGTACCTAGTATGCTCAGGGAATAGTTGCAATTCGATTTTCCAGAGTTTGGAATGATATTGGCAATGACATTCCATAAAAAATGTAAAACCTATAACAAAGTGAATAGGCTGCAACCATAATAATGAGATACACATCATTTTCAGAGCTTAATGGCTCAGGAAAAATAAAGTAGTAAATAAAATTCATAATAGAGATTCATATCCAGAAATGCTGCATCGAAAGGGAAATATTACGTAAGGAACCATTCAGGAAATTCATCCTGAAAACGTAAAAATAACCATGAACCTTATGCGTCATGGGTTTGGAATGGATCTCTTCAAATCCAAGGGTTCGTATAGGAACCAGAGCTCAAAATACAAAAATGACAGTGCCAAAATTTCAGAATAGACAAAAATTAGGGCAGATGAACAGCTAACTTGAAACAAGGATATGATGCAACCACAACTGTCCACGTGTAAATAATTGACCGTGGGAAACTAACCCAATAAACGAGCGGTCAAGTCTCTAGGCCAGAGCCATGTGATGGCTTTAATGAGCATAGTACTATTCATAAATGGGAAAAATCCCATAAGGATACTAGTATTAAAAACGTCTGACTTTAAACCTTACAATTAGTGATTTCAAATCCAAAATACGTAAACGCATAAGTATGATATGGAACTGTGCCATGTTAATACTTAGCATAGGTGAACTACGTATCACAACTATTAGGGAATTAAAGTTCATGTTAAAGCTAGAATGGGTGTACACGTAAACCACATTAGTAATGATACACTATGACAATAATCCCACGTAGGATAAAATAAATTAATGTATAGTGTTAAAATTCGAATAAGAGATTTACATGCAAAGTTTATTCGAAAGAGTCATCAATTACATATATTACAATGTGGGTTATATATTTAAGGTTTATTAAGATATATTAAGGTGAAATTCATTCTACGGGAGGAATGGATTACTTATGGTGAGTAAATGTTTATGTATGTGTATTCGAATAATAATCGCATTGATAAGGTACAAACTATAATCTTAGTCAAGGATATGATTATCAAATGTGGGAGGTTGATAATGTAAAAGCAAGTGGCTTAAGTATAAAAATGATAATTTACATATAAAACAAAAGAAATATATATTTCACAATTATAACAAGAAGGGAATTAAAATGTTTAGAGCATGATATAAGAATTATATTATGCTGGAAATTGTGTAAGAAGCACAGATTATAGTATATTAAAAAAAGGTGGTAAAGATATATACCTAATGTCAAGCTTCCAAGAAATTTGATTGATGATAATACTTTGACTTAAATTCTTCAATAGTAAGGAAAACATAAAACTACTAGATGATTTCGTCGAGGAGCGACGAAATACATTAATGCAGTTGACTACAGTTACTCTTTAGACTATAAAAAGAAAAAGAAAAATGTTGTGGAAGTGGATTTGTCACATTGGGGTTCGATCTAAAAAATTCTGCAACCTATCACAGACTCTAAGAACCATATGCTCTGATACCACAATAAAGGATTTATAATAAACAAAAATAATAAATCTTGGACAAAAAACTGGAAGAAAAAGCTAGATGCCTAAATGTATTGTATTCCTCACTCACAAAATAATGTTAATGATACAAATATAAAAACATGAAGAGAATTTCTCAAGATAGTGAGCCTATCTTGGACACAATCACTTTGGTTGACAAAATATCTCAACCACACACTAATCTAGGAGCCTAACTAGTTGGAGAGAATCTCTCAACCAACTAGACCTAAACAAACTCCCTAGTTTGAGGGACAAACCTAATCTAGAATACATAGGTAGGAATAAATCCAAGTTTCATGTTTTTATTTATTTTTTAATATTTTGTACTTATTATTTTTTTTGTGATGTGAGATTATGTCAAGAAATGTGATGTTTTCCAATGGGTGGGACCAGCATCACACCAGGATGAACTTCCTTTGCAGCCTGTATGAGCACTCTAGGATTCAAAAAGTGGGTTTTGGACATTGTAGGGCCTATTAATTTGTTGGCACATTACTCACATGCCATGTAAATTATCACTACTACAGATTATCTCACCAGTTCGATCAAAGTTGCACCAATTAAATATTTCACTACATACATTAATGCTTGGTGCATCATCGAAAATATCATCACTCAATTTCGATGCACCCAAAACCTCACTAGTGACCAGGGGACCCACTTCACTAATGAGAAATTCAACGTATTGTTGCAGAACTTCATGATCCAACACCATAAAAGCAACCCATACCAGACTTAAGCAAATGAAACTATCGAATATTTTAACAAAATATCATAGAAGGGCCTCACCGAGATATGTTATGCCAAAAAGGATGACTAGGATGAGCCGTTATTGGCTACCATGTGGTCCCATTGTACAACTCTCAAACACTTACATAAATATACATTGTTCCATATTATTTAGGGTTGAGAAGCCATATTACCCATCAATTTTATCATTGCAAACCTCTTTATTACGTGGTATGCTCTGATTTCAAAGGATGAGTTAATTATAAAATATTTGGACAAACTCTGGGAGTTGGATGAAGCCAAGTTTCAGGAATATTTTGACCAATATATTGAGAAGGAGAGTTAAAAATAAGGGCATGAATGACACATCAATAGGATTTCTTTTGCAGTTTCAGAAAATGTTCTCATATATGAAAGTAAGTTTATAAAACATCTTAGAAAGAACCAAATGTGTTGGTTGGGACCATTCATTGCTGCAGAAGTGCAAGAGTCTGCAACTGTTAAACTTGCGAAATAGATAGAATTCTATTTTTTGGCTGGGTGAATGGTGCACACCTGAATCCCTTCCATGGACCAACTATTTTTTAATCAATTGATTTGATCTCCGAAAGGTGATTTTAGTTATGTTTTGAATAGATTAAGTTAGTTAAATTTTAAATTGATTCAATTATGACATTTATGTTAGTCTCAAATAAGGTTACTTCCATCAGGTTAGTTAGTTGAGTGCATCCCTCCACAACTAATTGTATATTGGGAAACACATGTGGAAACCATCTTATCCGTAATAAGCAGTAATAATCCCTACATATTTTTAAATTTGGTTTAAATATCTCCAGTAATATCCCTGACACATTTTGGTTATCAACGTTTTGGTGTTGCCATCATCTTGTAACAATTGATGATTATGCTCACCTACCTTTTTTGTTTTCTCGTCATCCAGTTTAGGTCCAGGTGATAATCACTGTTAATGCAACTATTTGAAGCAAGTATATCAAGTTGTAATATTTATTAGTTAAATGGTCTAATCACAAGCATCATGTTAAAGTATTTCTATACAGTTTGCATGAATACATTAATATCTCCGTTGTAAAATATTAGGTGGTCAAACTACTAAATCTGGCTTCAGTGTCAAATTCTCCTAACTTTGAGTATAAATTCAATTCTTTATGTATATTCATCGAGTTATAGTCATGAATAAATTATCTAAAACTACTATTCCCACTGCTCTGTCTAACCCCAAAGTCACAGAACTTGAGAATATTTTTGGTAAATATGAAAAGGCCATTCTCATCAATAATGAGTTATCATACTCCTTCCATTTCCACGTGCTCAAGTACGAATTTTTAAAATATACTAAAACCATATAGGATGGAAGCCAACCCTCCAGAAATAAAGAGAATTTCTGAGGAACACAATGGTCCACACTACTGAATTTGTGGAATTTACTAGTCTTTGGCACTTCAGGTGCAACCATGCAATGCACCAAGTTTCTTATCAACATATTTCATGGATTTTACCTCTATATTGATAGGGAATACCCCATACACATGAGTGAATTTCATTAATTAACGGGGCTATCTTCTACGAGAGCCAAAAATTTTTCTACATTCCATATTAGCTGTAAGTGCTAGAAGGAAACAATTGACAATAACTACTACACCAAGTATGCTACTTAACCTGACAACAAAGGAGCCAAAATTGACCTAATTAAAATTCCCTTTATTAAATTATCTTTAAATAATTGCTAGGAAAATAATGCCCCAATACACAAAGGGCGAATGCACTCTAGATACCATCTTGGGGGTAGAATCCTCTTAAAGTGGGGAACAATTGAACTAGTGTAGTCATTTTTTGAATGAAAATTTTTAAGCTTGCATGGATATGTACAAGAAGGCGGTATAATTAATCTACAAATATCTTGTCATCTCTCTCTAAATGATGAAGTCGTTTCATCTTGAAGTTAGGGAGGTAGCCCTAGCCTTAGAAGACCAGCCCCTAGCACTCTAGTACTCCCTATGGTGGACTTAGGGGACCCAAACAACAAGGAAATCAATGAGGCCTCCTTCATAGGAAGGTACGAAAATATGATCTTTGTTACCAAAGTCGTCCCCAGAATCAAAACATTTTTTTAGATGATAATTCACATGCCATATGTTTTATTTTCCCCCACGGAACCACCTAGATTCATTAGGGGAATTTTGAGGTCTACAATGGGCCTCCTAAGAAAAATGTACAGCCAAAATAAAATTTGTAAGAACCAATAGCATTCAATATGATGATGTCAACGATGGGGGATGATTCACCATTTTTTAAGTAAAAGGGTAAAAAGATTAAAAAATAATAAAATAATAAAACTACATTTTCAACTCGTATTTTGACCTTATCTCCCAAAGTTTTTACTCAAATTTCGAGCAAGAGTACTCGTTCGATGAAAAAATTAATTACTCATCCAAGGAGTACCCATGTGGCATACTTTTGATGGACCCTACTACGTGAAAAATTAGAGATACATGAAAAATGTGATTGCAATCACGCTTTTCATGTTTTTGTCATTTTTTGTGTAGCAGGGTCCATTGAAAGTATGAAACATGTGTACTCCTTGGATGAGGAATTAAAATTTGCATCCAATGATCACTACCACTCGAAATTTGAGTAAAAAATTTGCGACATAAGTTGAAAATATGAGTTAAAAAAGTAGTTTTTTCTTTTTTCACTCTAAAATTTGATGATGTCATCAAATATTATTTTATTATTTCCACTATTATTTTATAATTTCCTTAGGAGGCCCATTTTAGACCTAAAAATTCCCCTAATGCACCATAAGGTTTTCAACATGGACACATTCCATATGTGTTATTTTCCTTTCATTCGCTCAGAGGAGATGTTACACACTAAAATTTTCTCTTGTCGAGAGAACATTGTTGAAGTCAAGGACTAAAAATAGAGTAGCTTTTTTAAATGGATGATGCCACGAATAATACCTTGCAACATCCCTTAAACCTCTCAAAAATGTGAAACAGAATTGAAACTCAATCCTCTCTTGAAGTAATTTAATACAACTTTGATATCATTTCGAAACACTCTGGAAGCTCTGAGGTCATTAGTAATTTTCCTACCCATATTTTATAAATGTATTAATGTTCATCCTATCAGTACTCTATCATTCAGCATAGTGGGTTCCTCCCTTCCCTTCATGGACCCTTATTTTTTTACTGAACCCAATGTACAGGACACCCATCCAATTGATAGACAAAATCCCTTAGCTTCTTGGAAACCTGTTCCAGTTACCTCCACCCAGGTCTTTGATCTCACCAGCAAAGAAGCACATTCTCTCACTGCCACCAAAAGCATTGAGGAAATCCTACAATCCACCTCCACTATGTACCCAAGTTCTCACAACCCATCACCTCATACAACCTCTCCCTCTACAACTATTTCAAACCTTTCTATGACTGGTAACCTTGTCAATGATGAGATCGAGATGGAGGTTGATTTTGCAATTCAATCCATAACTGACATTAACCAATACGAACTCGATCTTCACCATACAACATGGGAAATTGGTTAACATGCCTCTATTATATTTATTACTAGAAGCAATCCCACAACTGAAAAAAAACTAGAATATTCACTCTAATTCAGAGGTCCAAGAGGTTATCAACACGTTACCTCTGAAATCCAAACCCATTCCCATCTCGCCACCACATTTTGTTCTAAACCACACCAACACCCACATTGCAGAGACCCTATAATGGGAAAATTCACCCCAAGGAAAATATCACAAATCAATTCCCAGTGGACAACCATTGCAAGCCTGATACCCTCCACATACAACCATGACACCCGATGACCTTCATAACTAGTCATCCTCTTATTTATTTACTTTTATTCGACTAGTTTCTCGCTATGTAGAGGAATTTTATAACACCTTGACAACCAAACATGAGTAGCAACAACAACAAATTCTCTCTATTTTGGTTGAACAAGACGAAACTCTCTAAGAAAAGAAAGTGCTACAACAACAGATTAATGATCTAAGCACCAAATTATAGTATCTTTGACCTACCATTATTGAGGTAGTACCAAATGTATCGAAGGACTTCTCACATACAGTCTCTCAGAATTTTGTGATCACATTAGAACTGTGTGCACCAACCTTGCCTTAGAAAACATGACGCTTCAAAGGACTATCGAAGCCAACCAAATATCACTCCCTAATCCAAAAAATCTGTATGACATTGATATTGAGAAAAATGTCACTAATGTGGCTTATGTGAAGGCCTCCTTTCATCAGGCTACAAGAGAGGTGAAATAGATCTTCACTCAATTTCATGACTAGTCAGGGTTCCTTGCCAAGAAAAACCAATTGGTCTATACTCTACGACAAAAAGCTCACCATCTATTAAAAAAATCCTTGACCACACTAGACCTCAACTAGTAATAGGATCTTCTTGCACAAACTAAGATCCTCAAAAAGTATATCTAGTAGATTGAGGATGACATGCATGCCACCAAGTCTCTAACTCGTGATCTCAAGCAACCAAAAAAGGTCCATTTCCAGAAACTACAATATCGCAACACAAAATTAGATACTCCCTCGAATTCTCTCTTCAATGTGGGACATGAACAACCAACAACTAAACTTACTACACAATTTATTGAGCGAGCTAGCACTCTCATGGATCCCTGATGATAAAAATTTACTGAATATACATAGTTCATGACTGTAGCCATCCAATCTATCCTATATTTGGGTCCTTAGTTTGAAGTAGAACCTCCATCACATGAATGGACGGTTCAATAATTAGTGCAAGAAGGAGCTCCATAGTAGCAAGAAGAAACAACAGCATCAACAAAGGCTTGACTAAGGAATAAGTTAATTGATTGTGGTCAGCACCTATTGGATCCTTTCTTTAGGGGGGATATATTTTTTGAATAATTTTGACTAATTTTGACCAAAGGGAAGTTGCGGAGGAAAAAAATAAGGAAAGAGAGAAAATCTACCTAGATCCGTCAGATGTTGAAGATTGGAAAGAAAAAAATATGGGGACATGAATACGCAGCTGAGACACAATTTCGTCAATGAGATAAGGATAAGTCACAGTTGAGACATAGAACCAACCAAGAAGGAAATTGCAAGGCAACCAAGGAAGATAGTAGGAGTTCAGGTGAGCAAAGTTTATAAAATCTAAAGGAAAAGGAAACCAGAGAGAGAGAAGATGCTCATATGAAGTGTTAAACACCATGTTAAGCACACACATGGTGTATGAGGAGAATAAACACACACACACACAAGAGAATCAACACACAATGAAGGATAAGCGTGAGGCTTTATTATTTTTTCCATTATACATGATGTACATTTATAATACAATGGTGTGATTATTGGTTTCTCATTCCAATGTCACTTGGACTCCATTGTGACTTTTCGCATTCCACACCTACCCATGTAGGATTAGGTGTTCCAACATCCCCCCTTAATCCGAAGGGGTATGTGTGAGTCCAAGAAAAGAGTTGTAATACAAATCTGCAAAGTATACATGGCAGCACTTGGGCTGAATCAACTCTCTAAAATGTTGGAAAAAAGAGGTGTTTTAAGGTTGACCACCAACACTGGAACGCAATACTTGTTGTAGTTCCTGGAACTCTTCCAAAACTGGCAAGAAGCTGAAAGCTTCTGCTAGAGGAATTGTACCTCATAAAAAAGGGAGACCTTCAACCTAAAAGAAGGGAGGTCTACTACCTGTGATGGTTTTAGGATTGCCAACAACTCTGGAATGCTTGAAGCATTTCCTGGAACTCAACCAAAGCTGGCAAGAAGCTGAAGGCTTCTGCTAAAGGAAGTGTTCCTCATATATGAAAGGGAGACCTTCGACCTGAAAGAAGGGAGGTCTACTACCTGTGATGGTTTTAGGTTTTCCAGCAACCAAAGATGATGGTTTAAGGTTGTCCACCAACCAAAGGCATGCTCACGGGCATCCATGTCTCTGGCTACATCTCTGAATCTGGAATGATGAATTGTGGCTCAGGCTCACTTGAACTGCTCTGTCTCTGGCTACAACTCTGAACATGGAATGAGAGATTGTGGCTCAGGCTTGCTTGATATGTCGTTGAAGCTTGTACATGACCACCATTTCCCCCCCTGTCAGGGACAAGGTGAGATGATGGCGAAAACTCAACTGCAAGTTTACTCAATATCCATGAACAAGTTATAACATGTGTCTTCAACATCTTCTTGGCTGCTGATGCCCATTTCCAAGAAGAAATCCATCCAAGATAAATCTTTTTTCTTACAGGAGGCTTGTTTTTGAAGCATTGGTCTGAAGAATGAGTGTGCCGACCACAGTGCTTGCATGGATGAAGATCAAAACAATGATATTTCATATGGCCAAATCGATCACAGTGTTGGCATTTTACAATCTGTTGTTGTTGTGGAAGCGGAGCAGGATCTGGAACAACTGCAAGTGAACTGTCATATAGAAATTCGGCACTCTGAAATATGATGGGCTTCGTGTAGTCTGGAATATGAAAGGTCACATCCTTGTCATATCCAAGACTAGTTCGGTGCTTTTTGTGGACAAGCTCTTCCCAAGGTCTGATGATGGGCTTGAGAAGTGCAGGCTGAGCTGTTGCATCTGCATGTAAATCAACTGGAACTTTATCTTCTTTCTTCTGATGAGAGTCCTTCTCAATCTTCTGAACAGAAACAGGTTTAGAATGGTGACTCTTTTGTTGAAGTTCGTCTTGTTGAAGCTGAGATTCCAACTGCAAAAACTCAATCTTTTCTTGTGCATTTTGAAAACAACTTTGAATGTTACAAAGAGAATCCTTGCTCATTTTTATCACATCATCAACATTTGAATGAATGAGGTTACTCAACAACTCTAATACCTCATTGATTTTAGCCATTTCAACAACTTAAGCTCAAAAAATGAAAGGGTGTCGACTTCAACCGAAATGCACCCGTTTACAATGTGATTCAACAACAAATACAAATGACTCGAAAGAATTTCCAACTATGGAAATCTCAAAGTACAAAATCTGCTCCTCAAATGATGGAGGGCAATCAACAATTTTTCAACAACTCAAGTACTGATTGCAACTATGAAGAAGCAATAAAATTTCAATTCAATATAATATGCAATGAAAATGTGCAGCAAAACACTTGTGCAAGAGGCCTTTAAGGCAGCTGATTTTTCTTCTTCAAAAGAGTTGTTTGACACCAAAAACAACTCAACTCAACTCAACAAAAGGAGGAGATATTCACAAGCTTGGATGCTTGACCTTGATGCAGAATGCAATAGAGCTTAAGAGAAACTCCACAAATCAGAAATTTTGTGTTCAAACAATTAATGCCACTGTTGTCCAAGATGAGGACCAATTTATCTTCAAATGCAAATCTCTTTAGAAAATCACCCTTTGATATATGCCATAAATCATTCAATATAAACTTCACTTTTCTTCTCTATGTGTACAGTCAATTTTCTTCATATGCCATTTCCTTCATTTCTGTTGTTCATATTCTCTCTCTGCTCTTCCTCTCTTCCTCTCTCTCTGCTGTTTTTTTTTTTTTTTTTTAATTAATTAAAAATGGGAATTAGTTTAAAAGGAGAGGAAAGCGTAATAAAGGAAATTAATTAAAAAAAATGGATTATTTAAACAAGGATGTGAAGAAATTTTAATTGGGGAGGAGGGGGGAGATTTACAAAAAATTAAAAGGTCGAAATTTTAAATGGGAATCAAAATTTCTGTTTTGTTTTTTTTGAAGGCGGCCTTAATGGCCGAGGGAGGGAGAGGGCGGATAGTGGGAAGGAGCCTGTGGGTATGGAGAGGCGAGGGTGGAAGTCTTAGGGAGAGAAGGTGATGCCATGGGCAAAGAGGGATGGGAGAGGGGGTTTGCCAAAGGGCTGGAGCGATAAGGTGAAGGGTTCATGGGGTGTGGCCGAGGGGTGGAGTGAGAGCAGCCATGGAGGGTGGGTGTGGGCTGTCGTGAGAGCAGGGTTGGGTTGGATGAGGGGTGAGGCGGTCGAAAGCAGAGGGGATAGATCGTGCGAAGGTGTGGGGAGGGGGAGCTGAAAGGCTATGGGGAGGGTGCTGTGTGGGACGGGGGACAGGGTAGCGTGAGAGCGGTGGGTAGTGTAGGGGATAAGGGGTGAGGGAGTAAGTTAGGGTGCTAGTTGTAGGTGTAGGGTGTATGAGTAGCATGTGGGGAGAGCGTGAGTAATTAAAAATCGACGCACAGAGCCGAGGTGTGAGGGAGGGTGCGCCGTCAGAGACTAATGGGTGTGCGTAGTGGGTAGGCTGTAAGTAAGCGGTGGTTGGGGAATCGAGTGTAGATAGGGGGCAGGGGTTTGGTAAGGGAGATTAGGGTAGGGGCGTAAGTGGATGAGGACCGTGAGGTGAGTGTGGCGGGCGTGAGCGGGTGGGCGAGAGGCGCAGGTGGAGTGGAGTGTTGGGAGGGACGACTCGTGAGTTGTGCGTTGTATGAGGAGCAATGGCGTAGTATGAGCGGCGTAGAGTGGGAGGAGTGAAGCATAGATAGGTAGGGAGAGAAGAAAAGGGTCGGTTATAGTGTTGTTGCAGGTTGGGGAGGGCGGCGGAGAGTGAGGGGCCGCTGTGAGGAGGAGTGAAATGTAGATGCGTGGGGAATGTGAGTTTTGGGTAGTGGGTAGTAGGGGCATATGGTAGGGGGTGGGTAGTTTGCATATTGAGCGGGTAGATAGGTGTATGGGTGCGTTGGAGTATGCGTAGATTTCAGGGGCCATGGAGAGTGTGAGGTGAGAGAGTTGAAGAATGGGGAGCATTATGGGATGAGAGGGCCGAGAGGCCGATTTGCAGAAATTTTTATATTTTTTTTTTTATATTTTATATTTTAAATTTTATATTATTTTATATTTTATTTTTAATTATATATGTAAAAACAGCAACGGAGTAAAAGAATTTTTAGAATAGCAGCAGATTTTTTTTTTTTTCAAGTATACAGCAGATTTTTTCTGGAACTTATAGCAGTAAAAAATCCAGTAGCAGAAAATGCAAAGATGATGAAATTTTCAGTAGAAAAACTCAGAACCTTCTTTAGAAACCCAATTTAAATAATATTCCAGCAGCTCTTCAAAATGGTGCAGAATTTAAAATGCAAAAATTGCAGGAAGAATGAGCAGTGAGAAAACCTTCAGATGCACAATGCTGCTTTTCTTCAAACCAATATTTGAGTGCTGCCACGGATTTTGAATGCTGCTTTTCTCCAAGATAAAATTTCTGAATGCTGCAAAATCACTGCTACAAAAACTCTGAGTGCTGCAAAAATGCCAAGAATTTTTACAGATATGCATAGGCCATAAACACAAATGGCTCACTCAGTTTGGAGCAGGGCCAGCAATCGCCCACTCTGATACCATGTTAAGCACACACATGGTGTATGAGGAGAATAAACACACACACAAGAGACTCAACACACAATGAAGGATAAGCATGAGGCTTTCTTATTTTTTCCGTTATACAAGATGTACATTTATAATACAATGGTGTGACTCTTGGTTTCTCATTCCAAGGTCACTTGGACTCCATTCTGAATTTTCACATTCCACACCTACCGATGATTAGGTGTTCCAACATGAAGAGATGTTTTCGTTGACTCTATTAGACTTGTTATCACTCTAGTAATTCTAAAGTTATGAGATTTTTGGTTTTTAGTCAAAGAATACTAGGGGTAACCAAAAACCTACTTCAAACTCTAGGATCTAGCCTTCCTAGGGTTTAGAGAGGGCTCTCTCTTTAGAATTTATCTTTATTCAATTTATAAATGTTAGGCTAGTTATGAATGGGCCGTTTTGGTTTTGGTTTTGATTGATTTGGTGGGAATTTTTTTTTTGAAGGTATGGATAGTGGAAAATATATTTTTACATTGGGATATGGAGTCTAAATCAAGCTAAAAGAACTGGGATCAAGGCGAAAAGCTCAAATGTATTCAGGGCAAGATAGATAACCCTTGGAGATCTTGGAAAAATGGTTTTATGAGGTGGTATGATCGGGATAAACGGCACTTAAGAATCCTTTGATCCGGAAAAGGGGAGTAGTAGGCAGAGTTCAAATGGGAGAGGGAGAAATTAAGGATTCCCTACACCATAAATCAGTTGAAAACATAGAAATGATAACTAGTTAAAAACATGGTTCTTTTATGAATAAACATAGATGGATGCATGTAACTAAGAAAGGAAACATTTATAAGTAAGGAAATACTTCACTTGAGATAGCTCATCATAGGGATCCTAAATTATGATTCCAATTGAATTGATCCAACCTGCTACTTGAAATTCGAAACACAAAAATCCTTCAATGTCCAACGGAAATGAATATAATAATTTCCAGCAATTTATTCCACCGAAATACTTCAAAGAGTGAAGTATTTATACAAATTCTAATCTAGAATATCTTGAAAAAATATCAATATTGGTTTACAAATATCTCCAACTATTTTACATAAATAGAACTTAAGTAAAGGACACTCAAAACTAATGCATCTATTTGGCACTATTTGTTATGGATAGGTGATGAAAAAGAGGAGAATTCGAATTTGTTATCAAATCTTAGTTGATGATGAGGCATCCAAGAAACTAACTATTTCCTTTCTTTGTGCATTTTGATCCATCTATTTTTATTCTAAATTTGAATGTATAACTAGGAGTATTACTATAGGATTTGTTAAAAGCACCCTGTTTTTAACTAGTTATCATTTCTATGTTTTCAACTGATTTCCGGTGTAGGGAATCCTTGATCACTCCCTCTCCCAGTTGACCTCTGCCTACTACTTCCATTTTTTGGATCAAAGGATTCTTAAGTGCCCTTTATCCCTATCATACCACCTCACAAAACCATTTTCCAAATATTTTCAAGGGTTATCTATCTTTACCTAAATACATTTGACCTTTTGGCCTTGATTCTAGTTCATTTAGCTTGATTTAGACTCCATATCCGAATGGATAAATATATTTCCTACTATCCATACCTTCAAGTGATTTTTTCCCACCAAATCAATCGAAACCAAAACCAAAACTGCCCATTCATAACTAGCCTAACATTTATAAATCAAATAAAGATAAATTTTAAAGAGAGAGCCCTCTCTAAACCCTATGAAGGCTAGATCCTAGATTTTGAAGTAGGCTTGTGGTTACCTCTAGTATTATTTGACTAAAAACCAAAAATCTCACAAGTTTAGAATTACTAGAGTGATAACATACTGCCGACCATACTGGGGAACTTAAGTAATCCTCAGTCATAAAATTAGCCTTGAAGGAAAATCATTTCATTTATCCTTTTACTTTAAGATTATTCTTATAAGTTGTAGGTATTGAAAAATTGTAATTCTGGCTTCTAGGAAAACGTACTATACCAGGTCTAATCTAGATCCTAACCCCATTGTCATATTAGATAACCTAGAATGAATTGGAAAAAAGAAAAAATAGTTAGAAAATTCAGAAGTTGAAGTGTCATTAATCAGAGTCAATTCATTACCAAAAGAGTTAGTAAGTCTGCAAGACATTGATTTTGATCTGAAATTTGAGCATTATTTATTTAGAAGTAAATCTGAAACTGATTTGAAAACTGTTGTTGTAGATCTTGTTTTTATTTCATTCTTGAATGAAAAATAGAAAAATATTTTAGTAAATTCTAATTCACAGAAAGTTCAAGATCAAACTAAAATTGAAGAAATTAATGTTACTTTTCTCAAGGATATTGATGAAGCTATTGAATTAGCTCAAATTTTAACCTATGCAAATAGGCCTCCAGTTTCTCAATTACATAATACAATAATACTAGTTGTAGATCCATCTCTGTATGTTGTTACATCATATATTGATACCACTACAAACTCATCCACAGATCCCTTTATCCCTAGACTGCATTTACAACCTAGAATACTATTTCCACCATCCAGTTCATCCACTATATCCACTATTTTACCTTCTGATTTTGCAAACACATCATTCTCATTCCCTAGTAGTTCCACACATATTCCAGTTTCATTTCCCATCACCTCAAATACAATTTTTAGCTCATCATCTATCACTTCCAGTGCACCAAGCTCTTATACTTTACCTCCTAGCCAAGCTAAACTTCAAGCCATGGCTGCTAGGTATGCTCCCCTTGTCTTACCCCAACAGCTTCATGATATGCCTCAAGACTATCAGAATAAAATCCCACAGTTTGATGGTACTACCCATTATACTTCTCAACAACACATTACTAATATGACAGACTTATTTGAAACTTATGAAATCGATGATTCTGATGTTCAAATGACTTTATTTTCTCAAACTTTGACGGGAGAAGTAAAAAGGTGGTTTAAGGACCTCGTTTCTAGTAGTGTAACTGATTTAGTTGCATTTCATAGGTTGTTTCTAAATAAGTTGGAAAATAAAAAGAGCCCCCTCCAGATATTATCTGAATTTGATCCAATGAAAAGAGCCCTCTATGAACCCTAGGAAGGCTAGATCCTAGATTTTGAAGTAGGTTTTTTATTACCTCTAGTATTCTTTGACTAAAAACCAAAAATCTCACAACTTTAGAATTACTAGAGTCCAAGACTTACCGTTGTTCTATTATTATCTGATTCTAAGCTACTTTAATTCTAAATCTTATGTTCCTATCTAAAGGGCCTTATTTCTAGAATGCAATGATGTTTGAAATTAATGGAAAGAGTTGTGGGTTTTTGTATAGTTCTGAAAGTGTTAGTGCATGGTAATTTTCCAAAAAAATTCTTCTAAATGAATGTATATGTCTTTCGACTCTCTGCATGTTTTTTTGTTACCCTTTTTTATGGTTATATATCACATGCCATGATTTCTATATTAGATGGAAATAATAGTCTTTGTGTGACTCCCTTTGATACCTGGTGCTAATCCCTATCCTAGTAAGTTCACAGAAAACCTCGGGTGAGACACCTTATTTGTCTTGATTAAGGTGTAAAATGTCAATGTTACATTAGACTACAACCAATCCTTTATTCGCCTTTTTGTTTGAGCCGAGGGTATCTACCTTTTATAATTTTTTGCCAATAGCTTAAATGTTGACATGTCATGTGCAGATTTCACTGACAGTTACATGTTTTTTAAAAAATAGAGCGAGAAGCACACTTCCCAACCAAAAAAATAAAATATGAGAAAGAAGAGGTCACAATAAAATAAGGATAGAATTTTGTATCACCAAGAGGAGGATTTTTTGGGAAGAGGCTGGATGAGGCATATCCTGATTGGATAGACACTATCAGAAGTATGAATTCCAAGTTAAGAAGTTGTAAGCAAGATAAAAAAATAATCATGGGGGCATAGGAGAAACATGCAGAAGTCAACGTGATGACCTTCAAGAGCTTGCCTAGCTTAAAAATGGAAAAAAAAGGAAAATAAATATGATTCTAGTGCTAGATACCTAGACAAACAAAAATTAATGAAATTCCCAACTAAAATAGAGAGGAATGGATTTGGCACTAATAGAGTAGAAGACAGTAAATAAAAAAAAGCATAGGAAAGCTAGAAAAGATATTGTGAGAGGAGAAACTCCATGAAACATCCCAAAGAGAAGGGAATATATCCCTGATAAATCATCAATAATGTCAACTCAAAGGAATTATGAACATGGAAGGAGTGAAAAAGTCAAAATCATAGAGGAGATTAAGAAATAAAATTCCACACCTTATATGGACAGAATAATAGAGTTTAATATGCTTACAAGGGATGAAGAGACATATTAGAGTAAAAAAGTACTCTGAGAACATGAAAGGAAAGCTAGAAATCTTCAACTTAAAAGTAAAGGTTGATATATTGTGGGAGGACCTAAGCATTGTTAAAAACATTTGGTAAAAGTAGTTGACTTGGAGTGATTTTGAAAAATATTTTTGGGAGAAGTACATGTCAACAAGGTATTATGACTCTAAGATAAAATACTTTCAGGAGCTCAAGTTGGTACATCTTACCTCACATGAGTAAAAAAATAATTTCTCTTAACTACTAAGTTGTCTACCTTACATCAAGGATGAAAAAGTAAAAATTCAAAGACACCTCAGTGGGTTTCCTCAATTGTTTAGAGATAGGATCATGTTCGATGAATGCAAAACATTGGAATATACTATATAAGAAACTAGTTACTGCTATGAAAAATCCAAACATAAGAATGATAATATGACTGACTAGAAGAATAAAGAGAAAATAAATTTCAAGAGGAAATGATCAAAACCCTTTAGACATAACCATATGGGGAAAGGGCGAAAATTTATCACCCATGTTTTTTTGTGGAAAAAATTCTCTTGTGGACAGAAGTAATCTCCCTAGACCTGTTGACTTAGCCTAGAAACAACCAAGACAAAATGACAATGTTTTTCCTTATGGATGTTTGAAATACAGAATGTAAACCTACTTTGAATCCAATGGAAGCTTCCTTCTTCTCCTTACATGTTAGCTCCAGGTACAACTCCAATTTTTAAAAGTGGAATATGAAAATCATCCAAAATAAGAAAGAGAACAAAATATACAAGATAACATATAAAAAAAATCTAAAAGGAAGTCAGCGATCTATGTTCTACATATGCATAATCAAGACATAATATACAGGGAAAACGTTGCACTTTTGTGTTAAGAGTGCCAGGAAAAGCTTACAACCGTTGTATGCCTTGAATTTATGAATATCTCCCAGCTACCTTTTCCTTATTTCTCCACAATGGTAAGCCTTCAACACATGGATTGATTGTCGACTTATAGACACAAAGGGACAACATAAAGGCATAATTAGACTCTCCAAAAGCCAACTGAAACTCTATGGTAGGTGCTTCATTTATACAGTAAATGAGGTAGTTTTTGAATTATCATACTAGGGCTTAGATACACTTTAGAAAGATGTAAGCTATATGAGATAAGAGATAGTATGTCATTAGTATGAGTTAAAGATAATATCTAATATTAAATTGTTAAATCCACAGTTGAAACTTGTAGAGAGAGAAACTTTGAAATCATTTATTTTATTTTTTTTACTCATTTCCACGTGTCATCACACCTTTCGTGAAGGAAACCTATGTTGACTAGTGTAAGTTTCATTTATTTAAACTGAATCATTATAGGTTGTATTAAGGGTAAGTTAAATTATCCCAAAAATTATGGATTTAAGGAAATGTAACCAAGAATTATTGTAAATTTTGGAAAGAGAATGCTTTTGGCTTTCTAGGGGATGTTTGCAAGGTGTAAATTGATGATGATAGATATGAGTTTAGGGCTATTTTTTTGAATGCGAAAAAATTACCTGTAACAGATGTCAAAGTTTCATTCCAATGGGCACACCCTCCTAATACAGAGTATCCTCCCAATCGAGTAAGAGAAGGAGCTAAGGGGTGACAAGAAACTTCCATATTGGAACTATGGGGGAAACAACCTGAGAAGGGATTTACCACAACAACAAAAGTATAAAGACAAAAGGTTATATAACATGGAAGATGAAATTATGGTGAAAAATTTGGCTTAGAGTATGTAACAAATTTACCCTACATTGGATAATAAATAAGTGGGTCATCAAGCCTCAGTTATCGATATTGAAGGTAATATCATTAACCAATGAGCTTCAATTTTAATTGATCCATGATTTAACCTTAGTTATCATAGCCCTAATGTTGTAAAATATTGCACCATGAAAAATAAAGAGCATACCAACCCATGGATGGTCCATTTGGCCACGGGGACCTGGAATAAAGTAACATAATTCATGGAGTCATGTCACTTAGAATTGGATGGAATGGCTAGAACAATGAAACTCAACATCCTTCCATTGGATTCTTATGATGTTTTAATTGGTATGAACTGGATGGTAAGACACAATACTAAGGTGTATTATTAAAAAAAATCATTGGAATGCCTTGATGATGAAATCAAGTGAAGAAAATTACAAGAAGAGAAGAAGCATATTTATGTTAGAAATATTTCAACACTACAGGAAAATATGTGGATTCAGAAAGGGTGTACTCTATTCATGACTTAGGTGAACAATGTAGCAAAGGACAACAAAACCAAATTTGAGAATCACCTCATTTTACAATAGTAAAATGTTGTATTCCCATATGAAATACCATGCTTACCACCTAAGAGACACATTGATTTCTTTATCAAGTAAATCTCTATCTTGGTGTCAGTCCCTAAGACACCTTATCACATGAGCACCCCCAAATTGATGCAACTGAAATTGCAACAAAAGGAATCGCTATTGGAGAAGGGGTAAATAAGACCCAGTGTGTCACATTAGGGAGCACCATATTTTTTTGGGAAGAAGAAGGATGGGACACTATGGTTATGCATAGACTACTAGAAGTTTAACAAAGAAATAATAAAGAGTAAATATAAATTTCCATGAAATGATGACTTATTTGACCAACTAAGAGGAGCTCCAGTGTTTTCAAAATTTGACTTAAAGTATGGCTATCACCAATTTAGGATCAAGGATGAAGATATTCATAAGATGACATTCAAAGCTAGTTATGGGAACTATATGATTTTGTGGTAGTTCCTTTTGGACTTAAAAATGTGGAAACCATGTTTATATGCATAATGAAAAATGTGCTCAAACAATACCTAGAATTGCTTTTTAGTATTTATGGAAAATATTCTAGCTTTCTCAAAAAGCTAAAGATGAGTGCAAGGAGAACTTGAAGGCGATATTATAGTTACTATGGGAACACATGGAATAAACTAAGCTCAATAAGTATGAGTTAGTTAAGACCCAGGTTCCATATTGAGGCACATAATATTAAAAGAAGGAGTGGTTGTGGACCTTAAGAAGATAAATGGCAACATGGAATGGACCACCCCCAAAAAATTCACACAAGTCATATATTTATATATTTTATGTGGTTGGTAGGATATTATCCAAGATTCATCTAAGATTTTTCAAAAATTCAGAATACAATCATAACTCTTTAGAGGAACGAGGTAAACTTTTAATGGATATGAGAGTGCACAACTAGCTTAGAGAAAATCAAGTATTTGTTGACACGTGCACCCATATCAAGGATTTTTCATCCACAGAAATACTTCTTAGTTTAACAATGTAAACTATGAAACAAGATCTGTAGCGAGTACCCGATTTTTTGAGGTAGCAAAAAAGTGATCCGATTTTGACAAGTATTGAGTCAGAATACACTTTTTTTTTAGAATATCGTTTACACTTTAAATTCTCTTATCAATAAAGTATAACATTATTTTTAAAATGTTAGTAATTTTCATGTTGATTTTGAAAAGTGTTGATGCAACGACAACTCTGTTTTTTTGAAGACTTATTTTCTGATTTTAAATTTTCTAATGTATTAGGTGTGGATAATTATTTTCTAAATTTACCAATTTTTGAAGTAGTCGTCTTCTTCTTCTTTCCTAGCATATTTTTTAAAGTATTTTTTAGGTTTTCATTTTTTGTTTTTCTGTTCAATATTTTTTTAGTGAGATCTTTGTTATTTTGCATAGTTAAGAAAAAAGGTCGATATTTTAAAGTTTCGATCTTCTATATATTTATATATCGTTAATTAATTTTTCAATGCACATCAAATAATTGTCACTAAAAAAACAATATTTTTAATAGTTGACATAAAAATATACATTTTGAATACAGATATAACAAAAATACACATTATGAGACTTTTTTCGCTAAAAATAACATGTCAAATAAATTATTTTTTATAAGAAAAAATTAACAAAAAAAGTTTAAAAAATAGAATTTTGTATGAATTTTATATCAAAAAATAATTATAATCATTATTTTTTTTCTAAAAATAATGATTCACATAAAAAATAAAGTAAAATCACATAATAAAAATAGTAAACATATAACAAAAATAATTGAATACTTATTCCTCTCATAAAATCTCAAATTCAAAACATTATCAACATTTTTAATTAATAGTTATAAAAAATGAACTTGATTTGCAACCATAACTTAAAGCTAATTAATATTATCATATAATCCATGCTTTTTATCTTCTAGATTTTCCTTATTATGTTCTTCCATAATATTTTGTGCTTCACTTTGGTCATTTTCATCTTATGATTGATCTTTGATGTTTGCGAATCTCCCAAAGTATCACTTTCCAATCATTCCATCTAATGGTGGTTTAGGTTCCTTTTCTTTTTAACCACATGTTATTCATTAAAATCCCCTTTCCTCAAACTAACTTCTTGCATTGCATCTAGAATAAATTAAAGAGAATTAATTATTTGCTGAAATTTTTTTCATTTAGTGAGTCTTTTCCACTCACAATGCAATTTATTCCTTTTTGTAGGCAACATGCTAGTTGTTGGAGAAGGGTCCCTTAGGACTGAATTTTGCATAAAAATATGGTATTTTTTGTAAATTTTTTCTAAGTTTATTCGTGCGTGCTAAGCGAAGCATGGGTCAAGGGGCTTTGGGGCAGGACAAAGCCCCTCATGATTTGTAATGGCCAAGGGGTAGAACTAGGGGCCGCAAACCACAATTTGTGGACCTTAGATGAGCGCACGCTAAGGTATAAATAGGAGTCTAAATCGAGTGGATACAGAGCATGAATGAATGAATTCTGATATGTTTTTATTTTTTGAGCTAATATACTAACTTTTCTGGGTTAGAAGGCTCGTTTTGGCTGTGTGCACGGAGACCTTAGCCTGCTGTGTCTGGACCCCACTGGTTGTGTGTGCGGGTAGAATGAAGGTGTTGTAAAGTAATATCTGAAATTTGAATGAATAAAGGAATGCTTTGGATGAAATTTGAGTATCAAATGAATCTGTCTTCTGATTTATGATCTATTTCCGCATGTTATTTATGTTTACTTTGTTATCTATGTTTGGATCAGTTCTGCAATTATCTTTACCTTAGATGAATGATAATGTATGGATCTATTTTTGTTGAACGTAACTGTTATATATTAATTACTATTGAAAGGTATTGCAGATCTGTATTAGTGCATGCGCAGGGTAACCTGGGTAAATTGGTTTCTATTGTGAATTTTAGATCATATCTCTTTTAGATCTAAAGACACCCACATCATTTAATTCTCTCTTAGGGTGTGGAAACCTAGTTCCAATAGCCCCCATACTGCTTTGGGTGAGACTTTGACTTGTGCAAGTAAGTTACTACCGAAAGGGCTAGTAGTAAGAGGTTTTTGTTGGTTTTCCTTAACTCTGAATGTGGGTCAGGACCCCTCAAGCCAACAAATGGTTTTGTTGCCTAGACCAAGATCATTTTGAGATATATTGGGTGATGTGGCAGCCATCAAAGCCTGAATTAGAAGACTGATTTGAGAAGGTAATTCAATAATTTTCCCTCAAGGAAAATATAAGTAAGAAGATGTTTGTTGAATATTGGAAATATAAATATATCTTCACATTTAAGGTTCATGAGATCTTATTTGTGACCTTTGCGCACAAATTGTAGGAGTGGTTGTCAAGATTAGAAGAATTCCAAACCTTTTGGAAGGATGACAAGATCTCTCAATGGACACCTAAATTAATCCAACAATTGGAGTAGACCGATAATTCCATCACCTGGAGTATAGATCACTGGGTTGACGATATCTTGGGTGGGTTTGTGATATATTTTTCAGTATATCATCTTGTGTCATACTATGAATCTAAAAGGATATTTTTCAAAGGATTGAGAGGTAAATTCATACGCTCTCTGCCTTTCCTGATTAGGATGTTATTGTGTGAAAAGGGTGTTTTGTGCAGCCACAGTAAGTGAATTAGTCTCGATAAGATAGAAAACACTAATCGCACCGAGAAATATTATTGGGTGAATTAGAGAGGGGATAAATCTGTATACAACCTTCTTAGAAATTTAACTGATATATAGAGTAGTGAGGCTACGTGCACCGAAGGCAGCCCTCCTTCTATGCCACAATCCAACTCACACAGGGGTAAGACATCTCATACCCCACCACCACCACCACCTACAGAAGATATGGCCATGCATACGAAGCTACCCAGCTTTAAGGGTGTGGGAGATGAGGACACGGATAGGTTTTGGTTTCTTTCTAATGTAGTATGGACTACAAAAAACATTAACACTGATGTTGTCAAGAGAGTGCAGTTGGATATCACATTTGAAGGTCACATGTTAGATTGGTTTATGGGATATCTGACTGAACATGTTGATCCCACTATTGTGCAGATTAAGGACATTTTGAAACAAAAATTCAGGAAGTTGAATTCCTACTCACAATGCGTGACAGAATTAAAAGATATCAAATAGGAGTCGAACAAATTTGTTTAGGATGTTGATCAATGACTGAAGTGCACCATCAGCAAGTGAGGGTTTATTTTTGATGATAAGAAGCATAAGGAATGGTCCATTTCCATGATCTTGCCTCATTTTCTCAAGCCTATCAATCAACAAAAGATCAATTCTCGGGCCAAAGCTCTGGAAGTTGCTATGAAATTGGAAGCTACGCCTAGAGAAAATGATTAATTCAGAACTCTTCAAATCCAAAGTAAACTGGAGGCAATGAACTTGGAGATTTAGAACCTATGCTGAGAACAAGGCAAGGAATTTGGCGCTGATGTCTGGTGCATAGGTTTTAAGGGTTCAGGCCACACCAAGGATCAATGTACTTTCTTCTTTGATTACATGCAAGCATGGGAACTCAATCCACTGCACCCCAGGGATTTTGTTGGGACAAGTAGTACCCCTACAATATGATGTGTTGATTTTAGGGTAGCTTGACGAAATGATACAGACCATTGTCCTCGATTGGGAAGCTATGTTCCAGAACTGAAGCATCAATGGTGCAGGTTTTTCTCTTCAATTGATCATAATGAGCACCGTTGTCAAACATTTGACATAATGATGGACATTTCTAACCTCTATAGAGTACATGCTGACCCATCCTCACCACATCTCCCTCTGGATGTGGAGGATCCCCAACAAGAGGAAGGGGAGGGGGAATAGGTGGGCACGCAGATCAGGGAAGAGGGAAATTAATTTGCTATAACTGAAGAGACGTTGGACGTTATGCAAATGACTGTTTAAACCTTGCATGACAATATTGTAGGTACTGTAGGAAATTTTATCATGTAATTGAAGATTTCCCTTTTTTAATTGCTGGAATGTAGGAAAAGCAACAACAACACAAAACATACAAATGGTTAAAGTTGAACTGCATGATGATGGCCCAAGTGTAAACGTAATTACAATCATTGGTGTTGCCATTGGAGGAGATGAAGAGAAGAAAGTTGATGTAGAGCCACTAATCAGAAAGGCTTCTGACAAGAAATAAGGACTCAAGCTGTAGAAGGAAAAGGAGACTTTATTGAAGCCAAGAAGTATTTTTTTGCTGCAAGAGAATCCACATCGAAAGTTATAATGTAATCAAATACTGATGATGAATTTAGACCATTCCCACAAGCCTGTATTAAGTTATTTCACAATAAAAAATAATTAGACAATATTCAGGCCTTGATAGACAGCTACGTGGACAAATAAGTTCCTCAAACTGAGACTAAGGTTGTGAAAAAGATATATAAGAACAAGAAGAGAAATTGTAGGGAGATGCGCATGACCGTGCAAATTGGAGAGTATGAAATGGATCAAGTTATCTTCGACTTAGGATTAGATGAAAATTTTATACCTTAGCAGACCTGGCAGAAGATGTGACAACCAAAGTTGGAACGGTCCACCATTCAGTTATGCATGGCCAATCAGTAAAATATCATTCCACTTGGAAGAATTCCACTAGTTATGGTAGATATTGCTAGAGTAAAGGTACACACAAATTTTGAAGTGATAAAAATTTTGGATGATGCAGACCCTTACCCTGCACTGCTAGGGTTGGATTGGGCCATCGATATGGGAGGAATCATCAACCTAAGGCATAGAAGCATGATCTTTGAGAATGATGGTACATGGGTAATAGTACCACTAGAACCATATGAAGGAGAAATATATACAGAGCCAGTGTGCGAAGGATATGATTTCGACCATATTTACAAGACAACTGCGTGGGACGAGGATTGGATCAACCCTATAGTGGATGGCATGCTAAATTGGGAGAAGGATAGTGTGTGCTTTTCAGATTCAGATGGAGAGATGGAGAACTGGTAGAATCGATTGCATGATGTTTCTACGTTGTGCTGCCTTGATGCGGGAGTATCATGGTTCCAAAATTTTGTACATCTAGTAGAATCTAGGGGGGTTTTTTGTTTTCAAGGGAGTTGGCTCCCTAAGTATTCAATTAATGTAATTTTCAATGTTTGAGTGATTTTATGTGAGAACTTTAGAATAATATTTAATTAAATATTGTGAGGCATATTTGTAAATGTTCTCAAATATAGGAGAACATGAGTGATTGATGAGTGATTAGTGTGGATTGAGATATTCTAAAATATTGTAAAGCGTAGATTAGAAAATAGTTCATGATTTTTTTGATTTGAGAGGATCCTTAGGATTTATTTGAATGTTCAGATCCTCAAGAGATAAAGAAGAGATTTTAGGAATTAATTGAGGACTTGGAGGATTTTTAGGATTTTGTTGAGTAACCTATGGATCTGAACTAGAATTGGTTACAGAACCTTTTTTATATAATTGTAAATCCTAAAAGGAATAAAGATCAACATTCTTAGATAGGAGATTTTATTTGTAAGCCCGCGGGAATAGATGATCTGAAAGGACTATATTATTTTGTTGTGCTAAGTGTCTTTTCAATTAAAAAACATATGCATACTTAACTCCACAATTTTCTTAAGTATTGAGGATTTTAACCATGAAATATAAGTGATTTTAGTGAATTAGAAACATGAAAATAAGAGAAAATAACATTGAAAATAAGTGTATAACAGAGAAATAAAACCACACATAACATTTACACAACAGGCATGATGAAGTAGTTCACCCCTCCTAGGCTACATCTACTGGTCCAGCTCCCAATGGCATGTCCATCTTTCATTATGCTCAAAAATCTGCAAATACATGTGTTTACAGGCCTCTAATGGTTTTTTTCTCTACACCAATGGCTCCATAATGCTCCAATTAGTCTACAATGACTCTTCATTCACCCCATTTCGGTGAAAATTGATCCTCTAAGTCATTTTCCCAGTCACTCTTAGAAATCCTCCACTAAATCTGGTGAACTGCACTTAATTTTAGTTAAATTCGGCCTACTCCCATAAAAATAGTGGCGCGCTAAACTTCTGCCAATTCTAACCATAATAGTTAAGGTTAAGGGGAGACGGTGGCAACATGCCAACCCCCAAAACCCCGTGGTTGTATTAACCACTGAGCGGAACTGCAGGAGATAACTGTGGTTGAAGGCTTGGAAACTGGAGTTGATTGTCACGCAACCACCGGAGTAACCGCGTATGAAACCCGCCATGTAATAATTTTTTCCAGTAGTGATACGTGTTAGAGTTATCGTAATAGTTGGTGATAACATTTGGATGTTGTGGTTAATGCAAAGTCATCTAACCATTCAATGGACCGCTCAGGGGTTGGTACCGCCAACAGTCCAACCCCCAAATGAAAATTTTTCCAAATTTAAATAGAATCTTGGTCCTTTACATGTTAATACTCACATGTAGAGTATAAAGTTGTGGTAGGTGGATTCTCTATGGGAGGTTGTGGGGTCGAGCCCAGTGGCTTCCATAAAATTTTAATACAATGTCCGGGGTACACGTGGGGGCCTCAGGGCTAGCCATGTGTCACTCTATAATTGGCCACAAAAACACAACTAGTAAAATCTTAACCCAATCACATAATGCCACTTTTCAGCCTCTAACTAGCTCTAAGAAAAGTAATATTCTTAGGAATATTCCTTTTTGCTGACTGTGAACCCTCATGTTGACTAGGCATCCTTGTCAAACCTGTCGCAAAATTTAGTTGTTTGGGAAATCGATCAGAAAGCGAGATCTCGCTCATATGACATCGGTTTTTTGAACCGTTCACTGCAATGGAATTAGGAATACAATATCTACGCAACCATCCTAGTTTCAACCCAATACTATAATTTTCAATTTTGAGCAAAATTTATGAACACCTGATCACAGATCCCCATTGGGAAGATTTTGGACCCCAAAATACTTGATTACATGTTCATTAGATGTGGGAACAAATCCCTCACCTTTCCAACTTCCATCCACTTTTCCTTTCTTGGCTTACTTCCTTTGAGCCCAACTCGAAGGTAGTCAACACCTCCCCTCTTGGATGCTCTTGTCCTCCGGTCAAGAATTGTATCTTCCTTGAGGTCATCGAAAAATTATGGTGAGAAATATTCAATAAAAGGAAGTTGAACATCACTTTTTTGATCATCAATCAATGGTGTCACATACAAACATAATTTTTCAACATTAACAACTGAATACATTTGCATATATGAAGGCAATTCAAGTTGAAATGCATTGTTACCAACTTTCTTTATGATCTTGAATGGACTATGGCGAATGGGTTTGATCTTATTACCTTCCCCTTTCATCCATTATTTGCTTATGTGTAACAATACCTCATCTCCTTCTTGAAACTTGTGATCAACTCTATGTTTTTCATGCCTCTCCTTGTATTTTCTTTGACTTTTCTCGACTTTTTCTTGAACCTGTTGATGTATAATCTAAATTTTCTTAATTAACTTTCGCACCTTGTCAATATCACTATGCCCATTTATTGCAACATCCTTCTCAAAGATGAATTCTAATGGTGATTTTGGAAAATACCCAAAGCATACTTCAAAAGGTAATGTATTTGTAGAAGAGTGCTTTTTCCCAATTATAGGTGTGTTGAATGTAATTTAGTTGTTCATCCCACAACTTGGGGTGTTTTTTGCAATACCCTCTCAATAGATGCACAACAGTTTTGTTCACCACCTCGATCTGGCCATCAGTTTACAGATGAAAAGAAATACTCTTTTTCAACTTTGTGTCCATCATACTCCAAAGATTGGACCAAAAATTCCCAATGAACATGGAATCCCTGTCACTAACAATAGAAGTAGGAAATCCATAATGAACCCATACATGTTGAAAATAAATTTCAGCAGTTTTTTCAGTAGTAATAGTATTCTTACATGGCATAAGTATACACATTTTACGAAATCTATCCACAACTACACAAAGATAATCATGTTGTTTTCTTGACATAGGTATACCTCCAAAAAAGTCCATGGAGACACTCTCCCATGGCCTTGATGGTACTAGTAGTAGCGTTTGCAACCTAAGATTCCTATTGATAGGCTTCCTTGTTGCATACATAGAAAAACCTCTTATAAAACACGACACTCTATCTATCATGTGAGGCCAATAGCAATACCTCTCTAGATGTGCAACTGTTTTTCTTACCCCAAAGTGTCCAACAATAAGAGATGAATGAGCTTCTCTCATGACACTTAGCCTCTCTCCTTGTGGTATACAAAGTTTACCCAAATGAAACAACAAATTTTTACACATGTGATAATCATTTTCTTCAAGTTGATTCCCTTCACTCAAACTAGCATACACATCTTGAAAATAAACATCATGTGCTTATTGTTCTTTGTAACTATCATGTACAACAAATTTTTTTTTAAGTAAAATAGAAGCACTTGTAATCGGTCTTGAAAGCATATCAACAACTTTATTAAAAATACCTTTCTTGTACCTTATAACCAAGTGAAACTATTGAACAAATCCCATCCACCTGAAATGTCATGATTGCTGCAATTTTGTTTGCAACTGCAAGTACTGTAATGGTTGGTGATCAGTATGTATAATCGTCTCTTTACCCATCAAGTAATGTTTACACTTCTTGACACTTTGTGTCAATGCATACAATTATTTTTCATATGTAGGATAATTAGTTACAACACCATTGAATGTTCCAAAATGCGAAGCGATAGGCCTACCATGCTGCAAAAGAACTGCGCCCATGGCATAATCACTAGCATCAGTTTGTATCTCGAATGGCTATCTCAAATTCGGTAATGCAAGGAATGGAGTTGAACTGATCTTGTCTTTTAAAACTTCCAAATCTTGCTATTTTTTGCCTCCCCATTGGAAACCTTTATTCACATTTTTCACTGCATGCATAGGAGTTGTGATGGCAAAAAATTTATCAATAAACTTTCTCCAATACTGAGCTGCACCTAAAAAACTTCTTACCTCGGTGACTGTTTTGGGAGTGGGACAATTGAAAATGGATTCCACTTTAGAAGTATCAATTCTCAACTCGCCTCCTCGTATAATGTGTCCAAAATAAACCAAAGAAGGCTTTCCAAACTCACACTTTGACATCTTAAGAAACAATTTCTCTTTTCTCAAAACATCAACCACCCTATTCACATGCAACACATGTTCTTCTCTTGTTTTTCTGAAAATCAATATGTCATATAAATACAAAATCACAAAGTCATCAAGGAATGGATGCAAAACACTATCCAAAACACCCATGAATGTTTCTGGTGCATAACACAAACCAAATGGCATAACCAACCACTCAAAGAGTCCTTGTTTGGTTTTGAATGCAACTTTCCATATGTCACTTTCTGCAATCCTTACTTGATGATATTCACCTTGTAAATCTAACTTAGTGAAAAAAAATTCCTCTTTCATCTGATCAAGCAAATCATCTATCCTTGGGAGTGGGTATCAATTTTTTACCGTTATCTTGTTCAATGCTCTAAAGTCTACACACATGTGCCAAGTCCCATATTTCTTCGGAATCAAGACTATGGGTTATCCGCATGGAAAATTCCTTGGTCTTATGAGTCCTTTGTCAAGCATCTCCCTTATTTTCCTCTTTATTTCAGAATTCTCCATTATTGACATGTAATACATGCCGATGTTTGAAAGAGGAAAATCTTGTTGCAATTGAATCTCATGTTGAATATCCCTTTTTGGAGGCAATCTTGTTGGTTCCTGAAACATCTCATGATGTGCATAAACTAAATCATATAAATCTGATTTCAACTTAGGATCACAATCCTAAAATGATTCATTATTATCAACATATTTAGGCTTAATCATTATAAGAACACAATTCTTACTTGAATTTATCAGCCTCTTTACATGTCCAGTGTTTACCATAGAAATTTTTGTCTTCCTGCGATGTGCTCTAAAAATGTACTCCTTTCCATATTTGAATAAATTGTATTTGTTATCATGGAAATGGGAGATTGATTTCCTATCATACAAGTAAGGACTCCCCAAAAAAATACATGTTATGTCATGTGGAACCACATCTAATTTAACTTTGTCAACAAAATGTGCAGTTATTTCAAACCGCAATATACACTTCTTTGAAACCTATAAATTTTCATCCTTACAAATCCAACCAAGAGGATATGGTTTTGGATATGGAATGGTCTCAAGACTAATTTTATTTACCAAATATTTACAGATTAAGTTTTCTTGTGATCCACTTTCAAACAACGTGTCAATATTAGTATGTTTGGATATGACCCTCACATGAAACAGTTCAATTCTCTCTTCTTCATTTGGAGCACATACGTGAAAGTTTGATGTACTAGTATTGGGTTGAGTTTCAATTTATTTCCCCTTCATGTTCTCCAATCCCATGGCTGTAATTTTAGATTCATCACCTAAATCCTCTCCTAAATCATGTTGAGTTGTAGCTGCAGTTTTCTGTTTCCTTTTGTTGTTGAAATATTTGGGCATATTTTCAGGATGTAATTTCTAACATTGATTTTCATTATGGCCTTCTTTCGAACAATGTTTACAATCCACTTTTTCTCCCTCTTTCTTAACATATGCATTCTTTTTTCTTTTACCTTTTGAAGTCTTCTTTTTGTTTTTCCCCTTAAAAGGTTTGTTCCTACCCTCATCGAAAAATTTTTTCCTCGAGCTTCTAGATGTGTGGCCTAAACACATACCTCATCTAGACTTGTGGGGGTTAAACATGAGAATAGAATGTTTAAGGTAGCTATGTAATCCTGCTATGAACTTGAGCAAAGTATCTTGGCTCTGTAAATCTACCCCTAATAAGAGAGCTCTTCTCCTAAATTATTGGGTGTATTCTTGCACATTTTGTCCTATCAATTGTATAAAATTTTTCTAGTTCATTATGCCTTTCAGCATATAAGATAATGGATAAACATTTTATTAAAGAAATGAAATCAGTCCATGATAGAATAATCTTACAATTCTTCTCAATCTCCTCCTTTGTCTTGGCTTCCCACCAAACAAGTTTTTCACCTTCCATTCTCAATGAAGATAATTAGATTTTGGTATCATCGTCTTGAAGGTTCTAGATTATCAAATAGACCTCCAATTTCCTAATCCAATTATCAATATTTTCTGCATTGAATTCACCATTAAACATTGACAATTTAAACTTAACATCGAGTTTTGGAAAAGTAATTTTACCATTATTATTTGACTTGCGTGACTGATGTACATAAAATGAAGTAGAGGATGGTGATGATGAGGGTGAGGATGGTGAATTTCCACTGCCTTCATTTCCTCCATTTCCCTTCTTTTTCATATATTCATTATTGTGACCTCCTAATGATCCATGTCCTTCCTTGTGAAGTCTAGATCCTTCTCCTTCCAATTTATCATTCCTTTCTTGATAAAGGATTCTAACCATCTCAGTCATGTCAAGGAATGCTTTCCTAAAGGCATGCTTAATGCTACTTCTACTTCCTTATGAGGTGAACTAGGTGGTGGATATTGTGGCAATCTTTCTCTCCTTTGTTTTTGCTCACTTTGAGATCCTTATGCTCCCACCAATGTGCCTTCTCCTCTCTTGAGCTTGAGCCTAGTAAGCATGTGAAACTTGCAAACAGTTAAACAAATATTTTGCATAAAACTACACCATAGAGTAAACTTTAGCTCTGATACCAACCTGATCTTGAAGGATTGTGTTAGTTTGTTGTGCTAAGTGTCTTTTCAGATACAAAACATGTGCATAATTGTCTCCATATTTTTCTTAAGTATTGAGGATTTTAACGATGAAATATAAGTGATTTTAGTGAATGAGAAGCATGAAAATAAGAGAAAAAAACACTGGAAAACATTGTATAACAGAGAAATAAAACCGTCCATAACATTGACACAACAGGCATGATGAAGCATTTCACCCCTCCTGGGCTACATCAGTTGTACCATCTCCCAATGGCATGTCCATCTTTCATTATGATCAAAAATTTGCAAATACACGTGTTTACAGACCTCTAATGGTTGTTTTCTCTACCCCAATGGCTCCAGAATGCTTCAATTAGTCTATAATGACTCTTCATTCACCCCATTTGGGTAAAAATTGACACTCCAAGTCATTTGCCCAGTAATTCCTAGAAATCCTCCACTAAATTTGGTGAACTGCACTTAACTGAAGTTAAATTTGGCCTAATCCCATAAAAATAGTGGTGCGCTAAAATTCTGCCAGTTCTAACCGTAATATTTAAGGTTAAGGGGAGGGGGTGGCCACATGCTAACCCCCGAAACCCTGTGGTTGTATTAACTGCCAAGCAGAACTACAGGCGATAACTATGGTTAAAGGCTTGGAAACTGGAGTTTATTTTCACGCAACCACCAGAGTAACCATGCATGAAACCCGCCATGTGATAATGTTTTTTGGTAGTGGTAAGTGTTAGATTTATCATAACTGTCAGTGACAACATTTTAATGTCGTGGTTAATGCGAATTCATGTGACCGTTCAATGGACTGCCGGCGGTCCAACCCCCAAATGAAAATTTTTCCAACTTTAAATAGAACCTTGGTCCTTTACATGTTAAGACTCGCATGTAGAAAAAATGGTTTTTGCGGGTGGATGCTCCATGGGAGGTTGCAGGGTCGAGCCTGGTGGCCTCCATAAAATTTTAATACACCATCAAGCAAACACATAGGGGCCTCAGAGCTGGCCACATGTCACCATCCAATTGGCCACAAAAACACAACTGATACAACCTTAACCCAATCACATAATGCCACTTGTCAGCCTCTGACTGGCTCTGTGAAGAGGAATATTATTAGGAATTCCTTTTTTGATAACTATGTACCCTCATGCTGACTCAGTATCCCAGTCAAACTTGTCGCAAAATTTAGCTATTTGGGAAATCGATCAGAACACAATATCTCCATCATAAGACATCAATTTTTCGAACTATTCACGGCGCTAGAATCAGGAAGATGTGATATACGCAACCATTCTAGTTTCAAACCAATCCTATAATTTTCAATTTTGAGCAAAATTTATGAACACATGATCAATAGAGAGAGAGGAAGAGAAGAGGGCCATGTAAAGGCACATCAAGAAAAATACAAAATATAAACAGGTTTTATTTGTATCTATACAATTTACTTGATTAATGAGGAATTGAATTCATTCATTGCGACTGTGTTTTTGTCTCTCTTACGAGCTCAGTGATTCGTAATTGAGCGAATATGATTTTTGTGTAATAAATTTATGTTGCATGAATTCTGATGGTGTATAAGTATTTCTGAGTAGTAAAGGGCTTACTTTGAACAAACTGCATAGAATCACCGTGTGATTCCAATTCTATTAAAATATTTGTTAATGGAGCTTATGGAGGTGAATAAGTGCAGATAAAATTTTATGCAGGTGAGAAATTAAACAGAGAAATTGTCGAAACCGCTGACAGTGATTTGAAATGAGACTGAGAAAGATTGAATTCAAACAATGTGCAAGATGATACAATGAGTATGATTATTCTCGATACAAGTGAATAATCAAAATAAATCTTAAGAGGGAGTTGCGTGTGGAGAAAGTGAATTACAGGAAGTGGTAGTAGAATAACCCAAGAAATCGACTAAAATGGTGAAGTTTTCCCAAACCTTAAGAAAGTTCCAAAGGGAAAACGTGGATGGCCAGGATTACATTACAAAGACTGGGCAAGGTTGGCATTCCAGATTTAATTTGTAAGTTTTGATGAGACATGTGTCAGGTAAAAGAGCCATGTGCATATTGCACATCGACGGGTTTTGTATTTACGGATAAGCCTTCACAAGTTTGATGGTTTAAATTGTGATGCAATGCAGTGGATGCATGTCGTGTGGAGTTTTGTGCATATGTTTCATAGTGCTTGCACTATGGCGTCACATTTAACAGAATAAAGGTAAAGTTTCGATGAGTCGGGGTGAGATACGTTGTGATTCGCAATATTCAAAATCGTAAGTTTGCTGATATGCGAAATCGTAATTTTGCCGATATGCGAAATCGTAAGTTTATCGATATGTGAAATCATAAGTTTCTTGATATGAAAAGTCATTAAAGTTTGGTATCTGAGATTCCAAAAGGAAGTATTTGCGATGAAGTGTTAAATAAAAGGGTTTGGTGATGCAAAGTGGATAATCCAACAAAACTACGATAAATTATGAGAAGGAGTGGTCACGGCATAGGGTAAAAACTCTATGGTTATATGACTTATAAACCCGAAACCACTTTTATAAAGGATCTTTCACAATATCATATGAATTAATAATGATTAAAGTGAGTTTTGTAATAGGAACTAGAGTTATTGTCACTCTACCATTGGGTTTTGGGCAGACAAAAAATTAGATTTGCAAATCTTTGGGTATTTGCGGCTTATGGCTACATCATTTGGTATCAGAGCAAGTAAAATCTCTTTTGGGACGAAGTTATAGTAGGTATGTTCTTCCAAGGAGAAATCAGTAAAGAAATAATTATTTGAAGAGAACAGAATGGGAAAATTTTTCAAAGAATCAGACTTGTGCAGCAGAAGCGAAGAGAAGAATCGGATCTAAATCTAATTGACTAAAGATATAGAAAATAAATCTACTTTGGGGAGAAAGTAGATCAGATTGAAGGAAAATTTGAGAAATTTTTTCATGAAGTGATAGTGACAACTACAAATAGTAAAGTTAAAGTCAGCAGACAGAAAAGAGAAACTGCAAAAGCAACATGTATTCAGATTATTGATAGTGACATATGGTCTTCTTGTTTTCAGTTAATTAATGATGAATTATTGATTGAAATAAATGCTATGAATATGTTTGATTGCTTTAGCTATGAATATGTTTTATGGTGATGTAAATGAGCCTATCCAACCAAAGGTTGGAAGAAAGGAGAGAGGTGATTGAGTGTAACAACTAGAGGAGCAGCGCAGCTATAGAAGGTTCAAGAGAGTGAACCAAAAGAGAGAGAGAATACCTAGGAAGAGATCAAGCTCAGACAGGAAGCTTGATAGGGTAATGAGTAGCAAGAGGAGATTACTATAAGAGAAGGCTATGTTGCATATCACCAATCGAGCATGGATGAGCTCATGAGGAAGATGGCCATGGAGGATCATAGAAGAGGTTCTAGAGAATTTCATAAAGGTAAGATGAGTAATGATGAGTGAGAGAGAAATCTTGCAATGATGAGAATACAGCTAGAGGTACCACAGGGATGGTTACAAGAGAAAGAGAATGAATACCAAAGATATGGATGGATAATGAGGAAACAGGTTAAAATGGAACCTATTCCAGGAGAGATGAAATGTAAAACTAATAAATGATTTCATAGAACTTGAGAAGAGACATATTTAATTCTTGGAGAAGGAGAGATTCAAAAGAGTTGAGTCACATCAAAGAGGATCTCCTGAAACCTAGAAAGTACATTGTGAAATATTGGTGCTTGAAGCATCAAACGAGACCGACAGGTCTTGCATTTTTAAAACTAATGATTTGTGTATGGTTTTAGGTACATCACAGGATGATGAAAAAACTTTAGAGTTTGTTAAAAATAAGGAGCGGAATCTAAAATCTATTTAGATTAATACTGAGATAGCAAAATCTCATAAATGAAGGAAGACAGAGAGGTCTCATGGAAATATGCAACAAAATATTGGAGTTGGTAACAGTGAGGATTGGAATACCAGATATGAGTTAAGACATGAAGATGAATAAAAGGTATTTATTGTGCCTAATGAGTTTGGAATTTTTAAGCATGATGATTTAGATTTAGCTAAGGAAGAAGGACCATTTGATGATGGGTCAACAACAAGTTAAGGTACTGAAAATTGTGTAAATTTCCCAAATTCTACTCGAATTGAAATTGTTGAGTTATATAGAAAGTTAGACCTTCAAAGAAGAAAGTTAGAAAAATAGAGGATATATACTCATGATAAATTGTTGAAAAAGGAAGTCAAAGAAATTGTCATGAATGAAAATCATAAACAAGAGAGTAAGGAGGTAAAATTGGTAATAAGAGTTTAGAAAATTGACATTACAGAGGAAGGAGTTCATTATTTTCAACCAGAGCAGGGAGACATCCTTGAAACAGATGATACGGAGGAGAGACTAGTTGATAGTCTTGTGAATTCTTTGGAGAATTTAAATCAGCATACTCATGTGCTGATAAAGGAGTTAGAGGAAAAATAATAGAAACATACTGAGATGTTACCAGAGGAGGAAAAGGAAATGTGGCCTCATATTTTTAATTCTGATAATTGTTTTATGATTACGAGATTTGATGAAGATGAGACAAACATGTTTCAAGTTGAAGGAGAGTAAGTTTTAGAATTGAAGAAGACTGGAAGTTTCCAGGTAAGGAATAATGATGACGAATATGTAAAGCATGAAGATACAACTGTTGAAGAAGCTAAATTGACTGTCATAATTAGTCAAGGAAGTGAAGGACAATCACTGAGGGTTTTCAAGGAAGAGGAAGGAAAATATGTTGGAATTGATGAACAACATAGTGATGTATTTAAGAGGAATCGAGTACAAATGGAATTGGAGGAAAATTTATTTTTTGAACATAAAATTGTAGGTAGTGAGCAGAAGAGGGATGTTGCAGAGGGAGATATCTTAAGAGATATTCAGGAAGTTTGGGAGGTATAAATTCCTAGAGTAATATTTGCGGAAATGTCTAAAATAATATTTGCAGCAGTAAATGGAGTAATTCCATGTGAAAAAATACAAATTGAAGAAAGAAGAGCTGGAAAAAAAAGAAGAAACAAATGGCAGAGTGATTATCAGTCAGAAGATAAACTAGACATGGCGATTGAAATAATAAGAAGGTTAATGATGAAGGTATCTCAGAAGAAGACAACAGTAAGAAAGGAAAGCAGCAACAACAAGAGAAAGACAATAGTAGACTTCAAGGTCATAGCCAATGGGTCAATACAACATAAAGTATGGAGACCTAGAGAACAATAACAAAACAATAGAAAGGAAGAGAGGCAATGAAAGAAAAATTACACAACAAATTTTGGGATCCAGGTGGACAAAAATCAAAGACACATGATATGGAGATCATGATTATTTTCCACCTTGGGCGTTTGATGCAGGAGCGTCATGGTTCCAAATTTTTTTACATTTAGTAGAATCTAGGGGGCCTTGTGTTTTAAAGGGAGCTGGTTCCCTATGTATTTAATTAATGTAATTTTCAATGTTTGAGTGATTTTATGTGAGAAATTTAGAATAGGATTTAATTAAATATTGTGAGGCATATTTGTAGATGTTCTCGAATGTAGGAGAACATGAGGGATTGATGAGTGATTAGTGTGGATTGAGATATTCTGAAATATTGTAAATCATAGATTAGAAAATAGTTCATGATTTTGTGGATTTGAGAGGATGCTTAGGATTTAGTTGAATGTTGAGATCCTCAAGAGATAAAGAAGAGATTTTAGGAATTAATTGAGGACTTAGAGGATTTTTAGGATTTTGTTGAGTAACCTATGGATCTGAACCAGAATTTGTTAGAGGACCTTTTTTATATAATTGTAAAGCCTCAAAGGTATAAATATCAACATTCTTAGATAGGAGATTTGATTTGTAAGCCTACAAGCATAGAGAGATAGGAAGAGAGGAGGACTGGGGAAAGGTAAATCGGGCCAAAGACAGAATGTAAACGGGTTTTATTTGTATCTGTAAAATTTACTTGATTAATGAGGAATTTAATTCATTTTGAATGTGTTTTTGTCTCTATTACGAGTTGAGTGATCCGTAATTGAGCGAATCTGATTTCTCTGTAGTAAATCTATGTTGCATGAATTCTGATGGTGTATAAGTCTTTCTGAGTAGTAAAGGACTTACTTTGAAGAAACTAGGTAGAATCGGCGTGTGATTCTAGTTATGTTAAAATATTTTTGAATGGAGATAATGGAAGTGAATAAGTGCAGATAAAATTTTATGCAGGCTAGGAATGAAATAGAGAAACTCTCGAAACCACAAACAATGATTTGAAATGAGACTAAGAAATATTGAATTGAAACAATGTGCAAGATGATACAACTAGTATGATTATTCTAAATATGAGTGAATAATTAGAAGAAATATCAGGAGGGAGTAGCATGTGGATAAAGTGAAGTACAGGAGGCGGCAGTCAAATAACCCAAGAAATCACTGCTAAAATGGTGAAGTTTTCCCAAACCTTAAGAAAGTTCGAAAGGGAAAACGCGGAAGGCTAGGATTACATTGCAAAGACCGAGCAAAGGTCAATGGTCTAGATTTAATTCACAAGTTAAATTATGGAAGTTGAGATGAGACACGTGTCAGGTAAAGCACCCAGGCGCATATCGTACATCAGTGGGTTTTGTATTTAGTGTTAAGCCTTTTCAAGTTTGATGGTTTAAATTGCGATGCGATGCAGTGGATGCATGTCACGTGGAGGTTTGTGTGCATATTTCATAACACCTACGATATGATGTCACAGTTAATATAAGAAAGGTAAATTTGGGAAGAGCCAGGGTGAGATACCTTATGATTCGCGATATGCGAAATCGTAAGATTGCCGATATGCGAAATCATAATTTTTCCGATATGCGAAGTAGGTAAAGTTTGGGATCTTTGATGCCAAAAGAAAGGATTTCCGGTGAAGTTTTAAGGACAAGGGTTTGGTAATGCGAAGTGGATAATCCATCTATAATGCGATAAAGTAATGAGAAGGGGCGGTCACGGGATAAGGGAAAAAATCTATGGTTATATGAATTATAAACCCTAAACCACCTTTATAAATGAGCTTCTGCGATATCCTATGAGTTAATAATGATCAAAGTGGGTTTTTTAATAGGAATTAGAGTTATTTTGACTCTTCCATTGGGTTTTGGGCAGATGAAAAATTAGATCTCCAAAGCTTTGAGTATTTGCTACCTATGGTTGCATCATGCCTCAGGATTACTAAGAAATTCCTATCCATCTCCTTAGAGGTAAGAGTACTATCTTATTTCGATGGTTCTGGTAGTTTCATAGTATTTATAGAAGAAGTGGAAAATGCTTTCTTGGAAAAAAAAATGTTATGGGCACTCGATCTAGCTATGCATGTGACCCAAGTACGTTGGTGGGATATGCACAAGGGAGTTTTAAAGGATTGAGAGGAATGTAGAAAAATTATAACGTTTCACTTTGAGCCTCTTGCTACCCAACCAACTTATATTTTCTATGGTTAGGGAGACACGCGCAAGCACATGGCCATATGGGTGGAAGTTTAGAAGGAAAAGACCTAAAATGAGTGGGTTCATATGTTTTTTCATTCGTTAGGGCCGGTACCTACTACTTGGTATGTAGAAACAGAGTTGCACCGAGGAACTTTCCATTGGATTACAATGACTGATGATTTCCTATCAACCTTTAGCTTGGTTGGGGGATCGGAGGAATTGCATGAATCTCTTATCTTTGATGACTCCCAACCTTGAAGGGAATGCGTTGCGCTAGCATGGGACGTGCATATGCAAGATATTGTTAATTAATAAAACCTGTCAATAGAGGATAATGAAAATGATCCAAGAAATATCAACATCCCTGAGTCTGAACAGGAGCACGCAGTTGCAGGGCCATCATTCGGAAAAATATATGTAGCTAAACCTCTAAATTTAAGGGAAGTCAGCATTGGGATAAAATAACAACCCAAGTTGGCCAAAATTTGGGATTATTGGGATGATGATACAATAGGGAAGGTCACAGAGATGCTGACAGAGTATCAGGATCTGTTTCTCACAAAGTTCTCTGATCTTAAAGGAATTATAAGAGATTAGGCATTATGAAGAAAAATTTGAAAACAGATGCGCACCCTATCAAGCAGCGACCATACCGATTGAATCCCAAGTATAAGAAGATGGTAAAAGAAGAATTAGAGAAGATGGCTACTGCAGTCATTATTGAGCCTGTAGAGCAGTCTGACTGGGTGAGCCCACTGGTGGTTCAAGAAAAGAAGACCGAAGGAGGGATAAGCATTTGTGTAGATTTGCACAAGATGAATGATGTATGTGTGCATGACCCCTTTCCTACTCCATTTTTAGATGATATCCTCGATAATGTGGGAGGAAAAGAGGCTTATTATTTTACTGCTAGATTTTCTTGGTATCATCAGATCAGAATTGTTCCTGAAGAATGCAACAAGACCACCTTTGCAACAGAATGGGGGTCTTTCCAATACACCGTCATGCCTTTAGGATTAAAGAATGCACCTTCAATCCTCTCACACGTGGTAGTGGTTGTGTTCAAATAATTCATTCATAAGTTTTTGGAGGTGTATTTTGATGAGTGGAGAGTGTTTGGGTTGGTAAAGAAACATGTGTCATACCTACGCATGATGCGTGACACTTGTAGGAAGCACTAGATTTATCTTAACTTGAAGAAAGGTGAGTTGCATTTAATGGAGATCCGACAGTTTTCTAAAAGGAAGGGTGTGAGTCACAATTGGTTCCTTTGCAATCTAAATACATTGCTCCCTGAGCTTGTCCATCATTTGTGCCGTAATTTTTTCTATGAGAAATGTATGCCTACCTGAGAGATACCATCTGACATTAGTAATCCAGAAGTCATCTTTTGCCCAAGAATGACGACCACCAATCTAGAGAGTGCACCTGCTTTGGAGCATTCAGCGCCTCTCACAGCATCGACTGAGCTAGGGTCAAATGATGTCCCTGAAGTGGTACCCAAGGTTGAAGAATTCATGTCTATGTCAGCTAAGGTAAAGGGAAAATTGACGAAGGGGTCCTCTTCGAAGACGCGGACCTCTCCTAGGAATGTGAAATCCCCGAGCTAGGCTACTAAGGATAGGTCGCCTATGGGTGATCCTATGAAAATATTGATGAGCGCCACTGAGGAGGCTATGCTTGTTGCTCCAATATCATAGCAGCCACCGAATGTTAAGCCGCACAGACCCTATATGCGTGTACTGAAGAATGTAGACATGGTGAGGGAATACCTACATATATTGCCCATCTCGTAGGCCATTCCCCTGACTGGAGATATGTTCGGCAAGATTCCTCATGTTAATTTCGATGACTTTGATTTAGAAAATGAGGATACATTCCCCGATTTGGCGCCAAAATATTACCTATAGTGCATTCTCTATGATGATGTGGTGAAGGTTGAGCCTATGCCATGGGCATGTGGGCTGAGAAACGTAGGGATCCTTAATCTGCTAAGGATTCCTCATTTCGAGAGGTACCCTATCACAGTTATATGTGTGCGCCAACTTCTAGCATTGATGCATGAGGGATGCCTATGTATTCAAGGGTGGATTCTGATAGATGTCGCATTGATCCACCAGATCACTGACTTTCCCAAGATGGGGCCTCATCCTATGGCAAGTTTTAGAAAAAGTAATGAGCTCAAGGTCACTACAAAGGTAAATAAATATTACTAGGTTAGGCGAGACACCAGGGAATTCCTCGTGAACACAATTGCAGACCCTAATGTGTGCCTAGGGGCCTTAGTCCTAGGCTTCAAGTTTATACACATTTTTTGACCAAAGACAGTCCCTACGCACGTAATTGCGTTGGCAAGCCAATGTGAGAAGGGGATCAGCTACAACTGGTCCCAATATATTTTCCAAGAACCACTAGACAATGTGCGCGATGGACAAGAAGAAGGCAAGAAGTTCTGCTACTATTGGTTGTTGTTTCTCATTTCTATGATAGCATGGGAGATCCCATAGGGGGCGGTCCTCCCAGAATTGGAGCCTAGTGTATGCGAGGGGGAATTCTATGTAAACCTATGGGATTCTTCTGACCCTAAGCGAGTGAAGGAAAAAAATATCTTTTGGGTGCTATTTGATGGTGTGTTGGTTGTTTGATCAGGAGATCATGTCCAAGTTATGAAAATTTATCAAAAATGAAAGTTCTCAGAAATGGTTACAATATGAATGACTAGAAAGACCTCATTGTTGTGATTCTGGAACTGAAAACGGTTCTCAAAACCAAGGTCATATGCAGAAGTAATTGAGGTTTGAAATCGTCCAGTAAACTCCAAAAAAGGACTGTCTAACTACATTTGACTTTGGATTTTTAATCCAAAAAATTAACATTATGATGAAGGCCTATAGCAAGGTGCCACGTGGCCTGCCTAGTGGCTGCTACATGGCCTCAAAAATCCAAAGGCCTAAAATTTTTTGGGTCCTGCCTGATACCATGGGCTTCTACACGAATTTTTGTTCAGGTCTGGTCGTTCGAGATCCTGCATGAATTTGAACTCAAGATGGGTCGTTCGGGTCACCCTGAATGAGTTCGCATGCAGGTCGGGTCCATTAGAGATCTATTACAATAAAAAAAAATGTGCAAGTTTCCAGGTTCGAACACGGGCTTCCTACCCACGAGCGCACATACCTGACCACTATGGTTGTGCAGTAGTTCTTATAAACCTATGTTTCCCATATAGATTTGAATTTTCAATTTGATTCGGGAAGAAAATGAAAAGGGCTAGCCATGAGGGGCTAGCCCCAATGCCACGTGACCTCCGCCTACAACAAGAGGTATAACAATTACAGTTAAGGTGGCGGTTAAGCTCCAGCAGGTTCGGGCCCATGTGGCCAACGCCACTTCAAACATCTAATGTCAATTCTGTTGATACGACGGTTTCAGATGTGGTCTTCACAGCGGTTAGGTGGGGGTGGTCACATGCCCATCTTCCCAACATTTATTGTAACTATGGTTTTGTCTAACAGTTAGGATTAGTGGACACACCTTATTCGGCAGAGTTACCATTTTTTCGACTTTAACTAGCAGTCTTCCACATTTAGTGGAGTTTTTGGGGGACATTGGGAAAAATTCATGGGGAGTCCATAAATTTCTCATTATTGAACCAAATTGAGTGTAAAAATAGTGAATTTTGGGTCTTTTTGACATTTTGAGCAGTTTGGAACACGTTTTAGGTTGAAAAGTGGTCATATTTAGCAGTTTTAGCTTCGAGGAAGATCAAGGAGCCATCAGGGTCATCATGGAGAAGGCAGTGTATTGGGATTTATTTATTTGTTTTATGTAAATGAATAGCCATCTCTAGCTAATTCGTACCTTTTGAAGCTGATTTTACATATATTTTTTCCTATTGAGGCTTATTTTCACTTGTCCTTACATTTTGAGAAAATTAATACATGAGGGGCATGCCATTGGGAGTTGAACCAACAGATGTAGCCCAGAAGGGGTGAATTGCATCAACAATTTGCTAAGTAATGTTCTTTTTGAAGTTTATTTTTTTGTTCTTTACTCTTGTACAATGATAAACAATTAAAATACTTAATCAATCCTCACATAGCAATCTGTTTAACAAAGCCAGAACTATTTTTTTAACCTGCAAATTAAGGAGAAACTTATGCACACATTATTATTATTGTTTGAATACTTAGCACACCATAACCAATACAATGCATTTAGATCAAGTTGGTATCAGAGCTAGAGTTCTACACTCTGTATTGTTCTTGTGAATTTTTTTTTTTAATTGTTTGCAAGGTTTTTGATGCTTACTAGGATTAAGCTCAAGAGAGAAGAAGTTGAATTGGTGAGAGCTCATAGAAATACTCAATCAAGGAGGGAAAGAGGGCCATTATCTCCACCTTAAATCTCACCTCCAAGAGAAGAAAAAGAAGTGATAAGCATGACTTTAGGAGGAGGATAAATTCCTGAAGACATTGATCCCAAAGAGGAAGAAAGGGTGTTCAGAAAGCCATTCCTAGACATGACTGAAATGGTGAGGATACTCTACCAAAGAAAGGAATGAGAGGCTTGAAGGATAAGGGTCCAAACTTCACAAGGAAGCAGAGGGATCTTTAGGAGTAAAGAAAAATGAAGACAAGTCAAAGAAAGGAAATGGAGGAAATGGTGATCCACCATCGCCATCTTCATCCTCTTTCTCTACATCGTCATCCTCGACTTCAATGAATCAACCTCACAATTCCAAGAACATTGGTAAAAGTCCATTTTTAAAACTTGATGTTAAGTTTGAATTGCATATGTTTAATGGTGAAGTCAATGCAGAAAAAGTTGATAGTTGGATAAGGCAATTGGAGGTTTACTTGAGGATACAAAACCTTCATGATGACGACACAAAAATTCAACTAGCTTCATTGAGAATGGAAGGTGTAGCTCTTGTTTGGTGGGAAGCCAAAAAAAAGCAAGAGATCAAAAAATATGGTAAGATTATCTTATCATGTTCTGATTTCATTTCTACAATTAAAGAACAGTTTTATCCAGTAGCTCATATGCAGAAAGCCATAATGGATTGAAAAAATTTTAAACAGTTGAAAGGACAAAATGTTCAAGTTTATACTCAAGAATTTAAAAGAAGAGCTCTTTTACTAGGAATTTATTTGCATATCCAACAAACTTTACTCAAGTATATAGGAGGTTTGCATACTTACCTAAGACATGCCATTCTCATGTTTAACCCTACAATCTTAGATGAGGTTTGTGTTAAAGCCATATATTTAGAGGCAAGGGGTAAACAATATTTTGATGGGAATGAGGAAAGTGAGTTTAAAGGCAAAGGGAGAAAAAAGAGAAATGAAAATTCTAGAAAAGAGAACGGAAATTTTTTCTACAAACACTGCTCTAAAACAAGCCATGATGACGACCATTGTTGGAAACTTTATCCAGAATGGAAACCAAAAATTTTTAAACCAAAAGATAAAGCCAAAGAGAAAGGCAAGAGAGTTGTAATAGCTGAACAAGATCTAGGATCAAAATCAGGAGATGAAATAAAAATTATAGCTATGGCACTAAATAACTTGAAGGTAAAAGTGAATGAAACTAAACCCAGTTCTAGTATTTATAACGGTCACATAGAAGCTCCAAGCGAAGAGAATAGAATTGAACTGTTTCATGTGAGGATCATTTCCAAACATACCAAGGTTGACACACTATTTCATAGTGGGTCGCAAGCGAACCTTATTTCTAAAGACTTGATCAACAAACTAAATCTTGAAAACAAACCACATCCTAAATCATATCCTCTTGGTTGGATTTGTAAGGATGCAAATTTACAGGTTTCAAAGAAGTGCATGTTGCGCTTTTCCATAACAACACATTTTATTGACATGATTGAACTAGATGTTGTTATGCTTGATATTATAGGTGTGGTGTTGTGCAGTCCTTACTTGTACGACAGGAAATCTATCTTTCATCACCATGAGAACAAGTACCATTTATTCAAGGATGGCATGGATTTTATTGTGAGAGCACATTGCAAAAAGCTAGACCCTTCTTTAGTGAATGCTGGGCAGATGAAAAGACTTGTCAATGCAAGTCAAATTTTGAATTTATTGATGATTAAACAAAGAGAATTTGTCCATAATCCTTTTCATGTTAATTTTGATGTAAATAATGAGTTGTTTTAGCCTGAAAGCAGTTTGTCTTTGGAAGAAGATGACAATAAATTGCAGCAATTGTCTTCGGTGTCGATCGGCGTGGAAAAAAAATTGTCATTGCAAGAAGGTGTGAAGATCTAACAAAGGGTAAAGAATCCAAGAAGAGAGGTCACAAAGTTCAGCAATGATCATTGTTGGTTTTAGAATGGTAGGGTACCATGGTGAGGAAACTTGGTCAGGAATCGACACAAGTACATAGCTAATTCAGCAAAAAATTGCCATAAGGACATGTTGCAAGGTGAATGTAATTTTCAGTTTCCTTTGAAAGTAGAGAAATGTAGGAACAATATGTTTACTAAAAATTTTAGTTGCTATTCTGCAAGTTTCAAAAAAATTCAGCATGACAAGGTCAAAGTTAGCAACAGTCAGTTAACAGATTCAAGGAAAAATTTGTCATTTTATGAGAAGCTCCATGTTGGGTAGTGAAAAAGGTATGAAATTACTATGTATCTTCTCATTCTTTTACTATTGACATACTCCTTTTTACCTTGGGAAGGTAATTTATTATAAGAATTATGATAGAATTGGAAAGGTTTATGTTTATTGTAAAAAGATGACTAAAGGTTTCTTTTTGTTGATAAAATAGGAATTAGACGAAGTTAACAGCTGTACCAAAGGAGAGGCTGAGATCAATGTAACTGCTGCTCCATCAGTGTTGAACCACATCTAGCCAAAGGCAAGGAGATCCGAACTAATTGCCAAGAAAAGGCAAGGGACAGCTCGGCCTCGGTCAAACTAAACAAGATGATAACTAAATGAAGGGGAGCGAATCCCTCAGGATCCTTCGATCCTGAGGGATCGTTTTTCAAACTCATCTTATTCCTCATCTTGTCCATCAGGATTTGATATATAAAGCAATGTCCTTTAGTGATGAGGAGGGCAGTCAGTCAGTCAGTTGGTCGAAAATCCTTATATTCAAACGTTTCCTTTGTAATGTTTTATTTACTCTCGGCTTTGGGAGAATAGTCTCTATAATACTTTATGTTTGATTAATATTAAACATGCGTTTCATCTCATCTCTTAAATTCTGAAGTAGCCCAGCAGTATTTCACTGGCGCTAAGGTCCCAGCTCTAGTGGAATTACTTCGCTGTTTGTATTCTTAATCTTTGCTTACTATTGTGTGAAGTTGTGTTTAACGTTTCTTTCAATTACGGAGTTGATTGACCGCTACGAGATTGAATACAGATTCATTAACGAATTGCACTGTTATTTTATCCTTTTCAATGAGTACATTCGTTGTTCAGTTATTTTTCTATTGTTATAAAAGCTTTGTTGTTCTATATCTGATTCTAGTTGTTGTTCTATTAGCTTATGATTCGTTATAATTAATTGTTGTAGCATTGGCTGTTGACAGGATTGGAGTGTGGAGATTAGTTTCTTGATTGCGTTAATTGTTGTTCAATTCATGTTGATGTTCCATTTCTGTTTATTGTTTATTACCGATCCATAGCTTCAGATTAGAAAATAGATGAGTTACGATTGCTATGCATAAGAGTTACAAGCTGTTCTTCCTTTTCAGATTTTGTTCCTTTCAGTTATGCAGGAAGATTGAGTTTTATTTCATTTCTATTGCTTTGATAACAAGACCACCAACTGTAGAGGACACTGGTTACTGCTTCCAAGTTCCCAGATTGGTTATCTTGCCTTAGTGTGATTTTAGTTGCATCAATTTCTAAGGGAAGGAATTACTGCTACTGTACCCTTGATCGATGGTTTTCAGATTGATGTACTTAAGATTTCAGAGCATTTCCATTTATGTCACTTTAATTAGATTTCTTTACAAGCATCTGTTTACTCTTGTATTTAATATTCTATACTACATCCGCATAGCATTACTCTTAGTTAATTGCAGCCTCAGACAGAGTACACTCTTGAAATAAAAAGTCGCTCCCAGATTGATGATTAATGTAGGTTAATTAGGTGTTCAAAATATACCTCTTTATGACCCAACATTTTGGCGCTGTTTCCAGGGAGAGTGTATGCCATTTCAAAGGAGTGATGCACAACTGATTTTCTTCTGCGTGCGAAGAATTGGGTATTAAAGACCGAAAGTAAGAACCTGCGCACTGGGCAAGAAACACACTTGCTCGTAGCCCGCTTCATAGCAAAAGCAGGTAAGCTTCTTTCTTTAGGTAGGAATGAAGGTTTTTTTTCTTCAATGAATAGACCAAATAAGAAAAACAAAATTCCTCCTAAAATTGAAAAACCTAAGGGACCGATGACCCTTGGGCGGACAACTTTTATTGACGAAATCGTTAAAAGGACTAAATCTCAGCCATCAATAGGATTTAGAAAAGTTATCTCTAGATAGCCTACTAGTTCCCTTCAGGCTACAGAATCACCATCTAAACCCTTTTCTGAGATACACAGTCAAAAAGAGGGAATTGAGCAAGATTCCCAAGAAATTTAGAATCCTTGCATAAGTTCCCCTCAAGAAGGGAACTCTAGCAATCTTCGAGAAGGAAAAGGGGAAACAGGAGAAACCGGAGACCCAAAATCTCCTATTGAAATAGCCCAAACAATAAGCAATCCAGATAAGGGAAGTGTGTTAAACTTATTCAAAACCAAGGTCCTGAATCATCTCAAACAGAAGGACAACAAGGAATACTCATTATTTCAGACAAAGGGAGTGTTGTCAAAACCATTCCTGTCCCTGCTAGTTAGCCTAGAAATTCCTTGGAGATCCCAAAAGGATATTGGCACATTTTTGACGAAATGGCCCGGAACCAAAATTAGAACCAGCAGATGCCCCAACAAACCTCTACGCTGCAATATCCTATAGTAGATACTGTAATCAATGTGCCTATGAAGGCCATTCCCCTTCAACATATTCCAACATTTCATGGCTTAACATCATAAGATCCAGACACGTTTTTGTTTGAATTTGATGTGCTATGTAGGGTATATGATTATACCACCGATCCCCAAAAATTAAAACTATACCCTTCAACATTAAAAGGGGCAGGCTTACGATGGTTTATGGGATTAGGTGGGAGTGTCATAACTGATTGGGATCAGATGAAAGCTGCATTTTTAAAGAAGTATCAAGATTATTGCAGGTATCGGGAATTAAAGGATGAAATATTCCAAATGACAGCAAAACCAAATGAAACCTTGAAAGAATATGTGGAACGGTTTCAATACAATCTTCAGATATCCCCTTATGCATATTTTCCCTTACCTGATAATGTTTTGAAAACCACATTAATTAGGGGAATGAAAGATCAATGGGTTGAAACATTGAATATTATGGGAAAAGGTGATATATATCAAGAAAGTTATCCTAACATCATTGATTTGTGTATCAAGAGTTCGAGGGGCAATACAAAGCTAAAATCAGTAGAATGTGATATGATTACAAGAGAAAATAATAACTCTAATGAAGGTGTGACTCGTGTAGAGATTGGAAATATGCTGGAAGATTTTGAGACAGACATACTTGGGACTCTAAAAATGAAGTTCGATATTATGCAAGCCAAACAAAAGCAAGCAAAAGTATAACAAAATTTGGCAATATTTTGCCCTAGATGCAGGAAGAAAAACAACCACAAGGAGTGCCCATTGGATGTGATCAAAGTCTGTGCCATTTCCATGAAAGATCACCCTACAGAAGGATGTCCCTCGCTTCCTGCCCTGAAAGTAGTTTATAAGGAGGCATAATAAGAATTAGAAGTGGTATTTCTGCTTAATCAACACCGACCATGGAAGCCACAACAATCAGGTATGCCAAATGATCCATTTTCTTATTTTCAGCCTCCTCAATACAATGCTCAGCAATATAGTGGAATGTGGCAAAATCAACCACCTTTCCCTAATTGGTCACAACAGCCATTTCCTCCAACATCTTGGCCAAATCAAACAAACCAAATAATTTTCCTAGCTTTCCTTTCTACCCACCATTTTGGAAAAATAATAACTATCCTACACAATGGTCCCCCTCTACTTCCCAGAGTCAGGCCCGGAAGTCAAACTGGCAAAGACCTACAAATCAGCCAGTTGGAACAATTCCTCTCTCTCAACCTACACTGCAAGCTCCCTATACAAACCCCTAGACCAACTTAATACCATAACTCCCAACCCAACCCAACCCAAACCCAAGCAATAGGCTAGTTCAGTCTGTCCAAATAATGAACCCCCAGAATTAGAAACTGAACTGAGGGAGTGCAATGAACTTCAATTAAGGTCTCGGCGCATAGTAGAAATAGAGAGAAACAATAATGTTCATATTGAAGATAAATTACCTGTTGAACAAACAGTAATGAAAGAGAAGGAAGTTCAACAACAAAATAAACAACAAGTAACAAGTTCCTCTCCACCCATCCCAGAACGATTAATCATACCACGCCCAGTAGAACATCCTAATTTTGATCTTCTGGGAGAATTAAAAAAATTATGTATAAAAATTCCTCTCCTCCAAGCTATCTAAGACATTCCTATATATGAAAAAACCATTAATGAATTATCCATAAAGAAGCCAAAGAGGATAACAACCACCAATCCAACTTTCCAAATAGTCGGTACCTTATCTGACTTATTGTTAGGAATGGAAACACCTGTAAAATATGAAGACCTATGAAATCCTATAGTGACAGTCCAAATCCATGGGCAATTATTTCCAAATGCCTTAGTTGGTTTGGGAGCAGCAATCAATATCCTAACAACCACCACCTGTCAAAAACTTGGGATTACATCGCTAGAACCAACAACAACCTTATTAGAGTTGGCTGATCGATTGGTAGTCAAACCAGATGGTACATTACAAGATGTAATGGTATCTGTAGATTCCTGGGAATACCCTGTTGACTTCCTGGTTATCAATCCAAAGAACTGCCTAGAAGGGCACCCGTTAATTTTAGGTAGACCTTGGTTAGCAACTGTCGATGCTTATATTGGATGCTGACAAGGAAACATGACAATAACAAGGGGAAACTATGTCAAGAATTTAGCTTTATATCCCCCAGCCCAGCCAAGAATATCAATAATCAAAACAAAAAAACAACCTATATCATATCTAATGGAAAATATGAGATCACCTCTAACTATAGAAAATGCTCTTGATTTTAAAGATCAAACAAAGGATGATATTACTAATAGTTTAATTAATAAACCACAAACCAGATGTCATTTACAATGTCACATGATCAAGGCAGCATTTGATAATAAAGAAGAAGAAGATCCTTTGAAAGACATTCCTGATCAAGTAATATCTACTACTTCTATGTACAATAGCAAGATTGTAGAAATTGAGCCAGGAAAAACTCTAAATATTAACAAAAATATCACTGCTGAACAAGAAGAGAAGTTGGTCCAATTATTACGAAAATACAAAGCAGCCTTTGCATGGGATTACCCCGATATGAAAGGAATTGACCCTCAATTGTGTACACACCACATATATATTGAAAAATATGCAAGACCCATTCGCCAACCCCAAATAATACTAAACCCTCACCTCAAAGATATTGTGAAAGATGAATTACAAAAACTATTGGATGTTAGTTTCATCTACCCAATATCTGATAGCAAATGGGTCTCTCCATTAGTAGTGGTACCAAAAAATAACGGAAAGTGGAGAATATGTGTAGATTATCGTGAAATTAATAAGGCAACACAGAAATACCACTTTCCCCTTCCTTTCATTGACCAGGTATTAGACACATTGGCAGGAAAGAAATTCTTTTGTTTCCTCGATGGCTTCAGTGGGTACAATCAAATCCAGATTGCCCCTAAATACCAGAACAAAACTACTTTTACTTGTCCATGGGGGACATTTGCCTACCGAGTATTACCTTTTGGCCTATACAATGCTCCTGTTACATTCCAAAGGGCCATTCTCAGCATCTTTGCAGACTTAATAAATGAAGGTCTCGAAATATATATGGATGATTTCACACCTTATGGGGATGATTTTGAGCCTGCATTGGAAAATCTAGAAAAGGTATTACAAAGATGTGTTGACACTAGGCTTTGTTTAAGCCATGAAAATTGTCTTATGATGATGACCGAAGGAGTTATCTTAGGGCATTATATTTTAGCAGCTAGAATTCAAGTGGACCCAGCTAAAATTCAAATAATCTTGTTAATTCCCACACCCACCACACAAATAGAGGTACGTAGCTTTCTTGGATTTTCTGGTTACTATAGAAGATTTATAGAACATTATTCTCAAATAGCCGCACCTTTATATGCACTAACTGGAAATGCTGATTTCATTTGGACAGATAAATGTGACAATGCTTTTAATGATCTGAAAAAGCTTGTTTCAACAGCCCCAGTGTTGAGGGGCCCAAATTGGAAATTTCCATTCCAAATTTCATTCGATGCCTCAGACACAGCAATTGGAGCAGTACTCAAACAGGATGAAGACAAGAAACCATATGCAATCTATTATATTAGCAAAAATCCATCCCCTGCTGAATTAAATTATACTGTGACTGTGAAGGAATTTTTAGCTGTAGTTCATGCTATAAATAAGTTTAGACATTATATAACTGGGTATCCTGTAGTACTATATACTGATCACTCTGCCATTAAATTTTTAGCAAATAAACCTGTTACAAATGGAAGAGTTACAAGATAGTTGATTTTACTGCAGGAATGCGACATTACAATCAAAGATCGACCTGGGAAAGAGAACCTTGTAGCTGACTTTCTGTCAAGAATTCCAAAGCCAGAAAATATAGAAGCAGTTGAAGACCACTTCCCAGATGAACATATGTTTGTTGTTACTATCAGAACACCATGGTATGTTGATATAGAAAATTATTTGGCAATAGGTAAATTACCTAAACATTTATCCCTTAATGAACGAAAACAGATAATACAGTGTAGTACCCGATTCTCTTGGATTGGGGGCTACCTATTTCACACAGGGGGAGATACGCAAATAAGAAGATGTGTCCAAGAGGAAGAAGTATTTGATATTTTGAAAGCATGCCATGATGGCCAATGTGGCGGGCATTTTGCAGATTGTAGAACTGCCCATAAGGTTTTACGAACAGGCTATTATTGGCCTACCATCTTTAAAGATGCCAAAAAATTCGTGCAGGCCTGTGGGAGCTGCCAAAGGGTAGGTCGCCTTGGGTAGTCTGATGAAATTCCTTTGAACCCTCAACTAGTGATTGAACCATTTGAACGCTGGGCACTTGATTTTTTTGGCCCTATTAGCCCTCCCTCAAACCAAAAAACATACATCCTAGTTGCAACCGAATATGTCACTAAGTGGGTCGAAGCTGAGGCAGTCTCAAAAGCTACAGAGGACTTTGTAATACAGTTTCTTTTCCAAATATTTGTATGATATGGCCTCCTAAGGGACATAATCACAGATGGAGGACCACAGTTTGTAGGTAATAAATTAGTTGAAACACTACAAAGCTATCACATTCAGGACAAGATTACAACTCCATATCACCCACAGACCAATGGCCATGTAGAGAGCATGAACAAAGTAATTTAATCTATACTGACAAAAACCATTGCCTCACATAGACGATATTGGGCCTACAGATTCCCAGAAGCATTATGGGCATATCGAACAACGTGGAGACCCACTATGAGATATTCACCATATCAATTGGTATTTGGAAAAGAACCCATCTTTCCAATAGAATTTGAAATTCAAAAATTAAGAACAGCTCAAAATGTGTGTCTAGATCTAAGTGAATCCCAGGCTAAAATGCTGTAGCAAATTAATGAGTTAGATGAAATTAGGCTCTCTGCTCTTCAGCACACAACGTTAATTCAACAACAGAGAGCAAAATGGCATGACACCATTATCAAAGAAAATATCTTCCATGAAGGAGACTGGGCACTCCTATATGATTCTAGGTTTTAGGATTTTCCAGGGAAACTCCAGACATGATGGCTTGGACCCTATGTAATACAAAAAGTGCATGATAATGGCACTATTACATTATCTACCATTGATGGATCTGGACATTCCTTTAAGGTAAACAGTCATCGAGTACGATTGTATCACAAACCGCTTACCCAGGAATCCTTTTACCAATAGTTACGGGAAGATTCTACTATGGAAATTCTAGCTGAAGGGGATAACTCCTCCTCGGCACAAGTTTATTAAATCATTTCTTTTTTTAATTTTTTTTACATAAAGAATTGTCCATTTACTTGATTTTTGCTTTAGGGAATTCGTTTCTTAAATTTCTGTTTATTTTTTTTCGTTGTTTTTTTCATGGAATTTTGTTTTTTTTTTCAAAAATTTTGTTTATTTCACTTGTTTTGAGTTTTTCTATTCCTTTCTAAAGGAACAACACTTCTGTTGTTCCTTTCGAAAGGAAAAACAGTTCTGCAGATTGTTTCTGATGTTATTTTTAAAGGAACAACACCTTTTGAGTGGATTGGTTTTTCTTTTAGATTAGCATTTTGAGAATTTTTTATCACTCTTCTAAAAGAAAACATATAATTTATATACAATCATACAAATTAAAGCTTACTGTAATCAGCAAATCAAAAGAAATCATCATTTTTCACGAAAATTGTCTAAGTAATGATAAGAAAAAGAGAAAATGGGCATGATCAACAACATAATTTTGTTGTTCTATCACTATTGAATTAATCTGATCGATTATCCTTATCATGACTAGCTCTTTCCCATATGCTATAACTTTCTTTGATTTATAGAATAGGAATAAAGACATATTATTTTATATTGAGATGTTCAGACTTCTTCCACCATCCCTACTCTTAAGGAGTGTTGAGCCATGCTTTATGAATAACTAGGAAAGTGCTATATGAAAAAGAAAAATATTTATATGTTTCACTAATAATTTTATGATTTGGCAGATGGAGGATAGGGGGTCTCATCAAGAGCCAGCCTACCATGATCATAAGGAAGTTATTGAAGTGGCATTCCCATTATGGCCACCAAACCAGGGATATGGTCCAATGAACAATTGAAAAAATTAAGAAGTCCTTGGAACAGGAGGTCTCATCACGAGCCAGCCTACCCACCTTTCACTTCTTCCCAGTGAATGGAATTGTGATTTATCTGGTCACCAAGCCATCCCAATGGCCTCCGTCATGACATTCAACAAAGCACTTCCTCAGTATAAATAAAGGATAATGGTTCCATGGGTAAGAAAGCAACTTTATCAAGGTTATGGACACTTGTGGGCAATAGAGCTCTACTGATGGTATTGGAGTCACATTTATACACATCAATAGTTATATTCAACCCTTTTTCCTATATCTCAATTTAAATATGAAATGAAAGTATGAATCCTTTACCTTTGACTTCGAACCTATTATACATGAAAATCATTACAAATCGATCATATTAGTTTGAAGTGGTAAATAACGCATTTGTACTTATGTTTATCTTATGTTGTCACTTCTCCTTGTACTTGAATCATTACAAAACGATTTTCTATCTATTACCGATTTATCACATGCATTGATTTCAGTAATTGCAATAATTTGAGTGAATGTATCATAATTACGCTTGATTTTTCCTACTATACTACTGTTGTGCCACACCGGTTTCTCTCAATTGACGGTTGAGGGTGACCTATCATCCATTAGGGGGGGGGACGGATGTCTGCATGCAGATCAAATTTCGATATTTCTTTACCTTGTATGTGAACTAAATCCCTGCATTTTAGGGAATAACAAAATTTAACGACATTATTCCAAATCATCGTGTTGTGTTGTTCCATTACGATCACTGTGTGTTTGGAAAGTGCTAACAGGGTGTAGAAAAGATGGGAGGATGGCCAATTCGCAGTGAGCCGCTAGTGCTGGTCGTTTCTGATGCTACACGAGCAATTTTGGAAAGACTGGGGTGGATTACATATTTCATGATGCAACGACCCCATGAAGCAGTGGCCACCAAATGTTTACAGAACTTGCAAGAAGGATCCTCCATGGTTAGAGGAAGACAGATAGTTGTATCTGACGAAATAATTGCAGAGGTGTCTGGCATACCAATGCAAGGAACTATATGTACGTAGAAAAATATTAGGATTCGAGAGGCCATGAAGATTTTTTAGGATGATGGACAGACATTGGTTGTGAAAGGAAAAGGGGTTCAGCCAGCATCATTGGGAGAACCATGGATGGAATTGGCCAAGATTGTGCAAGATTATATAACGTGCGACAAAAGGAAAGATGTGGGAAGACCTCGCCACCTTAAGCTGCTAGCCGTATTAAAATAGAAATGCACTATCAATTTGACTGCATTTTTAAATTCCCTGTTGCATGATATCGCTCGTAGTATAAGAAAATCTCAACATGTAGATATGGTGGTTAGCCACCGTTGCCTAATTCGATTAATAGTGAGTTTTAGTCTCACCCATCAACGAACCAGCTAGGAAGAGTTGATATTCTCCATTGACGGAGGGTTAGCTTTACCTGCCCCGAAACGGAAGAGAATGGCTGGCTCAATAGCTGGGCCATCAACTCACAGATAGTCCCTCCGTTCAAAACACAGTAGGGGGATGATGGAAGGACTTCTGGGTAGCAGTAGCGAACCCCTGGAATTGCACAACTCAGAGGATGAAAAACCTCCACAATTTTAGGGAGAAAGCCCTTGTACTGATGAAGAAGAGGGAATGGAAGGAGAAATTCCCTACTCAGATGAAGAAGAAATAAGTCACCACACCAGTGGTGAAAAAAAATCCAGTGCAGAGGAAGGAAATACTGAGGAAGAAGAAATTGAAGGAGAAATTCGATATTCGCATGAGGAATAAAGGAGCCATCATACCTGTGAGGAGGATGAAGATAACGATGGCAGTGACAAAGAAGGAACAGAACCTCCCGAAAATGCTATCGTAAGCCCTTTACAGGAAGACCAATTGGCCCAAATTCTGGCCAATATGAGTGACTATGCACAGCCTCGTAGCCCTTTCTACCTTAATACTAATATTAATTAGTTACCAGAGCACTCTGCTATCGATAAAGAAACAGTTGGAGAAATGCTGGATGAAACAACAAACCTTAGCGAAGCTAGGGTTTCTTCCCCTGAAAGGCATGAACGAGAAAACACTGAAGTAATATCTCAACTTGGAACCCCTCAGGAGATTACACAGTCAACCGAGGGTATGATTCCCGAAAAATTTAGCCAAGGGCATATGAATGTGGAAGAAGAACCCCAAGCAGAATATCAACAAGAGAACTTAACTAAAGGCACGACTGATATAGACCAAAACCCTGTTGAGCAAACAGGTTCAGGTAAAGGAACAATTGTTCCATTAAAAAGGAGGATGAAAACAATTGAGATTGAAAAGCTTTGTAGGGAACGAATGAATATTAATAAACTCGTAGAACAGCTCAAGAAAACCATTAGGGTTCTAAGAATGAAAAAAATGCCTAAGCGAGCCCCTAAGAGAAGAAGCATAACTACCAAGAGAATTTTGAAAAAGAAAAAGGTGACCGCTAATAGGAACCCCCAAGTTGCAGAAGAAGCCATGCCCGAGCCTAATTATGAGGATACGAAGTAGAAAACGGCTGTTCCAACCCAAGTTGTTCCAGATGGAACTATTTCAAGTGAAAACATGCAATCTAGTAGTCAGCATACTTTTAGTGATCTGACACTGGCCCGAATAGAAAGGCAGAGATTGGAAGAAGACACCGTCCCAAGAAAGAGATATCAGGAGTTGCAGCAACAAATGAAAATTATCCATGAAGCAGAAGCTGAAGCTCATGAAAAGTGTCAAAAAGTAGAATAAAAGGCTGAGAAGGTAATAAACCAATTAAAACTAGCCTACAATCGAATGGACACTCTCTGCTAATTGTATACTAATGTCTTAGCCTGTAGATGCCCCGCCAAAAACTATGCTTTTTTTTTACTAGAAATATATTTACAGCTAAAGATTAAGGTAGTTAGGGTTGGGAAATCCATTAATCTAAAAACCATAAATGACTTTGTATAATGCTGAAAACTTTATGGGATCAAAGTATAGCACCTTTTGTGTGAATTTTACTTGCATAACCTAATACTAGAAAATGATTGTGAGTCAAACCCTAGCCCTTTTGTGGGGGATGTTCAATTTCAGGCATTCATTTCCTTTACTGTAAATCAATTAAAATGGCTTAAAGCCTATAATGCTTTTCAAAGGCAGGAAAATGAATTAGATCTGTGGGTCAGGAGTGAACCCCATAACCCACTTCAATTTTCGGCTAGGTAGAAAAGTTTGATGACCAAGGAAGGTGTTACCCAAGCCTTGGGGTCTCTCCACAAATCGATTATCTTGAATGGGACAAATTTTTTCTCATCCATTAGAAACCAAGCTTATATAGCAGCTAAGGCCAGGTGGAGAATCTCCAATCAGAATGTACAAAATAGGGAACCATTTAATTATAGAAACTTTGGGCTAGCTGCAGACTGCTTGATTTCCTATGGTCATCTCTTTTTAAAAGAAGGACCATTCTAGTTAGGATGTAGGTTCCGCAGCTATATTGCATGGTATCCTACTTCAGACTACAAAGATATTTACGAACTCCCCGAAGGACAGACAGAAGATGTTTTTGAGGAATTAGCTACACTACATGGTTTTAGGCCTGTCGATGACAAACCTTGTCTGGCTTATTCTTTGACTGCTCTCCATGTGAGCTATAGTTTTCATGAGGACATGAAAAATATTAAGCACGGGGGGATGTTGGGAAGTGAAAAAGGTATGAAATTACTATGTATCTTCTCATTCTTTTACTCTTGACATACTCCTTTTTACCTTGGGAAGGTAATTTATTATAAGAATTATGATATAATTGGAAAGGTTTATGTTTATTGTAAAAATATGACTAAAGGTTGTTTTTTGTTGATAAAAAAGGAATTAGACAAAGTGAATAGCTGTACCAAAGGCGAGGCTGAGATCAATATAACTGTTGCTCCATCAGCGTTGAACCACATCCAGCCAAAGGCAAGGATATTTGAACGAATTGCCAAGTAAAGGCAGGGGACAGCTCGGCCTTGGTCAAAGTAAACAAGATGAAAACTAAACGAAGGGGAGAAAATCCCTCAGGATCCTTCGATCCTGAGGGATCGTTGTTCAAACTCATCTTATTCCTCGTCTTGTCCATCAGTATTTGATATATAAAGCAATGTCCTTTAGTGATGAGGAGGGTAGTCAGTCACTCAGTTGGTCGAAAATCCTTATATTAAAACGTTTCCTTTGTAATGTTTTATTGACTCTCGTCTTTGAGAGAATAGTATCTGTAATACTTTATGTTTGATTAATATTAAGCACGCATTTCATCTCATCTCTTAAATTCTGAAGTATCCCAACAATATTTCACTGGTGCTAAGGGCCCAGCTCTGGTGGAATTACTTCGTTGTTTGTATTCTTAATCTTTTCTTACTATTGTGTGAAGTTGTGTTTAACATTTCTTTCAATTGCAGAGTTGATTGACCACTGTGAGATTGAATACAGATTCATTAACGAAATTCATTGCTATTTTATCCTTTGCAAGGATTACATTCGTTGTTTAGTTATTTTTCTATTGTTATAAAAGCTTTGCTATTCTATATCTGATTCTAGTTGTTGTTATATTAGCTTACGATTTGTTATAATTAACTGTTGTAGCATTGGTTGTTGACAGGATTGGAGTGTGGAGATTAGTTTCTTGATTGTGTTAATTGCTGTTCAATTCATTTTGTTGTTCCATTTATGTTTATTTCTTATTTCCGATCCATATCTTTAGATTAGCAAATAGATGAGTTACGATTGTTATGCATAAGAGTTACAAGTTGTTGTTCCTTTTCAGATTTTGTTCCTTTCAGTTATGCAGAAAGATTGAGTTTTCGTTCATTTCTATTGCCTTAAGAACGAGACCACCAGCTTTAGAGGAAACTGGTTACTGCTTCCAAGTTCCCATATTGGTTATCTTGCCTTAGTGTGATTTCAGTTGCATCGATTTCTAAGGGAAGGAGTTACTTCTACTGTACCCCTGATCGATGGTTTTCAGATTGATGTAGTTAAGATTTCAGAGCATTTCCATTTATGTCACTCTAATTAGATTTCTTTACAAGCATCTGTTTACTCTTGTATTTAATATTCTGTACTACATCCTCATAGCATTACTCTTAGTTAATTGCAGCCTCTGACAGAGTACACTGTTGAAATAAAAAGTCGCTCCCGGATTGATGATTAATGTAGGCTAATTAGGTGTTCAAAAGATACCTCTTTATGACCAAACACTCCAGTTAATGAAATTAGGGAGATTTTAGTGGATCAATATTGGAAGAGTGGAGATTCAGTTTCCTCATCTTCAGGTTCAGTAGTCCAGAGAGCGTTTGGGGTCCAAAAGCTTCCCAATGGGGAGGTGTAATTAGGAGATCATGTCCAAGTTATGAAAATGTCTCAAAAATAAAAGTTCTTAGAAGTGGTTAAAATATAAATAACCAGAAAGGTCTCGTTGCTGCAATTCCAGTGCTGTAAATGGTTCTCAAAACTGAGGTCTTATGGAGAAGTTATTGAGGTTTGAAATCGTCCGGTAAACTCCAAAAAAGGATTGTTTGACTACATTTGACTTTGGATTTTTAATCCAAAAAATTAACATCATGATGAACGCCTATAGCAAGGTTCTATGTGGCCTGCCTAGTGGCTGCCACATGGCCCCAAAAGTCCAAAGGCTTAAAAAAATTTGCGTCCTGCCTGACACCATGGGCTTGTGTACGATTTTTTGTTCAAGTTAGGTCATTCGGGCTCCTGAACAAATTTTCGTTCAGGACAGGTCGTTTGAGTCACCCTGAATGAGTTCATGTGCAGGTTGGGTTGGTTGGAGATCTATTACAACAAAAAAAAAACATGTGAGTTTCTGGGTTCGAACACAGGCCTCCTGCCCATGAGCGCACATACCCGACCACTTGGGTTGTGCAGTAGTTCTTATAAACCTATGTTGCCCATACAGATTAGAATTTGAATTTTTTTTCGAGAAGAAAATGAAAAGGGTAGCCCCTCTGGGCTAGCCCCAATGCCACGTGACCTTTGCGCATGACTAGAGGTATAACAGTTACATTTAAGGTGGCAGTTAAGCTTTGACAGGTTCGGGCCCATGTGCCCAATGCCACTTCAAACATTTAATGTCAACTTTGTTGATACAATGGTTTCAGAGGCAATCTTCATGGCGGTTAGGCGGGGGTGGTCACATGCCCATCTGCCCAAAATGTATTGTATTTGTAGTTTCATCCGACAATTAGGGATAGAGGACCCACCTTATTCGGCGGAGTTACCATTTTGTCTACTTTAACTGGCAGTCTTCCACATTTAGTGGAGTTTTTGGGGGACATTGGGAAAAATTCATGGGGAGGCCATAACTTCCTCATTATTGAACCAAATTGAGTGCAAAAATAGTCAATTTTGGGTCTTTTTGACATTCTGAGTAGTTTCGCACTACTTTTAGGTTGAACAGAGGTCACCTTCAGCAGTTTGAGCTTTGATGAAGATTAAAGAGACATTAGGGCCATCATGGAGAAGGCAGTGTATTGGGCTTTATTTATTTATTTTATGTAAACGAATAGCCACCTCTAGCTAATTCATACCTTCTGAAGCTTATTTTAGAGAGAGTTTTGCCTATTCAGGCTTATTTTCACTTGTACTTACATTTTGAGCAAATTAATACATGAGGGACATGCCATTGAGAGCTGGACCAGTAGATGTAGCCTAGGAGGCGTGAATTGGTTCAAAAATTTGTTGAGTGATGTGCTTTGTGAATTTTATTTTTTTGTTCTTTACTACTATACAATGATAAATAGTTAAAATAGTTAATCAATCCTCACATAGAAATCTGCTTAACAAAGCCAGAACTATTTGTTTAACCTGCAAACTAAGGAGAAATTTATGCACACATTATTATTAATGTTTGGATACTTAGCACAACATAACTAATACAATCCATTCAGATCATCACTACAATCCATTCACAAATGAGACTATCCCCGACAATATATGAGAAGTACAAAAGCATCGCAGTTTTTTAGATAACCATGCACTGTGTGCAGATTAGGGTGTGTAATGACCCTGTGTGGTGTTATCACTCTAGTAATTCTCATAGTTGTGAGGATTTTTATTTAAATTTTTAAGGACACTAGAGGTAACTATGAACCTACTTTTAAACTCTAGGATCTAGCCTTCCTAGGGTTCAGAGAGGGCTTTCTCTATAAGATTTAACTTTGTTTTGTTTACATGATATTAGGCTAGTTATGATTGTGCAAATTGGTTTGGTTTGGATTGGTTTGGTGGGAAAAATCACTTAATGAGATGGATATTAGGAAATATGTTTATCCATTGGGCTAAGGAGTCAAAAATTCAAGCAGACAGAACTAGGATCAAGGTCAAGAAGTCAAATGTTTTCAAGGCAAGATAGATAAGTCTTTGAAGATCTTGGAAGGTTGTTTTGTGAAGTGGTTGAATCGGGATAAAGTGCAATGAAGGATTCTTTGATCCAGATTAGGAAGGAATAGACAAAGATCATTCGAAAGAGGGAGAAATTAAGAGTTCCCTACTTTGGAAATCAGTAGAAAACATGGAAATGATAAATAGTAAAGACAGGGTGCTTTTAACAAATCGTGAAATAATAATCCTGAATTATCATTCAAATTTGGAACACATATATGGATGCATGAAACAAAGAAGATAAACATCGACAAGTAGAAAGGTACTTCACTTCAATGGCTCATCACATGAATCCTGAAATATGATGCTAATTGATTCAATCCAGTCTGCTACTCAAATTTGTAACACAAAATCCTTCAAGTACAACAAAAATGACTATAAAAATCTTTAGCAATTTATTCCACAACAATACTTCAAAGGATGAAGTATTTATACAAAAATGTTTACAAAATGTCCTAGAATGCTTCTAGGAATTATCTAAGGAAAATAAAAATATCTTTGCAACAAAATAATGACAGTTGCTTAACAAATAAAACTTTTTCCCTATTTATCCAAATAAAATAGAAACTAATTGTGGATTAGGCGCAACTGGATGCCTTGGTGTCCTCTTTGTTGGCTCAGATATTTCAATTTTGTTTTGAAATATGATCTTCTTTATCTTATACTTTCACTCTGATTCCCTTTAACCTGATACTCTTTAACTATGATGCTCTTTAACATCTATAAAATTTTTTTTATTGTTTTCATAAATTTTGTTTTGACTGTGAAAAAATTAGGCAAATATTTTATACTTTAATCTACCTTTTAACTTTCGCAGTAAATCAGTAAGTGATTGCCAAGCTTCATCATTTGGAATTTGTATCTTTTTCAGCTTCCTCAAAATTTTCATCTGCTTCAGTATATCTGAAAAAAGTTGGTTTTATGACAAATAAATATCTTATCTCATGCTGCATATAAATAAATCTTCAAAACTTCTATGCAAAACTTGTCCAGTGGGAATCCCTTGTCCTTTTGTCTTGTTTACTTGATATTTTTCATATTATCTAATTTTATTATTGTAGTCCTCCTGAGGCATACGTTTATCATTTATGACCAAAATATTAGGAAAAATTCTTTGCCTCAAATTTTCAAATTTAACCATAAACCTGGTTATGGCTATGTTCATATTTTCACATTTCTCTTCAAGTTGTTTCATCGGGTTCTTCTTGGTTATGACTTTCCTTATTTCAAGGATTGTTTTAGTCCTATCAGTAATCTCAATTTCTTCTAATTCCTTCTTGTTTTTACTGTTGAGAAACTTGGTCAATTCTACGACTTTCTCAGGTCCTTTACCTAGCTCATCTTTAGTCTTCTGAATTTCTGCTTGTGCTGCCTTAAGTAAATATTTTTGTTCATAGATTACTTGGATTGAGGGCCACACATCATTAATGGCTTCAATAATTTTGTTCCATAACTAGTTTTTCACATATGACATTGGCTCCTTCAAGGTTAAATCCTTTTGTAGATTTTTCAATTCTTCATTTAACCTATTAGCTCTTTGCTCATGAGTTTTGGCATTGATTTGAGCTAACTTCTTTGTACCTTCAAGATTTTCAATTACCTTTTTCAATCTGTTAATCTCATATGTTTGTAATGTCATTTCTTCCATGGATTTTACTAATTTACTAGCCTCATCTGAATGTTGAGCTGCTGTAGTAGATAATTTTGTAGTTGAGGTTGTAGATTATTTCACTGGCACTGCAGTAGCCAGTGGTACTTTGGGTGCCAAATATTCTGCTAGATTTGAAGGCACAAATGTAATAACCATGGGAATTACTAGAGGGGTTTCTGTGATTTTATTATTTCCCTTTCATGAATAAGTTTGTCCATTTGAATCTCCATTTCTTTGATCTGTCCTATTAGCTAAAATATTAAGTTCATCATCTTATCCTTTTGAGTTTGTTCTTGTACAATTTCTTTGGCCTAAAGATGTTCAGTTGATGGAAGTTTGAGTTGTTTCCTCAATTCTGCAATGTCCTCATTCTTTTTCTTCACTAACTGTTCCGCTTCTTTCACATTTTCAGGATCATAGCCCACTTGAATTACCAAATGTTCTAAAGATTTAATCCTGAGATATTTAGCATAAGAAGAGGCCTTGTCCACTTTCATTTGATCTCTCATGTTTATGATTATGTTTTGAAGTTTTTGGACACTCATAGACTTGGTTGTAATAGTTGAATACAACATCTCTCAACTCTGTCTATCAAATTCTATTTGATCTAGTGCATGAATTTTTTCTGTTGGCACTTCTAGATCAATCCTTTTGTATTTTGCAACTGCCTTTGGAGTCTTCATTGTAGGTTGTAACACTAACATGATAAAAATTTTATTTGAGTAATCAAATTCTGATAAAATTATATTTTGAATACTTGGTGTTTGCTTCAAATATTGAGAGTAAATCTCATTTTTAATCTCTTCATTATTTAACTTAATCTGCTTGTATTTTTCTCTGATATCTAGATATTTTTCCTCTACTGTCTATGAGAATGATGCTTCCATGTTCTGTTGTTTTTCTATCACCCGTGTGTGGGAATTATTTTGATTTTCCTCATTCAAATTCTTTGTAACTTTATCATTTGTAATGACTATAGAAACATCTGTATTTTCCACTGGGATATCTATGTCTTCAACTTCAATATTTACTTTTTCTTTTTCAACTGAGTTTAACTTAGGTTTTTTTTGTATCTTAACTTGAACCTAGTCCCAGTGGTGGTTTCAACAACATAAGTACCTTCTTCTATGACTCTCTTGGTGGATTTTTTTCCTTGATTAGCATTTTTTACGGTGTGACTAGTATCACCTTGCTTAACTACATCTATTAAAGTGTTTTCTGTCCACTCAGTTTGATTGACATACTTCTCAATCTCTTTTTTTTTCTCATGAAATGTAGGTTGTTAGTTTTCACTTAGCCCTCATTTTACTTAATATTCCTTGTGGATCATAGTTCCAGGAGAAACTCTCTTCAAATATGTACTCTAGTAACTATTTGGCTACTTTTGTCTCTGCATCTCTGTGATTACAAATGAAAGGTCCCACCTTATTCTTTAACTTAAATTGTGTTTTCTTCTTTGCTGCTAGGATGTTGATAGAATCATAATATGTTCATTGGTACATATTTGGGTAGTTTGTAGGGCAACAGATTAGACCCAAAAATGGTGATTTCTATGTGTTTTTCATACAAATACCAATCTCCAGTTGGTATGCTCTGATAGCTGTAAAACCTTCTTCATTTCATCATTGATCCTTAGTTGTTCAGTATTTTTTAACATGTTTATCAATGGATAGATAAAGAATTCTGAAAAATATGCATAAGTAAACTCTGTGGACTCTTTTCTGATCAAAGATGTCCAAAAAATGACTGAAAGTGGATTTAGTTATATGTCAAGCTTCTAGAGGGTTATTGGAAACTTGTCTGCTTGAAAATACAAAAACATACGGAAGAGAAAATATGTGTATCTAAACACTGCTTCAGTTGGAAATTTAACCAGCTGGTCATGGATATTGTCAGCAATGTACTTAGCATAATTGAAGATAATAGATGGAGGCTGTCCTGGTGTAATAGTAGATAGGAAACCTAAAATGGATTCATCTGTATGTTCAGCAGTAAAGTATCCTAGGATGAATGACAACATGGAAATGACATGCCTTGAACATTCTAGGAATTTTGCAATGGAATATGGAGGGTTGATTTGAGGAATTTCAACATGTAAGGGAATTAATACTTGAAAGATCTGAAATATTTTGGGAAAATCAAGGCCAATGTAAAATTTGGTAAGTGCCTCTATGGACAAAGGAACTGCTTGAGGATCAGGATTGAACTGTAATATTTGATTTATGGACTCAACAGTAATTGTAAGAAGTACTTCTTTGTTTGCATTCAGTATTGCTCTTTGATAAAGTACATAATAATGATGGCATAACTTAATAACTTTTGGGAATGGGTGAGTGACTGGAACAACATATCTAGGTAGGTTTGATTCCCAAATTTGAACTTCTTCCATCTGATCTAAAGATTTTTCAAAGCTCTAGTTATGAAGTTCTAATAGATTGAATTCTATAATTGGGTCTGATATTTTGTAGTCCACATCTGCTAATGGGGTGTGCTCAATGTGTACAATAGGAGTTTGTAGAGGATTCACAATGATGGCAGTCTTGGAAGACATAGCTGGAGTGGATTTTGGCATTTTGAGGCTTTCAGGATTACTGGAACTCTGTTTTTTAGGAATTCTGGTTTCTCCTGTAAGATTGAATGGTTTACAGAAGGGTGAAAATGTGAAGTTGGGTTACACTTTTTGCCCTTTTTTTAGAAAAAAAATTCTTTTTTTTTTATTCTTCAAATTTCTACAAACTATAACAATTTTTCTGTTTAGAATTTCATTTTGAGATAAAAATAAAAGTTGTCAGAAATTTTGTTAGCTTTCTATTACTTATTTTTGGATTTTTTTATGCACATTTGATATGTCAACTTAGTGTTTCTTTGAGTGTGTTTTTTTTAACAATCAAACGATTCATAAGAAGTCATGTTAATATGCAATGTTATATTCTTTGAAAATTTCTGTTTTTCAAAAAACAAAATGGTTTACAACAATCTAGACAGAGTCGACTTCGGTTTCGTCATATTTACAAAGCTAATGGATGCATATTATAATTACTAGAATTTTTTGAACTGGTCCAATATGAAAAAATTGCATATTTTGAGTATGTTTCGCAATGCAAGAAATTTCTTAACATATAAGTTATAAACTAAAAATATAAAAGCTACCCATTAGAGAAGATGGACCAATGTAATGCCCCATAATTTTTCAATTTTTTTTACAATGTATTTTGGAAGATACAGAATTTTGATTTCACTGAATCACAATGAACCTTAGAAATTTTTTGCACCCGTTTTATTAAAAAATTAATTAAAATTAGAAAATATTTATGAAATTCCATAAAATTTATATTTCCTTAAAGTAGATTCAATTCTGAAAATTCTTGTCTTGGTTTTGACAGTTAATTAAGAATGTTTCATGGAGTTTAATCAGTCCAAAGTTGAAGAAACATATTTAGATCTCGGACCTGCATAATTGGTGACGCATTAGTTCCGCCAAAATTTTCTACAGAGTTCGGCTAAACTAGTTTTTGTGCAAACGGGTCATTAAGTCTCACACCTTAATAGTTTGGCCGAATTGTTTTCCAAGTTCGACCCAAATTTTTTTCAAATTTCGGCAGAACTTCTACCTACTTTTCTGTCGGCCATAAAATTTCGTAGAGCCCCTCCAAAAGAACATTTCACGGCAATATAAATTTCCGCGAAATCATTCATAATTTTCACACATTCACACATTTGGTCTAATTTTACAAAGGTTTTGACATTTCGCACATTTGGTCTAATTTTACAAAGGTTTTAGTTTGGGTTTAGAAAGGTTTTGACATTTCGCACATTTGGTCTAATTTTACAAAGGTTTTGGTTTGGGTGTAAGGAATTTTCTTGGATATTTGGGTTTAAGGACTTTTTTTGGAAGACATTTGTTGGAAGCGGTCTGATTTTGCAAAAAAATGTTTTGGGTTTAATGAATTTTCTTGGACGTACATTCAAAGGACATTTCCTGGAGGTATGTGATACATTTTTTTGGATGTTTTTTATTCTTCATTTTTTTTTAAAGTATATATTTGAGCTTAATTTCAAATTTTTAGAGTATGTGTTTTGAGTTGAAGCAAATCTTTTGAGCTTTGTTTCATTTTTATAAGACATTTTTTTCTCGGATTTTTTAAAATTAGTGTTTTGGATTGGAGTATATATTTTTTGCAAAAAATTTAAAATGATTTTTTTTTTAATTAAATATTTTGTGATGATTTTTCTAATTGAGTTATTATCTAAATTTTTGAAGGAAATTTTTTGAACTTAATATTTTATTATCATGGGAAATCGAAGGAATTGTGTGAGAAAATATGATCGAAAAAGAGACCCTGAGGAACGTAGAGAAGAGACGAGACAATATCGCAAAATAAAGATAAAAGAACTCTCAAATATTGAAGGGAAAAATCAACCTCAACTAGAAATTGAAGCAGGTATGTAAATGTAAATATTATGATTTATTGATATATTTAAAATTTTCCTAGTGTAAAATGTGAAGCTTAATTTTTATTTGATGAACTAATTCAAGAAAAATATTTTGCAATGTAAACAGAGAGAAATATTCCTCAAAACATTGATGATGAGATACAAAATTTTGAAAGTGAAAGTGAAAGAGATATTGAACCAATGATTGAAGATGGTGAAAATATTGAAAGAAATTCAAGTGAAGAAATTGAATCACAAGGTATATATATATATATATATATATAATGAACACATGCACATATTATTGAAATTTTATACATATAATTATTAATTTAGTTATTTATTGAATATGTAAACTTATTATGTACTATTTATTCAAATATGTACAAATGAAATCAGTGTCGATGATGAGATGTTAGAAAATGTTGACAGTCACACATATGGAGATAAAAAACCTAACCATTATATACGATATCGTGTTAACCACATTTTTGAAAATTATTTCATAAAGGAGCAGGTAACAGTTCAAGCTCAAATGTTGAAAGGTCTCCTATCATTAAGGAAATTAAAAGAAGCTACGACACTACTAGGTACTCGAAAATCAACCAAAGATAAAAAAAATGAAGAAAAATGTGATACAAAATATAAGTAGTGCTATAAATTCAATTAGGAGATATAGATAGAAAAATGTTTCAATTATACATAGAGGAATACATATGGAAATAGTTTCATCAAGTACTAAAGAGAATTGTTTGGTAACATCTATGGCACGAGCATTAGGAACCTCACGAAAAACTTTGAACAAACATCAGAAATTTCAGCTGCAAATGGATGTTAATGATGAAATCGCTTGTTGGAGAGTTATTTGTAGGAAAACATATAGAGATAGACTTGGAGAAAATGTTAAATAAATACTATATGAATATTGGAAGAACAATTTGCGTGCTTCGCCAACTGCAAAGCATGTGATGCAAAGAAGAATAGCACAAAATAAACACGAAGAACATGAGAAATATTTCTTGGAAACCACTCAGATGGATTTATTCAACAAGTTCAAAGAAGAGAATCATGAAATTCATGTTTCAATTAGTGCTTTTGTTCAAAAAAACCATGGTATGTAAAACCTATCCCTGTACGCGACACTTGTTGTTTCCGTTATCATGTGGAATTTGAGTTATATTATGACACATTCCTTGATTTTGGTAGAACATTATGGAAGGATTCACCTCCTCCTTCCACTATTCGTGATTTCATATCTCAAAATTCTATGTGAAAGACAAAGCGATGAAATATTTTACAAAAAGAAATGTGTTGGTGGTAAAAAATGCAATGATTGTGGAAATTTGACTAAATTTCAAAACAAATATCGTACTGATATAAATGATCAATCATTGTCCAACATGAAATTAAAATGCAAGAGATATTAATATATCCATACATCGATTCAAGGTGCAAATAGTGTTAAAAGAATTGAATTACGAGAAGACGAAATTTTTGTGATAAACTTTTTTCAAAAAGTTTGAGGCAGAAATTTACAAATACATGAAGCATTCCCATAAAGCTCGATGGCAAGACTTGAAATTCAAAAAATATCGTGAATTTTTTCCACCAGGGACCATTTTGTCAGTGATTGATTTTGCTGAAAACTACACATTTTTTCCACAAAAAGAAATTTAGCGTGAATAATATCATTCTGACCAAGTCTCCATCCTTGTCCATATTCTATATAGACATGTTGAACAAAATGTTGATCATATAGAAAGCGTGACTGAAAATCAACATATCATTAAAGAATATCACTTTTATATCAGTGATGATCGTACACATGATACATATTTTGTACAACATTGTTTTGGAAAAATTTATGATTCCTTGAAAAATCGTGGAATAACATTTAATGAACATTGGATATGGTCAGACAGATGTGCAGGTCAATTCAAATCACAATCATTCTTTTGGTTGTGTTGTCTTCATAAGAAAACCTGCATTAAACATTGTTGGAATTTCTTTGAGACTGACCATGGAAAAGGAGAACATGACAGTGCAGGGGCATGCATAAAACAAGCACTTCGAAGATATCAAATGAAACCCTCTGCAAGCCGACTTGTGGATGCAAAATAAGTGTTCAATGGTGCATCACTGCTCTAAGCCATGAGACTAACCCATCAAGGGAAGTGCGAAGGTACATTCAATTTATTTTTTAATGGAAATCTATTTTTATCATGCAATGATTATCTTTGATTGTATTTTGATATCATATTTACATTCTTTTTTGAATTTCCATATAAAGGTTTTTCTGGCATATTGGGATCGAAGACGTAGATATATCAATTGGAAATGACATTGAAACAATAAAAGGGACTAGAAAATTTCATTCAATTAAAACAAAGTCATCTAGAAATGTGTTTGCATTGGATAAAAGAAAATATTCTTGTTTTTTTCATGTTTGCATAGACAACACAACATCCAATGACATTTGTGAAAAAAAATGTATGTAAACTATTGGAAACATACAGAGCTAAATACAAAGGGAAAAATGTCTATTGTAATGTTTGAAGAAATGTAATCAGAGGAAACTACAATATCATCTGATGGTGATCAAGTTTCTGATCTTGTTAGAAAAGGTAACATTTGAATTTATTTCTAATGATTTAAATATCTAGAAATAAATTTAAATATATGTATAATTTTTTTAAGTTTGTTTTATTGTGAAAGAGATTTTTTTGCTGTAATTGCACCTATTGACAACGATGAAAATGTGAAGTATTATTTGATGCATTGCACTGAACGAAAAAATGAAATTATTAGAAAACTATAATGATCACGGATTTCAATATGAAAGAGGATCTATTGTACTAAAAGGTTATTTTTTTCAGAAAAATTAATCAAAGTGGGGATTTTGTTTACTTTTAAGACTATGAACTTGATTTCATAAGTTGTCAATATAGTCACTTGGTGTGTGCAGCACGCATAAAGTTGATAGAGGTTCAATCAAAGAAAAAAATGAAAATTAAGAAATGGAAAATGTCAAAATCTGATCATGAAAGGATTATTGAAGATGGCATTCCATTGGAATTTATTTGATTGAAATGCCCAAAATGTTATATATATTGGATTAAATATGTTTTATAACTTCCAGTACTCAACTAAAAATTGAGCTGCTTATGTTATTTGTGCGAGTGTTTGCACATGTACAAATTGTTTTGGTACATGCACGTGCTCTAATGTCAACTGAAAGTATCTTTTCTATACATGTGCATTGATGAAAAATGTTATATATATGTTCTATAAAATCTATGTTCTTCCTATTGGAAATTTTTTCACTCAAATGAGAGTATGTAGAGATCAAAAGCAATCTTAAGATGCCAAATGTACTTCAACCATCCAAAACTTGAATTTTAAAAACTTTTTGATTAAATCAAAACAATACTTCACATGGGAGTCTTCCATCTAGGCCAAATGTAGATTGAAACCATCCAAAACTTAGATCAAAACATTTAACATTATATCAAAACATTTAACATTTAACATTAAATCAAAATTAAACGGATAATGTACAACTTCTTTACTCTTTTTGATTAAATCAAAACAATAATTCACATGGGAGCCTTCCATGGGCCAAATGTAGATTGAAACCATCCAAAACTTAGATCAAAACATTTAACATTATGTCAAGACATTTAACATTTAACATTAAATCAAAATTAAAAGGATAATGTACAACTTCTTTACTCTTTTTTATTAAATCAAAACATACTTCACATGGGAGTCTTCCATAGGCCAAATGTAGATTTAAATCATCCAAAACTTAGATCAAAACATTTAACATTATATCAAAACATTTAAAACATTTAACATTAAATAAAAATTAAAGGGATAAATACATATAACTACTTCTTTACTCTTTTTTATTAAATCAAAACAATCAGAGGGGGTCTGAATCAAAAAAACACAAAAGGGGCCACCCATGACCGGAAAAATAGCCCAGAAGATGCTACCCAATATCGGGAAACTAGCAAACATAGAGTGTTCAGAAGCACAGTGATTGAAAAACATGACAAAAGTTCAAAAAAGCTAAAGAGGACCTGACATCAGGCTAGCTATCAATGTGTGTAGGGGGGTTCTCCTCCACAATTGGACAACTGTAGTCTTCTGGATCATCAACTACTCCCTTGGAGTGCTAGGAGGAGCTCTCTAAAGTAGAAGAGGAGCCAGAGTCGTCTTTGAGATTTTTCTCCACACAGGCCGAGCTGCCACTGCTTGCGCCATCGCTACTGGAGCTCGTCGAGCCGGATTTGACTGGAAGAGCTGCCGACTTCATGGTGTATTGGGGCTGATGGGTTGGGATCGTGGAATTTCTCTGTCGATTACGGGAACCAGAGGCACCTTCATCTTGGGGCTCCTCCTGAAAAAAGACAGAAATGGTCATCGTAATTGGAGGCCTGACCATAGCACTGCTGAAGTGGAATTGTGAAACACTGCTTACCGAAGGAGGGTGCCCGCCTGTGTTATGGATTGAAAGAGTTGGGCAAGAGCCAGCACTCCTACCCCCTCCACCCCTACCCCCACCTCTCCTTCTACAACGCATCCGTTGTCTATGCATGGGGTCTTCCATAAGCCAAATTTAGATTGAAACCATCAAAAACTTAGATCAAAACATTTAACATTATATCAAAACATTTAAAACATTTAACATTAAATCAAAATTAAAGGGATTTACATTTAAAACATTTAACATTAAATCAAAATTAAAGTTATTTACATTAAATGTAGATTAAAATGGTATCCAAAACTTAGTTTTGAAAACTTTTTGATTATATCACAACATTACCTCACATCATTAATGTACTTCAACCATCCAAAAATTGGGTTTTAAAAACTTTTTGATTATATTGCAACATTACTTGACATGTCATCCAATTGTAGTTCAACTATCCAATAAAAACATTTAATATTATATCACATGTGCCAAATGTAGATTGAAACCATCCAAAACTTAAGTTTTAAAAACTTTTTGATTATATATCGTGCAACATTACTTCACATGCCATGCCAATTATAGTTCAACTATCCAATATAAAAATTTAACATTATACCACATGTGCCAAATTTATATTGAAACCATCCAAAACTTAAGTTTTAAAAACTTTTTGATTATATGTCGTGCAACATTAAAAAATTAAATATTTAAAACATTAAATATCACATGCCAAATGTAGATTGAAACCATCCAAAACCTGAGTTTTAAAAACCTTTTGATTATATCATACATAACATTACTTCACATGCCATGCCAATTATAGTTCAACTATCCAATAAAAACATTTAACATTATATCACATGCCAAATCTAGATTGAAACCATCCAAAACTTACCTTTTAATTTTGTCAAACCAGGAGGTAACTCCTCAAATCTGCAATGTATATTAGCTGAAGAATGTACATTCTTATATAGATGGCAGGTGAGGCTATTGGGATTCAGCTCCCAATGACTCTTGACCTTCCTTATTTCCTAATAACAAATAATATACAAAAATAAATGTGCACACCCATCCATAGGATTAGGTGTCAACATTCCCCCCTTTAATCCGAAGGGATGTTGGTGAGTCCAAGCATCGATCTGAACTTTTCAAACTTTTCTCTTCCAAGTGCTTTGGTGAAGATGTCGGCAGTTTGCTCATTTGTGGAACAATGATGTAGATGGATGGTTTTGGCCTGAACATGATGTCGAATTAGATGGTACTTTGTATTGATGTGCTTTGTTCGATCATGGAACTTTGGGTTCTTGGCCAACTTTATTACAGAAGTGTTGTCGATCATGAGTGGAGTGGAGTACATTTGTTTCATCTGCAAATCTTCCAGGATTTTCCGGAGCCACACAATTTCCTTTGTTGCTTCAGCTGCTGCCACATATTCTGCCTCGGTCGTGGAATCTGCTGGAACTGACTGTTTGTGTGATCTCCATGAGACAGCTCCTGATCCAAGACTCATGGTGTAACCTGTAGTAGACACCCATGTTTCTTTGTCACCATCAAAGTCTGAATCAGAGTATCCGGTCAAGTTGAAGTCGCCTACCTGTGTATATTTGAGTCCAAAGTCTTGAGTCCCCTTCAAGTACCTTAGTACTCTTTTTGCAGCAGACCAATGTCCTTCACAAGGTTTTCGCATGAACCTTGAGAGGATTCCAACAGCAAATGAGATGTCAGGTCTGGTGGTGGTCAGATAGATAAGACTTCCTACAAGCTGTCTATACTTAGTTGCATCCTCAAATTCCTTCCCTTCAACTGATGTGAGCTTCAAGTTTTGTTCCATTGGAGTGCCTAAGGGTTTACAATCATCCATGCCAAATTTGTTCAAGAGATCTCCAATGTACTTCTTCTGAGACAGAAAGATGAATTTAGGATGTTGAATTACTTCAATACCCAAATAGTAATGAACATGACCCAAATCAGTCATTTCAAAACCTTTCTTCAACTCTTTCTTCATGGATGCAATATAGCTCTCATTGTTTCCTATTATCAAAATATCATCTACATATACCACAAGATATACAACTGTTTTTCCAACTTTCTTAACAAACAAAGTTGCATCATCAAGATCAAAGTGTTTGAAATCAAGTTTCAGAAGATGCTCGGTCAACTTCTCATACCAGGCTCGTGGTGCTTGCTTGAGGCCATACAAGGATTTCACAGGTTTGCAAACTTTGTGTTCTTGACCCTTTATCACAAATCCTTCTGGCTGGGACATATAAACTTTCTCCTTCAGATCTCCATTCAAGAACACTGTTTTTACATCCATCTGATGAACTTTCCATCCACTCTGAGCTGCTAAGGCAAAGAGAGTCCGGATGGTGGTCCATTTTGCTGTGGGAGCAAACATTTCTTCATAATCAATTCCTTCCTTCTGTGCGAATCCTTTTGCCACAAGCCTGGCCTTGTGCTTGTCAAGTGAGCCGTCTGCTTTGTACTTGTTCTTGTAGACCCACTTACAGCCAATTGGTTTCGTTCCCAAAGGCGGATCAACCAGCTTCCAAGTGCCATTCTTTATCAAGGCATCATACTCCTTCCGCATCGCTTCTTTCCATTCATCATGAGAAGCGGCTTCTTTGAAGGAAGTTGGTTCATGATCTGTAGACAAACTCAATTCACAGTTATAAGCAATATCCATATCAACAGGGGAATCAGAATTATCTACATCACCTTCGATTTCTTGAGTGGAACTTCTTGTTCCTGTTTTTCCAACCTCATCAGGATGAACATCCTCCATTGTCTTTGTCAGCCATTTGGGGGGACCTTTCTGAGATGGCCCAGGCTGGTCACTTGACTGAGTTGGGATTGATTCAAGATTCAATCTCCCAATTCTGTCAATCACATCATCCAATGTGTCATCCGTGGTTGTTTCTTCATGTGGGGGAGAGTGTGGTAAAGGAAATGATTCCACAGTTTTATTCAATATCGGAATCCCCCCTTCAAGGTGTGGAATCACATTATCAAATTCTTTGAAAGACTTTGCATGTGTGAATCTATCCAGGCGATCAAGTTGCCGCTCAACAACCTTGTCACTCTTGGATGATTCAAGAAATATGACATCTCTTGCTATCACAAACTTTTTATTTGCTTCATCATAGAGACGATATCCTTTGGAGGTATTGGAGTACCCCAAGAAGATACATTTTCTGCTTCTAGCACCAAGTTTTTTCCTTTGACCCTTGGGTATCAAGGCATAACAGGTGGACCCAAAGACCCTGAAATGCTTTACCGAAGGAATGTGGCCATACCACATTTCAAAAGGAGTTTTGTTTCTAATTGAACTTGAAGGACACCTATTCTTTATGTAAACAGCACATAGAACTGCATCAGCCCAAAACATTAATTTTACATTCTTGAAAAATAGCATGGAGCGGACCATATTTAAGATGGTTCTGTTCATTCTTTCAACTACACCGTTCTGTTGTGGATTATATGGCACAGTGGTTTGATGTTTGATTCCATGTTGACGAAGATAATTTTCAAATTCGTTTGAAGTGTATTCTTTTCCATTATCAATACGTAGAGAGCCAATATGTGTTTGTGCATCATTTTCAATCCATACATGAAAATTCTTGAAAGTTTGAAAAGCATCAGACTTATTCTTCAGTAAGTAAATCCAACACATTCTGGTGTAGTCATCAATAAATGTCATCATGTATTTGTTTCCATTTGCAGAAGCAATAGGCATAGGGCCACATAAATCCGAATGAACAAGTTCAAGTTTCCTATGTGCTCTTGAGTGTGAATCATGAAATGGCTGTTTGCTATGCTTTCCTAGAATACATGCATCACATTCCTTAGGTTTTCTAGGAATTGTAGGCAGTCCATCAACACCATTTTTCTTCAACAAACGAAGGCTGTTATAATTTAAGTGTCCAAATCTAGCATGCCATAAAAGACTTGATGGAAATGTACCTTCATCATGATATGAACTGAAAGCAAAGTTTTGAGCATGAGCAGATGAACCTTTCAGCTTCAAGAGTCTCCCTTCTTCTATTCCCTCCATGACAAGTGAGTGATTTGATGCTTTTCTGACCTCTGCCTTGCCATCAAACAAGTGAATTGAGTGTCCTTGCTGCCGGATTTCGACCAGGGACAGCAAGTTTCTCTTCAACTCAGGGAGGTATAGAACCTCATGTAGGATATGATCAGGAAGACCAGGCAGTTTAAGCCTGACTGTGCCAAGCCCCGATGGCTTGAGTTTGGATTTATCTGCGAAATATACTGCTCCATCAACTTTGTCAGTGAATTCTTCAAAAAAATCTTTTCTAAATGTCATGTGACATGTTGCTCCCGAATCTAGCAACCAATCATCTCTCCATGAAGTAAATGAAACATCAAAGAGGTTTTCAGTTACTCCATTGTTACAATGTGCTAGAACATAGTGAGCGGATTCAGGTGCTTTACCTTTTTCTTTGTCATTGGTTTTACCTTTGTCTTGATTTCTGTGCTGCTCAATTTTGTTCCATGGTGTTCTGCATTTGGGTGCATCATGTCCATCTCTATTGCAGCGTGTGCAATGAAGATGGGATTTGTTAGCTTGTCTGCCCCCCCTTTCTGTGAAGTTCCTTCTTCCTCTTCCTCTTCTGCCACCTCTTCCTCTGAATGAATCTGGAGCATGATTCTTTTCTCTATGTGCCAAATATGCAGCCTCTTCGGAAGATGAAGGGACTGTCATCTTCCCAAAAGCTTTCTCTCTTTCTGCAAACTTCTGCTCAAGTTTATCAAAGGTGATTTGTTCAAGGTTTCCACTCGCTTGCAAAGACTCAAGATAATGTGAGTAAGTCGGATATAATGCCTTAACATATGCTATGAGAGGTATGTCCATTTTTACACCAGTGTTTTGAATGTCCTGCATTATAGATCTTATTTCTGAAGCTAAAGCAAGGGGATCATCATTCTTCATTTCAAGACTGAACAGCTTAACCATCAATTGAACATTTTCTAATTCTGAGTGTGAGTCATAGAGTTCTTTTAGTTTCTTCAAGGCTTCATAGCCATTTGAGAATGATGAAATATGGCGACTCACCTCTTCACTTACTGAAGCTGCAATCAGGGCATAGGCCTTGCAGTTCTTGTTTTCCCAGATGGCAAGCTCTTTGTCTGAAGTGGGCTTCTCTGGTGGATTTTCTGCTTGTCCTTCACAGATTCCTCTCCACAGCTCATTAAAAATGAGTGTGTGTTTAATCTTTCGAGACCATTCAAGATAGTTCTCTTTGCCAGAGAGAACTATCAAAACAATAGAGATGAGAGAATGCATTAGACTGCTGGAAAAAATCTTCTGAAGAGGAAACAAATTCTGCTATAAAAACTTCAAACTCTTGAAATATTTCAAATACAGGGGCAAAAACTCTTGCTGGAAAAATTTTCTGAGTTAAAAACTCTTTCTGGAAACTATATCTGCTCATAAAACTTTACTGGAGACTGAATTTTTAAAAAACACTCTATGCTAGAGACTGAATTCTGCATAAAAAAAATGTATTTTTTTTTTGTTTTGGGAAAAAATGTATGTGAAAAAAGGTGAATGGTTTTGTAAAGGGTGGAATTTTCAAAGGTAGGGAGGGAAATTATGAATGGAGGGGGCAGAAATATTTATGGGGAAAAGGTTTTGAAGGATGGGGCGCATTATGAAAGGGAGGGGGGGCATTATGAAAGGGAGGGGCGCATTATCAACACAAAAATATATAACAAATATATAACTATTATATAACAAATATATAATAGTTGATACCACGCAAGCGTTATTTTGAACTAACTACTCGCACAAATACATCGTTTTAATACAGAGCTCGCAGGTCGGGAATGCAGAGATAAAAGGAGGGACTGCTGCGTATTTTAAACAAATACAGCGTTTTAAATGAAATGGACAGTATATATAATGACAATACCACGCATATGACAATATATAATGGGCAGCGTTTTAAATGAAATGGACAGTATATATAATGACAATACCACGCATATGACAATATATAATGGGCAGCGTTTTAAATGAAATGGACAGTATATATAATGATATAACAACTGTGCGTAGTATTACGACTGTGCGTAGTATAACAACTGGGCGTAGGCCTGGAGCAGAGGGATACAACTGTGCGTAGTATTACGACTGTGCGTAGTATAACAATTGGGCGTAGGCCTGGAGCAGAGGGATACAACTGTGCGTAGTATTACAACTGTGCGTAGTATAACAACTGGGCGTAGGCCTGGAGCAGAGGGATACAACTGTGCGTAGTATTACAACTGTGCGTAGTATAACAACTGGGCGTAGGCCTGGAGCAGAGGGATACAACTGTGCGTATAGACAGATGGTGATATGACAGCGTTGTAATAACACAGTGGTGAATGCGTGAGGGCGTAGAGCTTTGACACCAGCGTGGGTTGTAGATTGATAAGGGAGTTGAAGCTGCGTAGAGTGGGAGGCGTGTGGAAGATAGGGAGCGCTGTTGTGAGTGCTGCAAGCGATGGGAGCAGGCCGTAGGCCTATGGGTGAGGTATTGTATTGCTGTGCGTAGGGAGAAAGTGAGGAAAGGAGAATGAGGAGGCCCAAAAGGGCGTTACGTAAAAAAAATTTGAATTTGAATCTGCAAAAGACAGTTGCAGGACTGCTGGACTGGCAGAGCCTGCAATTTGCAGATTGAGAGAGCCTGCAGTCTGCAGGAGCTGGAGCTGCAAATGTCAGTGCTATTTAGGGAAAAAAAATTGCAGAATAACAGTCTAGCAGTTAATGAGCAGCAAAAACATTAAAAAATATTAACTGAGCAAAGGGTAGGGAGTTACACCACAGGGCATAAATGCCAAATGTGGAGCTGGCTCTGATACCATGTCAAACCAGGAGGTAACTCCTCAAATCTGCAATGTATATTAGCTGAAGAATGTACATGCTTATATATAGATGGGAGGTGAGGCTATTGGGATTCAGCTCCCAATGACTCTTGGCCTTCCTTATTTCCTAATAACAAATAATATACAAAAATAAATGTGCACACCCATCCATAGGATTAGGTGTCAACAAATTTAACAAAAAATTATTAGATCACAACATTACTTCACATTCACATGCCAAAAGTACTAAAACCATCCAAAACTTAACTTTTTCAAGCGAAAAAAATTATATTAACACTGTAATAAAATATGTCCAAAAATTGTAGATCTCACAAGTATCAAACTATATCAAGTTATATATATATATATATATATATATATATATATATGACAGTGCATATAGATAATATATAAGAAATAAAATTTAAGACTATCTAAATCTTGAAATCAAATCTACAAATCATGTCCATCAAAGAGAGATGGATCTAGCGTCTTTCCTTTCAGGGTCTCAATCCGTGCACTATCATGTGAAGTATGGGAAACCTATACACAATGCACATGTATATGAACATTAAAATTTGATGTTTTAAAAATGAGTGAGAATATATATATAACTTCAGGTAAAAAATATATATATATAAAAAAAACATGCAATACCTCATGAGGTTCCCTCTCCATTTGTTCACATGCTACAAGTCCCCCCCCCCCCCCATGGGAACATCTGCAATGGTAAACTGTACAATATATAGGTACATTTAAATATATATATATATTAAAAAAATTCAAATGAAAATGCACGTGTACATATATAAACTTATTTTCAATAATATTAAAAAAAATGTTAGACAACTTGTTCAAATGGTTGAAATGGTGTGGATGTTTCTATCTCCGTCACTAGAGTCCGTGGATTAAAGAAATCTTCTATAGGAACCTAAATTCAAAAATTTTAAAATAACTCATGATATATATATATATATATATATATATATATCTCAATTTTTAATGGAAATTTTTGAGGTGTAATATATATATATATATATATAACTTAAACATAAATTTTAAAAGTGAAAAATTGTCCATACTTGTGGCTCATCTCCTAAGGAAGTAGAAGGTACATATCCCAAGGAAGAAGAAGGTACCGCCATCCCAAAAACATTGGACGGAATCGGAATCTGTTAAAACATTTTATCATTATATATACATACATGTACATGTGTGCAAAATTATTTATTTTAAACATATCACTTAAAAAACACTAACATTTTCCAACATGTCTTGATGGTGAGACCCATCTGCATTTTTTGAACCAGAGGTCCCGAACGTGATATTAACATTTTCATCATTCATCATGTGTGACAACTGCAAATGGTGTTTTAACATATAATGATACATTTTTTTTAGATTAATGTACATACAAATAAGTGTATACATGTACATGCACATGTATTTATTACAAATTTTACACATGTATACATGTTAAAATAATTGAACTCTAAGGTCATTAACATATACCATTCCCGTGCCCTCTTCCTCATGAAGAATTAGGTCTTGAAAACCATTGTGACAATTTTTTGCATATATTTGGAGATCTTCAACATTAATGTTGTCAATCTCTTCATATGTACAACACACAAAATTGGCACGTGCATTTTCATGTGCTCTTTGTCGATTTAGAGAAACATCGACTCCACCCAATCTGTTGTAAACATTGTCGATCATGACATCCCTTGCTTCTCGACTTATTTGAGAAGTCGCATCCATCTCTGACCACAGAGCTTCGACCCGAAAATGTCAACTCACCAATGGCGGCTCAAGGCGAGGCAACTCCACATCTTGCTTAGCGCCCTTACGGTCATCCAATCGACCTTTCCCTGGACCAAATGTTTTTGACAGAAGGTCATTGTAGTTGGGTTTCGTATCCAAAAAAAATTATACGTAAAACAATTGTGCAAAATAAATAGGAACCTCATCGTTCCATGGGAGCCTTCCATAGGCTGTAAGGTGCCTATCATACAAATAGTGAGCTATATTTGGGTGCTTGAAATATTGCACCTTCAACATTTTTCTTTTCGGCCCTTCCTTGAAATTAAACATTGACTTCACCATAATTTTTGAAACTCTTTGTTTTACATCCTCCCATTTATCGGGACCCGTTACTGTTTCCTTTCTCTTTCTCATCACTTCTACAAATGTATCAGTCATTGGCCCAAGCTTTTTGTACACATTTACAAGTTCGCGCAATGAATGTGTAACTATTTCAAGGCTTTGTCGACTCTCATTAGGTAGAGTCAAAGCCACGAGATCTCTCTGCAATTTTGCATGAATTTTTTCACACCTTTCTAAGGTGTATTGCACCATGTTTGTTTCCCATGGTATATCAAAAATGTTAGCTGGATAAGTTGTGGTGGGTAGACAACCTTCTTCTTGAATGTAGCATTCTGCCCTGCGTCTATTTTGACCAATATTTGGAACATTTTCAGCCTCTGCATCAATATATATGAAATTTTTTATATTATAAAAAAACACATGTAAACAAATTTCTACAAATTTAATGAGAAAAAATATTGAAATTGATGGCAACCTCGACGTGGTTGGTTAGCATCTTCTCCACCCTGAAACGGTTGAGACCCAGAATGATCTTGCTGAGAACCAGCACTACCAGCTGTTGATTGGCCTCCTGTTGGCCGGATAAATCGATCTTGCGGACAGGATCGATCTCCCTAGTGTAAGAAGACAATCTAGCAACAAATGAACAACTAATTTTATCTTTCTCTAAATATATTCATTTTACAAGTAAATGCTATAAAGGTGGCGTTCCTACCTTAGATCCAAACGCTTATTTGCAACCATAGTTCTTCCATCACATCAGTATTTCTTCCATCACAACAATATTTCTTCCGTTGCAAAAATAGTTCTTCCGTCGCAACAATATTTCTTCCGTCGCATGAATAGTTATTCTATCGCAATAATAGTTCATCCGTCGCAACAAAGTGTTGTCTTTTTAGTCACTTGAAAGTGTCGGCTTCAAATATTTACAATCAAAAACAAGAAAATATTAAATATCACCTGTATAACAAATAATTATAAAACATACCTATCATAGTGATCAAGGAATCTATGAAATAAACGATCAAACGAAATCTTATTGAAATAAACAATCGAATGACAATTTATTGAGAAAAACAAACTTGATTGTATTAACTCTGAAATAATAGAAGAACCTTACAACCTTAGCCTTGATGTTGAAGAAGCCTTCCTGGGGTACGAAGTAGGAGTTTCCTCTACTTTGATAAGCTTTGCACTCTTCCTCCAGAAGCACATAGAGGTATGTGATCTTTCCTCACAAAAGCTTAGCAGAAAGGAGTCTAAATCTCAATAGCACTTCACCTCAATCACACACTAAATCTTGAACTCCCTTTGAGGCTACCCAATGCCTCTTTTTAGAGTGTAGATGAGGATGTTAGGGTTCCACCTATGAAGGGATATAATCCTCCTTCAAAGGGATAGGCTCTTCACATCAAGGGGTTAGCTCCTTAACGTGTGGGATGCATGAACCTTACAAGAGCATACTCACCCCCAAAAAATCTCATCCAGAAGCTTCTAGAATTGACCGAAAATTAAATTTTTCACTTTAATTTCTCTCCCTTTTGACTTTGACAGGGGTACACAGGAATTACACAAAGAAAGTGCATTGTGGAACATAGGTAAGCTTCACATTACCTACGTACCCTAGCCAGGAACGCAGGTAAGCATCACATTACTTGCGTACCCAGGGTTTCAGAGTTTTTTATGGTTTTTCTCCTGTTTTTAGGGCTTGACATGAGGAGTAGAGGTTGTAAGACTTGCAGAGGAGGTAAGTATGAGTGACAATGAGCTCATACAGTCAGCAGAATGTCAAGGTGATAGTTTTTAGTGCAACAGATTTCCCCCTAAAGTGCTAAGTCTGGAATATATGAAGATGAAGTCTGTCATATATGAAGAGTGAAGTACTTCATCATTTCAAGGATCATCCTGTGGACACCCCAGTCAGAACTTGCAAAAAAATTCAATGCAAAACATATGTATGTAAAAATATCATCGTTGAGGTAGGCATTCCCATACTCAGATTAAAAATAACTAGAAAACTGATTTAAACTGTTCTTATACAGGAATGATTTTCAATACATCAACAGTATAGACATGTGTAGACACAGTATGGACGCAGCCATCTGTTTATGAATAGTCCACTGTATAAATGAATAACAAAATTCCTCGCAACCTGGATGGTAGAAACTAGATCCAGGGTCTTGATTTCCATTTCTCGAACCAGTCCGACTCTATCCATGTCAATAAATGTGTTGAAGTTGAACATGGTAGAAACCACTTGATTACCAGTCAATAATGTAAATTGTTAACAAGTGTGAGAGTAACCACTAATAATGTCAATGGCTCTCAAAGTAATCAGTACAATCCATGAAATGTGAATAAGTGAGCCGAAGTCGAACATGTCATGGAATCATTCGATCAAAGGTCAATGATGCAACCTATCGTTGAAGGCAAGAAAACTGCCATTGAAGCATGTAGATTTCAAGGTACTGACGATTTCTAGATCAACTTCCTAGATAATGAGTTGTCATCGATAGAAAGTGGTCTGTCATAGGTAAGCCCACAACACGAAATCATAGATCAATTTTTGAATAAATATATTGGCAAGGACTGACTTAGGGATGGTAAAAATGGAAGACCAATATTTTGCAAATGAATAGTTTGTTTGAATCGTCCTCTTGAACACATAACGACACTGCAGATGGTTTGGTGATAATTGATCCAAAGCTAATACCCAGAAACCGGCTGAAGACTTTCAATATGGTTTGATTGAATGTTAGGCAAAGGATTTTCCCAACCCATGTGAACAAAAGTGTTGTGTTCAAGAGTGGTTAACGGTTTTCCGAATAATCAAAACGTAAGAAACAAGTTTGTTTTTCTCTCTTTTCCCCCACCATTTCTGGCAAGTACCTCTTTATTTTTGACAAGCTTGAGGAGGATAACATTTGCTTGTTTATAAGCTCATCCTTCGAATGAGTCCAACTTAGTTTAAGATTCAAACCCTAAGAAGGAGTGGTTTGTTCCTGCTTAAAATTGAATAGGTCCTTTACTGTTAAATTTTAACGAGTACAGTATAGGATAAACTAGGTGTTTTTTCAATTTTAGGGAGTTAGAAGAAAAAACTTAAGAAGACTCCATGGGGGTAATTTTTCGTAAATTTAGTCTCTCGAGCTCGAAAAAAGGATAAAATAATGTGGGAGAGAACTCTATTGACCGTAATTAGTAAACGTATGCCTTTTTCATAAATAGTCCATTTCAGTCCATAAAAGGGGTAAACTTATACTGAAGGGTCGATCATTCATTTATTTTAACGAGTTCGAATAATCAAGTGCTCGACAATGTTTTCATGTTTAGAGAGTTTGAAAAGGGCTTAAAAGAGGACTCCAATGTTTCACTTTTTCGTAAATTTTTTAAAGAGTTTGAAAAAGTGATAAAAGTATGCTCTTTGTTGAAAAATGATAAGTTTTATTGAAAAAATCAATATTCTGCACAAAAACTCGAAACAATTACACATACCTGTTTAAGATAAGTAAAAATGTTTTCCAAATTACCTTTTTAAAGTGAAAAATGAACAAATTAAAAATTCATTTATTCGAAAAAACTTATAAAAAGGACTTTTCTAACTTCATTTTTACTATTTGAATTCAAAGTGAAAAAGTGAGATCTTCTGGATTAAAAAAAAAATCCTGTGAAAATTCTGGAAAATTCGTTCGTCAGAATCAAAAACTGTCAGCTCCAAGTAATCTGTATAAATTTTGGACCATATAAGGGTCCAAGTTGATCTCCTGATATGGCTAGTGAACAGGTGGGACACACAGGACCAGTGCTTCTTGATTGGCGGCCACCAGCTCGAAGTCAAGCTGGAGGACATATATTTTTTGACTAGTTTTTCCAAGAGGGGCGGACACTTATCTCTATTCGGGACTAGACCAGGTGGCCAGTATATTGCTAGTCTCAAAGAAGAGTTTTGCAATGGTTGAGTAGACCCCAAGGATAAATGGATAGATATCAAAACTATCATCCGTCCTGAGTTCAAAGTTATTGTCTTCACTGTTACTAGACTGTACAGGAGTGAAGCATTATGCGTTGCCAATCTCATGCTGAGGGCATTGAGATTGTTAGATTTCTGTTGGCATATTTTCGTTGGTTGAACAACCAACTCTTTGTCATTAAGGATTTTCCATATGGCGAGATGGACTACCGTGGCGACAGAGACATGGCTTTTCCTCCAGGAGAGCAATGGGATGATTCAAGTAAAAATCATTTTCAACACTTTCTAAGTCCTAATTTTTTTGTATTTTAAATCGTCCAACACAAGACGATGTATATTTTGAAACACACTTCTATGCTATGAAATATCACTATTACCAGCTATCTGTGTACATGTTATCGAATGTTGTTTAATTTATTGTTTTGATTATTGCAAATGTATATTTATCATACTAGAAGCACCTGCATCTACTAATGTATTTAAATGTCTTGGAATATGCTGATATTCAATGTAATCAAATTCACGTTCCAAGAGACGAACTCTCAAAAATAACCTTAAAAACACTGGATTCCTAATGGTGTACACCTTGTTAAGCTATAATACAACGAGTTAAGAGTCCAATCTAACAATCAAACTCTGAATCCCAAATGAGATGGATTCAGATAATAACTCAATCACTACACTATACTCTGCAATGTTATTCGTTGTTTGACCGAGGCTTACCCCATGCATAGACACTAACTCGTCAAAGGGTGAATAGATAACCCAAGCTACGGAAGAAATGTTCCATGTACTACGACAAGAACCATCAGCAAAACCAATGTATGTATGAAGAGACGTCGACATCTGCAATATCAAAAGTAAAACTCAGATAAGCAGGAATAATGATAAGAGCACACTCTAAACTAGGCACGATTTCTAATCTAAAACACACCAACAATAAAGAAACTAATCTAGTCAAAAATCTCCACACCAAATTTAAGCCTAATATCTCTTCAGGTAAAGCCCATTTCTCGGTTTATCAAAAGGGACACCGTTGAAATCTATCAGCTCATAGGCCCCTTTTTCCAGCCTTTGCTTAACAATGAAAGGACCATGCCACATAGGCACAAATTTTCCAACCCCTAGCTTATCGTTGGCTTGATCATACACTAAAACTAGGTCTCCTTCTGAAAAATTACGAGGTGTGACATTTCTGTCCTACTGAGCTTTCATTCGTTTCGCATGAGCTTCGTTTGCTAGAGTAGCAGTTTTTCGATTCTCATCTAGCTAAGCTAAGTACAAAAAACATTTCTCCTCTTCAGAAGTAGCTGGGAGTAATTCTATGGATAATTTTAATGACGGAATTTTGAATTCAATAGGTAACACAGCTTCCAAACCGTAAACCAATTGAAAAGGAGTGAAACTAGTTGATGCTTTTACTGAGGTCCGATATGCCCAAAGTGCTAAAAATAACATGGAATGCCAATTTTACTTATGAATACCAATGATTCTTTTAATCATAGTGACTAAAACTTTATTGATATCTTCAACTAGACCATTAGCCTGCGGGTAATATGGAGTAGAATTATCATGACACAGGCCAAGTTGATATATCAATTCAGTCATCATGATATTTCGAAAATGACTTCCATGATCTGTAATAATGGCTTGAGGAACACCGAATCTAGCAATTCTATGATTGAACATGAAAGTTGCAGCAGTCTTGCCACCTGCCAAAAATGTAGACATCGCTTCGGCCCACTTAGTAAAATAATCTACTGCTATGATAATATACGCATGCCCCCTGGTTGAGTGAGGGTTACATGTAATAAAGTCGATACCCCACTTTTCAAAAGGACTGATATTAATTATAGGGTGAAGAGGAGCAGGTGGTGCACGCATTTTACGATCAAAGACCTGATAATTGTGGCATTTTCGGACTGCATAGATACAATATTTGAATAAGGACGGCAAGAAATAACCAGTGCGCAATATATTTTGGGCTGTGGCATACCCAGACATATGACCGCCACATGCTCGAGAATGGCAGTCATTTAGAACCTTCTCAGCTTCTTCATGAGTAAGACAGCGTCGGAAAACAAAATCTGCTCCACAACGATAGAGTGTGTCACCAATAATATTGTATTGTTGGGACTGGAAACATATTTTCCATCGCTAAGATCATGAAATTTTAGGCCGAAAATATTGGGTTTAGAGATAAACAATAATATCTCCATACCAAGGATCGAAGGAGCTTATGGTGCTGAATTTTCTAACTTCATTTTTACTATTTGAATTTAGAGTGAAAAAGTGAGAGCTTTTGGATTAAAAAAAAAAAAAAACTTCCTGTGAAGATTCTGGAAAATCCATTCGTCGGAATCAGAAACCGTCAGCTCCAAGTAATTTGTATAAATTTTGGACCATATGAGGGCCCAAGTTGATCTCTTGATATGGCAAGTGAATAGGTGGGACACACAAGACCAGTGTTTCTTGATTGGTGGCCACCCGCTCAAAGTCGAGCTGGAGGACATATATTTTTTGACTGGTTTGTCCAAGAGGGGCGAACACTTATCTCTATTCGGGACTAGACCAGGTGGCTAGTCTGTTGCTAGTCTCAAAGAAGATTTTTGCAATGGTTGAGTAGAACCCAAGGAAAAATGGATAGATATCAAAACTATCATCCACCCTGAGTTCAAAGTTATTGTCTTCATTGTTACTAGACTATACAGGAGTGTAGCATTACGTGTTTCCAATCTCATGCTGAGGGCATTGAGATTGTTATATTTCTATCGGCATATTTTCGTTGGTTGAACAACCAACTCTTTGTCATTAAGGATTTTCTGTACACCTGGATGGACTACCACAGTGACAGAGACATGGCTTTTCCTCCAGGAGAGCAATGGGATGATTCAAGTAAAAATCATTTTCAACACTTTCTAAGTCCTAATTTTTTTTTTGTATTTTAAATCGTCCAACACAAGACGATGTATATTTTGAAACACATTGCTATGCTATGATATATCACTATTACCGGCTATCTATGTACATGTTATCAAATTTTGTTTAATTTACTTTTTTTATTATTGCAAATGTCTATTTATCATACTAGAAGCAACTGCATCTGCTAATGTATTTAAATGTCTTGGAATATGCTGATATTAAATGTAATCAAATTCACGTTCCAAGAGATGAACTCTAAAAAATAACCTTAATAACATTGGATTCCTAATGGCATACACCCTATTAAGCTGTAATACAATGATTTCAAAGTCCAACCTAACAATAAATCTCTGAATCCCAAATGAGATGGATTCAGATAATAACTCAATCACTGCACTATACTCTGTAATGTTATTCATTGTTTGATCGAGGCTTACCCCATGCATAGACACTAACTTGTCAGAGGGTGAATAGATAACCCAAGTTGTGGAAGAAATGTTCCATGTACTATGACGAGCACCATCAGCAAAACCAATGTATGTTTGAAGAGACGTCGACATCTGCAATATCAAAAGTAAAACTCAGATAAGCAGGAATAGTGATAAGAGCACACTCTAAACTAGGCACGCTTTTCTAATCTAAAACACACCAACAATAAAGAAACTAATCTAATAAAAAATCTCCACACCAAATTTAAGCATAATATCTCTTCAGATAAAGCCCATTTCTGGGTTTATCTAAAGGGACACCATCGAAATCTATCAGCTCATAGGCCCCTTTTTCCATCTTTTACTTAACAATGAAAGGAACATGCCACATAGGCACAAATTTTCCAGCCCCCAGCTTATCGTTGGCTTGATCGTACACTAAAACTAGGTCTCCTTCTGAAAAATTACGAGGTGTAACATTTCTGTCGTACTGAGATTTCATTTGTTTCGCATGAGCTTCAATTGCTAGAGCAGTAGTTCGTCGATTCTCATCTAGCTGAGCTAAGTACAAAAAATGTTTCTCCTCTTCAGAAGTAGCTGGGAGTAATTCTATGGCTAATTTTAATGACGGAATTTCACATTCAATAAGTAACAAGCTTCCAAACCGTAAACCAGTTGAAAAGGAGTGAAACCATTTGATGTTTTTACTGAGGTCCGATATGCCCAAAGTGCTGAAAATAACATGGAATGCCAATTTGACTTATGAATACCAATGATTCGTTTAATCATAGTTACTAAAAATTTATTGATAGCTTCAACCAGACCATTAGCCTGCGAGTAATATGGAGTAGAACTATCGTGGCGCAGGCCAAGTTGAGCTGTCAGTTCAGTCATCATGATATTTTGAAAATGACTTCCATGATCTGTAATAATGGCTTGAGGAACACCAAATCTAGCAATTATATGATTGAACATGAAAGTTGCAGCAGTCTTGCCGTCTGCCGAAAATATAGGCATCGCCTCGACCCACTTAGTAAAATAATCTACTGCTAAGATAATATACGCATGCCCCCCAGCCGAGTGAGGGTTACATGTAATAAAGTCGATACCCCACTTTGAAAAAGGACTGACAGCAATTATAGGTTGAAGAGGAACAGGTGGTGCACGCATTTTACGATCAAAGACCTGACAATTGTGGCATTTCCAGACTGCACAGATACAATCTTTGAATAAGGACGGCTAGAAATAACCAACGCGCAATATCTTTTGGGTTGTGGTATACCCAGACATATGACTACCACATGCTCTAGAATGGTAGTCATTTAGAACCTTCTCAGCTTCTTCATGAGTAAGACAGCGTCGGAAAACAGAATCTGCTCCATGACGATAGAGTGTGTCACCAATAATATTCTATTGTTGGGATTGGAAACATATTTTCCATCGTTGAGATTGTGAAATTTCAGGCTGAAAAGATTGGGTTTGGAGATAAACAATAATATCTCCATACCAAGGATCAAGAGTACTGATCAAAAACAAGGATTCGTCCGCAATGGGTTTCTCCGCAACAGTTTCAGTATCAGTAGACGGGAAATCACACATCAGTTTTGCAAAAACCAAAGATTTATTTGCCTTGGATTTTTCAAATTCCAAGTCAAATTCCTACAGGATAACTATCCATTTGGAATACTTTCCCCCTAGCAATTTTTTGGTCAAAATGTACATCATAGGTTTATAGTCAGAAATTACTGTGGTTTTGCGTAATAATATGTAGTGACGAAATATTTGGACAGCTTGAATAGCTTCCAAGTCCAATTTCTCCACATGCGTGTATTTGATCTTAGTCGGATGCATATTTCGACTAAGATAGTAAATCACATGTTAATTGTTGAATTCATCTTCCTGAACTAAAACCATCCCAATGGTGGAATGAGAGGTGGCGAGGTACAAAAAATAGTCCTGGTTGTAATTGGGAGAATGCAATAACGGTGCATGGGTCAACACATGTTTGAGTGCATCAAAATATCGATCAACAATCTCATCCCAAAAGAATGGAACGTTATGTTTTAACAACCTGGTAAAACCCTTTGTTAACTCGGCGTACTTAGGAATGAAACAACGTAAAAAGTTTGCTTTCCCTTGCAAAATTTGGAGTCGATGTAAATTCGAAGGAGGAGGTAGATTTACAATAGCTTCAACCTTCGACGGATCAATGCGAATCCTTACTTTCGAAACAATAAATCCCAGTAAGTGACCCGATTCTAAAAAGAAAACACATTTGTGTGGATTCAGCCGAATTCTATAATGCCTACATCTCATAAAGATAGCTCGTAAATGAGTGAGATGATCAGCTCTACGCGATGAATGAGCAGGTAAATCATCAAGATAAGGCTGCACAATGTGCTTAATGTCATGAAATGCATAAGACATAGCCCTTTGAAAATTTTCCCCAGCGTTCTTCAATCCAAAGGGTAGTTTGCGATAAGAAAATGTTCTCCACAGGCAGATGAAATTTGTTTTAGGTTGATCAGCAGGGAGTATGTTTATTTGATTGTAACTGGAAAAACCATCCATAAAGGAGAAAATTTCACTATAGCAGTCATAACATAAGACCAACTGTGACCCAGGAGAAGGTTGTAATCTAGAGGGGCATCAACCACCTCCACATATAGATTTACGGTTTTGACTTTGACCCCTATAGGTAAATCCTGCAAAATACCAAAAGGATGGAACCCTCGGCCATCAAAAGCCTTTAGAATTGTCAGAGACTGATTGAGTGAAGGAGAACCAAGTGATTTCCAACACTGGATCGACATAATACACATAGAATCTCCTTCATCAATAATAGTCGGAAAAACGGGTCTGTTTTTTACTAATACTAGAATCTGGAAAGCCATTTGATGAGGTAGGTGGGGTGTACTATTCTCTATATCGAATATTATCAGGTTCGAATCTTGAATATCGATAGCTCCTATGGAAAAAAAAAGTAATTTACGTTGTGTTGGGCACGATTGCAGCACTTCCAAAGTTGACATTGCTGAAGGGGAAATAGCTAAGTCCTCAACAATGTTGTAATTCTAAGCAGCTCTCGCATGTGGATTGAAAGCTGATTTATGAAGTACACCTTTAGCTGGTTGTTTGATTAATAAGTCTGAATTGGGTTTCTCAATCTGTAGTGGATCAGAAATAGGAGGAGGTGTAGTTGACGTGTTTGAATTAGAATATTCTGCTTCTTTACCACCAACAGGACTTTTACTACCATAATCTTGCAATTGCGTCGTAATCCTAACATGAGACATCATCATAACGGGTTTTTCTAAGGCGTTCGAGGTAGAACCAATCATCTTACTATCTTGAGTAGGAAAAGGATCCTTCAAGACAGCAGGTTGTTGAGAACCTTTAACGAACTTCGAAACCTCCGCTCGATGCGAGCATTATTTGGTAAAATGATCCTCATCGCAAATGAAACAAGGATAGTGAGGTTTGTGTTTTTCATCATTAGATTCATTTTTATCTGTTTTATCTTTTGAATTTTGTTTTTTTTTATTCTTCCCCTTATTTCTACCGCTATATTTAGATTTGGCCGTAGATGTCTCTACCACATGAATGTCCAGTAGAAATTTCAGCGAAATATTCTCCTTTCAGGGAATCAAGTAAAGTTATTATATGGGAAGAATTATTTGAAGATTTCTTTTTACTTTTAGTACTAACTGAACCAATCATACCATTAGGAGCATGAGACCCTGAAGGAGCTGCAGTTATTTGACCTTGTTTTGGAAGATCAGGGATTTTTTAATGTAAAGTACCTAACTGCATGTAGACGAGGTCAAGGTACTGAGCTTGAGAAATGACTTTCTCTTCAGTAACAACTAATCCCTTAGCTACATCTTCAGTGATTTTTGGTATTAATGATTTAAGGAACGATTCTACCAAAATTTGATCCGGAATGAAAACTTTTACTAGACGCCTTCTACATCGCCATTCGTGAATATGATCACAAATATATGTGGACGTGGATTGTTTTAGTGAAGTCAATAGTTCCGTGCCATTGTCGTATCTAACAGGCAATTGAAAATGAGTTAAGAAAGCAGTTTCTCACTGATTGAAATTATTAAAAGAGCCTCGTGGTAACACAATGTACCATTTGGCAGCAAGACCAATAAGAGTTCGTTGAAAAAGACGTAAGCGAATTGAGTCATTAATTATTGAATTAGACGCACACCAGAGGTGATAAGTCATAACGTGATTTGACAGATCCTCTCCTGAATTACCCTCTAATTTCAATATATCACTGGGAAAATTATGTGGCATTGGCAGCCAATATAGATGATAGTGAATTGGATCATTCGTAAGGCGTGACAAATCAGGTAAATCCAAAGTTGCAATAAATGGCAACTGATGATTAGGGTCACAAAAACCTTGAGTAACAAGAGCAGTTCTGGGAGGAGGATACCCAAGATAACTTGGAATTGGATTTTCATTAGGAATGTTATAAGCTCTCGGGAAACCAGGATTAACGAGACCAAACTATGGTTGTTGAGGCTGTTGATAAGTATAGCCTGGATACAGTTGATACTGATAAATTGGGTTTTGTGCAATGGAACTAAATTGATACTGTCCCTAGTATGATTGATATGTGAATTGCGGTTGAATCGTGACAATCGTACTTGTACCAGCTTTTCTTGTAGGTATATGGACTGATGTCTCAACTTTAGGTTCTGACTGGGGTATAGAGACTTGAGGAATTTGCACGGATGAAGGGATAGAAGAAACTGGAGCTACAGATACTCCAGAAATAGGTGTTATAGGTTGAATAGATGTTGCAGTAGTTGTAGTAGTTTGAGGTGGAGTTTGAGGTGTACTAGGCCTAGGCTGCTGAATAGAACTAGGTGCAGGAATTTGAACAGTAGGCTGGACAGGTCGCTGGGTTGGACCAGAAACCAAAGGTTGTCTAGGTTTACTAGGTAAGTACACATTAGGTTGCATAGTCTGTTGAATTTTTGATGGGTCCCACACCATGTCCATTCCAGGGTATTGTCTCGTAGAAGGTTGTACATATTAAGGACCATAGCCTGGTTGAATGTAGGGTTGATAATTAAGTGGTAAATTTCCAACTCCTTGTACAAATGATTGACCAGAAGACGGTTGAAAACCTTGAATTGGGTGCTGACCTTGAGGTTGATAACCGTAAGACGCGTACTGAATCTGGGGTTGATAAGGACATTGAGGAATATACTGAGTCTGGGGTTGACCTTGGGGTATATATTGTCCTAAAGGTTGATAACCTTGAGGTATGTACTATCCTTGAGGTTGTTCTCCAAAATAATATTGTCCTACAGTTTGTCCTGGGAATAAATTACCCTGAAATTGCCCCCCAGGTGGTAATTGACTGCCTTGAGGTTGCCCCCCAGGCGATAACTGACTGCCTTAAGGTTCCCCCCTAGGCGGTAATTGATTGCCTTGAGGTTGTGCCCCAGGTGGTAACGGAGAACCTTGAGGTTGAGGATTTGGAATATTACCAGACATCAAAAATATTTTCTCTATGTTCGACGTTTCAGTTTCAATTCCATTAAGACTAGATGATAATACTTGTTCAGTTGGTCGAGGAGTTTCTCCTAAGAAAGTACCAGAGAGATCCTGGTACCCCAAAGGAACAGAAGGACCACCGTATAAAAATGTTTCCGGTGTTTGGGAAAACATAGATGACTCTCCTGACATGATCGATGAAGGATAGTAACCTCTAGGCATAGGATGAAAAGGAATTCGAGGTGGTGAAAAAGAAAGACCCGGGTTTTCTAAAAAAATTGTCAAAGATAAATAACAAGCGTCAGTCCTAATAGGGCTGTAGAAAATGGATTCACGCTCCCTAAGATTCAAAGACTGTGGGGATTTAGGAAGAGTTACTTCTTCATCTGGACTGGCAAGTTATTCAATAGAAATGAGGCCAGATGGAAGATCTTCAGTACCAATATTTCTTACCCTAGGTGAAACAAGATCACTAAAAGTTGTAGTAATAAATCTTGAGGATGTTTCCAAAACAGAAGGTTCAGTGTTAGGCTCAGCAATTTCAAGTTCTTCAGGTAGTTCATTGGAAGAAGAAATACTACCAGTAACTTTAGAAACTGAAATCAACTCTTGAATATGCTCTGTTGTGGGTATTTGATGATCAAGATGAACAACTATAGATGAACTTCCGACTTCTATTGATCTAATTATAACGCTACTAGATGATACTAGAGCACGCAGCCCTTCAAGTTGACTTGCTGTATACTCAGGGGGCTTCTCCTGAAGTCTCCGTGACTGTCTTGGTAATTCTGCCATGATTAAATATTAATCAATCACACGCAAACAAAGAAAATTTCAATAAAAACACCTAAATTCTCTAAAGGAACAAACAACTTAATCACATGCCTAAAAAATATAAGAGTTCAAACCATGCATAAATAGTAACTTCCCGTACTAAAAACACTAGTTAGTGATGAAATCCAGCTTAGTAGAAGTTTAATATAGAAAGGGCGGTCAGAACAGTTACCCCGACAGCCTTCTTAATGAAACTGACTGGCACAAGTTTCTTCACATAACCATCTTGCATGAAGAAAACCCCCCAGAGAGTCCAAGTGAATCTAGTCGACGTCTGCTCTAGGTATAGTGAGATCTTTCCTTCACCGTCACCTTAGGAAATAATCTTAAGTTTATGGACACTAAGGTTACCAACAGTAACAAATACAACTGGGGGAATAGTCTACAATCTGATTCCATGCACAAGAGAAGAGTAACAAAGCTCAATCCCCTTGAAGGCTCCTCGACATGGTCAATCTTAGGTTTACCAACAAGTGACCCCAGGCTCCTCTACAATGGTTAATTCGAGGTTTACTATTTGTAATGTGTGCAGATCTTCTATCTTTCCCAATGAAATAGAATTGATTGTCTCCAAGGTTCGAACATGATCTCATGATTAACTCCTTTAAGAGAAGCTTCCCAGATTGTACCAATTACAATTGGATTTATTTCCTACCACAAGATTTATCTACTTGTTTGTTTTTACTATCTTGGAGAGTTAATTACTCCCTACTCCAAGATACTAGCCTAGCTATATTGGTGATAAGAGCCCTAGAAATAGAAAAGATTACTAGATCAATTTTAATTAAGCGTTGTTTTTATGTCTGTTCTTTAATTCAATAGGTATGGAAATGAAACATTGATGGTGTGAAGACTTGACTTCCAAACAAACTAAAAAATTCACCTAAAATGATAAACAATTTTTTTTTCTTTTAATGAAATTCTAGCTAAAGAAAGAGTTCGAGAATGCAATTTCTTTTAAGAGACAATTCTTTCTTTGAACATGAAGAATAAATGGAAGAAAATCTTCTTCTTTTTTCAATAAGAACTCAAAACGAGATAAATAATAAATGTTCACAATAAATCCCTTTCACTTTCAAAACTCGAAACTACAAAAACAAATTTTCTTTCAAAAGAGATCTACAAGTTCTAAAAAGCACTCAAAACTATGAAAAACTAATTTTGAGATCTCCAAACTTTGAAAAACTAATTGAATAAAAGCTTTAATATTTTTTTGAGAATGTTTTTCTTAGTTTTTTAGTAAACTAAGGATTCATTTTTCCAGAATAACAAATAAATAAATAAACATCAAGATATGTTTTCTCTAATAAAAATGAAATTCAGAACTTATAACAAAGTTTGTTCAAAGATTTGCAAAGAGAAAACTAGTTATATTTCTCAGAAACGAATGAATTTCACAACCAATTCAGACTCATCAATAATATAAAAGAGACCAAGGTGATCTAAGGCACTTTTAAGCTTCTAATATTTGGGTCACTACAGAGACAAAGCGAAAACCACTCTAAAAATGAAAAACTTCTAGAAAATCATTCAAAAAAAAGGTGCTATGAAACTCATTCACAAGAGATTTTCGACAGAAAACATAAAGATTTGGGCAGACAAGAGGAATCCTAAATCAAATCTAAAATAAACTGAAAGAATAAATCTAAGTTTTTCAAGACTTTTAATAGGGTCTGGAACAATGTGCAGTCCTGAGAAAAGTTCAAGAAAAACAAAAAAGACTTCAAAAATTGTTGGGAAAAATACTGAGAGGGGGGGTGAATCAGTGTTTAGGGCATACTCAACAATTTTACTTTTTCTTTCTCTAAGACCCATGCACTACTTCACTGAGCCCAACTTGCGTATACATGCAGATATCCTTCATAAAACTCACGTATACACAGAGATCTTATTATGCATTTATTTCTTTACTTAGGTCTATGCATCATTCATTCATCAGATGTTTAGTTAACAGTAAGTATGTGCAGTAAAAACAGTATAAACCATCACACATAAGCATCACACATATGAACACCAGGATTTTAGGTGGAAACCCAAGTCGGGAGAAAACCACCACTGCCATTGTCTCAGCCTTCAATATTTTATTATAGAGAAAACATCTTACAACCATGTACTGGCGCAGACTCATACCAGCACGCAGGCACCCACCTGCAGACGGCTACAACCTTCTCTCGTTTACCAGCCTCTCCTGGAAGGGAGCTACAACCCCCTACTCTCGTTTACCAGCCTCTCCTGGAAGGGAGCTACAACCCCCTGCTCTCGTTTACCAGCCTCACCTGGAAGGGAGCTAAAACCCCCATGATCATAACATCAACTTCTATATACAGAAGATTTCAACCCTTTGACCCAACGCAACCCTTTTTTTTTTTCAATTAATAAACATATTTTTCCCAATTCTACATAACAGAATTTCGAGACCACTGTAATCCAGACTTCAGAGAATTTATGCATTCAATATTCCGTGTATCCTTCTGTGTGTATTAACCTTCAGAAACTCCAATCTTCATATGCACCGGATCCATATGTGTTCTTCAGTAGACATCCGCTAGTTTTTCATCGTTTCTTCTGTTGAAAACTCTTACGACTCATCACCTTTTAGATCAATGTCTCCAAGGGTGCATCATGGACTCAGAATCATCAATTAAGTGCGTTTTCTGTCCATACGGGTATTCCTTAGAGGAATTCCTTCTTCACCAGTGCTCACGCCAAAACCCCTCAATCGAATAATGATATTTTTCCTTTATATAGATCTCCCCTTTCTCAATACCATGAGTCTAAAACCACTCAACCGCTAATGGTATTCCTTTAGTTTATCCCCGGGGCTCCTCAATTTCTTTTTAATTTATTTTATTCAAACGAGGAGATTCAGATTATCTATGTGCGCCCAGCCTTTAACCCAAAGTTTAACCCTTTGGATTTTATAAACAATATCCAACGCTTTTCCATACGCAAGTGTCTTGTTGATGTGGTGAGTTCCGCAAGCGGAACAGCCATACATCTCAATCATTTTTGTATTAATAATCGTGCCAATCCAATTCGAAAACCCTATCCTCCGTTCTTCCATGCACGAATCATCCCAAAGGTAGTCTTTTATCTCCGCCATATAATATTATTTCAATTCGGGGGCTTCCATCACACTTTATAACAAAATGTTCGAATTTTATAACTATAACCCCTCTGTGGGTCCCTGCGGAGGCACCAAACGGTTGATGCTGACTTGGCATGCAGTGCCCCCGTAGTAATTCTCCACCGTTGATTTAGGGTCAGTGCTTGATTTCCTGGTCAACTGCGGGGGCACCCCCTCCAGTTATTTTAAAACTTTACACTGCCCCTGTAACATTACTTTTAATCAAATTTCAATGAACTTTTAACCCAGACTTCAATCTTCAAACAAACTGGATTTCATTCTTTGGCCCCGGGCCCACATCACAGTCGGCCATTTGCGATATGCGATATTGGCGGATCAAACAAAATGACGAAACACATGGATGTGTGATATTGCGATCGTGCGATGGCGCGATGATCGCACATCGCAAACAACGGAACTTGTGATGGCGGAAATAACAAATGTGCGATATTGCGATATTGTGATGATCAGATATCGCAACAATCAACAAACTCTGTCTTGGGTGGAGGGTGATTTTGCGACATCGCAATGTTGCGATCGTGCGATGGTGCGGCGATCGTACATTGCAAATAATCCATATCAACAAGACACTTGAAACTTCAAAACTGCGCTTTGCGATTTGCGCTCAAGTGGTAGGGACCACTTGTCCTGCCGCTTTCAAAGACTTAAAGAACTTCCACTGTTTTATTCAATTTTCTTCATACTTGGTTGTTAAGGGCTTAAACACCCGAAATGACTATTTTTAAATAAAATCTGCTCCTCCGTAGTCTGGAACTTCGACTATCTTCATTTCACTGTAAAATGGCACTGCCCAACACCATAATCAACTCTCCTCTGCAATTTGTGGTTGCGGCCCATGAAAATTCATTCATCCTTACATTTCTCCCATCCTTCTTGAATGTGTGTTGCTGTACACCAAAAATCTGCTGCGCCTTTGTACTCTTTTCTCCCATTCTGTCTCTGCTCCTTTTTTTCTTCCTTTGTTGCTTTTTCTTTAATTCCTCTATTTCATCTGCTACCTCTGCTACCTCTCTCTTTTCTTAGTTACTGTTTCATATGCTCCTTCTTTGCCAATTCCTTTACCATCAAGGACAACTTCATCTCTTAGGTTGTCATCATCTTCATCAAAATGGGTTGCCATCAAGGACAACACTTTGCATCATATTGCCAACAATCACCCCCTTTGGACTTGATGGCAACCACGATGGTGTTTGATCACTACAACAGATTAATCATAACCATTCTTCAAGTACCATGACATTCTTTCCCCTTATTCAAACACCATGTCACTCTCCCCCTTTGACATCAAGGGAAAAGGGCGGATCAAAGCCACCACAAGGTTGTTTTCTCCTCATGTAGATAGAAGAGCGTTGTAGATCTGATGTGCAATGAAGTTACCATGCTCCCCCTGAGTTTATGCTGAATATTCAAACATATATATATATTTTAATGAAGTACATGACTCTATGACCTTCCTATCACCAAGGACTCATACTTACATCAAAGATCCAACCAAGTGGATTTACATATGAGACTCAAATACCCAACCAAGTGGGTTTACACAATTTGACTCAACTACCCAACCAAGAAGGTTTACACATTTTGACTCAAATACCCAACCAAGTGGGTTTACACATTTGATTAAGTCCTTACATGAATGAATATTACAATTTTACATCATAGGTCTCAACATGACCTTTTTATCAAATTACAAATATGACTTTTATGACCAGTACTAGAAAGACCTCAAGAGAGAGAGACCTTATCTCAGAATCATCATAATTCCAACAATGCATTACACTCAGCAAGGCTAATGCTCCCCCTGAAAATGTCCATCCAAGCATCCTTTCCATATGACCAAGGATCCTCCTTAGCTTGTGCAATCTGAAATTCTTTCAATAGCAAGTTATCAGCAACAATCTCTGCATGATCTGTCCTTATCTCTGAATCATAAGACTTCCATCTCATCCATGTGTGAAAACAAAGAATACTCTTCAGCAAAAATCAAACAGGGCTCATCCATAATCTCATCATAAGAAACTATGTATCATGTCATCATCATTTAGAACTGAGAATTAAGCAGATATAATGTTAATAATGCAATCATTAATAGTCAGACTGATGCTCCCCCTAAATCTGTGCTCCTGATTTTTAGCTTGTCATACTATTTTTCTTGTCATAAATGAATACGCGACTGTCTCCACTGTAACTCGCGTCTATACATGGCTTTAGTTCACAGAACCCGCGTATGGAAAGTGAAACATTGAAAACTTCACATTCCTTCATCTCCCCGTGAATTTGTACCACCTGTACCTGTCTTCTTCACATCAGATTCTCTGTCAAAAATAAACATAACCAGAATAGCCAAAACCATCATGGGAATCACCATACATCGCTCCCCCTGTGACGATACATTAATAATCCCTATAATGTATTTGACATCACTCCTGCAGTCATTAAGAGAAGTAATCTTTTAGAAGCGGATGACTGCAGTAAAGTCAATATTCCCTACGTTTCTAACCGGTCCTCCTTCTTTTTCCAACTTTTCTTGAACTTTCTTATTGTGTGCTCGAAGTTCTCCAATTTTTCAGATCTATTCATCCTGCATTATTTTTCTACATGTCCATACTTGTTACAAGTATAGCATCTTATGTGACCAGAAAAGTAAGCATAAGGATCATAATGTGTTGTTCTATTCTTCCTTCTATTGCAATAAGCTGCTTGATGACCATACTTTCTGCATGAAAAACAATATCCCTTGAAGAAACCAGAGTACCTTTCTGTGTAGAATCTGTTTGTTTGTGATTGAAACAATCTGCTTCTGCAATTGGCTGAAACATGCCCATAATTATGACATTTAAAGCATTCAACATTATTGAATGATTTCCTTTGAGTGTTCATGATTTTCGGTTGACTTCTTGTTTCTTTCAACTCTTCTAGTTTTGCATTGACATCCTTTGAATCTTTAGCACTTCCTTGTGAACTAGATTCTCCTTTAACAGTTTCATGAAAACCAAGAACAAGTTTAATAGCAGGAGACCTTTGATTACTAAGAATATTGTCCAGAATCTTAGTACTATCTTGAAACCTCAAGAGTTTATCCTTTTCTTCTAATTTACCTTTGAGAATGTTTACCTCAACCTCCAATTTTTGGGATTGCTTCTTCATGCTTTCTTCGACCCTTTTTCCTTCTTCTACTTGATCATTTAATTTTAATATTTCTTCCTTCAACCAATTTTCTTGATCTTCACATGTTTGTAGCAGTTCTTCATTCTTCTTATTTGATTTTTCCAAATCTTCTTTGAGAGAGATGATTTCTGCTTCAAGTCCTTCCTTTTCAAATGGTAGGGGTTCTTCATTCTTCTTATTTGATTTTTTCAGATCTTCTTTGAGAGAGATGATTTCTGCTTCAAGTCTTTCACTTCGATTGGTTGCATAAACATACAACTTTTGATACTTGTCTATCTGTCCATTCAGTATTTCTTTTTGTTCATTCATTCTAGAGATCATATCTTTGTAGATAGATTCTCTCTTATGAAATTGATTCCAATCATTGCTTTCATCATTGATCTTGATATTTGCTTCTAGACTTATACTGTTACTTTCACTGTCTTCACCATTGCATGCACAAGAAAGTGAATCACAAGAACAACAATCAATACCTGTTTCATCTTCTCCATTTTATGCTGCACATGTTTTCTAAGATATCTTCTTTTGAGTAGCCTTCTTCTTTTGCTTCTTTTCCATGAGTACTAGCAGATCTTTGTCAGAATCTTCTTCATCCTCATTAGATACTTCATCAATATCTTCATTTGCGTAATAACTCTTTCCCTTTTCAAATTGTTTCCCTTTATTATGATTTTCTTTATAAGGACATTTAGCAGCATAATTACCAACTCTTCCACAATCAAAACACTTGAAGGGTAGCTTACCTTTGAATCTTCCAGTACCTGGTTGGAGTCTCCTTACAAAATTTGCTTCTTCTTCTTCTGATATATAACTTGATTCCTTGACAACTTCCTTTTCTTTTCCTTTTGCACACGCCTTAAAATAAGCTTCTTTGATTTGAGAGGGACCTCCTTGTCTCATTTCATAAGCAGTCATAATACCATGTAGTTGAACAATAGTAAGAGTTTGTAGATCTTGCCTTTCTTCAATAGCTAATACTTTTGACTCAAATTTTGAAGTTAAAGATCTTAAGACTTTTTCCACCAGAGTAGTATCAGTTGTGGTTTCACCCAAACTTCTCATACGATTTACAATATCATCTAGACGTAAAAATAAACTCGCAATACTCTCATCACTATGCATCCTTAAATTTTCATATTCAATTCTGAGAGTTTGGAGTTTTGCACTTTTTACCTTTGCATCTCCTTCATAGCTCAGAATGATTTTGTCCCATATTTCTTTTGCTGAATTTAGCGACATCACTTTAGCAAATTCTGGTTCAGACATGCTTCCTAATAAAACATTGATTTCTTTGGCATTGATTTCATATTTCTTCCTTTCTGCTGCATCAGTAGGAATAATTGCCGGATACTGATAACCTCCTTCCACGATTGCCCATACTTCTGCACCAAGACTTTGCAGATATGATTTTGTTTGTATCTTCCAGAATAACAGATTATCTCCATTGAATAGAGGTGGCCTTATAGACATTATGCCTTCATGACTTCCCATTGCGACGGATCTCCTTCAAGCGATCAAGCTTTTCCAGAAGGCCTGCTCTGATACCAATTGTTGGGAAAAATACTGAGAGGGGGGGGGGGGGGTTGAATCAGTATTTAGGGCATACTCAACAATTTTAATTTTTCTTTCTCTAAGACCCATGCACTACTTCACTGAGCCCAACTTGCGTATGCATGCAGATATCCTTCATAAAACTCGTGTATACACAGAGATCTTATTATGCATTTATTTCTTTACTTAGCTTTATGCATCATTCATTCATCAGATGTTTAGTCAATAGTAAGTATGTGCAGTAAAAACAGTATAAACCATCACACATAAGCATCACACATATGAACACCAGGATTTTAGGTGGAAACCCAAGTCGGGAGAAAACCACCGCTGCCGTTGTCTCAGCCTTCAATATTTTATTATAGAGAAAACATCTTACAACCATGTACTGGCGCAGACTCATACCAGCACGCAGGAACCCACCTGCAGAATGCTACAACCTTCTCTCGTTTACCAGCCTCTCCTGGAAGGGAGGTACAACCCCCTACTCTCATTTACCAGCCTCTCCTGGAAGGGAGCTACAACCCCCTGCTCTCGTTTACCAGCCTCACCTGGAAGGGAGCTACAACCCCCCTGATCATAAAATTAGCTTCTATATACAGAAGACTTCAACCCTCTGACCCAACGCAACCCTTTTTTTTTTCAATTACTAAACATATTTTGCCCAATTCTACATCACAGAACAGCGAGACCACTGTAATCCAGACTTCAGAGAATTTATGCATTCAACATTCCGTGTATCCTTCTGTGTGTATTAACCTTCAGAAACTCCAATTGTCATATGCACTGGATCCATATGTGTTCTTCAGTAGACATCCGCTAGTTTTTCATTGTTTCTTCTGTTGAAAACTCTCACGACTCATCACCTTTTAGATCAATGTCTCCAAAGGTGCATCATGGACTCAGAATCATCAATTAAGCGTGTTTTCTGTCCATATGGGTATTCCTTAGAGGAATTCCTTCTTCACCAGTGCTCACGCCAAAACCCCTCAATCGAATAATGATATTTTTCCTTTATATAGATCTCCCCTTTCTCAATACCATGAGTCTAAAACCACTCAACCGCTAATGGTATTCCTTTAGTTTATCCCCGGGGCTCTTCAGTTTCTTTTTAATTTATTTTATTCAAACGAGGAGATTCAAATTATCTATGTGCGCCTAGCCTTTAACCCAAAGTTTAACCCTTTGGATTTTATAAACAATATCCAACGCTTTTCCATACGCAAGTGTCTTGTTGATGTGGTGAGTTCCGCAAGCGGAACAGCCATACATCTCAATCGTTTTTGTATTAATAATCGTGCCAATCCAATTTAAAAACACTATCCTCCGTTCTTCCATGCACGAATCATCCCAAAGGAAGTATTTTATCTCTGCCATATAATATTATTTCAATTCGGGGGCTTCCATCACACTTTATAACAAAATGTTCGAATTTTATAACTATAACCCCTCTGTGGGTCCCTGCGGAGGCACCAAACGGTTGATGCTGACTTGGCATGCAGTGCCCCCGTAGTAATTCTCCACCATTGATCTAGGGTTAGCGCTTGATTTCTTGGTCAACTGCGGGGGCACCCCCTCCAGTTATTTTAAAACTTTACACTGCCCCCGTAACATTACTTTTAATCAAATTTCAATGAAATTTTAACCCGGACTTCAATATTCAAACAAACTGGATTTCATTCTTTGGCCCCGGGCCCACATCACAGTCGGCCATTTGTGATATGCGATATTGGCGGATCAAAAAAAATGACGGAACACATGGATGTGCAATATTGTGATCGTGCGATGGCACGATGATCGCACATCGCAAACAACGGAACTTGCAATGGTGGAAATAACAAATGTGCGATATTGAGATATTGCGATGATCGCATATCGCAACAATCAACAAACTCTGGCTTGGGCGGAGGGTGATTTTGCGACATTGCGATGTTGCGATCATGCGATGGTGCGGCGATCGTACATCGCAAATAATACATATCAACAAGACACTTGAAACTTCAAAATTGCGCTTTGTGATTTGCGCTCAAGTGGTAGGGACCACTTGTCCTGCCGCTTTCAAAGACTTAAAAAACTTCCGCTGTTTTATTCAATTTTCTTCATACTTGGTTGTTGAGGGCTTAAACACCTGAAATGACTGTTTTTAAATAAAATCTGCTCCTCCGTAGTCTGGAACTTTGACTGTCTTCATTTCACTGTAAAATGGCACTGCCCAACACCATAATCAACTCTCCTCTGCAATTTTTGGTTGCGGCCCATGACAATTCATTCATCCTTACATTTCTCCCATCCTTCTTGAATGCATGTTGTTGTACACCAAAACTCTGCTGCGCCTTTGTACTCTTTTCTCCCATTCTGTCTCTGCTCCTTTTGTTCTTCCTCTATTGCTTCTGCTTTAATTCCTCTATTTCACCTGCTGCCTCTGCTACCTCTCTCTTTTCTTAGTTAATGTTTCAGATGCTCCTTCTTTGCCAATTCCTTTGCCATCAAGGAAAACTTCATCTCGTAGGTTGTCATCATCTTCATCAAAATGGGTTGCCATCAGGGACAACACTCTGCATCATATTGCCAACAAAAATTTTCAAAGAAAAGTAAATCTAAGTTACCCAAGCCCGTAAAAATCAATAAAAAATTAGAAAAAAGAATTTTCTCAAATCAAAACAAATGGAAAATCAAAACAAGTTCTTTCCCGAGCGGAGTTGCCAATTTGTTGGCTGGATAAATCCATCTTGCGGACAAGATCGATCTCCCTAGTGTCAGAAAATAATCTCGCAACAAACGAAGAATTAAGTTTATATTTCTCTAAATATATTCGTTTTACAATTAAATGATATAAATTTGTCGATCCTACCTTAGACCCAAATGCTTATTTGCAGCCGTAGTTCTTCCGTCGCATCAGTAGTTCTTCTGTCACAACAATATTTCTTCTGTCGCAATAATATTTCTTCTGACGCAACAAAGTGTTGTCTTTTTAGTCGCTTGAAAGTGTTGTCTTCAAAGACCTGCAATCACAAAAAAAAAAATATTAAATAGCACCTATATAAAAAATAATTATAAAACATACCTATCATAATGATTAAGGAATCTATGAAATAAATGATCAAACGACAGCTTATTGAAATAAACAACCGAATGACAATTTATTGAGAAAAACAAACTTGATTTTATTAACTTTGAAATAAAAGAAGAACCTTACAACCTTAGCCTTGATGTTGAACAGGACTTCCCGGGGTTTGAAGTAGGAGCTTCCTCTACTTTTATAAGCCTTGCACTCTTCCTCCAGCAGCACATAGAGGTATGTTATCTTTCCTCACAAAATCTCAGCAGAAAGGAGTCTAAATATCAACAGCACTTCACCTCAATCACACACTAAAGCTTGAACTCCCTTTGAGGCTACCCAATGCCTCTTTTTATAGTGCAGATGAGGAGGTTAGGGTTCCACCTATGAAGGGATAGAATCCTCCTTTAAAGGGATAGGCTCCTCACATCAAGGGGTTAGCTCCTTAAGGTGTGGGATGCATGAACCTTACAAGAGCGTACTCACCACCAAAAAATCTCATCCTGAAGCTTCTATAATTGACCAAAAATCAGATTTTTCACTTCACTTTCTCGCCCTTTTGACTTTGACAGGGATATGCAGGAATTACACAGAGAAAATGCGTTCTGGAATGTAGGTAAGCTTCACATTACCTATGTACCCTAGCCAAGAACACAGGTAAGCTTCACATTACCTGTGTACCGAGGGTTTTGGAGTTTTTTAAGGTTTTTCTCCTATTTTTAGGGCTTGACATGAGGAGTAGAGGTTTTAATACTTGCAGAGGAGGTAATTATGAGTGACAATGAGCTCATATAGTTAGTAGAATGTCAAGGTGATATTTTTTAGTGCAACACCTCGAGGGGAATAAATATCACCACCTTCACGCAACTTGCTACCACTCATTGATGGCCCTCTAAGGGGATTTGAACCACCAAAAACCTCTTGAGATGAGAGAGAAGCTTCATAAAAAAATATGAATTTATAATGAATTGAAAAATACATTCATGTGTACATATAAATGCATGTACACATTCAATGATTAAATTGCATGAACCATACCACGATTAGGTGAACCATGGGCATGCTCCATGGATGGCGTAGAGTCCCTTCTCTTCTTAGCTCCTAAAAAATAAAAATTGAAACTTATTAACAACTAATTTAACTCAAAAATTTAATAAAAAATCAATTCCATATGTATACACATGTATGGAGATTTAAGATTATATTTAAATCCCATGAACATCCCCCGATCCCTGATCCCCTATATGGGATTCTATTGATCTTCATCGTTCATCCTCCATGATATATATATCTATTGGTAGACATTTACACAAAATAAATTTCATAAAATTAATGTAATTTAGTGTACACAAATTATGTAGAACACAACTTTCAAAGCACTAATTGATGTGTGAAACTCAATTTAAGCAAAAAAGAAATTATAAAAATGATAAGTTCACCAATTTTCACTTTACATGGTGGGAGCACACTTGGTATAAAATTGAAAAAAAAACATGGTCATTAAAAAAGAAGTGAAACTGCATTTAAACAAAAATTTGTTGAAGTCCCCGCATTTTAATTTTATAAAAATGTGAAGTTCACCACTTGTTCAAAATGTGAAGTTCACCAAGTTGTAGTTTACATGGTGTGGTGGGAGCACATTTGGTATATAATTGAAAAAAACACATGGTCATTAAAAATACGCATTTACAAGTACACAACACACACATATCCAAGATATGTTACAATGTCCATCAATAAATTTTGAAGGAGAGTGCTTCAACACTAATTCATCTTTGATAGATGAATCTTGAATTTTTGAAGAAGAGCATCTCAAAACCAATTCATCTTTGAGAGACGAATTTTGCATTGGAAGTGCTCTGTATAATTCTAATTCATCTTTAATAGATGAATCATGAATTGGCATTGCTCCACGCAATAGATCAGCAGACATCTTATTCACATTTGTATAATGACTTATACTAAAAATTTGAAATTGGCTAACAATATTGTTGGCTATTCCATGTAGTTCATTTAACCTATCCTTATTAACTTGGCACACGCCATTCATCTGGTTGCATAGAAGTTCAGAATTGTTGAAAACTACAATTCCATTTGATCCATACTCCATCATTGTTCCCAAGCCTTCTATCAATCCAATATAATATGCCTCGTTGTTTGTTGTTCTTCTCGGTATATTTGTTTTCCTTTGAACGACTTTGCTAGTCACAATATTGGAAAGTACATATGTAATAGCTGTGTTCCGTGGATTGGGATAGCAAAAAACTTCTATGCTTAATTTCCATTTTTCAACCATATTTAATGGTTTTCTTATCCCTGAAAAAAAAGAAAAAAATTCAATAAAAAATGTATATATGACATGGGAGAAATGACACAAAATGATGAGGTAAATGATGTGCATGGTTTATCCTAAAGTTTGACTTAAAAAGTTTATGGTCTAGAATTCACATCTAAAATTAATGGGAGGAAGCCTTTATTTTGTGGGATAAATTACACATGTACACAGTTTACCTTAAAGTGGTTGTGTTTTATGGATATTATAATGAAGAACTTCTATTTAGATCTATTCGAGAGATTGACTGTAGGGGCATTTACTAGATATGTCACCTTTCATAAAATATGAGATCCAGAGGCTACCTAGCCCTTTACAAACTCTGCCTATAGAACTTTTAGAAGTTAATAAATTTACATTGACAAATTTACTTGTGAGAAACTTTCATTGACAACATATAGAGATTCAACTACGATTGTGAAAAGTACAAGTGGACAATGTATAATTCTACTTAGAAGAGTCTTTGGTTTAATGGTTAAGCAAGAAAGAGTCATTGCTTTCTCTATCTAGAGTAGAAGTGGAATACATAGTAGTTACTTCTTTTTGAGTGTTTTGGATGAAATGGGCTCTGCAAGATATTAAGGTAAATTTCTTTTTGAGTGAGTAGAAGTGGAATACATAGTAGTTACTTCATCTTGAGTGTTTTGGATGAAATGGGATCTACAAAATATTAAGGTAAATCTATATATCTATTAAGTGTTTCAATAGAAGTGTAATAATAATTTCAAAAATAAAATATTCTACTTCCTTCAATCACTATTTACATATCATCATAGATTACCACTTCCTCACACAACAAGTCTTTGAGAAAATAGTAAAGATGGAATACATACCCAAAACGCCTCCTTTTAGAGAAGCATTTGAGTATGTGAGAAACAAATTAGGAATAGTTCTTGTAAATTATCTTGTTAGAGAACCATTTGAACAGGTGAGAAACAAATTAGGGATAGTTCTTGTAAATTATTGTCACTTATTTTACTTCAAAAGAAGACCCTATGAAACTGAGTGAAATATCTATGTGGGAGAGCACACAATATCTAAGGGGGAGAATACAATATATTTGACTTCAAAAGAAGAACCTATGAAATTGAGTGCACTATCTATGTGGGAGAGTACACAATATCTAAGGGGGAGAATATATATAAGGAAGGAATAAAAAGAGTAAGAAAAAGCATATGAGTGTGTCAATAATTTGAAGTAGTCAAGAAAGATAACAAAGGAACATCAAAATTGAGTGCAATATCTATATGATATCTATATGATCAAGTGTCAATAATTTTAAGTAAATAAAGATAACAAAGGACCACCAAAATTGAGTGGAATATCTATATGATTGTGGTAATAATTTGATAATTTCAAGTAGTCAAGAAACATAACAAAGGACCATCAAAATTGAGTGCAATATCTATGTGGGAGAGTACACAATATCTAAGGGGGGCAATACAATATAAGGAAGGAATAAAAAGAGTAACAAGAAGCATATGATTGTGTCAATAATTTGAAGTACTCAAGAAAGATAACAAAGGACCATCATCAAATTCAAATTGAAAGATCAAGTAGTGTTCTTCATGAAGAAGAACATTAACTAGGTTCATCAATTAAAGGGTTCATTTTTTAATGAAAAAAATTTATGAATAATATGGAATGAATCATTGTACATTATGATAAATATTGTATTTAAATGGCATTTTATCTATGAATAAAAAAGAAAATGTGATCATCTCTTCATATATATATGTCTGTGTGTGTGTGTGTGTCAGAGAGAAATAAAAAGCAAAGGTAATTCCACCAAGACTAAAGGAGCATGTCCCAATACATTAAATTATGTCCTAATACATTAAATTATGTTTGGTTTCTAGAAGCATTAATCATGAAGAGTCATGAGATCCACATTTCGACCATACTATTTGCAGGTTAAAGGAGCATGTCCTAATACATTATTATGTTTGGTTTCTAGAAGCATTGATCATGAAGAGTCATGAGATCCACACTTCCATCCTACTATTTGCAAATTCACATTTCCGCCATGATATTTGCAAGTTCTATATGAATATATTTAGTCTAATAACTAATTAGCAAGTTATGATGTCCTAATACATTATTATGTTTGGTTTACATCATACTATTTGCAAGTTCTATATGAAGATATGTAGTCTAATAACTATACAGTATATCCCATATAACATATAACGACCTTTGACAGTATGATCAAAGAGTAAAAAAAACAGAGAGGCCTCCCAGCAAAGTTCCACCTGTTCATCAAGGTATGCAACATAGTGTTGGAAATGAAATAATGACACCACTATACATATGTGAATTTAGATATTAAATTGACATTTATTTCAAATGACATGTGCATGGTTTATCTTAAATTTTGACTTAAAAAGTTTATGCTAGAATTCACATCTAAAATTAATGGGAGAAAGCCTTTAGTTTGTGGTTGAAATGACACATGTACATAGTTTACCTTAAATTGGTTGTGTTTTATGGATATTAAAATGAATAACTTCTATTTAGATATATTCCCAAGATTGGCTGTAGGGGCATTTACAAGATATGTCACCTTTCATAAAATATGAGATCCAGAGGCTACCTGGCCCTTTTCAGACTCTGCCTATAGAACTTGTAGAAGTTAATAAACTTACATTGAAAAATTTACTTGTGAGAAATTTACATTGACAACATTTATAGATTTAACTAGGCTTGTGAAAAGTACAAGTCGGCAATGTATAATTCTACTTAGAAGAGTCTTTGGTTTAATGGTTAAGCAAGAAAGAGTCGTTACTTTCTCTATCTAGAGTAGAAGTGGAATACATCATAGTTACTGCTTTTTGAGTGTTTTGGATGAAATGAGCTCTACAATATATTAAGGTAAATTTATTTTTGAGTGAGTAGAAGTGGAATGTACATAGTAGTTACTTCTTTTTGAGTGTTTTGGATGAAATAGGCTCTGCAAGATATTAAGGTAAATTTCTTTTTGAGTGAGTAGAAGTGGAATGTACATAGTAGTTACTTATTTTTGAGTGTTTTGGATGAAATGATCTCTACAAGATATTAAGGTAAATTTCTTTCTCAGTGTTTTGGATGAAATGGGCTCTACAAGATATTAAGGTAACGTAAATCTCTTTGAGTGTTTTGGATGAAATGGGCTCTACAAGATATTAAGGTAAATCTATATATCTATTATGTGTTTCAATAGAAGTGTAATAATAATTTCAAAAATAAAATATTCTACTTCCTTCAATCACTATTTACATATCATCATAAAGTACTACTTCCTCACACAATAAGTCTTTGAGAAAATAGTGAAGATGGAATACATACCCACAAAGCCTCTTGATAGAGAAGCATTTGAATATATATGTGAGAAACAAATTAGGAATAGTTATTGTAAATTATCTTGTTAGAGAACCATTTGAACATGTGAGAAACAAATTAGGGATAGTTCTTGTAAATTATTGTCACTTATTTGACTTCAAAAGAAGAGCCTATGAAATTGAGTGCAATATGTATGTGGGAGAGTAAACAATATCTAAGGGGGAGAATACAATATATTTGACTTAAAAAGAAGAGCCTATGAAATTGAGTGCAATATCTATGTGGGGGAGTACATAATATATAAGGGGGAGAATAGATATAAGGAAGGAATAAAAAGAATAACAAAAATCATATGATTGTGTCAATAATTTGAAGTAGTCAAGAAAGATAACAAAGGACCATCGAAATTGAGTGCAATATCTATATGATATCTATATTATCAAGTGTCAATAATTTGAAGTAAAGAAATATAACAAAGGAACATAAAAATTGAGTGCAATATCTATATGATCGTGTCAATAATTTGATAATTTGAAGTAGTCAAGAAAGATAACAAAGGACCATCAAAATTGAGTGCAATATCTATGTGGGAGAGTACAAAATATCTAAGTGGGAGAATACAATATAAGGAAGGAATGAAAAGAGTAACAAGAAGCATACGATTGTGTCAATAATTTGAAGTATTCAAGAAAGATAACAAAGGACCATCATCAAATTCAAATTGAAAGATCAAGTAGTCTTCTTCATGAAGAAGAAGCATTAACTAGGTTCATCATTTAAAGGGTTCATTTTTTAATGAAAAAATTTATGAATAATATGGAATGAATCATTGTACATTATGATAAATCTTGTATTTAAATGAAATTTGATCTATGAATAAAAAAGAAAATGGGATCATCTCTTCAAATATATGTGTGAGAGAGAGAGAGAGAGAGAGAGAGAGAAATAAAAAGAAAAGGTAATTCCACCAAGCCTAAAGGAGCATGTCCTAATACATTAAATTATGTCCTAATACATTAAATTATGTTTGGTTTCTAGAAGCATTAATCATGAAGAGTCATGAGATCCACATTTCGACCATACTATTTGCAAGTTAAAGGAGCATGTCCTAATACATTATTATGTTTGGTTTCTAGAAGCATTAATCATGAAGAGTCATGAGATCCACATTTCCATCATACTATTTTCAATTTCACATTTCCATCATGCTATTTGAAAGTTCTATATGAAGATATGTAGTCTAATAACTAATTAGCAAGTTGTGATGTCCTAATACATTATTATGTTTGGTTTCCATCATACTATTTGCAAGTTCTATATGAAGATATGTAGTCTAATAACTATACAGTACAGACCATATAACATATAACGGCCTTTGACAGTATGAGCAAAGAGTCAAAAAACAGAGAGGCCTCCCAGCAGAGTTCCACCTGTTCATCAAGGTAAGCAACATAATATCGGAAGTGAAACAGTGACACCACTGAACATATGTGAATTTAGAATGATTTCAACTCTTTTTTCAACGGAGAAAAAACCCTATTTCATATATTAATAATAGTTCATATACAAAATCCTCTTGATATACCCATAACAGGTTATCAAGTATAAAATATCAGATTCTGTCTCATACAAAAATACATTAGAACAGTATAAAATACAATATGTAGTCACATTACAAAAGATCAGATTTTGTCTCATACAGAAATACATTACAATAGTATAAAAGAAAATATGTAGTCACATTACAACAGTAGATAATTCTAGTTCAATCATTCCAACGTTGAGGAATCGAGAGAAGGCTCAATAATGGAATAAGCTTAATAGTGGTGGTAAAATTCCATGCACAAGGCGAGAATCAGCTAGAGCGGATGAAATTGATGGATCCATAGGAATAGTAACAACTTCAGCAACCGAATGCATATCATACTACCAGAAATTAAACATACACCTTATAGAAAAAGGTAATGAAATTTAAAGCATAATTAACAACATAGATGCTTTGTTTGGAAATTTGGGGTTTCTCGTTTCCACTTGGTTGTAAAGACGGAATTTCTATAGCAATGAGTGCCTTGACTTCTACATGACACCAATCAACTCAAATTAAAACCAAGAAAGGCGCATTTGCAGTAACAGTCCAAAGTTAACATAGAAAAGGAAATCCGTATATACGCAAGTGAACCCCAAAATCTAATGGACTCCCCTAAAGCCCAGGGTTACTTCTTACACATGGAAGGGAAGTGGAGTGCGATTCAAGGCTACAAAAGAGGTGGGCTTGCATGGCAGCGCTGACCAGAAAAAGAGTGGACAAAAGTCTAGTGAGGCTTCTTCTAGCAAGGTCGTAGCCACCAAGTGGTGGAGAACTGGAAGAGGAGACTGAGAAGTAGCTGTTCCCTGGAACTTGTGATTCAAGAGAGGTCACAAAGTGGAAATTTTATGTTTCAATGAGGTCCTTCCATTTCAATAAGGTTATTTTCTCAACAGTGCCCTCAAATATGTGGGACTGACTTAGGCATCTAAGCTCATCGTAACAAGAATGAAACTAGTGATACCAAAGTTGTCGAAAACAATTTATATGAAAAAAAAGAATATTTTGGACTTGGCATGACATGCACTAGGCTTAATTAGTACTAAATGGAACTTGGTGTTTCTCACCATAATTGGTAATGAATAAGTCATGCATATTTCATGTGAATCCATAGATAAAGGTGCAGAGGAGGAGGAGAAATACCTGTTAGTTCACTCGCTTGATGTCGTCGCAGATAATCACCAACAGAGAGGATGGAAGTATCCCCAGACCAACAACAGTGCCGCAACGGATCACTAAACAGAACATCAACACAAAAATGCTCGAAGAAACAATGCTAAGAAACACAGATGCAAGAAACAAATGAACTTTGTGGGCGATATATTTATAATAAATAGTTCGCCGAACTATTTTAAGAGTAAAAGTTCAGCCGAACTAAAATTTTTGCCGAACATTAGTTGCCAGTTTTCCCATCTCTGGAAAAAATTCTATTTTCCCATGCCGGCAATGTGCCATCAATCTAAATGGAAGAACGAGTTCAGCCGAACTTTCTCATAAATTTTGGCAAAACTATCCAATAGTTCGGCCGAACTTTATAAAAGGTTTGGCTGAACTATTGCCGAAAAAATTTTCCACCCACGATTCTCAGAAAAGTGTAACCCAACTTCACATTTCTGCCCAGAAGTATTTTTGACTTTGATAGAGGTTCTTGGATCAAAATGGGTAGAATCTAATTCCTTATTGAGTTTCAACCTTCAATTTTTGATTTCAACTGTATTACAGAGTCTCATTGGTTATGAAATAAGAAATAGGGACTTCTTTTACTTTTCAATGTATATTTGGACAAAAAATTGTTTGAAATCAAGGCACAAAGGGTTTGGTTACCTTCAGAGGGTTTCTGGGAAATTTTGGGATTATTTTAAGTCTTCAAAACTATAATAAACCCAAGTTTCATTTTAAAACTAAATGTCGTATATAAAACAAGGTTTTATCAAAATTTTGATAGGGTTTTGCCTCTTTTTGGACCTTTTTTGCGTAACTAGAAGTTTTCTTGCAGGAATTAGGCTTATAGTGTATTAAATTTATTTATTAATGTCATTTAAAATTGATAACAGGCTCGATTTTCTCGGAAAATACCTGTTTATGCAGGTATGGGTCTTTGAAAATAGGCTATGATGCGTTTTGGATAGGTCTACGGTACCTTCTAAGGTATTTGGAAGTTTTCTTGTACTTTCAGCAATCTTCAATCAATGGGCATAAAAATAGTATACAGGCTTCGTTCTCTGAGTCAGCAGGGAAAATACAATCAGAAAATGCATGAAAAGGGTTTAATGATGCGATTTTGGAGTTAATTAGGCATTTTTAGGTTTAAACTGGCCTGCAATTAATAGCGGTAACATCGGGCAATGGGCGGTTTTCGGGCTTCAAAGGAGAAAAACTATGAGTCATTATCGTATTGATTTTGAGTGGTAAGTGGTTTCAAATGGATCGAATGTGATCCAATGGAGCTAGGCCACGTAGAGGAGAACGAAAAGGCTAAAACAACCTATTTCACATGGAATGGAATGGGTTATCATCGCATGACCTTATTTGCAATATGAGCAGTCGATTGTTAGATCTGGGAGCATGAGTGCGAACAAATGAGATTGGATATGGAGATGCTAAATGTTTGGAGGTGGGTCTGGGGTTTTGGTAATACAGCGGGATAGATTTTTAAATCTTATAAATATAAATTTATAACGTTAAAAACTTTATATTATATGATTGGTCGGGGGGTAAAGTTTTTATTTTTCCAATTAAACATTAACAAATGTTTCGATGATATTTCCATGTGTATGTTTATTATATGGTAAATAAAACATTAAAAAGTGTTTTAATACCATAGGGGGTTGGGATGTTATTATATTTGATACGTTTAAACCTTGTGGGGAAAAAGGGCGAGCATTTATTTTGTCACATGGGATATATAACATAGGTTTGAACTTAAAATAATGGGTTTCAGGGTTATTTATATATAAAGGATTTAATAATATATATGGGAGTGATATAGTTTAGGGATTTAATACTTAAGTTAGAAATTAATATGAAATGGATATCTAACGTATGGAATGAATTAAAATACATAATTTAAAACTAAGTGTAAAAAAATAGGCAATAAAGCATACTTTGTCCCATTTTGATTCTTTACAAATGAACTTAGGATAAAATGAATTTTATAGGTTTTTGAATGTTTTTGAATGAAGATGAAATTAATTATGTATGGTTTTTACTTTTACTAAGGAAAAAGGTGTTTTACTTAGGAAAAGGGATCATAATCTTGGAAAAGGATGAATATGTTGATGAAATGTGTTTTATGTAGGGAATCCAATATTTTTAACCAATCAGTTATCAAGCCTTGGGTCCAGTCCCAACAGAAGTCAGAGAAAATCTCTAAGCCTCTTTAACTGAAGATTTAGAATACTAGATCATTGCGGAGGAGGGGGAATTAGTAATTTTGCACGATGATGCTTTATTACATGCCTTGCACAACTTATTTCTACCTACCCATTATTATTTGTAAAATTTTTTACTTCATTTTCATCGGTGCATTTAAGCTTGCAACCCTAAATCCATTTTTCTTTAAAAAAAATAAAACTATCTAAGTCTAGGGCAGAAATGTGAAGTTGGGTTACTTTTTTGTGAGAATCGGGGGTGGAAATTTTTTTTCGGCAATAGTTCAGCCGAACTTTATGAGAAAGTTTGGCCGAACTTGTTTTTCTGTTTAGATTGATGACACACTAATGACGTGGGGAAATAGAGTTTTTTCCGGAGATGGGAAAACCGGCAACAAAAGTTCAGCCAAACTTGTAGTTTGGATGAAATTTTACTCTTAAAATAGTTTGGCCGAACTATTTCTTATAAATATATCTCCCATAAAGTTTATTTTTTTCCCACGTCTGTGTTTCTTTGCTCTGTTTCTTCGTGCATTTTTGTCTTTCTTCTCTGTTCATTGAATTTTTTTGCTCTGTTTGTTGAATTTTTGTGGCATTGCTGCTAGTCTTGGGCTGCTTCTGCTCTATTGGTGATTATCTGCAGCGACGTCAAGCGAACCACCAAGTAAGTAGCTCTTTCTATTGTTGTTTCTCCACTTGTGCATGGACTTTTAGAAATTTGAAATGTAATTCTGGGTTTATTTGGCTCTGGAAGGCACAATATATAAGCCATGTTTTTTTTCTCTCATGCAGCTTTTATGTTGTATGATTGCAGACTAAGTATAATTGAACATTTTTAGCACAGTAGATAAGGCATGTTTTTTCTCTCGTGCAGCTTCTCTGTTTTATGATTGCAGACTAAGTATAATTAAACGGTTTTAGCACAGTATATAAGCCATGTTTTTTTTCTCTCATGCAGCTTCTCAGTTTTATGATTGCAAACTAAGTATAATTAAACATTTTTAGCTATGGAACGTTGTCTCAGTGTATAGTTGTTTTTGTGTTTTTTGATGGATAAGGAAGGCCCTTGTCTCTGCTCGATTAATATAATAATAGTATTTCAGTAATGATCTATTACAATGGTATTTCCCTTGATCTGTGCCACCAGCTGGTCATCAGTAGGTAGATTGAGTTCATCCTTGGTCTGCCCAAATTCAGTCAACAGGCTAACAAAACCATCCCCAGAAATGTCGATTAGCTGATAATCAATGTGAAAAAATTCTTACTGTTCCAATGGATCCATCAATTTCATCCACTCTAGCTGATTCTCCACCTGTGCATGGAAGTTTACCACCCCTTTTAAGCTTATGCTGTTACTGAGCCTTCTCTCGATTCCTCAAGGCTAGAATGTGCAACCTTTAGTATTTTTTGTAATCACTCATGGTGTGGATAGACTGTAGCTAAACGACCATAATTATGCTTTAAATTTCATTACCTTTTGCTGTAATGTGTATGTTGAATTTGTGTTACTATGATATGCATTCGGTTGCTGCAGTTGTTACTGTACCTATGGATCTATCAATTTCATCCGTTATAGCTGATTCTCCACTTGTGCATGGAAGTTTACCACCATTGTTAAGCTTATGCCATTACTGAGACTTCTCTCGATTCCTCAATGCTGGAATGTGCAACCTTTACTATTTTTGTAATTGCTCATGGTGTGGAATACTGTAGCTAAACAACCATAATTAGGCATATGAGGGTGGAGGGAACTTTGTTTTACAAGAAGAATGATTGAACTAGAATGATCTACTGTTGTAATGTGACTACATGTTGTCTTTTTCGGATGTATTTCTGTATGAGGAAGAATCTAATATTTTATACTTGATAACCTGTTATGGGTATATCAAGAGGATTTTGTATATGAATTGTTATCAATATATGAAACAGGGTTTTTTCTCCTTTGAAAAAAGAGTTGAAATCATTCTAAATTCACATATGTTCAGTGGTGTCACTGTTTCACTTCTGATATTATGTTGCTTACCTTCATGAACAGGTGGAACTTTTCTAGGAGGCCTCTCTATTTTTTGACTCTTTTTTCATACTTTCAAAGGTCATTATATGTTATATGGCCTATACTGTATAGTTATTAGACTACATATCTCCATATAGAACTTGCAAATAGTATGATGGAAACCAAAAATAATAATGTATTACGACATCACAACTTGCTAATTAGTTATTAAACTACATATATTCATATAGAACTTGCAAATAGCATGATGTAAATTTGGATCTCACGACTCTTCATGATTAATGCTTCTAGAAACCAAACATAATAATGTATTAAGACATGCTCCTTTAAATTGCAAATATTATGGTCAAAATGTGGATCCCATGACTCTTCATGATTAATGCTTCTAGAAACCAAACATAATTTAATGTAATAGGACATAATTTAATGTATTGGGACATGCTCCTTTAGGCTTGGTGGAATTACCTTTTCTTTTTATTTCACTCTTACACACACACATATATATGAAGAGATGATCCCATTTTCCTTTTAATTCATAGATCAAATGTCATTTAAATACAAGATTTATCATAATTTACAATGATTCATTCCACATTATTCATAAATTTTTTCATTAAAAAATGAACCCTTTAAATGATGAACCTAGTTAATTCTTTGTCTTCATGAAGAAGACTACTTGATCTTTCAATTTGAATTTGATGATGGTCCTTTGTTATATTTCTTGACTACTTTGTTATCTTTCTTAACTACTTCAAATTATTGACACAATCATATGCTTCTTGTTACTCTTTTTATTCTTTCCTTATATTGTATTCTCCCCCTTAGATATTGTGTACTCTCCCACATAGATATTGCACTCAATTTTGATGGTCATTTGTTATCTTTCTTGACTACTTCAAGTTATCAAATTATTGACACAATCATATAGATATTACACTCAATTTTGATTGTCCTTTGTTATATTTCTTTACTTAAAATTATTGACACTTGATTATATAGATATCATATAGATATTGCACTCAATTTTTATGGTCCTTTGTTATCTTTCTTGACTACTTCAAATTATTGACACTTGATAGTATAGATATTGTTAAACACCATGTTGAAGCACACACATGGTGTATGAGGAAGATGAGCACACACACACAAAAGACACACACAATGAAAGATAAGCGTGAGGCTTTCTTATTTTTTCCATTATACATGATGTACATTTATAATACAATGGTGTGACTCTTGGTTTCACATTCCAAGGTCACTTGGACTCCATTGTGACTTTTTGCATTCCACACCTACCCATAGATGATTAGGTGTTCCAACATCCCCCCTTAATCCGAAGGGGTATGTGTGAGTCCAAGAAAAGAGTTGTAATAAAAATCTGCAAAGTATACATGGCAGCACTTGGGCTGAATCAACTCTCTGAAATGTTGGAAAAAAGAGGTGGTTTTAGGATGACCACAAACACTGGAACGCAAAACTTGTTGCAGTTCCCAGAACTCTTCCAAAACTGGCAAGAAGCTAAAAGCTTCTGCTAGAGGAATTGTCCCTCATAAAAAAGGGAGACCTTCAACCTAAAAGAAGGGAGGTCTACTACCTGTGGTGGTTTTAGGTTGTCCACCAACCAAAGATGATAGTTTTAGGTTATCCACCAACCGAAAATGATGGTTTTAGGTTATCCACCAACCAAAGATGATGGTTTTAGGTTATCCACCAACCGAAAATGATGGTTTTAGGTTATCCACCAACCAAAGATGATGGTTTTAGGTTATCCACCAACCGAAGGTATGCTCATGGGCATCCGTGTCTTTGGCTACATCTCTGAATCCAGAATGACGAATTGTGGCTCAGGCTCGCTTGAACTGCTGGCTACAACTCTGAACATGGAATGAGAGATTGTGGCTCAGGCTCGCTTGATCTGTCGTCGAAGCTTGTACATGACCACCATTTTCCCTCCTGTCAGGGACAAGGTGAGATGATGGCGAAAACTCAACTGCAAGTTTGCTCAATATCCGTGAGCAAGTTCTAACATGTGTCGTAAACATCTTCTTGGCTGCTGATGCCCATTGCCAAGAAGCGATCCATCCAAGATGAATCTTGGTTCTTGCAGGAGGCTTGTGTCTGAAGCATCTGTCTGAAGAATGGGTGTGCCGACCACAGTGCTTGCATGGATGAAGATCAAAATAGTGATCTTTCATATGGCCAACTCGATCACAGTGTTGGCATTTCTCAATCTGTTGTGGAAGTGGAACAGGATCTGGAACAGCTGCAGGTGAACTGTCATACATGAATCCGGCACTCTGAAATATGATAGGCTTGGTGTAGTCTGGAATATGAAAGGACACATCCTTGTCATATCCAAGACCAGTTCGGTGCTTGTTGTGGACAAGCTCTTCCCAAGGTCTGATGATGGGCTTAGGAAGTGCAGGTTGAATGGCTGCATCTGCATGTATATCTGCTCTAGTACAAGGAACTGAATGGGAATCAACTGAAACTTTGTCTTCTTTCTTCTGATGAGAGTCCTTCACAATGTTCTGAACAGAAACAGGTTCAGAATGGTGACTCTTTTGCTGAAGTTCTTCTTGTTGGAGCTGAGATTCCAACTGCAAAAACTCAATCTTCTCTTGTGCATCTAGCAAACAACTCTGAATGTTACATAGAGCATCCTTGCTCATTTTTATCATATCATGAACATTTGAATGAATGAGGTCATTCAACAACTCTAATGCCTCATTGATTTTGGCCATTTTCAACAATTTAGGCTCAAAAATGAATGAAAGGGTGTCGGCTTCAACCGAAAATGCACCCGTTTACAATGTGATGCAACAAGAAATACAAATGACTCAAAGTACAAAATGTGCTCCTCAAATGATGGAGGGCAATCAACAATGAATTACATCAACAAATCAAATACTGATTGCAACTATGAAGAAGCAATACAATGTCAATATAATGGAATATCTCTGCAAAATATGTGCAGCTGAAAACGCTATGAAAGAAGCCTTTAAAGCAGTTGAAATTTTTCTTCAAAGAGCTGTTTTCAATGATGGCAAACTTGTCTTCAAATGTAAAATTCTTCAAAAAATCACTCTTCTATCAATGCCACAATTCAAATCTTCAATTTTCAGTCCATCTGCTCCATATGTCAATTTCTTCAATTTTGTTGTTCTTATTTTCTATTCTTCCTCTCTCTCTCTGCTGCTTTTTTTTTTTTTTTTAATTTAAAATAATTAAATTAAAAAAATTGGGAAATTATGGGAAATATAAAAAATGGAGGGGGGAGATATTATTAAAAGGGACGGAAATTTATTATAAATTGAATGGAGCGGTATTGGGAGAGAATATTAAAAAAGGAGGCGGTATTGGGAGGGGGCGGTATTGAGAGGGGATATTACATAGATTAAAATTTAATAAATCGAATTTAAAAGGAAGGGCGGTAGTGTAAGATGGAGGGGGCGTATTTAAAAAGGAGGGAGTGGTATTATTAAAGGGAGCAGTATTAAAAAATTGAAATTTAAAAACGCTGAGTTAGAGCGTAGGGATGGGAGATGGCGTGAGACAGTTTGGGAAGGCCACGTATGTGGTGAGGCGCATGTAGGAAGGGCGTTCAATGGGAGGAGTAGCTGCGTTAGTTGCGGAGGGTAGACGCAGCGTTTGGAGAGATGGCGGCGTTGTAGGAAGATAAGAGGAGTGGTAAAACGAATAGGGAGAGTCTGCGTTGCAGGCAGGGGACGTATAGTTGCAAAGTGAGCGTTTTGCAGCAGTGAGGGGGTCAGGTAGTTAGACGCAGCGTATAATGTGTTAGGGAGGGCGCGTGGAATGCAGCCAGGAGTAGATGGGAAGCGGTGAGACGGCATATGGTGGATGTGGGAGTGCTGGAAGAGTTGGTGAGTTCGATTGGAGATGCCGCAGGGATGTAAGGCCTGCGTAGGGAGTAGGGGGTATAGGAGCACGGGAGAGGGGACGGTATGAGCGTGAGCAGGAGCATAGGCAGCGTTAGGTGATGGTTGCGTATTGGTGAGGGCAGAGTTTAGTAGCGAGGGTGAGAGCGAAGGGTAGGGCGCTTGTGAGGTAGGATAGGAGAGGCGCAGTGTGAGAGCACGGTATCGTGTGAGGGATTGGAGATAGGATAGCAGGGAGCATGGGTTTTGTAGAGCGAGGGGAGCATTGAAGCCTGCGTGGGGAGAGAGGTGAGGGTGAGGCACAGGCGCTATGGATAATGGGAAGGCCGAAAGGCCGAGGAGTGTATGAATCAATTTTTTATTTTTTATTTTTTTTTATTTTTTGTTTTTATATCACAACAGAGAGCAGAGAGCTAGCTTATCATTAAACAACAGCAGAATTTTTATTAAACACTGAAATACAGGCAGCAGAGATTTTTCTCAGGAAATGAGGCAGAATTTTGCCAGTAAAAACTCAGAAATTTTTGCTTCAAAAACCCAGAATTTTTCTAATAGCTCAGCAGCAGAAAAACTCAAAATTCTTTTCCATTAAAAACCCAGAAACTTCTACTTCAGAAACCCTCTTTAAACAGTGTTTTCCAGCAACTCTTCAATGCAGAAATTAATGGAAATTGCAGGAAAAATGAGAATGAAAACCTTCAGATGGGCAGTGCTGCCTTTCTTCAAAACCACTGCTGCTCTTCTTCAAAACAAATTCTGAATGCTGCTCCTTCTCCAAAACCACTTTCTGAATGTGGCAAAAAGACTGCTACAAACACTTGAGTGCTGCAAAAAAACCAACAATTTTTGCAGATATGCATAGGCCATAAACACAAATGGCTCACTCAAAGTAGAGCAGGGCCAGAAATCGCCCGCTCTGATACCATGTTAAACACCATGTTGAAACACACACATGGTGTATGAGGAAGATGAGCACACACACAAGAGACTCAAACACACAATGAAAGATAAGCGTGAGGCTTTCTTATTTTTTCCATTATACATGATGTACATTTATAATACAATGGTGTGACTCTTGGTTTCACATTCCAAGGTCACTTGGACTCCATTGTGACTTTTCGCATTCCACACCTACCCATAGAGGATTAGGTGTTCCAACAGATATTACACTCAATATTGATGGTCCTTTGTTATCTTTCTTGACTACTTCAAATTATTGACAGAATCATATGCTTTTTGTTAGTCTTTTTATTCCTTCCTTATATCTGTTATCCTCCTTAGATATTGTGTACTCTCCCACATAAATATTGCACTCAATTTCATAGGCTCTTTTTTTGAAGTCAAATAAGTGACAATAATTTACAAGAACTATCCCTAATTTGTTTTTCACATGTTCAAATGGTTCTCTAACAAGATAATTTAAAAGAACTATTCCTAATTTGTTTCTCACATATTCAAATGCTTCTCTAACAAGAGGCTTTGTGGGTATGTATTCCATCTTCACTATTTTATCAAAGACTTGTTGTGTGAGGAAGTGGTACTTTATGATGATATGTAAATAGTGATTGAAGGAAGTAGAATATTCTATTTTTGAAATTATTATTACGCTTCTATTGAAACACTTAATAGATATATAGATTTATCTTAATATCTTGTAGATACCATTTCACACAAAACACTCAAAAAGAAATTTACCTTACCTTAATATTTTGTAGAGCCCATTTCATCCAAAACACTCAAAAAGAAATTTACCTTAATATCCTGTAGAGCCCATTTCATCCAAAACACTCAAAAAGAAGTAACTACTATGTATTCCACTTCTACTCACTCAAAAAGAAATTAACCTTAATATCTTGTAGAGCCCATTTCATCCAAAACAATCAAAAAGAAGTAACTACTATGTATTCCACTTATACTCTAGATAGAGAAAGTAACGACTCTTTCTTGCTTAACCATTAAACCAAGGACTCTTCTAAGTAGAATTATACATTGTCCACTTGTACTTTTCACAAGCCTAGTTGAATCTCTATATGTTGTCAATGTAAATTTCTCACAAGTAAATTTGTCAATGTAAATTTCTTAACTTCTACAAGTTCTATAGGAAAAGTCTGTAAAGGGCCAGGAAGCCTCTGGATCTCATCTTTTATGAAAGGTGACATATCTAGTAAATGCCCCTACAGTCAATATCTAGAATAGATCTAAATGCTCCTACAGTAAATGCCCCTACAATCAACATGTATATAGTATTTAGAAACAAAAAGTAATTTGAAACAAAACATAGGTTTAACCAAGTATATAGTTTTTCGTTTTCATATCCATGGTCTCAAACAATGAGAAAGAAAAAACCTTTTATATTCAACATGTAAAACACAAATTAGCCATAAAAGTGAAACCAAAAGTGATATGATACAAAACATAGGTTTTAACCTAATCTAGTAAATACCCCTACATTCAATCCTTAGAATAGATCTAATTAGAAGTTTTTCATTTTCATATCCATGGTAGTTCTATAGGTAGAGTCTGTAAAGGGCCAGGTAGCCTTTGGATCTCATCTTTTATGAAAGGTGATAGATCTAGTAAATGCCCCTATAGTCAATCTCTAGAATAGATCTAATACAATAAATGCCCCTACAATCAACATGTATATAGTATTTGGAAACAAAAAGTAATTTGATACAAAACATAGGTTTTAAAAGTATATAGTTTTTCATTTTCATATCCATGGTCTCAAACAATAAGAGAGAAAAAACCTTTTATATTCAACATGTAAAACAAAAATTAGCCATAAAAGTTTCCCATTGAAACCAAAAGTGATTTGATACAAAACATAGGTTTTAACGTAACAATAAATTCCCCTACATTGAATCTCTAGAATAGATATAATTAGAAGTTTTTCATTTTCATATCCATGGTAGTTCTATAGGCAGAGTCTGTAAATGGCCAGGTAGCCTCTGGATCCCATATTTTATGAAAGGTGACATATCTAGTAAATGTCCCTACAGTCAATATCTGGAATAGATCTAAATATAAGTTTTTCATTTCTTCCATGCATTTTCAATAAATGTCAATTTAATATATATATTTTTATTGAATTTTTTTTTTATGGATAATAAAACCATTAAATATGGTTGAAAACTAGAAATTATGCATAGAAGTTTCTTGCTATCCGAATCTAGGGAATGCATTGATTACATATGTGCTTTCCAATATTTCAACTAGCAAAGTCGTCCAAAGGAAAATGAATATACAGGGAAGAACAAAAAACAATGAGGCATATTATATTGGATTGATAGAAGGCTTGCAAATATCGATGGAGTATGGATCAAATGGAATTGTAGTTTCCACCATTTCTAAACTTATGTGCAGCCAAATGAATGGTGTATACCAAGTTAAGAAGGAGAGGCTAAAATAACTGCATGGAATAGAAAACAATGTTGTTAGCCAATTTCAATTTTTTAGTATAAGGCATTTTACAAATCTGAATAAGATGTCTGTTGATTTATTGCGTGGGGCAATGCAAATTCAGGATTCATCTATCAAAGATGAATTAATAGATGAATTAGAATTATACAGGGCAACGCCAATGCAAGATTCATCTCTCAAAGATGAATTAGATTTGAGACACTCTTCTTCAGAAATTCAAGATTCATCTCTCAACGATGAATTAGTTTTGAGATGCTCTTCTTCAAAAATTCAAGATTCACCTCTCAAAGATGAATTAGCGTTCAGATGCTCTCCATCAAATTTACTGATGGAAATTGTAACATATCTTGGATATGTGTGTGTTGTGTACTTATAAATGTGTCTTTTTTAATGACCATGTGTTTTTTTGAATTATATACCAAGTGTGCTCCCACCACACCATGTAAAGCGCAACTTGGTGAACTTCACAATTGATGGACATTGTAACATATCTTGGATATGTGTGTGTTGTGTACTTATAAATTTGTCTTTCTTTTAATGACCATGTGCTTTTTTTAATTATATACCAAGTGTGCTACCACCACACCATGTAAAGCACAACTTGGTGAACTTCACATTTTTATGAAATTAAAATGCGGGGACTTCAACAATTTTTTTTTAAATGGAGTTTCACTTCTTTTTTAATGACAATGTGTTGTTTTCAATTTTATACCAAGTGTGCTCCCACCATGTAAAACACAATTTGGTGAACTTATCATTTTTATAACTTTTTTTTTCTTAAATTGAGTTTCACACATCAGTTAGTGCTTTGAAAGTTGTATTTTACATAATTTTTTTACACTAAATTAAACAAATTAACTTTCTGAACTTTATCTTGAATTTAATTTAAATTATTTAATTAAAAAATTAATTTTAAATGTCCACCATAGATATATAAATCATGGAGGACGAACAACAAAGATTAATATAATCCTATATCTCTACGAGAGGGGAGGATCAGGGATCGAGATCGAGAGTTGTTCATGGTAAATTTAAATATAATCTTAAATCTCCATACATGTGTGTACATATGGAATTTCTTTTTTATGTACTTGTGAGCTAAATTAGTTGTTAATAAGTTTCATTTTTTATTTTTTAGGAGCTAATAAGAAGAGAAGGGTCTCTACTCTAGCCATGGATGCCCATGTTTCACCCAATGGTGGTATGGTTTTAATACAATTTAATAAATGAATATGTACAAGTGTATTTATATATATGCATGCATTTTTCAATTGATTAGAAATTCGTATTTGTTTATGAAGCTTCTCAATCCTCTCGAGCGGTTGGTGGTGGTTCAAATTCCCTTAGAGGGCCATCAATGGGTGGTAGTAGGTTGCGTGAAGGGGGTGACATTTATTCTCCCAGAGGCCAATCAACGGCTAGTGGTGCTGGTTCTCAGTAGGGTTGTTCTAGGTCTAGTTCTCAGCAGGGTCATTCTGGTTCTCAACAGTTTCAGGGTGGAGAAGATGCTAACCAACCACGTCGAGGTTGCCATCAATTTCAATATTTTTTTCATTGAATTTGTACAAATTTGTTTACATGTGTTTTTTATAATATACAAAATTTTATATATATTGATGCAGAGGCTGAAAATGTTCCAAATATTGGTCAAAATAGACATAGGGTAGAATGCTACATTCAAGAAGAAGGTTGTCTACCCACCACAACTTATCCGGCTGGCATTTATGATATACCATGGGAAACAAACATGGCGCAATGCACCTTACAAAGGTGTCAAAAACTTCATGCAAAATTGCGGAGAGATCTCATGGCTTTGACTCTACCTGTTGAGAGTCAACAAAGCTTTGAAATAGTTACACATTCATTGGGCGAAATTGTAAATGTGTACAAAAATCTTGGGCCAACGACTGATACATTTATAGAAGTGATGAGAAAGAGAAAGGAAACAGTAATGGGTCCCGATAAATGGGAGGATGTAAGATAAAGAGTTACAAAAAATATGGCGAAGTCAATGTTTAATTTCAAGGAAGGGCCAAAAAGAAAAATGTTGAAGGTGCAATATTTCAAGCACCCAAATATAGCTCACTATTTGTATGATAGGCACCTTGCGGCCTATGGAAGGCTCCCATGGAACGAAGAGGTTCTTGTTTATTTTGCACAATTGTTTTACGAAGATTTTTTTTTTGAATATGAAACCCAAATACAATGACCTTCCGTCAGAATTTTTTGGTCCGGGGAAAGGTCGATTGTATGACCGTAAGGGTGCTAAGAGAGATGTGGAGTTACCTCGCCCTGAGTCGCCATTGGTGAGTCGACCTTTTCGGGTCGAAACTCTGCGGTCAGATATGGATGCGACTTCTCAAATAAGTCGAGAAGCAAGGGATGTCATGATCGACGATGTTTACAGTGGATTGGGTGGAGTCGATGTTTGTCTAAATCAATAAAGAGCACGTGAAAATGCACGTGCCAATTTTGTGTATTGTACAGATGAAGAGATTGACAACATGAATGTTGAAGATCTCCAAATATATGCAAAGAATTGTCGCAATGGTTTTCAAGACCTAATTCTTCATGAGGAAGAGGGCACGGGAACGGTATGTGTTAATGACCTTAGGGTTCAATTATTTTAACATGTATACATGTGTACAATTTGTAATAAATACATGTGTATGTACATGTATACATTTATTTGTATGTACATTAATCTAAAAAAAATGTATCATTATATGTTAAAACACCATTTGCAGTTGTCATGCATGATGAATGACGAAAATGTTAATATCACGTTCGGGACCTCTGGTTCAAACAATGCAGATGGGTCTCACCATCAAGATATGTTGGCAAATGTTAGTGTTTTTTAAATGATATTTTTAAAATAAATAATTGTGCACACATGTACATGTATGTATATATAATGATAAAATGTTTTAACAGATTTCGATTCCGTCCAATGTTTTTGGGATGGCGGTACCTTCTTCTTCCTTGGGAGATGTACCTTCTACTTCCTTAGGAGATGTGCCACATCCACAACAAGTATGGACAATTTTTCACTTTTAAAATTTATGTTTAAGTTATATATATATATTCCACCTCAAAAAGTTTCATTAAAAATTGAGATATATATATCTATATCTTGAGTTATTTTAATTTTTTTGAATTTTAGGTTTTTGGAGATTTTCATTTAGAGCCTCTCTTAGGAGATGTCCCATATTCATCTGCAGAAGTATTCAATTTTTCACTTATATATATATGTTTTTTTAATTTAGTTATAATTTATAAATTGTTGTTTATTTAATAAATTGAGATCTTGATCTTGAGTTATTTTATACTTTTAAAATTTTGAATTTTAGGTTCCTATAGAAAATTTCTTTAATCCACGGACTCTAGCGACGGAGATATGAACATCCACACCATTTCAACCATTTGAACAAGTTGTCTAACTTTTTTTTAATATCATTGAAAATAAATGTATATATGTACACGTGCATTTTCATTTGAAATTTTTTAATATATATATATATAACTGTACATTTATATTTTATAGTTTATCATTGCAGATGTTCCCATGGGGGGGGACTTGCAGCAAGTGAACAAATGGAGAGGGAACCTCATGAGGTATTGCATGAATTTTTTTTATTTTTTATTTTTTTTACATGAAGTTCTATATATATTCTCACTCATTTTTAAAACATGAAATTTTAATGTTCAAGTACATGTGCATTGTGTACACGTTTCCCATGCTTCGCATGATAGTGCGCAGATTGAGACCCTGATAAGAAAGACACTACATCCATCTCTATTTGATGGACATGATTTGTAGATTTGATTTCAAGATTTAGATAGTCTTAAATTTACTTTTTTATATATTATCTAGATGCACTGTCATATATATATAACTTGATACTTGATACTTGTGAGATCTACAATTTTTGGACATATTTTATTACAGTGTTAATATAATTTGTTTTGTTCCAAAATGTTAAGTTTTGGATGGTTTTAGTACTTTTGGCATGTGAATGTGAAGTAATGTTGTTATATAATTTGTTTGGTTCTTAAAACTTTTAAGTTTTGGATAATTGAACTATTATTAATGTTGTCATCTATAAATTAATGTTTTTCTTCTAAACTACATTTGACAAGTTATGTAATGATATGTTATAATTTGTTTTGTTTTTAAAATTTAAGTTTTGTTTTGTTTCCGAACTACATTTGGCATGTTATGTAATGATGTGTTATAATTTGTTTTGTTTTTAAAATTTAAGCTTTGGATGCTTGAAGCACATTTGGCATGTGAAGTAATGTTGTGATCTATAATTTTTTGTTAAATTAAAAGTTAAGTTTTGGATGGTTTCAATCTACATTTGGCATGTGATATAATGTTAAATGTTTTTATTGCATAGTTGAACTATAATTGGCATGGCATGTGAAGTAATGTTATGTATGATATAATCAAAAAGTTTTTAAAACTCAAGTTTTGGATGGTTTCAATCTACATTTGGCAGGTGATATTTAATGTTAAATTTTTAATGTTTTTATTGGATTGTCAAGAACTACAATTGGCATGGCATGTGAAGTAATGTTGTGATCTATAATTTTGGATGGTTTAAATCTACATTTGGCATGTGATATAATGGTAAATGTTTTTATTGGATATTTTAACTATAATTTGCATGGTATGTGAAGTAATGTTGCACAATATATAATCAAAAAGTTTTTAAAACTTAAGTTTTGGATGGTTTCAATCTACATTTGGCACATGTGATATAATGTTAAATGTTTTTATTGGATAGTTGAACTATAATTGGTATGACATGTGAAGTAATGTTGCATGATATATAATAAAAAAAAAATTAAAACTTAAGTTTTGGATGGTTTCAATCTACATTTGGCACATGTGATATAATGTTAAATGTTTTTATTGGATAGTCGAACTATAATTGGCATGGCATGTGAAGTAATGTTGCATGATATATAATCAAAAAAAATTTAAAAATTAAGTTTTGGATGGTTTCAATTTATATTTGGCACGTGTGATATAATATTAAATTTTTTTATTGGATAGTTGAACTACAAAGAGAATAATTTTTTTGGCAGTTCAATCAAAAAAATTCCAATGGAATGCAATCTTCAATAATCCATTCATGATCGTATTTTGACATTTTCCATTTCTTAATTTTCGTTTTTTTCTTTGATTGAACCTCTATCAACTTTATGCTTGCTTCACACACCAAGTGACTATATTGACAACTTATGAAATCAGGTTCATAGTCTTCAAAGTAAACAAAATCCCCACTTTGATTAGTTTTTCTAACCTTTCAATATAATAGATCCTCTTTCATATTTAAATCCATGATCATTATAGTTTTCTAACGATTCCATATTTCGTTCAGTGAAACGCATCAAATAATACTTCACATTTTCATTGTTGTCAATAGGTGCAATTACAAAAAAAACACCTCCTGCACAATAAAAAAAACTTAACAAAATTATACATATTTAAATTTATTTCTAAATATTTAAATCATTAGAAAGCAATTCAAATGTTACCTTCTCTAATAAGATCAGAAACTCGATCACCATCGGATGATATTGTAGTTTCCTCTGATTTCATTTCTTCAAACATTGCAACAAACATTTCTCCCTTTGTATTTAGCTCTGTATGTTTCCAATCATTTACATACATTTTGTTTTCACAAACGTCATTGTATTTTGTGTTGTCAATGCAAACATGACAAAAATAAGAATATTTTCTTTTATCCAATGCAAACAAATTTCTGGACGACTTTGTTTTAATTGAATGCAATTTTTGAGTCCCTTTTATTGTTTCAACGTCATTTCCAATTGATCTATCTACGTATTCAATCCTAATATGACAGGAAAAAAATTATATATAAAATTCAAAGAAGAATGTAAATATGATATAAAAATACAATCAAAGATAATCATTGCCCGATAAAATTAGATTTCCAATGAAAATTAAATTGAATGTACCTTCACACTTCCCTTGATGGGTTAGTCTCATGGCTTAGAGTAGAAATGCACCATTGAAAAACTTCTTTCACATCCACAAGTCAGCTTGCAGAGGGGTTCATTTGATATATTCGAAGTGCTCTTTTTATGCATGCTCCTGCACTATCATGTTCTTCTTTTCCATGGCCAGTCTCAAAGAAATTCCAACAATGTTTAATGCAGGTTTTCTGATGAATACAACACAACCAAAAGAATTATCGTGTATATTTGAATTGAACTGCACATCTATCTAACCATATCCAATGTTCATTGAATGTTATTACACGATTTTTCAAGGAATCATAAATTTTTCCAAAACAATTTTGTACAAAAATGTACCATGTGTATGATCGTCACTGATATGAAAGTGATATTCTTTAATGATATGTCGATTTTCACTCGTGCTTTCTATATGATCGACGTTTTGTTCAGCATGTATATATAGAATATGGGCGAGCATGGAGACTTGGTCAGAATGATAGTATTCACTCTGAATTTATTTTGGTGGAACAAATGTGTAGTTTTCTGCAAAATCAATCACTGAAAAAATGGTCCCTAGTGGAAAAAATTCATGATATTTTTTGAATTTCAAGTCTTGCCATCGAGCTCTATGGGAATGCTTGGTGTATTTGTAAATTTCTGCCTCAAACTTTCTCAAAAATTCTATCACAAAAATTTCATCTTCTCGTAATTCAATTCTTTTAACACTATTTGCACCTTGAATCGATGTATGGATATAGTCATATCTCTTCCCTTTCACTTTCATGTTGGACAATTATTGATCATTTATATCATTACAATATTTGTTTTGAAATTTAGTCAAATTTCCACAATCATCGCATTTTTTACCACCAACACATTTCTTTTTGTAAAATAGTTCATCGTTTTCTCTTTCATATAGAATATGAGATATGAAATCACAGATAGTGGAAGGAGGAGGTGAATCCTTCCATAATTTTCTACGAAAATCAAGGAATGTGTCATAATATAACTCAAATTCCACATGATAATGGCAACAACAAGTGTCACGTACGGTGATAGGTTTTACATACCATGGTTTTTGTTGAACAAAATCACTGACTAAAACATGAATTTTATGATTCTCTTCTTTGAACTTGTTGAATAACTCTATCTGAGTGGTTTCCAAGAAATATTTTTCATCTTCTTCGTACTGATTTTGTTTTATTCTTCTTCGCATCACATTCTTTGCAGTTGGAAAAACATGCAAATTATTCTTCCAATATTCATATATTATTTTTTTAACATTTTCTCCAAGTCTATCTTTGTATGGTTGCCTACAAATAGCTCTCCAACAAGTGAGTTCATCATTTACATCTATTTGCGGCCGAAATTTCCGATGTTTGTGCAAAGTTTTTCACGAGGTTCCTAATGCTTGTGCCATAGATGTTACCAAATGATTCTCTCTAGTACTTGATGAAACCATTGCCATATGTATTCCACTATGTACAATTGAAACATTTTTCTGTCTAGATCTCCTAATTGAATTTATAGCACTACTTATATTTTGTATCACATTTTCCTTCATTTTTTTTATCTTTGGTTGATTTTTGAATACCCATTAGTGTCGTAGCTTCTTTTAATTTCCTTAATGATAGGAGACCTTTCAACATTTGAGCTTGAACTGTCACCTGCTCCTTTATGAAATATGTTTCAAAAATGCAGTTAACACGATATCGTATATAATGGTCAGGTTTTTTATCTCCATATGTGTGAGTGTCAACATTTTCTAACATCTCATCATCGACACTGATTTCATCTGTACATATTCGAATAAATAGTACATAATAAGTTTAAATCTTCAATAAATAACTAAATTAATAAATATATGTATAATTTCAATAATACGTGCATGTGTTCAATCTATATATATATATCCCTTGTAATTCAATTTCTTCACTTGAATTTCTTTCAATACTTTCACCATCTTCAATCATTGGTTCAATATCTCTTTCACTTTCTCTTTCAAAATTTTGTATCTCACCATCAATGTTTTGAGGAATATCTCTCTCTATTTACATTGCAAAATATTTTTCAAATTAGTTCATCAAATAAAAATTAAGCTTCACATTTTACACTAGGAAAATTTTAAATATATCAATAAATCATAATATTTACATTTACATACCTGCTTCAAATTCTAGTTGAGGTTGATTTCCCCCTTCAATATTTGAGAGTGCTTCTATCTTTATTTTGTGAGATTGTCTCGTCCCTTCTCTATGTTCCTCAGGGTCTCTTTTTAGATCATATTTTCTCGCACAATCCCTTCGATTTCCCATGATAATAGATTATGAAGTTCAAAAAATTTCCTTCAAAAATTTAGACAATAACTCAATTAGAAAAATCATCACAAAAGATTTATCTTAAAAAAACTCATTTTAAAAAATTTTCAAAAAATACATATTCCAATCCAAAACACTTTCTTTAAAAAATCTGAGAAAAAAATGTCTTATAAAAATGAAAAAAAGCTCAAAAGATTTACTTCAACTCAAAACACGTACTCTAAAAAAATGTCACTTCAAAAAATGCCTCCAACTTAAAAAAAAAAACTTCACTTTAAAAAATACTTTAAAAAATACTTCCAGAAAATGTCTTTTCAAAAATAAGCCCAAATCCATACTTTAAAAAAAATGAAGCACAAAAAATATCCAAAAAAAATGCATTACATACCTCCAATAAATTTCCTTTAAATGTACATCCAAGAAAATTCCTTAAACCCAAAACAATTCTTTGCAAAATCAGACTGCCTCCAAGAAGTGTCCTCCAAGAAATGTCTTTAAACCCAAAAGAACTCTTTGAAAAATTAGATCGCCTCCAAGAATTCGAAATTAAGCCCAAATATATACTTTCAAAAAAAAAAGAACAAAAAACATCCAAAAAATGTATCACATACCTCCAAGAAATGTCCTTTGAATGTATGTCCAAGAAAATTCTTAAACCCAAAATAATTCTTTGCAAAATTAGAGAGCCTCCAAGAAATGTCTTCCAAGAAAAGTCCTTAAACCCAAAACAATTCTTTGCTAAATCAAACCGCCTCCAAGAAATGTTCTTAAACCCAAATCTCCAAGAAAAGTCTTTAAACCCAAACCAAGACCTTTGTAAAATCAGATCAAATGTGTGAAATGTGTAAAAATTATGAATGATTTCACGGCAATTTATATTGACGCGAAATGTGTTTTTGGAGGGGCTCCGTGAAATTTTTCGACCGACAGAAAAGTAGGCAGAAGTTCGGCCGAACTATTAAGGCGTGAGACTTAATGGCCCATTTGCACAAAAATAGTCCAGCCGAACTTTTTATAAAAGTTCAGCCGAACTAACGCTTCACCAGTTACGCAGATCCAAGCTCTGAATACGTTTCTGCAACTTTCAACTGATTAAACTCCATGAAAAAATCTGAATTAATGGTCGGAACCAAGACAAGCATTTTCAGAATTGAATCTACTTTCAGGAAATATAACTTTTATGGAATTTCGTAAATATTTACTAATTTTAATTAATTTTGTAATAAAATGGGTGCAAACGATTTCTGAGGGTCATTATGATTCAGTGAAATCAAAATTATGTATCTCCCAAAATACATTGTAAAAAAAATTGAAAAAATTATGGGGCATTACATTCATCCGTCATCTCTAATGGGTAGCTTTTAGATTTTTAGTTTATAACTTATATGTTAAGAAATTTCTTACATCGCGAAACATACTCAAAATATGCAATTTTTTCATATTGGACCAGTTCAAAAAATTCTAGTAATTATGATATGCATCCATTGGCTTTGTGAATATGATGAAAGTGAAGTAGAATCGGTCTAGATTGTTGTAACACATTTTGTTTTCTCAAAAACACAAATTTTCAAAGAATACAACATTGCGTATTAACATGACTTCTTATGAATCCTTTGATTGTTAAAAAACACACACTCAAAGAAATGCTAAGTTGACATATCAAATGTGCATAGAAAAATTCAAAAATATAAGTAATAGAAAGCTAACAAAATTTTTGACAACTTTTATTTTTATCGCAAAATTAAATTCTAAACAGAAAAATTGTTATAGTTTGCAGAAAGTTGAAGAACCGAAAAAAATGAAAGTTTTTTCTCAAAAAAGGGCAAAAGGTGTAACCCAACTTCATATTTTCACCCTCTAACCTTATTTCATCTGAGTGCTTAGATTAAAATGTTGAACTCCTCATTTATTCTCTAACTATCTATTGGTGTGTCAAGTTTAAACTGTTTGACCTATCTTTATTCTCTATCTAAAACATGAAAATTCAAAGCATGAAAAGTTAAGATTAAACTGTTTAATTGATCATGGATTATGGAATTTATTGACAATGTACACATAATCATTATTCTTGTAGTAAAAATAAATAGTATTGGCATTTTGACTTGCTCACTTTCATGTCTTATTTTATCTCTTTTCTTTTCGGGTCTATCTCTTTCTAAGTCCTTTGATATTTCTTTTAGGATTTTTAACCTCTTTTCATTTTTTATTGTTTTCACATTTTCAAGATCTGGGGAAACAACTTGCAGAAAGCAAGGTATGTACATATTTACAAGAATATCAAAGTCAATTCAAAAATTATAAACCCTATTATTATAGGACACTAACAGTGGCTCCAAATGGGGATGGAATTTCTAGTGAAATGTCAAGAACTTTAAGAGTAATAGTCTTTGAATTTTAACTATGATGACCCTGTAAGTATCCTCTGATATTTGCAATTATTCATACTTATGATATTTTACCTCTCAAATCTTAGGGCCTTCTCTCCAGGCTTCAAATTTGTTAAGAAAACATCCAATCCAATCTAAAATCTTCAATGTATATGTACAATAATCAAAGTAAATGAAACTAGCTATTTTTTATCTCAGAGAAGTAGTAGTGCCTAAGCATTCTACCATTTACTGGTCCATCTAGCATCTCTGACCCATCCATTGCTCTAAAAAAGAAAGCATTGTTACCTCTGTAACCATAAATAACATAAGGTCATTTCCATAGAAAATAAATTTTTCCATGTTTACCTTTCTCTTCTCTTCTTGAATCCCATTTTAACACTTTGTCTCCAATGTAGAAATCATCTTCTTTACTTTTTCTGTCAAAAATTTTCTTTATCTTATCCTGGATAATTTGATATTTAACATAAGCTTCTTCTCTTGTTTTTTGCAAGTGAATAGTTTTATTAATCCTTCTTTGAATGTCATTTGTTTCAACCTGTAACTCTTGGATAATCCTCATTACTGGTACTCCTAAGGAAGATGGAAAAGCAACATCCATTCCATAGACAAGTTGGTAAGGGGAGGTACCAATGGATTTTTTGGTTGTAATTCTATCTGCCCATAAGGAATTGACTAACTTCTTGTTCCAAGTCTTTTTGTTATCTACCAGTAAATTTTTTATGATGTTTACAAGGCTCTTATTTGAAGATTCAACTAGACCATTACCTTGAGGGTAATATGCAGTAGAATAGCCTAGGTTAATGTGATATTTATGGTAAAATTCAATCATATTTTTAGATTTGAATGCAACTTCATTGTGAGTAGTTATCTTTTGGCGACACCCAAATCTTGAAAGTATGTTGCTTTCTAAAAAGGAGATAATGACGATATATGTGGCTTTCCTAGAGGGTGTGGCTTCAGTCCACTTTGTAAAATAGTTAGTGGTTGTCAGAATCCACTTGTGTTGGGCTGATGATGGAGGGTGAATTTCACCAAAGAAGTCAAGGCCCCATTGTTGAAATGGTATTTCTGTTGAGATGGGTTTTAAGGGTGGGGATAACATATTTTTCTTACCCTCAAATATTTAACACTTGTGACAGGAGGTCACATTCCTTTTTACATCTACAAACAAAGTAGGCTAGTAAAAACCAGCTCTCAGGATTTTGTCTACAGTATTCTTCCAGTAGAGATATCCTCCACATTCACCTGCATGAATTCTTCTAATATTTTGTCAGATTCTTCTTTTAACAAACAATTTAATAAAATCCCACTGTGATCCTTCCAAAAAAGTACATTGTCTAAAATACAAAATATTATTGCCTTAAGCTTTAAGAATGTAGCTTTTGTTCTTGATAATCCAGGAGGAGTTTGTAAATTTAGTAATACAAATATGATATCTGTATACCATGGTGAGTCTGAAAAGGCTTCACTGATCTCTTCTTGATCATCTACTTGGGGAATAAAATTTATGTCTAAGGCATGAAATTTTGATTCAGCCATTAGTTTAGCTAAACCATTACCTTTTATTAGTTTTTTAGGTTTTATCTCTATGTCATATTCTAAAATTGTGTAAATCCACTTGCCTCTTCCTCCATCAGGACCATCCTGAGTAAGAATGTCTTTTACTACTTCATTTGGGACATAGGTAATGATGTGAGGATAGAAAATGTACACTATGAAGTCTTTAATGGCCTTTACCAAAGCTAGGGCTTCTTCATCCATGATATTGTACTTCAAAGTGGCATCTGTAAGTGTCTTGCTAAAGAAAGCTATGGGCTGCTCATAGCCCTGGTAATTTTTCTGCAGTAAAACTGCAGCAATGGTGTGCTCTGAAGCAAATGAAAAAAAAAAGATGAAATCCTTTTTAAAGTCAAGACTTATAAGGACTGGGTTTTGGTTAAGGCATGTTTGATGGATTCAAAAGACTGCTTGGCCTCAATAGTCCATTTAAGAACTGAATCTTTTTTGAGCATATTGTTGAGTTCTCTAATTATTTCAATTAAGTTGGATATGAATATTCTTAAAAAAATAATTTTACCTAGAAAGCCTTGTAACTCTTTTATGTTTCTTGGTGGAATGATGTTAAGAATTTCTTCTATTCTAGCAAGGTCTATTCTAATTACTTCCTTAGATATTATGTGTCCTAGTAACTTAACTTCTTCTAATCCAAATAATATTTTCTTAGGGTTTAAAGAGATTCCAAACTTCTTGCATTTAATAAAAACTTTTCTAAGATGATCTAAGTGTTCATTATTAGTTTTAGAAAATATAGTAACGTCATCTATGTAAATTACTAAGAGATCATTAATTTCCTTTGCAAAGGCTATATCCATAGCTCTTTGAAAGGTTTCCCCTGCATTCATTAAAATAAAAGGCATTTTTACATACATAAAAGTGCCCCAAGGAGTAGTAAAAGTTGTTTTGGCTTGATCTTCTTTTTGGACTAAAATATGGTTATATCTTGAAAATCCATCTAACAGTGAAATCCTAGAAGAACCAACTACCCTTTGTAAAATGTGATCCATATTTGGTAAAGGTTAATTATCTTTCAAGAATATTTTGTTTAGATTACTAAACACATAACCTAATTTTTCCTGTCTCTTTTCTAGTTGGAACAAGATTGGAAACCCAATCAGAATATCTGATTGGTGCAATTATCTATGCATCATACATTATTTTCACCTCGTTTTCTATCAAAGGTAACAAAAAATGATTGATCCTTCTTAAATTTTGTTTAAAAGGCTTTTGATCTTATTTTATAGGGATTTTGTGCTGAATTATACTAGTGTCATAGGATTTTAGGTCCTCATAACTCCAGGGAAAAACATCCTGAAATTCCTTTAAAAGTGCCATGTATTTTTCTTTTTCTTGTTGAGGTAAATATTTGGAAAGTTTGATCATTTTTGGTTTTAATTATATGCCAATGTCACATTCCACAATATCAAATCTAAGTGGCTCCATTTTGGGTTTTCTAGCAACATCATTTGAGTCAAATAAATATTCTAAAGGAGTTAAACCTTTGGGTAAGAAATTATCTTTGAGATTTACTACATTAGATTTATCATCAATTATCTCATCAATTTCTACTCTCTATAAGTTATCTATATCTGTTTGACTAAATTTAGTAGCTCTATCAAACTTTACTTTATTTACAGCTACATTATTCAAGTCAATTTCACTATATAAATCTTGATCTATGGTACAATCAGTGTCCATTTTACAATTCTGAAATTCACCTTCATTATTCATAAAATTGTAAATTTGTTGATCTTCTGAGAAAATTTGCCAATATTTGAGATTCTCTGGAATTATTGGTCTGTGTTTTACTTCTTCAGTATACATATGATTAGGCTGAAAAGGTAAATTACAAGTACTAGCAAAAGTTGCTAAGGAGTGTGCTTGTAAATTTTTCTTTCTTGGTGTCGCAGAAAAATTACATTCCAACAAATCATCAATAAAATCTAATACAGTCTCTCTATATCGGCCTAATCTAGGATTGTAAATAGAATACTCTCCATTAATCTTCTTTACACTCAACTTTAAGTCTCCCATTATTGCTATTCTTTTGCCTCCTAAGTTTCTGATAATTTGGAGTCCTAAGATGAGGGCTTCATACTCAGCCATATTGTTGGTGCATTTGAAATTAAGTCTAAAAGCATGGCCTTATGCATGATTTTTCTCTATATTAGTTATCCATACTCCTTCTCCTCCTCCTAGATTATTAACTGATCCATCAAAATCTAAATGCCATAAAGATTCATGAAAAATATTGTCATTTTTTTGTGTTTTCCTTTTCCCCCTTAGCTGAGTCTTGATTTCATTATCAGTTTCAGAGTTACATAAGATGAATGAATCTAGGTCAGTAGGTGTAGAGTAAATTGGATAATTTATTGATATTTCTACACTACTCACCATATATTTCATCAATGTTTCCCTATAGAGTTTCTTTGGTTGACCAAAAACTGATATAGTAGCAACGACATGTCCAATTGTAGAGATCCATGTAACTTTGCTCCCCATGAGCAAGATAATAGCATTCCATATTTGGGTGGGATATCAGCTACTACAATGTCCATGAGTATACTTTTACCAGGATATTGAACTAATGTTACACACCAATCTTTAATTAAACCTCGGCATTTTACTTTGCTTGAATCAAATGAAAATAAATATTTGTAGGGCCTTGTGATGTCTAAGCTCAAGGTTTCCATTATAGCTTTGGGCATTATATTATGTGAAGCTCATGAATCTAACATTGCGTTGTGTAAAATTTGATCATGAATAGTTAAATTAATGTAAAAGGGAGGAAATACTCCATCTTGATGCTTTCCATTCACATCTGGGCCAAAAATAAACTCTGGTTGATCATCATTTAAGTTCACAGAGTCTTCTCCATCATTCATGTTTAATGTTTCAATGATAGTAGATTTATACAAATGATGTTTTACCAATTCTTTCAAAGGAATTGGTATCTTTAACTTTGCAATTTCAGCTTGTATATTGAATGAGGGTTGTGATTTACTTATTTGACTTAACTCTTCTATATTAACTGTAGTTTGGGTTGGTTTATCTTGTTTTTCTACAGTTATATCTTCATTTTTTGTTTGAGTTTTTTGTATTTTACTACTCCTAGTCCTCTTTTCAGGAACACTTTGTGAAGGAGTAGATGTTTTTTTATATTTATCAGAAGCTTTTTTTGCAGTGGCAACTTTTGGATCTGCTGATTTTTGATCAGCAGTGGATGTTTTTGGATATAAGTTTGTTTTTTTAGCAGAATTAGGTACCTTTGTAGCAGCATATTTTTATGAATATTTTGTAGCTTGAGAAACTTCATCTGTTATATCAACAATCTTAGGGCTTGGTGAAATTTTAGGGCTAGAAATATTTTGGGAAGAACTAGAGTTTTGCTTATTTTCCTTAGGGAGAATTTGCAGAACTTTTGTTTGGGAAACTTCTACTATTTTTTTAATTTGGTTTGAGAAGTTTTCTTAGTATAAGGCTCATTTATTTTCTTACTTCTTAGGTTATATTGACTGTGTAATTCGTTGATGGTAAAATCATAACCTTATTTGTAATTGAATGATTCAGCTGGATCTAATTGAATTTGTTGCATTTCAAATAACTCTTGGTCTTCCTATGTGAGAAAGATAGTGTTGTTATCATCTATTCCCATTAGATTTATGGTATCCTCATCATCATCATTATTTTTATAACTTCAAGCATAGTTCTCCTGATATGGGGGTCTTATTGTTTGATCAAGGGATGATTCCTTTGATTTTCCTGAATTTGTATTTTTCCTAAAGTTGGGATTTCTAATTTACTATATATTATCCCATTGAGGTCTTCTTTCTACGTTGTCTAATCTCCATCATTCTCTCTAAATTTTTAGCTAACTGATCTTTTTTTTTTTTTTAACTAGAAGCTTTTTCTTTCATAGTTACTCTCCTCTCATTTCTTAATCTAGCCTTTTTAGCTAAAATGTTTACTTCTACACCTACAACATCTGTTTGAATTCTTTCTAAATTTTTTGCATTTCTCTCTCTTAACTGATATGCCATGTCTATGTCAAATCCATTATGGAATTTGAGTAGGAAAGAATAAGGAGTGGGTTTGAGATTTTTAGGAATTGAATTGTAAACATTGTTATATCTAGTGCATTAGTCTTGGACTCATTCATTAGGATCTCTTTTCATGGCCTCAAATTCAGACGACATTTTGAGTGGATTTTTCTTCTTTTCCCATTTATTTGAAAACATTCTATGAAAAACTGCTAAATCAGCTATACTACCAGGATTAATATATTTAAACCATTTTTTAACTTCCCCTGCTAATTTTTGTGAAAATAGCATCATTTGTACATCAGAATCATCTATCTCATGGAATTCAAAGTAATATGTCATTTTATTAATATGTTGTTGGGCTGTGTAATGAGTAGTAGCATCAAATTGTGGTGTCTTACTATGGTAATCCTAAGGCATATCATGTAGCTATGTTGGAAGTACAAGGGGAGCATACCTAGTAGCCATAGCTTGAATTCTAGCTTGGCTAGGAGGTAAAATGGAAGTGATTTGGGCTAAGCTAGAAGTATTGGCTGATGAAACTAGATTATAATATGTTGAACTAGAAAAAGTTGTGGATGAACTAAATGATGAAGTGAAGGTGCTAGGAAATGAAACTGGAATATATAAGTAACTACTAAGAAATGAGAATGATTTGTTTGTAGTGTTAGGGTCCCGTGATTTGGCCGATTGGTGAGCCAAATGATGATGTAACATCAAACCAAGCTTTGGAGCCCAAGGACCTAGCCTTCCTGGACTCAGAGAGGGCTCTCTCTATATGTGTAAAAGATGTCAGTGTGTTTGCTTATGGTGTTCTAATATTAGGCTAGTTATGAAGTGAGTTTTTTAATTTTTGGTTTTTTAGTTTGTGAGGGATAAACTGATCAAAGATATAAAACAGGTAACAAGAAGTCAGATCAATTGGGCTATGGGGTCAAGCAGGTCAAGGAAGCTATGAGATGATGATGCAAGGCTGCTGTAGGGCCGATTTGATTCACGGTAGAAGGGATCTTTGGGCAAAATGGAGTAAATGGACATCAAGTTTGTGAAAGACGAGGGATTTCAAGTGTAACTAGTTGATAGCAGACATAAACATGTTATAGCAAGCCATTAATCATGTTAAATGTAACTATGAGCTAATTAATACATAGAAATCAAACATTCCAACCATACATAGAAGTATAAGACCCTCTAACTTTGGGAAATGGCTATCAGAATTTGGGGAAAACACATAAGAAGGACTAACAACTCATAAAACTATGCCAGAATGCCTAAACACAGTCTTTAAGTTATTGGGCACTTGGACAAACAAGCTTTCATAGTTTTAGGCAAAGGGCTAGATCGGGACTAGGCCTCCTTGGTTCAACAAGATGATAAACTAATCAGTCAAAGAGATAGTTTCATGGACAGAACTATAGACAATCATAGGTAAGCAGGGCACACCATACATCCTACTCAAGATACATAGAACTTATGAATAAAACTAGCAACAATACCTTAAGTTACTAAAGAGCAGTTAAGAATTCTTTAGTATAACTAAGGAAGAAGAAAACATAAAGCTATGAAGATTCAGGAATTTTGAGGTGCTTCCATGGGCATATCTCAAAATTAATCTCTACTGATCTATAGCAGCAAGAAGCATGTATCATGAATGAAAACTAGAAGACAACAACAAAGCAAGAAACACTATACCATTCTACCATGTCATGGAATCCATCACCAATCCTTCATCATTCATCAAAAGCATCCAAGAGGCAGTCCAAAAATCATAACACAAATATGTTCTTCAAAGCTCATATGACCAATATATTGATTCTTCTCTCAAGTTCAGCCTCTGTTTTACAATGAAACCCATGGAATAAATAGGCTTGAGGGAGGAAAACCTCATGGAGCAACTAGCTATCCCATTGGCCAAGTCAAAATATCTAAACTTGTCCTTGAGGCTTTACAAAGCCCAAGGCACAAAATATCCCATAAAATATCTAAAAAACTGCTAAAAACGGAAATTATATTGACTTTACATCATTTCCCAAGTGTAAAAATAGCTAAACGCACATTTGGGAAAAGAAGATTTTTGAGGTTCAAAAATTACAAAAATACTTCATATTTATATCTGAAAAAGGTCCCCTGACTTGCTAGAGGCAATTGGCAGCCTTCCTGATGTCGAAACGAGGCTCATGATGGCTCGTTGGAAATCTCTCTGTGTCTACTTTCCGGCGCAACTGAAATCATCTCAATCTGATGCCTAGAAGTTCCTCAAAACTGTACCTGTGTGCAAAAAACCAGGAAATAGCAGACTGCTGATATGGCGGGCAGAATGTGCAAAAAGAGAGCATTTTTCGCCAATTTGAGGGGGCGAATGATCTCCAAATGCTCTGAAAATCACTGGGGACCTGCTCATAGAATTATGGCATCCATTGGTATCATCCTTCTCCTTTGAAAAATCTTCAAACTGAAATGGCGAATTTATGAGTTTTCGACCAAAAACCCAAAAAATGCCAAAAAACAAAAAGTTGTCGAAATGGGCCCAAACTTGGCACATATGACCCTCAGGGGTCCATAGCAACATGCTCCGAAGCTGAGGCCAAAATATCAAGGGCTGATATGCTTTTCTCCTCTTTTCATGTCGGGCGCTTCTTGAAGCTGCTGTTTATCACTACTGAGTTACTGCTGTTCAGCACTCTTCCCCTCTTTTTCCTGCTGCTGCTCATATTTATCACTGTCATGCTGCTCCTGTTGTCTTGCCTTGGAGGCATTTTGACCTAAATGTGCTTTTGAAGAGACAAACTGCCTCACTATCCTTAAACTGCCTTCTTGGAGCCAAACTGTGTCACTTCACTGTTTTGATAGAGAAACAATGAAATTTGGATGATTGCAACAAGTTTCCTGTAATACATAACCTCTGCTCTCTTAAAACTAGCCTTCTACCTTTGAGTGTACCTCAGCCAGGCAGATTTCTAAATAAGGTACCATATAGTAAAGAGGAGATAGACTGTTGTGTAAATTTCCTGTACATAGTGTTAAGAAATCACTCTTCTTGTGAATTTGTTAGAGGCCAATCAACACACCTGTATCTCTGTCTCAAAGTAGAATTTCAATGATTAACAACCTGCTCTTCTCGGAGTGTAAATAAAACAACAGACTTATGGATATGCAGTCAAACTTCAGTGTAGGTATACAGTCAAATTTTACTGTTTTGAACAAGGTGACAGAGTTTGGAAAATGCCTCAAAAGGTTTCAACAAGGTCTGCAAGAGTCTCTACCTTTCCAAATAGGCAAGACCTCCTACCAATATAACACCTCTGGTCATGTTAGAAAAGCCTTTACTTTGGATGGATAACAACTTGTCAATAAGCTTGAAAAACACAAGGCAGTCAACCAACAAACACAGTGAATACTGTTCCTTTGTGAGGAGTGTGAACAACCTTCCTCCGGAGCTTCAACCTATAATTTTCTGCTTGACCAAGAACCCTTTCTCTTACTAAACTTCATTGTTATTTATATGTTATGTCACTGCTTTAAACAGAAACAGGCTCATAAGGTCAACCCCAGTGTGAGCATACAGGCAAATTCACAGTTAGAACAGAGGTAACATATTTTTAGGAAAGCTCCAAAAGCTTAAGCAGAGGCTGTGAGAGATTCCCTTTTTCACAATAATCAAGCCCCTTTTCAATGTGGCATATCATTCATTTTTGGAAGAATGCCTTTATGACTTCTGAAAATTCACTTGGCAGTGAGGTTTTGAAGAACAGAAAAAACAGCACAGAGTATATAGTGAACAACTGTCCTTTCGGTGGTTGAGTAGATAGGATAAGGTGGCAGATTTTTTGAAAGGTATTTGAAGTGCTGGCAGAGGTCAGTGATAAATCACAAACAATCAAGGTTTATTTTTGATGAACTTCAACGATAACATGCTGTTTCAACAGATATGCTCATGCAAAAACTACCTTTATCACCTTGGCAATTTCGAAAATTTCAAAGGCAAATTTCAAAATACCTCTTTGAAATCGTTGAAAGATCCTTGGAGAAGCTTGGAGAAGCTTTGTATTCACTTTTGAAAATGCGTTTGAGGCCAAAGAACTGAGCGGCACTTTTTGGTGAAAGGGCGTCGCGCAGTTTACCAACGAGTGGCCTTATCGGGTCGGGCAGTCGGGTCGGGCGGGCGCCGTGTACAGGCACGTCGTGCGATTGTACAGGCACGTCGTACGTACACGGGCTGCCTGTGTAAAATCGTCCCCAGGCGCGTCGCGCGAATTGGCAGGCACGTCGCACAGCTTCTTTAGTAATATTGAACTTATCATTTCAATAACCTTTCGACCATATTTGCCACTGTGTTTAATGGCACTGGTGATATTTATGATGCAACGCAACCCCTCTTTAAAACTGTCAAGAAAATACATGAAGACTGACTTGTTTCTGAAAGGACAGGTTTGTTTTGTCAACCTGTTTTGACAGTCCCAGTCTTCAACAGCTTCTTCAACCTTTTCTCTAATGCAGGTGTCAAACTTGCTCGTCTTCTTGGACTTTGATCATCGTCCTCTGTTTTGAGAAAAGCGCCTCCTTTCAACATACTTCTTTGCTTATATCATTTATGAGATCTCTGTCCTTTTTTGAATAATGAGAAAGCTGCATTTGTTTCAAACTCCCCAACACTGACAATCTATCAAACCGCTTCTTTGTCTATTCATAAACTGGTATACTTATTTATAATGTCCCTTTGGGAACAAAACCTGAGATGCTTCCCATCATTTGTGATGTATATTCTGAAAGGGAAACTTATGAAGCAGGAAAAAACAAGACTTCTTTGAAACACAGTTATCAGTTCCTTTTAAGAGTGCAGTGATATTTCTTTGTAATAGAACCATTCCAAAGCTCAACTCTGTCCACTGTTTTACATTTTAGGTGATATTTTAAAGAAAAATCACTCAAGATCTGTTGAAGAGCTTTGAAGGCTATTTTGTCATTCTTAAAAGGGAGGTGGTCTGTCTTTTCCCAACTGGGTTGACAGTCTCCGCTTCCAGGTGATCCATAAGTTTCTTCTTTGATTGTAAGTGCTCTGTTTTGGTTGCATCCAGTCATACCATAATTCTCTGTTTACTCAAAAAGGAGCTCTTTTAGACTTCTTGGCATGTGACGGTAAAGTGACTGTGTGGCCACTTCTCCTAAGGAAACTACCCTTTTTGTATCAATGACCTGTGTACAGACTTTTGATTTCTTTCTTTGTTTCTTTCCACTGCACCTTTTGACCAATCAGTTTTTAACAACCCTCAATGCCTTGGCCATCTGCTCATAAATGGAGGAGGCCCTTCACTGAGCAAAGTATCTGAAGATTATTTGATAAGGCTGCATGACAAGGGTTTGCTTGGATTATGATGGTAAGCAACCAACTTGAAAAACATCAATACTGGCACCTCTGTTTGCAAACACTACTGTGCTTCAGAAAAACCCTAGTCAAAGTGTCACTGTCTCACTGTACTGCTTTGAGGGGAACTGAGATGTCATTATTTGCTTTGGTCATCTTATGACAAATTATTTGAAAGACAGTCTCTGTGACTATGGAGGTCAACGCCCTTTGAAAAACAAACACCTTTTCTTCTGCCTGTGTGATGACATGATTTGCTAGCATCTCTTCAATTTAGTCTTGTGGAAAAGCAGGTTGCTTATGATCAGAATGGTTTTTACCAATGATATGCCTCTCTAAAGTTTCATCATTTCACATGATTTGAAAACTTCTCATGACTTCCTTTACAAGACCAAACTCTGTTTTCCTTTGAATTTGCATACTTCATACTCTATCCTTGTTATGACCATTACTCATATTCAGAAAACCTAGATTTATCCTTTCACTGTTCAGTCAAGAACAAACCTGGACTTTTGCAATCCTTAAAATCAATACTGGCCAGCGCCTTCTGCTTGTAGATGAAGGAGGCGCCCTAACCCTCTGCCTGTAAATGAAGGAGGTTCTGGGCCATGACACATTACCAGTTTGCTGTGACAGTGGTGTCTTTCTCTTACTGTGATTTTCATGCTGGAAAGAGTTGTAAGGTCTTGATGAGTGGCTCTCTGTTTTGCAGATATATATCAGGCTCATGTTACATTTAGAAGCAATTGTTCTTCTAACTGTATATTCAAGCATTTCCTCCTGAGATGAAATTATATTTCCTGCCTCTGTAGAATCCATAAAACACTGTGAAACACCTAATAGTCAGCTTGAGACTGTGGTTTGTGCAGTGCTGAGACCTAGGGGTGTAAGTGGCGCGACTTAGAGCTGTTTGTCAATTTTATTTGTAGAGTGGGAGGTCAGTCATGGTAGGTCTGTAGCATATGGAGGTTTTTTGGCTTTTTGACGATTGCCAAGGGTGAAATGTCTTAAAGCGCCACTTCCTAACATAGGGGAGGCTTTTGAAACAGACTTGGACTTTTCCTTTTGGAGCTGATGGGCAAACCAATAGGGCTGAAGCTAGATAGGATAGTGATAATGAGGTTTTGATTTTGACATGGGTGGACTGAAAAGTAGAAAGGGCGAAAAAAGTTTTATGAGGGTTTTCTAGATGACATATTGACATAAGGAAATCAGTTTCTAGAAAACTCAGCTGTAGATATAGTCATCACTTAACATGTAAAAAATACTGATGGCTAACATGTAGAAGGTAAACTAGTGGATTAAATGGATGTAGGGGATGAAGGAAATAATATTGTAGGTTGTAAGGGTAGTCTAGGGATAAATGGATCTGTAGATTCGATGGTAGTGGAAACTATAGATGATGTAGTGGTATCTAAATTAGGAATAGTAATTTTATATATAAACAATTGAGCTAATTCAATCGCTTCATAAATTTCCTTAAGGATAGTAGAATTTATCTCTTCAAGTTTGTCCTGATTTCTAACCTTCTTTAATTCAGAATCTACTGCAATATTTTCCTGTTTTGTTTCCAGAAATGAAATAAAAACAAGGTCTAAGACAACAGTACTTAAATTATTTTCAAATTTCAAATCAAACTCTATATCTTGTAAACTTACTAACTCTTGTCGTATGAATTGAATCTTATTAAAGAAATTTTAGCATCTAGATCTTCTACCTGTTTATTCTTTTTCCCAATTTTGTCTGGATTGTCTACTATAAAATCAAGTTTAGTATCTGGGTTGGACCTGGTATATTAAATTTTTCTAGAAGCCGGAATTACAGTTTTTATATACTCACAACGAACAAAATGGTCTTAAAGGAAAAATTATGATAAAAAATATTTCCTTCAAGAACTTGTTTAAAACTGAGGATTGTTTAAGTCCCTAGTATGGTCACCAATATGTTATTGTTCTCGTAATTCTCTTAGTTGTGAGGATTTTGATTTAAAGATTTAAGAACACTAGAGGTAACTACAAACCTACTTTTAAACTCTAGGATCTAGCCTTCCTAGGGTTCAGAGAGGGCTCTCTCTATAAGAATTAACTTTGTTTTTTTTATATGGTATTAGGTGAGTTATGATTGTGCAAATTTGTTTGGTTTCATTTGGTTTGGGTGCGAAAAATCACTTAATGATATGGATAGTACGAAATATGTTTATCCATTGGACTAAGGAGTCAAAAAGTCAAGAAGACATAACTAGGATCAAGGTCAAGGAGTCAAATGTTTTCAGGGAAATATAGATGAGTCTTTGAAGATCTTGGAAGGATGTTTTCTGAAGTGGTTGAATGGGAATAAAGAGCAATGAAGGGTTCTTTGATCCAGATTAGGAAGGAATAGACAGAGGTAATTCGAAAGAGGGATAAATTAAGGGTTCCCTACTCTTGAAATCATCAGAAAACATAGAAATGATAAACAGTAAAGACATTGTGCTTTTAACAAATCCTGAAATAATACTCCTGAATTATCATTCAAATTTGGAACACATATATGGATGCATGAAACAAAGAATATAAACAATGACAAGTAGAAAGGTACTTCACTTGAATGGCTCATCACATGAATCCTGAAATACGATGCTAATTGATTCAATCCAGTCTGCTACTCGAATTTGTAACACAAAAACCTTCAAGTACAACAAAAATGACTATAAAAATCTTCAACAATTTATTCCACAATAATACTTCAAAGAATGAAGTATTTATACAAAAATGTTTACAAAATATCGTAGAATTCTTCTAGGAATTATCTAAGGAAAATAAAAATATCTTTTCAACAAAATAGTGACAGCTACTTAACGAATCAGCAAGTTGTCCTATTTATCCAAATAAAATAGAACCTAATTGTGGATTAGGTGCAGCTGGTTGCCTTGATGTCCTCTTTGTTGGGTCAGATATTTCAAGTTTGTTTTGAAATATGATCTTCTTTACCTTAAACTCTTTCACTCTAATTCCCTTTAACCTAATACTCTTTAACTCTGGTGCTCTTTAACCTCTGTAAAAATTGTTTTTCTGCTGTCATAAATTATGTTTTGACTGTGAAAAAATAAGCCAACTGTTTTATCTTTTAATCTACCTTTTAACTTTCACAGTAAATCAGTAAATATTTCCAAGCTTCATCATTTGGAATTTGTATCTTTTTCATCTTCCTCAAATTTTCATCTGCTTCAGTATATTTGAAAAAAGTTGGTTTTATGACAAATAAATGTATTATCTCATGCTGCAGGTAAAATAAATCTTTAAAAATTTTATGCAAAACTTTTCCAGTGGGAATCCCTTTTCCTTGTGTCTTGTTTACTTGCTCTTTTTCATATTCTCTAATTTTCTTGTTATAGTCCTCATGAGGCATAATTTTATCATTTATGACCAAAATATTAGGCAAACGTCTTTGCCTCAAATTTTCAAATTTAACCATAAACCTGGTTATGGCTATGTTCATATTTTCACATTTCTCTTCAAGCTATTTCATCAGGTTCTTCTTGGTGATGACTTTCCTTATTTCAAGTATTGTTTCAATCTTGTTAGTAATCTCAATTTCTTCTAATTCCTGTTTGTTTTTATTGTTGAGAAACTTAATCAATTCTAGGGCTTGCTCAGGTCTGTTACCTAGCTCATCTTTAGTCTTCTAAAATTCTTCTTGTGCTGCCTTAAGTAAATCTTTTTGTTCATAGATTAATTGGATTGAGGGCCAAACATCATTAATGGTTTCAATGATTTTGTTCCATAACTGGTTTTTAACATATGAAATTGGCTCCTTGAAGGTTAAATCCTTTTGTAGATTCTTTAGTTCTTCATTTAACCTATTAGCCCTTTTCTCATGAGTTTTGGCATTGATTTGAGCTAAATTATTTGTATCTCCAAGATTTTCAATTACCTTTTTCAATTTGTTAATCTCATTTGTTTGTAATGTCATTTCTTCCATGGCTTTTAGTAATTTACTAGCCTCATCTAAACGTTGAGCTGCTATAGTAGATGATGTTGTACCTGAGGTTGTAGATGATGTCACTGGCACTGCAGTAGCCAGTGGTACTTTGGGTGCCAACTCTTCTGCTAGAGTTGAAGGCACAACTGTAGTCACCATGAGAATTACTGTAGGGATTTCCTGTGATTTTATTGTTTCCCTTTCATGGAAAATTTTGTCCATTTGAATCTCCATTTCTTTGATCTGTCCTGTTAGCTGAAAGATTAAGTTCATCATGTCATCCTTCTGAGTCTGTCCTTGTACAATTTCTTTTTCCTAAGGATGTTCAGTTGATGGAAGTTTGAGTTGTTTCCTCATTCACTAACTATTCTGCTGCTTTGACATTTGCAGGATCATATCCCACTTGAATTACCAAATATTCTAAATATTTAATCTTGAGATCTTTAGCATAAGAAGAGGCTTTTTCCACTTTCATTTGATCTCTCATGTTTATGATTTTGTTTTGAATTTTTTGGACACTCATAGCCTTGGTTTTAATAGTTGAATACAACATCTCTGAACTCTATCTATGAAATTCTATTTGATCTAGTGCATGAATATTTTCTGTTCGCACTTCTAGATCAATATTTTTCTAGTCTGCAACTATCTTTGGAGTCTTCACTATAGGTTGTAACACTGACATGGTGAAATTTTTATTTGAGTAATCAAATGCTGATAAAAGTATTTTTTGAACACTTGGTGTTTGCTTCAAATATTGAGAGTAAATATCATTTTTAATCTCTTCATTCTTTAACTTAATCTGCTTGTATTTTTCTCTGATATCTAGATATTTTTCCTCTGTTGTCTGTGAGGATGATGCTTCCATGTTCTGTTGTTTTTCTATCACCTGTGTATTAGAATTATCTATATTTTCCTCATACAAATTCTCTGTAACTTTCTTATTTGTAATGACTGTAGCAGCATCTGTATTTGTCATTGGGATATCTGTGTCTTCAACTTCAATAGTTACTTTTTATTTTTCAAATGAGTTTAACTTAGGTTTTTTATTGTATCCTAACTTGAGCCTAGTATCAGTGGTGGTTTCAGAAACATAACTACCTTCTTCTCTGACTCTCTTGGTGGAATTTTTTCCTTGATTAGAAGTTTTTAAGGTGTGACTAGTATCACCTTGCTTAACTGCATCTATTGAAGTGTTTTCTATCCACTCAGTCTGATTGACATACTTCTCAATCTCTAGTTTTTTCTCATAAATGTAGGGTGTTATTTTTCACTTAACCCTCATTTTACTTAATATTCCTTGTGCATCATAGTTCTAGGAGAAACTCTCTTCAAATATTTACTCTAGTAATTGTTTGGCTCCTTCTGTCTCTACATCTCTGTGATTACAAATGAAGGGTCCCACTTGATTCTTTAACTTAAATTGTGTTTTATTATTTGCTGCTAGGAAGTTGATAGAATAAGAATTTAATATTTTCCTGATGTATTCGAAGGCAAAAAACCTCACTGGTACATATTTGGGTAGTTTTCAGGGCAATATATTAGACCCAAAAACTCTGATTTATGTGTGTTTTTCATACAAATACCAATCTCCAATTTTGGTATGCTCTGATAGCTATAAAACCTTCTTCATTTCATTATTGATCCTTGGTTGCTCAGTATTTGTTAACATGTTTATCAATGGATGGATAAATAATTCTAAAAACTCTGCATAAGCAAACTCTATGGACTCTTTTCTTATCAAAGATGTCCAACAAATGACCTAAAGTGGATTTCCTTCTATGTCAAGCTTCTAGAGGATTACTGGAAACTTGTCTGCTTGAAAATACAAAAACATATGGAAGAGAAAATATGTGTGTATAAACACTCCTTCAGTTGGCAGTTTAACCAGTTGATCATGGATATTGTCAGCAATGTACTTAGCATAATTGAAGATAACAGATGGAGGTTGTCCTGGTGTAAAAGTAGATAGGAAACTGAAAATGGATTCATCTATATGTTCATCAGTAAAGTATCCTAGGATGAATGACAACATGGAAATGACATTCCTTGAACATTCTGAGAATTTTGAAGTGGAATATGGAGGGTTGATTTGAGGAATTTCAACATGTAAGGGCATGAATACTTGAAAGATCTGAAATATTTTGGAAAAATCAAGGCCAATGTACAATTTGGTAAGTGCCTCTATGGAAAAAGGAACTGCTTGAGGATCAGGTTTGATATGTAACATTTGATTTATGGACTCAACAATAATTGTAAAAAGTAATTCTTTGTTTGCATTCACTATTTCTCTTTTCTCAGGTACATAATAATGCTGGCATACCTAATAACTTCTGGGCATGGGTGAGAAACTGGAACAACATATCTAGGTGGGTTTGATTCCCAAATTTGAACTTCTTCCATTTGATCTAAAGACTTTTCGAAGCTCTAGTTGTGAAGTTCTAATAGATTGAATTCTATAATCGGGTCTGCTATTTTGTAGTCCACATCTGCTAATGAGGTGTGCTCAATGTGTACAATAGGAGGTTGTAGAGGATTCCTAATGATGGCAGTCTTGGAAGACATAGTTGGAGTGGATTTTGGCATTTTGAGGCTTTCAGGATTACTGGAACTCTGTTTTTTAGGCATTCTAGTTTCTCCTATAAGATTGAATGGTTTAAAAAAGTATTGTTGAGTTTGACAGAGGTTATTAGATAAAAATGGGTAGAATCTAGTTCCTTTATTGAGTTTCAACCTTCAATTTTGGATTTCAACTGTATTACAAAGTCTCACTGGTTATGAAATAAGAAACAGGGATTTATTTTACTTTTCAATGGATATTTGGACTAAAAATTGTTTGAAATCAAGGTGCAGAGGGTTTGGTTACCTTCAGAGGATTTCTGGGAAATTTTGGGATTCTTTTAAGTCTGCAAAACTAGAATAAACCCAAGTTTCATTTTAAAACTAAACATAGTATATAAAACTAGGTTTTATCAAAAATTTTACAGGGTTTTCCCACTTTTTGGACCCTTTTTGGGTAACTAGAAGTTTTCTTGGAGAAATTAGGCTTATATTGTATTCAATTTCTTTATCAATGTCCTTTAAAATTGATAACAGGATCAATTTTCTCAGAAATATCTATTTACACAGGTATGGGTCTTTGAAAATAGGCTCTGAGGCATTTTTGACATGTCTATGGTATCTTCTTAGGTCTTTGGAAGTTTTCTTGGACTTTCAGCAATCCTCAATCAACAAATACAATATTTTTCACCGATTATGGGCATAAAAATAGTATATAGGCTTCATTCTCTGAGTTGGGAGGGAAAATATAGTCGGAAAATGTAGGAAAAGGGTTTAATGATGCAATTTTGGAGTTTTTTAGGCATTTCTAGGTTTAATGGTAGTCACATTGGGTGATGGGAGGTTTTGGGGCTTCAAAGGAGAAAAACTGCAAGTGGTTATTGCGTTTATTTTGAGTGGTAAGTGATTTCAAATGGATCGGATGTGATCGAATGGAACTAGGCCATGTAGAGGAGAAAGAAAAGGATAAACCAACCTATTTCGCATGGAATGGAATGGGTTATCATTGTGTGACTTTATTTTCGATATGAGTAGTCGATTTTTAGATCTGGGAGCATGAGTGTGAATGACTGAGATTTTATATGGAGATGCTCGGTGTTCAGAGGTGGGTCCAGAGGTGCATGCACAATGGGAAAACTTGGTGAAGCAATCATCAAAGAGTATCACTGCTAATGCTGACAAGGTCTCCACACTGCTCAAAATAGCAATGGGATTGTGGACATCTATGCAAACAAACCCACTAGTCAAGAAGATCTCTTGGGAGTTGCACGTTAAGGAGCATGCATTTGATGACCTCTAGGAGGCCTTGCCCACTTTTTTCCCTGCTCAGTGCATGGCCTGCATGTAGACAAGTCAAATTCTGCGTGAAGAAGTAGAGAAACAACGAAGGAAGAAACAAATCATGACATAACACATGACATCGTGGGAAGACGAGGCGATGAATCTATCATAGTACCTCGATGCAGTTGTTAAAAATATGAATCAAACCCTTCAAAGCATCAATGTAGCCGCATAAGGGTTGACGTCGTAGTAGCTGGTGGGCACGGCATAGAGTGAAGTGGATCAGAGCATGGGCATCTTGGTGCCATTTTTTGCTGCTATTGAATAATTGTAGACCAAAATGAAGAACCCAATGCCGCTGTGACTCGGGACGAGTCACAAGATTGTGTTGGGGTTTTGTTGTAGCAGGGTCCCTTAGGACCGAATTTTGGGTAAAAATATGGTATTTTTTGTAAATTTTTTGTAATTTTAGTCATGTGCAGTAAGAAAAGAATATTTCAAGGGGATTTGGGGCAGGAGAAAGCCCCTCATGAGTTGTAATGTGCCAAAGCGTAGAACTAGGGGCCACAAACCACAGTTTGCAGACCTTATATGAGTGCAGGCCAAGGGTATAAATATGAGTCTAGATAAAATTGATAGAGGGAATGAATGAATGAAGTCTAATATGTTTTTATTTTTTGAGCTAATACACAAACATTTTTGGGTTAGAAGGCTCCTGCTGGCTGTGTGTGTGGAGACCTTAGTCCTACTGTGTGCATGAAGATGTTAGTCCTGCTATGTGCATACCCCACTGGCTCTGTGCACGGTTAGAATTAAGGTGTTGTAAAGGAACATATGAACTATGAATGAATAAAGGAACACTTTGGATGAAATCTGAGTATCAAATGCATCTATCTTCTGCTTTATGATCTATTTCTGCAAGTTGTTTTTGTTCACTATGCTATCTCTGTTTGGATCGGTTGCACAACTATATTTTACCTTAGATGAATGATTAATGTATTTATCTATTGTTTTTTAATGTAATTGTTATGTATTAAGTACTATTGAAATGGATTATGGATCTGTATTAATGCGCCCACAGGGTAACCTGGGTAAATTGACCTAAATCTGCTTGGTTAGGGCTTCTATTGCGAAGGTTAGATCATAGTTGTTTTAGTTGTGAAGACACCCACATCATTTAATTCTCTCTGAGGGTGTGGAAACCTTGTCCCAGCACCCCCCCATACTTCTTTGGATGAGACTTTAACTTGCACAAGTAGGTCACTACCGAAAGGGCCAATAGTAAGAGGGTTTTGTTGGTTAACCTTAACTTTGAACCTGGGTCAGGACCCCTCAATCCAACACTAATGTTCTACCTAATCATCAGGTACAAATATAAATGATTAAGTAAATTAGTAAAAACAAAAAAAATTAAAAATAAAATATTGAAATTCAATTTTATACAACAAAACTTACCTGCACTTGAGAATAAATCCAAAACCCAATCTCATTGATTTGAACATAAATCTATAAGATAGTTAATCAATGACTATGGTTTTTTATAAATTTCAACTATATCTCCTTTTGCTTCTTTATCTAAATATGTTAGCTTTTTTACAGTAACATCGTGAACTGGTACTTGCTTATGAATCTTTACATCACCCCGATTCTGAATCATGGGATTATAGCTATCATATTTTGTTGAAAATTAAACATGAATGAACTCACAATCACTTATATTTGGTTGATCGCTGCAACCAATAATATTTTAATTTTTCATGTACATGAAATAGTAAAATTTCAATTAACTTGTACATAAATTATTTTCTTAACATTAATGAAACATAGAATTTCAATGTCTTACCATGTAAGTTGCATCCTTGAACTTTATTTTCCCTTGAAGCTTTTTGATAACATTGAAATTTGTGTTTGAATGAAATGTCAGCAATCTCCAAAATGGTGATGTTGTGACTTCTACAAATCGCATAACCACATTACTAAAGGATTCATAAGTATAAGGGTCACTATCAAAATTAATATTTGGGATATTGAAACCATGAGGAATATATGCAATAACTAGGGAATAATTCCTTTTATTTATGAGTGGGGGGGGGCAGGGGGGGGAATCAATAATTATGGACTTTAATCAAATTTCACCAATTTATATTTTTGACTTTATGTCAATTACCCGTGCACATCCATAACATTAGTTCATCAAAACATATAATAAGTAGTAAACTGAAATCATAACAACCATGAGAAATACAAGCATGCACACACACAAGAAAAAAATTATTTACGATGGAAACCATTTCAGGAGAAAATCACCCTTGTGCTACTGCGATGCTCAAATGTTCTATTAATTTGATGAACAAATTTACATGGATTACTTACAAGCATAATTTGGAAGACTTGGATTCGTCTACAATATGTTGGCATCTATCAATTCAAAAATTTGTTTCTCTCACTCATCTACGAACTACCATCTGATGGAAGCTCCCACAACCAATGATCCTCACCCAACCACCATTCGACTATCAATATCCTATTGGATGGAGAAAAATATTCCTACTATGAATCACCAAATAACTATCTCTATTGAAGCCTCAAAATTCCTTCACTTCGTCCATGCAAACCATGTTTCACAATATTTCATACTCAATTCATTTTCTAAACATTAGGAACCCAATAGCTCTAGAATTCAACTCATCAATTATGAATAAAATTATGAACCGGTGAAGATAATTCTTAATTACTAAACACACGAAAAAACCTCTCTCAATCACATAACAGGATGCAAATATTCTTCGAAAAAATATAAACAAAACCTTAATGTTCTCCTCAAATCTATCTTTGATATCTTCTCACAAATATCTCATATAACTCTGCACAAACTATGTGAGAAAATTATGCATACTCAACTCACTCACAATGCCTTCACAATGGCATACGAACACACTCTCCATGAAACCAACCAAATTGACTCAATGTATTCCTTTATTTATCATATTCTTGAGTGGATATGTTCAGTAAATGATACATGTTATGGAAGACTCAACGACTCATTTCACATGCTTAAGATTTAGTTGAGGAAGGCTTCTTGAACAAATCAATCCCTAACTCCACTAGCCCTTTGATATATTCAACCTTTATCAACTTCTATAGGTCCCACAAATTCTTTTCGACAATATGAAGAAAATTCTCGACCAATAACATTGCCACAACACAAAAATAGGCTCAATAGCATGGGGAGTGTGGAGAAAAATTCATGAAAAACCTCAATCTCTCCCTTAGTCCTATATTTGGAGAAACTAGAGCTATATCCTCTCCCTTGGGCCTAGCCCCAAGTGACTGGATCTCTCCAACTACTCCCTTGACCCATCATACATGTGATTGGAGATTAGGACACCCAAACTCATGCTTCTTCAGCTCAGAACTTGCCTCAACTTCTTCCAGATCGTGAAAAAACCTCTATAGGTCCTTTGGAAGGATATAACACTTATGCAACACTTCACCAAGTCTCTGTAGCATCGCAAGTCAAACTAGTTTTACTAGGATGCCAATCAACAACTAAGCTGAACATCTGAGCCTTCAAAATTCTTGAAGAAATATCTTCCATCAATGTGCAACTCCCGAACCTATTAGACATCCTTTGAAACCTTCATAATCATATCAAGCATCCACAAAAATTTGTATATCCTCTCCAAGTCCAAGGTATATCATTATCATCATCATAGGAAACCTAATCTAGCACATGGAGACCAAACTAACAGGGATCCTTAGCACTAACTCTTGAGGAAACCATAATCAACTATATGCATCAACATGATCATGAAGATCATCATCATGTGTGTTAGGAAAAATACTAAGAGGGGGGGTGAGTTACTTTTTTAACACCTGATTTATTTTTTTCTTATTATGATTTCCTTACGCAATTATTTCGAGGTAAACCTGCATAGGTATGTGACTTCTATGAAGACAACTAGCGTATATCTAGTCAACTTAATTTTTCAGTTACTTCAAAAATTTTTTATCTTGAACTAGTATGTCAGTATTTCATCAACATTAGATAAGAAATGGGCATGTGCAGTAAGAACATAATAAAACATCACACATAAGAAACACATATTAAGACCATGATTTTTAGGTGGAAACCCAATGTGGGAGAAAACCACCACCGTTGTCGTCTTTGTGTTATTTTTATTATGTTGAAATAGTTCTTACAATCTTGTATTGGATAGAACTCAGACCAGCACGCAGGAAACCACCTACAGAAGGATACAACCTTCTCTTGTTCTCCAGCATCCACTGGAAGTGAGCACCAGACCCTCGATATGGTTAACAAATACTACTCAAAGGAAGCTCAACTTATTGAAGGATTCAACCCTCAACACCTTCGTGGACCATGTTTCATACATTTTCACACTGGATCCACCTAAGTCAAAACATCACAACTTGTAGGCCACTTTTAATCAAAATTTCAGACCAGACCCACTACCATCGTTTAATCTAAAAAACCAAATACCAACACTCGACACAAAAATTGCATCAAATCACTAAAAAACTAAAAAACCTGATCAAAAAAATGTCAGAATCTATACATTACTATACATGTGTAAATATATCAAAGCACTGAACCCTGAAACTGAATCAGTCCCATTCTAAAATAAACACTGAGTTACATAACCACTGAATCATTTAGAAATAATCAGAGAGTCATCAAAAATATTCAACCACATACAACTAGCAAAATCATCACTCTTAAATATATCAATCCACAAACAATTCAACTTCAATCATCACAGTTAAACTGAGATAATCAAGTAAGACTTTATTGGTAGACATTAGAAACTCACCAAGAATGATAAAATTGATCACATATCATATTCAGGAAAAATATAGGATATATATGTGCTTCAAAGAAAGCACTTCCACATGTACATGTTCCCTTCAGTAATAAAACCAACATATAGATTTGCAAAAACTACTAAATCGAGATGCGACTTACCAAAATGAGACCTGTCTATGCACACGACTTTTAGTTATCGAACCCGTGTATACATGACCCTTCTAGTTATCAAACCCATGTATAGATTTGCAATTATTTATGTATACCGTCACTACACATCATACCTTCAAAATAGAAACCATATCTCGACATACATAATAAAACATGCATCAAACATTAATATCAAAAGCAAAACCAAAACTTATGTGAATTATCAATGGATATTAATTTCAGATCTATTGGATTTGATACGTCATAATATTCCCAAGTGAAAAATTATTTCATATCAAACACTTGGAAATAACCCCCACCAAGCCTGCTTTCTTGATATCAAACTATTCATAAAATACCCATCACTTGCACACAACACTTTGATCTTCTTCTCCTTATATAGATTAGGCCTTAGCCAATACCCTGGGCTGAAACCACAATAATGTTGATGGCATTATTTGACAAGATAAAATATTTGTTTTTGGGCTCATTATTATGGGCCAATACCATGGTAAATACTCCTGGTATTTAGAATACCATGGTATAGAAACTACGTGCACTTTCTATTCTCCATACTCGTGTATGTAGGCGGCTTTTATTTACAGAACCCACGTGTATTTCTCAAAAAATCACCTTCATCATTCCCATGTCTCTGAACTATTATTTTTTTTTCCTAATTCTCTGTCATCATGTTGACATCTTCTTCAGGTGGGTTGTCATCAAGAATAGCGCATCACATAGGTTTCCATCGAGGACAACACAAATCCCAACAATCTCACCCTTTGGGATTTATGGCAACCACTTTGGTGTTTGGTTACCAATGACACCTATAAGCATACCAAGCTTCTCTCCGAGAAATATCTCTTCAAACACCAAGATACTCTGCCCCTTTGACATCAAGGGAAAAGGCCTGACCAATGCTGAATGAAGGAAAATTTGATGAGAGATGTAGATCTAATCTGCTCAGAATTAACAATGTATACTGACCATACTCCGCTTAAGGAGATGCTGGATTATATAAATATATACAAATAAGTAACTAGAAATGACCTTTCCTACCAACAATGAATCATATTAACCAATATCCCAATGTAGTGGGATTACGTATTTGACTCATCATTGCATAAAATCCTCAACATAGGATTATATAATTGACTTGAACTCAATAGTCCATACATGACTCAATATGACAATGATTGCATAATAAATCTCTACACAACTTTTACATCAAGTGACAGATATGACAATTAAAACCAAAGAAAAACTCAAATAGTGAGGTATCAAGACCACGACATTCTTTATCAACCATTATATGTAGGAAAATATATATTACAGTAGAAACTACATGAGTATCTTCAATATTACTACAAAAAACAAGCATAATTATGTACCAATACATTCAGTAGAAAAATATAATGGAAGCATTGCAAATTCTCCCTTGAACTTGTGTTGACATCTTATTCGTACATCAGATAGGTCATCAAAGCAACATTATCAGACTATAATAAACTAATTCTAGAACAAACAAGAAAAATTTGAGCTTGCTATTTCATTATAGCAAAACATACACGACTGTTTAAGTCATAACTCATGTATATATGTGATTTTCCTTCATTAGATTTGCGTAAAAAAGGTATATTGTTGAATCTTCACAATCACAACTCCCCCTAAACTTGAAGGATCGGTCAGACTAATCAAAAAAGTAATGAAGAAGAGATAACTCCTAATTTATGTTTGAGATATTCAAATGCATTACGTGGGAGAGCCTTTGTAAATATATCAGCAACTAATTATTTTGAGGGAATATATTCCAGTTTGAAATTTTGTTCAAGAACTTGTTCTCTTAGAAAATGATATTTAACTAGAATATGCTTGGTATTGGAGTGAATAAAAGGATTTTTAGAAATACTATTGGCACTTGTATTATCACATAGAATGGAAATGGGTGGAGAATAATTGATTTTAATATCATGCAATTCTTTCATAATCTAGAGAAGTTGTGTGTAGCAATATGAAGCAGCAACATATTCTTCTTGTACAATAGATAAAGAAATGGAGCTTTTTTTTTTTCTGAGCCATGATACCAAGCGTGGCCCCATGTAGAATGTTCCTTCACTATTGATTTTTCTGTCATCAACATTTCCTTCCTAATATAAATATTTGTAAGCATGAGGGGTAAGATATGCATATTTGGGATACCATAAACCAAATTATTGAATTCATTGTAGATATTTGAATATTCTTTTGACTTCCTGGAGATGATTTTCTTTTGGATTGGCTTGGAATCATGCAACAACTACATGCATGATATCTGGTCTTGTTCCTGTAATATAAACTAGGCTTCTGATCATGGATTTGTATTCTGGTTGGTTGACTACAGGAGAATCATCATGTGAACTGAGACTAAACACTATCAAAATTGGTGTGCATTAACAATTTGCAGTATTCATCCCATATTTATTCAGAATATGCTTGAGGTACTTTGTTTGTGGTTGGAAGATGCCATTATTTTCTTTCTATACTTGTAAACCAAGAAAGTATGTTAGTTCACCAAGTAAGAACATTTCAAATTCTTATTATATTACAGAAGGAAACCTTTGACTCATTGACTCTTCATTGCTTCCAAAGATGATGTCATCCATGTATAAAACAACAATTAAAAGCTTACCATCATACATATTTATGTAAAGGTTTCTATTTGTAGACCCCTTAGTGAAACGTTGTTATTGAGATACCTATGAAGGTGATAATAATGCGTCACGAGGGGCTTGTTTTATCACAGATAATGCCTTCCTGAGTTTGCAAACAAGTTTTTCATCATTTCCTAGAATGAACCCTTCAAGTTGTTCAATATAGACTTCTCCTTCTAGGTTCCCATTTAAAAATGCAGATTTAACATCCATTGATAGACTTTGAAATGATGAAAGCTTGTAAAAGCAAGAAACATTCTTATGGCTTCAAGTCGGGCTACAGGTGAAAATATTTCTTCAAAGTCTATTCCTTCTTGTTGAGCATAGCCTGTGCAAACGAGTCTTTCTCTATTTATAATTACTTCTCCATTCTCATTCAATTATTTTTTATTACCCAAGCTTTGTCCCAATAATATTCTTATCACGAGGTCTTGGTACGAATTCCCATATATATATCTTTTTCTATTTGGTCAAGTTCTTCATTCATAGCCTTAACCCAACATTCATATTTGATTGCTTCATTAAAAAAAATTTGTTCAGTTGTGGATGTTAAGGCTAGATAATTAGGAGTTCCAATAAGGGCTCTTCTTGTTTGTACTCTAACTTCCTTTTCACCTAGGATTTGAGATTCTCGATGATTTTTATAAACAAAGATAGATGTATTCTTCTCTTATGATTTTGTATTGTTAATTCCTTCTTCTAATACTTCATTGGTTTCTCAGCCTTACATCCCTTTGGATTGTTGTGGAAATACATTCAACATATGTTGGTGTTTCCTTTTTTGAACCTGTGCATGCTTCCTTGATTACAACATCAATTCCTTCAACAATATTTTGAAGTATTTTACTATACCATTTATATCCTTTAATTCTAAATGGGTAACCAAGTAGAACTCCTTCATCTGCTCTAGGTTCAAACTTTCCAAGCTTATCATCATTATTATTTATGTACAATTTACTTCCAAAGAATCTAAAATTCTTGACACTTGGAGGCTTACTGAACCAAAGTTCATGAGGATTTTTATCAATGTTTACAAGAACATGATCTTTGTTGAGAATAACTATTGATGTATGTGTTGCTTCCCCCCACAAGGTATGAGGTGTCCCAGACTCATTAAGAATGGCATGTTCCATTTGTTGAATTTTTTTTCTCATTATTTCTGCCACCCCATTTTGTTTAGGAATTTGAGCTATAAAGAACTTCCTATTAATGCCATGTTGTTCACAAAAGTCAAAAAAATCATTTTTTGTGAATTCTCCACTGCGGCACATCTAAGACATTTGATTTTTAATTCTAATACTAAATCTTTTAAGACTTTAAATTTATCAAATGCTTCATCTTTATTTTTTATTAAGCCAATCCAACACATTCTAGTAAAGTCATCAATAAATAGGGTGAAATATTTTTCACCTCGAGGTGAATTTTTCCTCATTGTGCCAAATAAATAGTTATAAATAAGTTCAAGGGGATTACTTGTGGAACCCTCTTTGGGATTAAATTGTACCTTGGTTTGCTTACTGAATTGACATGATTTGCATATAGTACTTTCTGGTAGAGAGATGTTGGTCAAGTCATGAACTGCTCCTATATTGCTTGACTTATGTATTTGAGTGAATCTTAGATGTCCCAATATTTTTTACCACAACAAAATTTCTTCTGCAATTCTTAAGTAACATTGTTCTAGACCGCCCAACACATAGACATTACCTGGATTTCTTGCTCCTTTTATTACAGTTTTTTCTATATTGGAATTCTGAGCCACACAATTCTTTGATCTGAAAAATAAATAAATAAATAAATAAAATAAAATAAAATAAAAAGGCATTCCCTTATTCACACATATGAATAACACTTGACAAGTTATGCTTCAATCCACCAACAAATAAAACATTTTCAACTTTAATTTTTTCTTTTAGCAAAATAATTCCTTTTCATTTGATAGCAGTAGGTGAATTATTTCCAAAGTTTACATTATTTTCTCTCTTCATTGCACTAAAATACATAAATTTATCTTTATCACTTGTAATGTGCTTTGATCATCCACTGTCAATGTACTATAGGTTTTCTTGATATCCTACATATAAATCTAGACCACAATTCTCAAATTTGTGGTCTTATTTTTCCATACCTTAGATGTTGTTTCCATTTTCTCATTTTGAGGTGTTGATCTCCCTTTTATCCTTCATTCAGATTATTTGTGCCGAAAGTTATTGCAGAAAGAGAATTCAATTTATTGAAGAGTTGAGAAGGTATTGTAAGATTATTTATTTATCCCAATCTCATTCTTTTGTTTTCTTGCTTCTCTAGTCATGATAGTTTTGTAAGAAACACATTTAGATACCTTAGGACCAAAATTGTGACAAGCGAAACATTGACCATTAAAGTAGAAGTTTATGGGAGTATAGTACCATATAGTGTTTTTTTCTCTTTGATTGAACCAAGAAGAATTTACATGGGAGTTATTTGATCCTTTATTATTTTGTTGGATCCTGGGGTTTTGTTGACTTCTTCTTTTTACTGCATTGAGATAGCTTCCTTTTTTCTGTAGAAGACTTTACATCCTTTGATGCTTCTCCACTATATCCAATACTTGTATTTATAAGAGGAGAGTGTTTGCTTTATTTTCGATTTCTTCCTTTGAATGACTATTTCACATTCTAAATTTTCTTGATGCTTCTCCTTTTCTATGATTTGTTTCTTCAAAGATTATTTTGATAATTTATCATGTTCCAAACAAATTTTAAGTTGAGTTATTTCTTCGATAAAAATATCTTTTTCTTCTAGGGAATCCATGAGATTATCATCAGACTCATTAATACTTCTATCTTCAAATGCCTTAAGTAATTGATATTCTTGATTAGATTCACCTTCTTGACCATTTGAAAGACCTTCATTATCATCATGTGAATAAAAAATTCTCTTGTTTTAAACCTTCTCCTATTTATTTTTGTAGCTTCTTTCCCTTTCTCATGGTTTTCCCTATAGGGACACAGTAGCGTAATGAACAATTCTACCATAAGCAAAACACTTGAAGGGAATCTTACCTATGAATCTTCCAGTACCCACATGGAGTTTATTTATGAATTTTTCCTTTTCTTCTTCTGATACATAACCTGATTCTTCCTTTTATTTTCCTTTTGAATTATATTTAAGTGCAACTTCTATGATATATGAGGGACCCACTTTTCTAATTTCCTAGGATGTTAAAATCCCATGAAGTTGTTCAATAATAATATTCTTCGTCTTACATTTCTTCTATGAAATAAACTTTTGAATCAAATCTTGGATTTAGAGACCTTAATATTTTTTCTACCAGTGATGATTCTTTTATTTATTCACAAATATTTCTCATAGAATTCACGATCTCATCTACCCTAAGAAATAAAATTGAGATACTTTCATCATTGTGCACTCTAATATTTTCATATTTAATTATAAGAGTTTTAAGTTTGGAACTTTTTACCTTCATTTCACTTTCATATCTTTGGATGATCTTGTCCCATATAGCCTTTGCTGTATTTAGGTACACGACATTGAAAAATTTTGTTTCTTTCAAGCTTCCTAACAGAGAATTGACAACCTTTGCATTGGTCTCATATTTCTTCTTTTCTTCTTCATCTGTGAGAATGGAGGATGGATATTAATGGCTTCGTGAAATGATTCCCCATACATCTACTCCAAGTGACTGTAGGTAAGCTCTTGTTCTTACCTTCCAAAAAACTATGATTGGTTCGATTGAAAAATGATGCCCTAATATATCATATCCTCTCTTGATTTCTCATCTTGATGAATATTCCTTCAATCGATCAAGATTCTTCCTAAGGACCTTCTCTGATACCATTTTTTAGGAAAAATACTAAGACAAGGGGCATGAATCACTATCTTAACACTTGATTTATTTTTTTATTATTCTTGTTTTTTAATGTGACTATTCTGAAGTAAACCTATGTATATACGTGACTCTATGCATACAACTAGCATATATCCAACCAACTTAGTTTTTCAGTTAATTCAACATATTTTTATCTTGAACCAATATGTGAGTACTTCTTCAAAATTAGATAAAAAGTAATCATGTGCAGTAAGAACATAATAAAACATCACACATATGAACATTGTTATTTTTAGGTGGAAACCCAATGTGGGAGAAAACCATAGATGTTGCCATCTTTGCCTTATTTTTATTATGATGAAATAATTCTTACAGTCTTGTATTGGTGAAAACTCATACCAACATGTAGGCACCCACCTTCAAAAGGCTTCAACCTTCTCTCCTTCTCTAGCACCCACTAGAAGGGAGCTCCAACCACCTAATATGATTACCATCTACTACTGGTAGAAAGCTTAGACTTAATTACTAAAGGCTCCATTCATTAGCACCTCCATGGACCATGTTTTATAAATTTTAACATTTGATCCACCCGATTCAAAAAATCACAACTCGTAGGCTGCATTTCATCAATTTTTCATACTTTACCCAATCTACCGTCATTTAAGCTCAAATAAAATACCAACCCTAAACCCAAACATTACATAAAATCACTGAACAACCTGAAAATCATGATCAACAAAATGTTAGAATATATACTCTACTATTATTTAGCATATCTGCTTGTATACGGGAATTCATTGAAGTATACCTACGTACATATATCAAAGCAGTGAAACCTTCAACTAAATCACTGTCATTTTGAAATAAACATTGAGTTACATAACCATTGAATCATTTTATCAATAATCATAGAGCCATCACAGACCTTCAATAACATAAAGATAGCATCATCATCACTCTTTAATATATAAATCCACAATAAATTCAACTTAAATGATCACAGTTAAATCAACATCATCAAGTAAGACTTAATTGAAAGACATCAAAGAACTCAACAAGACTGATAAAATTGATCATATATCATATTCAGGAAAACTGTAGGATATATATGTGCATCCCATAAATCAATTTCGTGTGTAGACATACCCTTTAGTAGTAAAACTCACGTACAGATTTGTCCAAACTACAAAATCGACATACGACTTACCAGAATCAGGCCCACATATGCATGCCCCTTTAAGTTATCAAAATCGCGTATACATGCGCCTTTCAATTATCAAACCCACATTTAAATATGTAATTACTGATTTATACCTTTTTTGCACATTGTACATTGAGAAAAGAACCCATATTTTGGCATACATTATAAAACATGCGTCAAACATTAATATCACAAGCCAAACCAATCCATATGTAAATTATCAATGCATATTCATTTCAAATCTATTAGAGCTGATCCATCATCATATTCCTCAGTGTACACTTATTTCAGATAAAACACTCATCAATAACCCATACCATGCACACTTTCTTCAAATCGAATTATTCATCAAATACCCATCACCTGCATAGAAAACAATTTGATCTTCATCTCCTTATATAGTGTAGGCCTTATCTAATACCATTGGTCGAAACCATGATAATGCGGATGATATTCTTTGATGGGATAAAATATCTGTTGTTGCGCTCAATACTATGGTCCAATACCATGGTAAAGGCCCCTGGAATTTAGAATAACATTGTGCAGAAATTGTATGCATTTTATCTTTTCCATACTCGTGTATGTACACGGATTTTCTTTACAGAACCCGTGTGTATTTCTCAAAACATCACCTTTATCATTCCTATATCTCTGAATTGTTATGCCTTTGTCCAAAATGTTTGTGATCATGTTGACATCTTCTTCAGGTAGGTTTTCATCAAGTAAAACTCATCAAATAGGTTTCCATCAAGGACAACACAAATTCAAACAATGGGAAGACCTCCAAACTAGTGAAACACACCATCATCCAACCAAGGACCATATACACGTAAACCATCATCTCTAAGCTAGTCCAAGCTAGTAAAAGAGCCAAATACTATCTCCAAGATATTCCAATAAAGTAGACGTGCTTAGAACCACCATCATCCAACCAAGAACCATCTACACCTCAATCATCATCTCCAAGCTAGTCCAAGCTAATAGACAAGCCAAGTACCATCACTAATCTAGTCCAAGAAAGTAGACAAGTTAAGGACCATATGCAACTCATCCATACACAAGCCACTTTCAACCACCTATACACATGTAGCCCAAGAAACTAGGTTGACATAAATGAAAATCAACCACACATCTGCAACACTGCAACGTGGATCAATTCCAACAATCTCCCCCTTTGGAATTGATGTCAACCCCCCAACTGAAACAATTAACTGATAAAAAACATACGTACATTCTCCCCATTTGAAAACAATTCTGAAGGGCTAAAAATGTCAAAGACGAATGTTATATACTCCTCTATATACAAAGGGTTCCATTAACAAAAACAGAAGCTCCAATCACAATTATATGCATGTGATGAAAAATGGAGTGTAAGACTGAACAACACTCCCCCTAGAAAACATGTGCACTAAACTCCCCTTGGAGACAAGTTATACCCAATCATCAACATACTAGAGAAAAAATATTCGTATCCTACCAACAGCAATAATAAAATATCAATCGCCAATAGTAAACATTAAAACACATGGTCTCCCCCTGAAGAAACAACAACATAATCCATTTCATAGAAGCAATAGCATGTCATATCTCCAATACATAGTTGCAAGAACATAATGTGATCTACTATAAGCAACAAATATCTAGAAACAACATGATATATCCATCCACTCTAAAGAAACAATAGTCAATACATCATCTCCACCATATAATATCCAACAACATAAAACACATGTATCACCAGCAGCAATGCAACATCTCTCTAAAGTAGTCATGGTAGCAACAAATCCATGATGACATGTCACAACAGAATAACCATCCATACTCTAGTGAATGTAATCATATCCATGGATGAATATCCACTAATATACATGGCTATGAATGTCTCCTTTCCACATGCTAGAGGCTACTCCACATGGACCAATGGCTATGACCAAATGATACACAACAATGAACAAGGATTTATAGGCCTACTACATGGATATCAAAATGATAATGCATGACTGTAAAATTACACCAATGATCCCATCTATGTCTTAATCATGACTTTATTTCAATGTATACATGACTCTAGATATCCTTTCCATGGCAAGTATGAGAGTGTACATGAATGATACATGAAATACATGGTTGTATTGACACTAAGAACAACCCATACATAATTGCAATAAATATCATAACTGACTATGCAACATATGCAAATCATGTGTCATGCCCCTATTACCAATACCAAATGATTTAGAATAATAATACATGATCTCATGAGCATAATACAATTCTTCTCAATGAGATATACAGCTAAATAAATGTCATTAAGCTGAGATATACACTCACTAGAATGGAAAAGACCATGGATCACCCACAACAAGATAATAGCAATGCATATCATAAGACATTTGACAGTCTCTCCAAAACACCGGTTGTAATCAAGATCTCAATAGTATTCATCAACGACACATAATGATACATAGTGGCCCATTCATATCATGTATTGGAAGCATCATAAACTAGTAAAATAGCACCCCAATCGTCCCAACATATTAGGTTTCTATTGTGGTAACAATAATCATCACATGGATCATGATCCTCTATGAAATAAACTGAACCGATAGAAATAACAAGATGTAGTGACAACAACAAAATCTCAACGACAACCATTCTCAGCAAAATAAATGGCGTATAACATCACAGGCATCATCACCATCACCATATATGGAAGAAACATCAATATCAAACACATACATCATAAGTATGAGCATAATGAACCATCATCATACTAATATCCATGGTTTCGACACATGGTACATCGCGGATCAGCAGCAGTCATTTGATAGAAATATCCTACCTTCCTATTACTCGGAGGTATCCTTTTGCAGAGGACATATATCTCATTCATGAATGCATAATCAAATATATAAATAAATAACCAAAAGATGATCTCCAGCTTAGTTAGAATATGGGGAAAGGAGAAGACCGAATTTTTTTTGGTTTTGATCCACTTTCTTATTCTCATACATTCATATGTGTGAGGCCCGGTAGGGATTTATCGCTCACCTTCCCTAAAAAGGTGAGGGACTCGGCCGAGGAGGTCAAGGGATTTCTTTCTCACCTTCCCTAAAAAGGTGAGGCCCGGAGGGTGCGTTAGCACACTCGACTAAAAAGGCCTGATTTCATTTTCAATCAATATAAAAAGAAATAAAAGAATTGGTGCTATTGTTTTGCCATCATCATTGAACTAGTTTGTCAAGATTCATATTAGCTCGACCAGCTCTCCGGTTTTTCCAACTTCTGCCATCTCTTCTCCTGATCACACCTTAGCAAAGGCAACATCAGTACCAAAAATAAATCCATCATCATCAAAGCATGAGCATCATAAAAAAAAACTTCTCAACAAGTAGATATGTTCATATATACTTCACTAGATATAACAACACCAACAATTAATCTACATGCAAAAAAAGATTCACCATAGCTCCCCCTAGGACCATGCAAGGGTCATCTTCTTCTTGTCATTCCTTGTTGCTCCTTCTTCCTCCAAACATTGAGTGGTTTCTCCCTTGCATGAATATTTCTAACATTCCTCATGTTTGGCCTACTTCGCATATTATTCATTCTTAGATTTGGTGTCCTCAAGTGTCTTGGAGTCTTGCAATCCTTAGCAATATGACCAAGATTATCACGTATGTAGCATATAATATGACTAATAAATGGAGGAAAATATTTGAATATTTTGATCCTCCTTTTAATCATCATCATACGCAACCTGCACTTAATAGCCTTGTGGCCAAAATCATTGCATGAGTAGCAATAGCCATAGAAATTACAATTATATCTCATTTTGGATGAACTTTTTCGCATGCATGATTGACTTTTTTTCTCCTTTGGTTGCTTCTTTTGATGAGAAGGCATGATCTCTTCACTTATGAAATTTTTTGCCATATGTAAATGGTTTCGAAAGTTGTACACTTTCTCCTTTTTAATCTTCTTTCAACATCTCTTATTAGGTGAGAATATTTTATCTCTTTGTCACAATTTTTTGCTTGGTGTCCATTTACTCAATAATTGTAGCATCCATCGATTTTATTTACCTTATTTGGAATTTTTCATTTATTATTCTTGTGCTCCATATTTGATTGTTGGTTGTGATGATGGCTCTTTTTCTCTCTACTTTTTCTATTTCTACCATCAGTTATTCTTGTAGCAGCAATTAAACTAGTTTCTCCATTGTGCATGTTACAATATAATTTTATAGGTGAGGGAGTGGTTTTCTTCTCTAAATAATTTCTTAGTGAGACAATTTCTTCTTCCAATCTCTCACATAGCTCCTCCTTATTCCTATATTTCTTTCTTACTTATTCCTCAATATTATTTTCCTCCTCAAGATTAATTTTCAATCCATTGATCTATTTTCTTAGGATATTTTCTTTGTCATTGGTAATATGCCAAAATATTTTCTGATCTTTACATGTAGTGGTTAGCTTTCCTACTTAAACAATTAATTCCTTGATAAGAATCATTGTAGATCCATATTCATCCTTAATGTGAGAAACATCCTTATCAACATCACTATAAAACTCAAAAGAATCATCATAATTATAATTCAAAATTTCATCCAACATATTACCGCATGATGCAACTTCTTTCACTATATTTTTAGAATTTGTCGCTTCCTTTGCAATGAATCGATATTCTTCCTTTTTGAAATTCTTCTCCTTTAGAGACATCCTCCTCTTTATTTTGGCCATTATCCATGATATTGTCTCTAAGCGATCAAGCTTCACTGAATAGCACTAGCTTTGGTACCAATTGTTCAAAATGTATTCACTACTAAGAGGGGTGGGTGAATCAGTAGTGATGGGATTTAATCAATTTTCACCAATTTAAATTTCTGCCTGTATGTCAGTTATCCATGCACATCCATAAAATTAGTTCATGAAAACATATAAGAAATAGTAAACCAAAATCATAACAACCATGAGAAATAACCATTATAACAAAAAGCATGCACACACACAAGAACACAATTATTTTTGGTCAAAACCCTTTTGGGAGAAAACCACCCTACTGCTCAAATATTTTATTAATCTGCAAAAAGAATTTACAAGGATTACCTTACAACCATAAGTCAAAAGACTTGGATTCCTCTACATTATGTTTCCATCTATCAATTTGAAAAAAAAAATCTCTTGTGGATTTCTGGACTACTATCTGTTGGAAGCTCCCATGACCAACAATCCTCGCCCAACCACCATTGGACTTTCCAACTCCTACTGGATGGAGAAAAATATTCCTAATGTGAACCACCAAATCCTTGTCTCTACTGAAGTCTCAACACACCTTCACTTCCTCCATGTGAACCATGTTTCACAATATTACATAATCGGTTCATTTACTCAACATGAGAAACCCAACAATTCTAGCACTCAACTCATCACTTCCGAATCAAAAATTTGAACTCGTGAAGAGAAATTTTCATTATTGAACACAAAAAAAAAAAAATATGTCAATCACACAACAAAATGCAAATATTCTACGAAAAACTACACAAAAAATTTGAATCTTCTCCTCAAATATATCTCTGAATTCTACTAGGAAATCTATGATACAAAAATTATCTGAGAAACTATTGCATACTCAACTCATTTACAATTCCTTCACAATTGCATACAAACACACCTTCTAAGAAACCAAAAAATAGACTCAATATCTTCAATCATTTATCAAATTCCTAAGTTGAAATGTTTAGTAAATGCTACAGGTTATGGAGGACTCGATGGCTCCTTTCACACGCTTCATATTTGGTTGAGGATGTCTTATTTACCAAATAAATTACCAAATCCACTAGCCCTTTAAAATCTTCAACCTTTATTAGCTTCTAGAGGGCCCATAAATATTTTTTGACAATATGCTCAAAAATATCGATCAATAACATCACCACAACACCAAAATATGATGAGTAGCGTGAGGAATGCAGAGAAAAACTAGTCAAATCCCTCACTCACTCCCTTAGTAATATCATCTTAGAAAATTCAGTTATATCCACTCCCTTCAGCCTCCCTCCGTGCGACTGGAGCTCCCCAACTGCTCCCTTGACCCATCATGCATGCAGGTGGGGCTTAGGTAACTCAAACTCATGCTTCTTCAGCTCAAAATTTTTCCCAACTTCTTCTAGATATTAACTAGCCTCTGTCAGTCCTATGGAAGTCTTTGAAACCTATGCAACACTTCACCAAGTCTCTGCAACATCACAATTCAAACTAGGTTGACTAGGATGCCAACCAACAACAAAACTAAACATATGAAGCTTCAAATTTCTCAAACAAATCTCTTCCATCAATATGAAACACTCGAACCTTTTGAAAATACTCCAACACCTACACAACCATCTGAAGAACCCAAAAACACTTTTAGACCCTCTCCAAGCACAAGGTATAGCATCATCATTATAGGAGACCTAATCGGGGACATCGAGAAAAAGGATACCATACAAACAAGGATCCTTAATTCTAACTCTTGAAGCAACCATCATCCACTGTATGCAGCAATATTGGTGGAAAAAATTCGAATCCGGGCCCTAAGGAGAGCTGGCCTCTAGTTTGACTTTGTCCTTTTCGTTTCTAAGGGAGAATTCTTTAAACTCTTGTTTCTAATTCATTAATCAAATTTGTGGAATTTGATAAATGAATTTTTATAGTCCGATGATATAAATAACCTTTCGAATACCAAGACCTTTGGTAGTTTAAATATAACCCTTGGTCCCTTTGATAAAGTGGTTAAATATATGAATTGAACCCACTTTACATATGGTATTAAAATATGCGTTGGCGCTTTACCTTCTAAACAAATCTATAAGGTTGGCATGCAATACAACGCATCATAGTAATAACTCCGACACAACTTTCCTTTGGACGACACCTAGCTCTAACCTTCAGGTAATAAAATGTATTAAAGCCCGACACCCAAAGCACTTTAATCCTAACACCGAACCTTATAGCCAAGATTAGAACAGTTCTAGGCTTATATTAATACCTGACTTCATTATCAATGCAAAAATTATAATATACCTTTTGCCCCAGGCCCACACTTCAATACACAATTCAATAGGTTTCGTTCTAAAATGAATAGACCATACCTTGTCTATCTCCCTTGCAACTAGGTGCGCGAATACTGTTCGATCATCTAGCCTCCAGATCGAACTCTCCACAGCAATATCACATTATTTTTCTCAGCTATATTTAACTCTTCAAATGAGCGTGATGAGGGCGGTATTTCCCTGTCGACGTGGCTTCATTTTTTTGGATCGTGTTTTTCTTAAATGGATTTTCCTTCTCACAAAAGCAGTGTGAAATAGGTTGATTTGGTTTCTTGAAACCACAACAGAATTTTTACAACGACTAACCAGACCTCCACTCTGGTTAATTCCTCCTTTTGTAGAACTCTGGCTCATTAACTCAGGTTCAACCTCAAATAATATCGCTTCGTAATAACAAAACACCGTTATTAACTCCAATCCACCGGGGTATGGGTTCAACAAAGACACACTAATTTTCAGCAAATAGAGGATGACAGAGGTTCACTCTTCGACACAGTCCTATTCGCCTTCTCAAATTTGAAAGGAATACGCTCCCTTCAACCACCGAGACCTAACATCTAGGATGGGTAGGGAAGCTGTAGGAAATTCACATAGTTTCAAGCATAGCAAAAAACCTCCTAGGATCACACAGAGACTGGGTGTATTTATTAATAACAATCGTATACAAAACCTTACAAATTAAGGAATGGTTCCTTCGCGGATGATCAACAACACGAAGATATTCACAAATACTCAGTCTTATGCAACAGGGACTCAACGAGCCTGAAATTTATTCAATAGAGAAAATGCTTATCAACTCAATACTTCACTACCAAATTCCCCCCTCCCAAAGTAGTAGGGGTTACAATATATAATTCAGTACATGTCTCTTTGGTTCCTTTGAGGACCATTCTATTTTCAACAAAATCTTTTTTACATACTATCAAAACTGAACAGGTGGATAGAAACCAACCCATTTGACTTCTACAATTATTTAATTAATCATATCAACAGAAATCAATAGATGGACACAGAGAAACTATTCAACTTCTCCAGTTATTCACTAATCTATCTTCCCTAAGTATAACAGACAGCTAAGGTGTTGACACCTTGCTGGTACTTCTTTGAAAATTTAGAACTCTTCTAGCCACAACATCTGAACAATCCTCCTACATTTCTGGCTAGTGTCTAATGCCCCTGCATCAGACTCCTGAGTGCAATTTTCTTCATGGACTCTTGTCCATGAGCTCTTTCACCAAACTGCCTATCTTCTGCAACATTACTTCAATCATCCAAGTGGCATCTTCATCTGGCTGGTCCTTCCACTTGATCAAGTACTGGAAGTACTCTTGCCCTCTAGTCTTCTTGAACACTCTCTTGTCCAATATCTTCTCTGGCTGAAATGGTTGTGCTGGAGGTAGCTGATTTGCCCATTCAATCTGCTCTTTTTCTGCTGGTCCTTCTTCTGCACCATCATATTCATACATGTACAAGTCTGCAACATTAAATATGGGAGATATTCCAACATTAGGAGAAAATTCAATCTCATAAGCATTAGCAAAAAAATTTCTAAGTATCTTGCATGGCCCAATCTTTTTAAACTTCAATTTGTTATATTGCTTCTTGGGGAATCTTTCCTTCCTCAAATGTGCCAAAACCAAATCTCCAACTTCAAAATGGACTTCTCTTCTGCTCAAATATGCTTGGCCTTTGTATTTGATTTTTCTGCCTTGTAGCTGTTGTTTCACTTGTTCATGTATGGCTTGTATCTCTGAAGCAAATTCTTCACCATCTTCACTCCTCAACTCTACCTTTCCCAAATTCCTTAACTCTGATATTCCTCTGGGGTGCATTCCATAAAAAATATGGAATGGGCTCTGCCCTGTGCTTCTGTTTGGTGAATCATTGTATGCATACTCTGTCTGGGGAAAAATATGATCCCACTGCTTGGGATGCTCTCCTCCAGGACTTCTCAATAGATTTCCCAGACTCCTATTTAATACCCCAGTTTTTCCATCAATCTGAGGATGATAAGCTGAGCTGAAACTAAGTTTGGTACCAATTTTCTTCCACAATGTCCTCCAAAAATGGCCCACAAATATAGTATCTCTAACTGAAACAATACTCTTAGGCAACCCATGCAATCGAACCACTTCTTTGAAAAACAAATTAACAACATGGGTGGCATCACTAGTTTTATAGCATGGCATAAAATATGCCATCTTGGAAAATCTGTCAACTACAACAAATATTGCATCATTCCCTCTCTGATTCTTGGGAAATCCTAGAACAAAATCCATACTCACCATGTCCCAAGGCCTATTTGGAATAGGCAAAGGAATGTACAATCCTACATTCTTGCTCCTCCCTTTGGCATATTGACAGATTTTGCAATTATTCACAAATTTCTCCACTCCTGTTCTCATATTGGGCCAATAATAAAAGTGATTCAGCTGCTCATAAGTTTTATCAGTACCAAAGTGTCCAGCGAGTCCACCACTATGCTTCTCCTTGATCAAATTCCTTAAAATCTGAATCTGTTTTATACAAATCTTTGAGAAAATAAAATCCCACAACTTCAAATTTGTTTTCTTGAACAAGTATGTTTCTCCTACTCAAAGCATCAGCTACTTTATTTGCTTGGCCACCTATGTGCTTCAAAACAAAATTAAAACTATGGAGATATTCAACCCACTTGGCATGCTTATGATTTAATTTAGGATGCTGTACAATGTATTGCAAAGCATGATTATCAGAGTATAATAAAAATTCTTTAGACATTAAGTAATGTCTCCACTTCTTCAATTCCTGCAAAATTGCATAAAATTCCTTTTCATAAGATGAATAATTTCTTTTGGTGTCATTTAGCTTCTCACTGAAGTACGCTACAAGGCCTATCATCTTGACTCAGCACAACTCCAATGGCTTCTCCACTGGCATCACACTTCACTTGAAATGGTTTAGTAAAATCAGGCAGAATTAAAACAGGCTTTTCAGTTATCTTTTGCTTCAAAAGCTTAAAATTTCTTTCTGCTTCAGCAGTCCATTTAAATGGTTGTTTTTTCTTATTTATTGTTTCAATGATGGGTGCATTAATATTGCTGAAATTATTTATGAATTTTCTGTAAAAAATGGTAAGTCCATGGAAACTTCTTACCTCAAAAACATTTCTTGGTGAAGGCCACTCCACAATTGCCTTAACCTTTTCTGTGTCCATCTTCAATCCTTCAGCAGAAACAACAAAACCCAAATATACCAGCTCCTCTTTCATGAATGAAAATTTCTTCAAATTGATCAATAATTTCTCTTGATGAAACTTCTTCAAGACATAATTAAGGTGCCTTAAATGCTCTTCCTTTGTTTTTCTGAAAACTAATATGTCATCCAGATACACTATCACAAATTTGCCAATAAATTCTTTTAACACTTCATTCATCAGCCTCATAAAAGTATTGGGTGCATTGGATAAGCCAAAAGGCATTACCAACCACTCATACAATCCCTCATTTGTTTTAAAGGCAGTTTTCCATTCATCACCCTCTTTTATTCTAATCTGATGATATCCACGTTTCAAATCCAATTTTGAAAAATACTTTGCACCACTCAAACATTCCATTAAATCTCCAACTCTAGGCAAAGGGAATCTATACCTGATTGTGATCTTATTGATTACTCTAGAATTAGTACACATTCTCTAGCCTCCATCCTTCTTTGGGCTCAACACTGATGGTACTATACATGGAATCAAATTCTCCCTGATCAAACCCTTGTCAATCAGCTCCTGTACTTGCTTCCCGATTTCTTCATTCTCCGTGGGAGTCATTCTGTAGGCTGCTTTATTTGGCAGATTTGAACCTGGAATAAAATCTATCTGGTGGCTGATTTTTCTCACAGGTGGGAACTCATCAAGCAAATCATCCACAACAATGTCACAATAGTTGTCCAGCATCTCTTGGATTTATATTAGAAAATCAGAAATCCTTGTAGAAGTAAGAAATACTTTAGGTTTGTAGACTAAAGAAAAAATTACCTCTTCTTCTTCAATCTGTTGTAGATACTTCTTCCCACTCAGCAACAAGGTCTTTGGATCAGCCTTTCGGTTTGATGGTTCTCCTTCCTGCATGGGTATCAATGTGTGATGTACTCCATCCTTGAAGAAGTTGTAAGTGTTCTTCTTACCATCATGCACTACTGCTCTGTCATACTGCCAAGGCCTTCCCAGCAGTATGTGACACACATCCATGGGCATCACATCACACATAACTTTTTCTTTGTAGTTTCCCATCTGAAACTCTATCTCACACTGCTCCTTCACAATTAGCTGGTGCCCTTTATGCAACCATGACACCTTGTAGGGAGTTGGATTATCCCTTGTCTTCAGCTTCAATTTCTCTATTACCTTGGTGGAGACCAAATTGACTGTGCTGCCACCATCAATAACCAACTAGAAGCATTTTCCTTGGACTTTGCATACAATCCTGAACAAAGTCTTCATCTACGCTGGCTCGGTGAGCTCTTTTTCTTGTTTCAATAGTACCTTATTGACCACCAAGGATTCTCCCTTCTCTGGAAAAATTTCCTCTTCAATTTCAAACAGCCTCGCAGCTTCTTCTCCAGCCTTAGAAACAATGGCATTTCTTGGACCAGCACCCATATTCTCTAGGCACTCATAGTGTTTGTGTCCCACTTTATGACATCTATAACACCTCACTTCTCTACCTCTGCCTCTGCCTCCTCTTCCTCTGTAGGAACCCCTTCTTCCCCTTGCATCACTCTCTGTGGATGCATTCTAAGGTGAGCTGCTGCTAGCTCCATCTCTAGGTGTTGTAGACTTTCCTCTACCACCCTGACTTCCCTTTCCTTGGAAAGTACCTCTTCCCTTAGCAGACTACTTTCTCAGGAGTTTCTCTTCAGCTTTTAAGGCCATCTGATAGGCCTCCTCAAATATCTTAGGAGACAGAAGACCAATCTCATCTTGGATCTCCAGCTTGAGACCATTCACATATATGGCAACCTTCTCTGGTGTGTCCTGGAATTGTCCAGCTCTTATAATCATTCTATAAAACTCTTCTGTGTATTCTTTTATTGTCATAGATCTCTGTCTTAGGTTCTACATTTGTCTAAACAATGTTAGCTGATAATCACTAGGAAAAAACTTACCTCTCAGTTTTGCCACCATTCTGGTCCAAATTTTAATTGGTTGTTTGACATCTCTCCTTCTCTCTGCCTCCACTCCATCCCACCAAAGTGCAGCATGTCCTTTCAGCTTTTTCACTGCAAACTTCACTTTCTTTTCTTCACTCATTTCTTCATAATCGAAGGACTTGTTCATTTCATTAATCCAGTCCACCAGCTCTTCTAGATTCAATCCTCCTGCAAAAATTGACACTTTAAGTTTGGGCTTGACTGTAGACCTCAGAACAGTTCTAAGGAGCCTCATCTTAGGAGGAATCTCAACATTTTCTCCTGCTTCTTCTTCTAATTTAGGTTCACTGATGTCTTCAGGATCTCTGGGATGTCTTAATTCCATGGCATCTAATTTGGCTTGGACCCTCTGCAAGGTCTCCAACACTTCTGCATTGGCAACAGGCCTACCTCTTCTTCTACCAACACGTCTGACAACTTGGATAGCCATGTTAATTCTCTGCAAAAATATCTCAAAAACATCTTTGATACCACAATTGACAGCAAAAATTTGAATCTGGGCCCTAAGGAGAGCTGTCCTCTAGTTTCACTTTGTCCTTTTCATTTCTAAGGGAGAATTCTTTAAACTCTTCTTTCTAATTCATTAATCAAATTCGAGGAATTTGGTAAATGAATTTTTATATTCTGATGATATAAATAACCTTTCGAATACCAAGACCTTTGGTATTTTAAATATAACCCTTGGTCCCTTTGATAAAGTGGTTAAATATATGAATTGAACCCACTTTGCATTTGGTATTAAAATAAGTGTTGCCTCTTTACCTTCTAAACAAATCTATAAGGTTTGTATGCAGTACAACGCATCACAGTAATAACTCTGACACAACTTTCCTTTGCAAGACGCCTAGCTCTAACCTTCGGGTAATAAAATGTATTAAAGCCCGACACCCAAAGCACTTTAATCCTAACACCGAACCTTATAACCAATATTAGAACAGTTCTAGGCTTATATTAATACTCGACTTCATTATCAACGCAACACTTATAATATGCCTTGTGTCCCGGGCCCACACTTCAATACACAATTGAATAGGTTTTGTTATAAAATGAATAGACCATACCTTGTCTATCTCCCTTGCAACTAGGTGCGCGAATACTGTTTGATCGTACAACCTCCATATCGAACGCTCCACAACAATATCGCGTTATTTTGCTCACCTATATTTAACTCTTCAAACGAGAGAAATGAGGGCGGTATTTCCCTGTCGACGTGGCTTCATTTCGTTGGATCGCATATTTATTAAGTGGATTTGCCTTCGCACAAAAGCGGTGTGAAATAGGCTGATTTGGTTTCTAAAAACCACAACAGAATTTGTATAGTGAATAACTGAACCTCCACTCTGGTTAACGCCTCCTTTTGTACAACTCTGGCTTGTTAACTCAAGTTCAACCTCAAATAATATCGCTTCATAATAACAAAACATCGTTATTAACTCCAATCCATAGGGGTATGGGTTCGACAGAGACACAGTCATTTTCAACAAAGAGAGGATGACAAAGGTTCACTATAATATCCCGTTTCGGGGATATCTCTAAAACACGGCAAAAATCTGACCACAAATAGACTGGGAGGGCATTTACCGGATATGTCGCCTCTAAAGAGGACGAGATCCAGAGGCTACCTGGCCCTTTCCAGACTCTATCTAGGAGTGAAATATAAACACACCAAGTGGTATAGAACTAGAGCGCTCAAAAACAATAATAGAAATAGAAGGAGAATACGGAAACTATTGCAACAACGGAAACTACAAAAACTCGACCAGAAAACATAAAGAGAAAATGTTGAACCATTTTATTAATCTGAGAAATGAAATGAAGTACAAGAGGCAATCTTCTGAAAGGAAAGTGAGAAAACACTCTCAGAAAAGACAGGAAATGGTTTCTCTATGAATTGCATCCCAGCTACTGGAAAAATGCCATGTAGCTGCTACTGCTGGAATCGACTGAATATTAGGGGCTGATCCCCTTGTTGTAATGAGATAAAAATCAGCAAATCTCCTCTCCTCAATAACCCCGACAAGATCCACAAACCATTCCAAGAATGGCCAATCCCAGAAACCACCAGAAACTACCTCCCCAGTGAATTACGCTGGCCTCCAAGGTACAGTGCAGTTGCTGGATAGAAATAGCTGAAATAATGCCAGAAACTGCGCCAAAAACCTTCGACAGGAAAAGGCTGACCCTCTGCTCGAAATCCTGGCGAAATCACCTGCAGAAACCCCAATTCGAAGCTCCTCCACAATGGACTATGTCCTCTCTCCTAGTGACTGCGCAATATCTATAAGTGTCGGCTCCGCAACAAACCCAAACAAATAAATGACTCACAAAATACTGAAAAACAAACCTTTCCCAAGCATTGGAGAGTCATGTGATGCCTAGAGTATCTTCTTCTTAAGCTAAGATCCCTCAGTCAAGAATATCTTGTCCCTATAATAGATGATCTCATTGACCACCCTGTACCTGTCATCCGCCACCTGTCTTTCCAGGACCTCACATGAAAACCTGTCCTTGGAGTACTCAACTAAAATTCGAGCCCTCTAATCTTCATCCAAGCTCATAAGAGATAGAGTGGCTAGTCTATGTGAAAGGGCATCTGCTACCATGTTATTCTTACCCTTGACATACTCAATGTAAAATTCATATGCTTGGATATTACTAATCCACTTCTGCTACCTCTCCTGTAGTTGTTTCTGCTCCAAAAAGAACCTGAGGCTGTTGTGGTCAGTCCTCACCCTGAATCTGTTCCCTACCAGATACTGCCAGAATTTAGCCAATGCATGCATGATGGCCAACATCTCCTTGTCATAAATAGGATACAACCTCTTGTGTGGAAGGAGTTTCCGGCTCTCAAAAGCTATAGGGTGTCCCCCTTGCATCAATACTGCGCTAATCCCCTCTCCCGACGCATCACACTCCAAGACAAACAGCTGCGTAAAATCTAGAAAAACAAGTACTGGGCAGCTACTCATCACCTCCTTGAGCCTATCAAAGCCTTGCTGCGTTGTATCTGTCCAACCGAATGCCCCTTTCTTCGTCAAATCTGTAAAGGGTGTAGCAAGATTTGAGAACCCTTTGACGAACTTCTTCTAATAGGCACATATCCCAATGAATCCTCGAAGTTCCATCACATTCTTCAGCTCCGAACAATCTCTGATGGCTCTAATATTCTCCTCGTGGACCCTCACTCCATCCACTCCAATGATGTGACCCAAATACAGCATCTCTATCATCCCAAACTCACACTTGGAGAGCTTAGCATAGAACTGTTGCTTTTCCAAGATGCACAATACTGCCTCTATATGCTGTAGATGCTCCTCCCATGTCTTGCTATATATGATTATTTCATCAAGGAAAACCAATACAAACTTCCTCAGATGACTATGGAATATATGGTTCATGCAATACTAAAAGGTGGCTAGTGCATTGGTCAGCCCAAAAGGCATAACCAGAAACTCAAAGTGCCCATAATGACACCTGAAGGCGGTCTTGGGAATATCCTGTTCCCTCACGCGAATCTGATGGTACCCTGATCTCAAATCAATCTTTGAGAAGAACTTAGCTCCTCTGAGCTCATCCATCAGCTCATCGATCCTGACAAGTGAAGCACAACCGCTTCTTCCTCAACTCCCTCCTGGCCTTATAATCTACATGTGCTCGTCCTAGATTCCCCTTGGGAGGAGGAACCCTCACATCCTTCCCCTTGGGCTGGAAACCCTATCTCTGGGGGTAAGGTGTTCGCATCCTAGGCAATGCATCCTGGAAATCCTTGGTCCTACTGATAGCATCTTAGAGTGTAGTTGGTCTAGTGGATCTTACTAGACCTCGAAGTGGCTCTGCCAATCCCTCCACAAACATATAGATCATCCGTGTCGCGGATAGATCTGGCACCATCACCGAAACCCTCAAGAAATATGCAATGTATGTCTCTGGGCTCCCTGTCAGTTTGAGCTTCGTTAGCTCAAAAAAATGCTGCTCTGGATCCCTCCAGTCAAAACGCTCTATCAATCTCCTGGTAAACTCGGCATATGTCGTCACTATGGAACGCCCGTGTGTCACCATCCCATGGAACCAACAGTCCTGGGCCTCACCATCCAAGTGTAATGTTGCCACCTTGATGGCCTCTGTCTCTGACATCTGGTTAAGCTGGAAATAGATGTCCAGCTTCTCCACCCAAGACTTTGCTAAATTGTTTAATGATCCATAAAACTTAGGCAAATGAAATCTACTAGAGGCACAGTGGGAATCTCCATCTTGGTATTGTCGGTGCCCTCTATGATGGTCGCGGGGTCTACTGTCTCGCTGGAGCTGCAAAAAATCTCTGAATGTGAGAGCATCCCTGAACTCCTGCCCGTAGGACTGATACTCTGCAAAATACTCATCTAAGTGTCTAGGATCTTCCTCCTACCGGGATCCTACCCCTATATCTGCTCCCAAGAAAGTGGGCATGGTAGAGCAGGTAGGTGCACATGAAGCCATCGAATGAGGAGTATCATGATGAGCAGCACCCTGCTTCGGAAAATGATGGGATGTACCTGATCCCTCTCTAACCTGGAAAACCCCTGGAGTTTCATGTTTCCTAGCCTCCATAGCTGTGAACCTCTGACCCATCACCTTAGTCTGTCTAGCTAAATCCTGCACAGACTTGAGGAGTGCCTCTCCAAACTGTTTGGCCTCTGTGTCATCTTCCATTGGTTCTTTCTCTCTTAAATCTACTACAAGATCCACCTGATCTGTGTTTGTCATAGGCTCTCTCTCCTGATCTGCGTTTTCTACCTGGGCACAGTCTTCCTCTTCGTAGGAGGCCTCCAACCTATGCTCACAATCTCTATACTTCTTGCCTCTGTACGGTCTCTTTCCTGATGTCATAGACCATAGGCTGAGCTAGAACTATGCTCTGATACCACTATAATATCTCGTTTCGGGGATATCTCTAAAACACGACAAAACTCCGACCAGAGATATACTGGGAGGGCATTTACCAGATATGTCGCCTCTAAAGAGGACAAGATCTGGAGGCTACTTGGCCCTTTACAGACTCTGTCTAGGAGAGAAAGATAAACACACCAAGTGGTATAGAACTAGAGCGCTTAAAAACAATAATAGAAATAGAAAGAGAATATAGCAACTAGGGCAACAACAACAACTATGGAAACTCGACCAGAAAACATAGAGAGAAAATGCTAAGCCATTTTATTAATCTAAGAAATGAAATGAATTACAAGAGGCAACATTTTGTAAGGCAAGTGAGAAAAAACTCTCATAAAATACAGGAAATGGTCGCTCTATGAATTGCGTCCCAGCTGCTGGAAAAATGTCGTGTAGCTGCTACTCCTGGAATCGACTGAAGATTAGGGGCTGATCCCCTTGCTAGAATGAGATGAAAATCAGAAAATATCCTCTCCTCAATAACCTCGACAAGATCCACAAACCATTCCAAGAATGGCCAACCCCAGAAACCACCAGAAACTGCCTCCCCAGTGAATTACGCTAGCCTCCAAGGTAAAACACAGTGGCTAGATAGAAATAGCTGAAATACTGCTAGAAAATCCGCCAAATACCTCCGACGGGCAAAGGCTGACCCTCTACTCGAAATCCCGGTGAAATCACCAGCAAAAACCCCAATACGAAGCTCCTCCACAATGGACTGCGTCCTCTCTCCCAGTGATTGCGCAGTCTCTATAAGCGTCGGCTCCACAACAAACCCAAACAAAGAAACAACTCAAAAAATACTGAAAAACAAACCTTGCCCGAGCAGGCACTCGAAGTCCCCTGGGGCTAAGGGCCAGATCTCTAACTGGAGACACTCAATGCACTAAACAATGCTGCAGATAGGCTAAACAGCTAGCATGCTCAAGAAGACAAAAGTCTCACTCCAAAACCAACAACTCAAGAATGATCCAAATGAGGAGGCTCCTCCATGTTTTATAGCATTGGTTTTCCTCCAAAACCCGACATAGCCTCTCTCTCCTCCACATACTCATCCTTATCTATGTAGAAGCTTCTAGAGTGTATGTAGGCCCCCCTCCACTACGTGATGTTTGGCCCCCTTGACTCCCCCTTGAGTCACAATGTTGTGCTACTAGGTGGATGTTTTATTCTACTTAAGTGAGTTAGAGCCTCTTTACTCACTTTTTGTTTATTTACAAACAATATACGACAAAACTATACAAAGTCTAATATTCCAATTAGCTATCGCTAATTAGGAATATTACATTCACTCTTTGACACAGTCCTGTTTGCCTTCTTAAATTTGAAAGGAAAACGCTCCCTTCAACCATCGAGACCTAACATCTAGGAGAGGCAGGGAATCTGTAGGAAATTCACACAATGTCACGCACAGCAAAATACCTCCTAGGATCACACAGAGTCTGGGTGCATTTATTAATAAAAATCGAATACAAAACCTTACAAACGAAGGAATGGTTCCTTCGAGGATGATCAATAACACACAGATATTCACAAATACTCAGTCTTATGCAACAGGGGCTCAATGAGCCTGAAATTTACTCAATAAAGACAACGCTTATCAACTCAATACTTCACTACCAAATTCCCCCCCCCCTCGAAGTAGCAGGGGTTACAATATATAATTCAGTACATATCTCGTCGGTTCCTTTGAGGACCGTTCTATTTTCAACAAAAGCCTATTTACATACTATCAAAACCGAACAGGTGGACAGAAACCAACCCATTCGACTTCTATAATTATTTAATTAATCCTATCAATAGAAATCAACATATGAACATGGAGAAACTATTCAGCTTCTCCAGTTATTCACTAATATATCTTCTCTAAGTATAACAGACAGCTAAGGTGTTGACACCTTGCTGGTATATCTCTGAAAATTTAGAACTCTTCTAGCCAGAACAAGTGTACAATCCTCCTACATTGCTAGCTAGTGTCTAATGCCCCTGCATCAAATATGATCTTGAATATCATCATCATGGGAAGACCTTCAAACTAGTTCAACACACCATCATCCAACCAAGGAAAATCTAAAAATCAACCATCATCTCCAAGCTACTCTAAGCTAGTAGAAACGCCAAGGACCATCTCCAAGAAAGTCCAACAAAGTAGACATGCTAAGGACCACCATCATCCAACCAAGAACCATATAGACCTCAACCATAATCTCCAATATAGTCCAAGCTAGTAGAAAATCCAAGGACCATCTCCAAGCTAGTCCAAGAAAGTATACATGCTAAGGACCATATGCAACTCATCCATAAACAAGCCATTAACAGCCACCTATACCCATGCATATCCGACACACCTGCAACCCAAACAACCAGGTCGATATCAATGAAAATCAACCACGCATATGAAACAATGCAAGACACATCAATGGCAACAATGTCTTCATAGTCACCTTGTATTATTTGATATTAGATAGTATAGATCCCATTCCAAATGAAATCGGTAAGAGTAGGATCAAGTTAAACATTAATAAGACACTGCTTTCTCAACCTTTCTTATGATTATATTATATGTATTATGATACCATGCCAATAAATTTTCTTCTGTATTTTTTAAACCAACATAAATGATACATTTTATTTCTTCAAAACATAGGTTATTGGGATATTCATCCACCAATTCCTTTTTCGCTTCTACAGAATGGTCCCCCCTAGCTAGATAAAATGTGTATTCAAAACACATTTACTTATCAAATGCATCTTTGTTGGGAACTTGAATTGGATCAACAAGAAACACATAATCAACCACATGTGCATATGGATTGTACCTTATCAATGTTTTCAAGTTGTGAACATGTAGGTGGTGTGGATTTCTAATTTTATATTTATATTTTCCTTCATTTGAATTATATATTTGGTTGACATTAAGTTTAAATGTATGACCGCCCTCAATTAAGTTTTTCTTCATCAAATCATTTTAAATGGATTTTTTGTTTTGTTTTAATAAATCCAACCTCTAAATCAACGCCTGGTGTAATGATTTTTCTCCTTCCTTTTTAGTTTTCACTAGGATCTTCACTTCTTCCCATGATTTTTTTAGAATAACTGACTTTTGATTTCTTCCTTCTATCGGTTATCATATTCTTCTACATAATAAGCCTCCTCATTTTCAACTAGAAGGCAGACATTCCTAGGCATGTTTTATTTTCGTACTTTACAGCTCTTCTCCTTTCTGACATAAGTGCTAATCTCATTCTCAGTAATGGAAACATGTTCCTTATCTTCAACTCCCTCATATTCAAAAGTGACATGTCTAGCTTTACTAGGTTAATCCACTATATGCATTCTTTTTCTATCCCATGTATGTAGTCTTGTTGCGTCATAAATTTTTTTTTTTCTTCTTTCTCATATCTTCTTTTGACTCTGAGTGGAAACTACTAACCTCATTCATAATATCTTGCTATATAAAATAAACTCCCCCAAACATAATTGAAAGACACTCAACAAAATTATATCAAACAAAATACAATATGTCAATAATAAGTAAGTTCTAAAAAAAATAATGAAATAGTTACAATAATGCAAAACACATAAATATAAACAAGAAAAAATAAGATATTTTGTGCAATTTCATTTATGATTTGTTTACATATGTTTGCAGAATCTTCCTCCATGTCACACATCAAAAATAAAAAATGATATATAATCTTATCATGTGACTTGGGTGGTTTTATAATTACATAAACAACTTCAGTATTTTACACCACGCATATGTCTAGATCTTTTCCTAGCACGTCATAACTTCCACCATTGTAAATCATACCATCATATAGATATATTTTCAGATATTCTTTGTTATCTCTATCTTTCACATACCATGTAGATTTTGTACACTTAGCTTCTAATTTATTCCAGTATGAAATCAACTTATTTTCCTTTAAGGAGCCAGTTGCTTGATTTTTACCAATTATCTTAGGTTTGTTTCATTCAAAAATATTCTTTGAGATTCCACCTGCAACTCTAAATGATGTATTCATTGTCTTTGGTCCAGGAAGATTCATAAAAACCTTCCTTGATGCCATTTTCCCGCAAAGAGAATATATATATATATATATATATATATATATATATATTACAAAAAAACCAATATATTAAGTAGACAAATAAAACAAAAAAATAAATAAAAAATAAAAACTCCAGAAACATGCATAACGACCCCCATGTCAAGTGGGTTGTATGGTGCATCGAGGATACTGAAAATAAATAAATAAATAAATAAATAAATCATTCTATTACCTTTTTGTTTTTACTTTTGTCCCTGAACAAGCAGGGGGTTTTTGTGTCGTGGGAAAGCATGCCCATGCCCGGGCAGGCACACCCACACCCAAGCATGGTCGCACTCGTAGAAACACCACTTGACAGGTAGGCGAGATTCTTAGAATCAACCCCTTTTCTGCCAGGGGGGTGGTCTACCATGAGCGGGCACTCTCGAGCATGGACATGTCTGCCTGCGATAAAATGACACCCTGGAAAGTAGGCGACTGATTTCGGGAATCAACCTCCTACCTACAATGGGTTCGATGTGTCACAAGCATGCGCGACCATGCTCAGGTGTGCCCGAGCACCCGCAACATCGCAGACCCCTAGAAGGTATGGCATGATTCTAATATGTGGCCCCTTGCCTACCATGGGGACATTGTGTCGTATTAAACAAAAATTGTATGGAAAATTTGAATGGAAATTAGGGTCAAAAAATTGAAGAAAAATTTTTGGTAGAATTTTTTTAAATAAATTCTAGAAGGAAATTTTGAAGGGAAATATTTCAAACAAAATTTTTGGTGGGAATTTTTTTTGCGAAATTTTTTGGATGGGAACTTTGGAGGCAATTTTTCATTCTTTAAGATATATATTTTAATTGGGATAGAGTGCATTGGTATCATTCAACATAGTATGTTTGAAATTCGTGGATTCTTCTGATAGTGAAGTTTCACTTTGTGAAGCAACAAAATCTTCATTGCTTAAAAACTCTATTCATATTCATGAATATAACAAAAAATCCTTCACTATTAATAGACAGTCAAATTTTCCACTTGGTCCTAATCCTAAGGACTATGACAGAATCACTGGCGAAGAGAATGATGAATAATTTCAAATAAATAGAGCATCACATTTTCCACTTAGTCCTAATCCTAAGGACTATGATAGCAGCAGTGACAAAGGGTGGAATGAATAATTTCCTATAAATAGAGTCGCATTTTCCATGTATCCCTAATCCTAAGGACTATGAGAGAAGCAGTGACGAAGGGCGAGATGAAGAATTTCCAGTAAATAGAGAGTCACATTTTCCACTTATTCCTAATCCTAAGGACTATGAAAGAAGCAGTGATGAAGGGAAGGATGAATAATTTCCAGTAAATAGAGAGTAAAATTTTCCACTTAGTCCTAAACTGAAAGTCTACGAGAGAAACACTGACAAAGGGAATGATGAACAATTTTCAGTAAATTGAGGGTCAAATTTTCCACTTAGTCCTAATTCTAAGGACTATGAGGGTAGCATTGATGAAGGGAAAGATGAATATGATGAATAATATCATCAAAGCCAGTATTTCAAAAGTACAGATGATGGTAGTGAAAAATTTCCTACATGTGAGGGTGGTAATGAATATTTTTCAAGAAATAATAGTGATAAATTTCCTAACTATGTTCAGAATGATTATAGTGAGGATAATATTCCTCATAATGATGATGAAAATTATTATACGTAGGATGATAAAATTATGGAGACATTGTCAGCAAATATTGTATCTAGGAGTAGGAGTAGACCTTTTCATATCAATCCAAGATGTTCTAGTTATATAAGGGGTAGAGAATAATATCTCACGAGAATAAGTTACATCGGTGATAGGATTCCAAGTGAATTTTTTCAAAAGGATTTCTTGAAACATATGGATTTCAATTTTGCATTGGATAAAAGGAAGATATATCTTTCAACGAATAAAAGCATGCAAAATTTGTATTAAGCATGGTGCATGCAATCTACATTGTCAAGGTATGATTATCATATTGGGTATTTATTGCTCTATCGAAATTATTTCAACATGTTTCATTCAATTGGTAATTTTCATATCAAGAATCCAAGAAAAATTCGAAATGCACCGACAATGTTCTTTGTTATGTGATTATTACCGAAAGATATATTTGTATAAATTATGCATCGCAGAAGCCAAATTTCAAAAAAAAAAACAAAAATTCCCACATTTTATTCAGAAGTACATCATCAAAAAGAGTTTGGGCCATTAGCAAATACTGAAATCTCGTGGATGCAAGACTTTTTTTAAAATCATGGAGAGTGTATGCCAAATAGAGACACAATACATATTCCATATAATTTCTCAAGATGGGACTACAACTTATACAAATAATATGCAGAAGGTATTGAAGGAGATGGTAGTTTTATTACATCTCAATATTTTGTGCAGGTATGGAGGTAAGAATTCAACAATGTATGTATTTATAAGAAGACGAGAATGTGGGTTTGCAGTACATGTTCTTCTCTTAAATAAAAAAGGGATAAAGTTCAAGGGGTAGAAACATTTATGCATTCATAACATTATTTTTTAAGAATGTATAGTTTGAGATTGTAAACTTCTGTGATCCATAATAGTTTACAAAAATCTTCCGGGAAATCATATAATCATTTAAAGGGCCGATGCGTTTCGAACTACTCAGTCTAGTTCATCATCAGGAAAATGTTTATTGTGCTAAACCAATTAATTCAATATATATACTACATAGATGCAATGGTCAATTAATGAAGGTGAACATTAAGAAATTAAATATTATTAAACATTGATAGTATAACTAGAATTTGAATCAAATGAAAAAAAATTAATAATACTAATACTAAAATAAGTAAAAATTAATAATAAGTAATTAAAAAAACAATGAAGGTGAACGTTAGGAAAATAAAACACTACTAAACGTTGATAGTATATTTATAAAACAAGAATTTGAATTAAATGAAAAAATAATAATACTAATAATATTATATTAATAGAATAAGAATACTAATAATAAACCTAGTCAAACATAAAAATAACGATAAAAAAATGGAAAATTAACCAATAAAACCCAAAAAGACCGCAAAATCAGTTAACCAAAATTAATAAATAATTAATAATCCAAAGTTAAAAATAAAAAAAAAATATATATATAGGATTTTCTTGAACCAAAAAAAAATTTTAAACTAAAGAAAAATAAATAAAACTAATACTCATAAATAATAAGGAAATAAACCCAAAATAAACTAAAGGAAAAAACTAACATACACATTAATAATAAAATAGTTATATAAATAAACCACAAAATTACTAAACACTGCCAAATTGGTAGAGATTTGTCTTACTTTTACTTTCTTTAGATTTGAAGGTGAGTTCTATGAGCAGACTTGAGGTGTTTCCATGGGTTCCCCTCTTTCTCCTGTTGTGGATAACGTTTTAATGGAGGATTTGTAATCCAAATCCTTGGCTTTCGCTCCTTACAAGCCAAAAATTTGGAAGATTTTTATTGATGATACTTCATAAACTATTTGTTTGGTCATCAGAAGTTGGATTTCTTTCATCAGCACCTAAATGATCATTCAAGCTCTATTAAGCTCACTATGGAGACGAAAATTTGGGGTAGCCTTCCTTTTTTGGTTGTTCTTATATCTATAAAATATGATGGCACTTTTTCTCACAAAGTCTTTGGAAAGAAAGCCCACACAGAGCAATATCTTCACGTTAGTTCTCATCATTTTCCTGCTCATAAGGTTTGTGTTCTAAAAACATTGGTCACTAGAGCCCTTAGGGTCTTTGATAATGAACACTTGGAGAAAGAGAAATATCATATCCTTGGAGTCTTTGAGATGAATGGTTATAGTAAGCTTCAAGGTCTTAAGGCTTTCTTGAATGTAAGCAGATGTCAAAAACCAAATAAATGTGTTGGTGAATTAGTTGGCAAGGTTCATCTGCCATTTATACATGGAAATAATAACAAAATTGCTTAGATTTTAATAAATCGTTTGATATCTTCCACCTTTAGACCTTTGAACACCATTCGTAATTCCCTCAAATATGTCAAGGACCCGTTGGACCCCGAAAGAATGAAATGTGTCTATTTGATCCCTTTCTCATATGGGATTCCCTACATTGAATAAATCAGTTGCTCGATAAGTAATAGGTTACAAGAACATGCGGTAGATTTAAGACATTGTAGGACTCAGTCCTCTACTCTTGCAGAGCAAGTTGGAAAGACTAAGAACTGAATTTAATTCGAGGAGTCGAAGGTCATTTCTAGGGTGGAGCATTTCGATCAATGCAAATCTAGAGAGGTAGTTGAAATAGAGAAAAAACCTAATACTCTGAATAGGGATGACAGTTGGAAAATCAATAGTTGTTGGATTCCATCGCTAGTCTCTTAGTATAGACCCGATTCTGTGGTCTATGGTGTTTGTCTCTGTTATTCCTTTTTTTTTTGTCTCGTAATTTTATGGTTTATTTATATAATTATTTTATTATTAATGTGTACATGAGTTTTTTGGTTTAGTTTATTTTGGGTTTATTTCCTAATTATTTTATGAGTATTAGTTTTATTGAGCTTTCCTTACTTTAAAATTTTTTTTAGTATAAGAAAAACGTTTATATTTTATTTTTATTTTTAATTTTGGATTATTAATTATTTATTATTTTTGGTTAATTGATTTTGTGGTCTTTTTGGGTTACATTTATTTGTTAGTTTTCCATTCTTTCTCGTTATTTTTATGTTTGACTAATTTTATTATTGTTATTTTTAATTTTTCATTTAATTTAAATTCCTATTTTATAATTATACTATCATTGTTTAGTAGTATTTTATTTTCCTAATGTTCACCTTCATTATTTTTATTATTACTTATTATTAATTATTACTTATTTTATTGTTAGTATTATTATTATTTTTTATTCGATTTAAATTCTAGTTTTATAACTATAATATCAATGTTTAATAATATTTAATTTCTTAACGTTCACCTTCATTAATTGATCGTTGCATCTATGTAGTATATGTATTGATTTAATTGGATCAGCACAATCAACATTTTCTTGATGATGAATTACACTCAGTACTTCGTAACATGTCGGCCCTTTAAGTGATAATATGATTTTTCGAAAGATTTTTGTAAAAAATTGTATAGTTATCAACTATGAAAATGTATTTACTAATAAGTTTATTTTATGTTATTTTTAGATTCCATTCTAAAATGACTTCAAGAGCATCATGAACAATAAACAAGTTAAAGGAAAAATTTGTACAAGCATTGAAAGAAGTGTTATGATAATCCAAATAAATATTTGGGTTTAATAATTGATGGTATGGACTAGTAGAAAATACTTCTAGGAAAATTTTTTCGCACAGTAAAAAAATTATAGGAGGAAACGTTTATTGGATTTTGCTTGGCCGTTTGTATGGTCTTCAATGGGAAATTTCCGCCAAGGGTTTACTTCACAGCTCCAAATATTCATAATGATGCAAATATAAAAATAACTATAAATCATGATGTGCTTTCTCATTGGTCTAGTAATATTATTGAAGTTGTGTATCTATAATTGGACAACACTTGCGAAAAGAAAAAAATCATATTGTTTTTCGATATCTAAACATGTTTGATGAATTTGGATTTTTTGAGAAGATAAAGATTGCTTTCCTTCTTGTTGGGCACACTCATGACCATATTGATCAAATGTTCAGTCATTTTTCAGCCATTATGGAGGAAGGATGATTAAATGTATTAGGAAATCATACATACGAGAGCTTATTTTTCATGTGTTGGAATAAATTATTGACATGCAAAGGTTTATTCTAGGATCACATGGTGAGGAGAAATGAATTGAATAACTTATTAACATTAGCTTCTAATGTCAATTTCGTATCAGATTAATTGATGGGAAAAAACTTATATGGGGCAAGAAGTACTCAACTACTGCAGAATGGGCGTCGTCATCAAGTTTGGAATTCTTGAAGTCCATTCCATATCATCCAATATTTGCATCAAATATATTGTTATTATAATCATTTGCTGAAATTGATAATGTACAAAGGAGGAAGAGAGATACACATAATTTTGAATGTATCAAATAAATTAATTTAGTTTGGTGGGAGTCTTTTTTCAATAATTAGAGTGATATCATTTCTAGATCAACAAATGAAGATATACATTTGAAGACTCCATTTATTTGGCCACAAAATGTTTCAAATGAATATGAGGAAAGAAACATTGTTGAACAACACCAATATCAAGGTATAATTAATTCTTCGCAGGTAGAGGAAAGAGAAATGTATATTTTTTACATAATCATCTCGTGCACAACATTAAGCCATGGAAAAAAATTACAGGGGTTCTGTACAACATATTGAGGAGGGCTTTGTGATCGCAGTGTTAGCAGATGGAGATGCACATGGCTATAATATTCTGAGTTTCCATGGTTATAAAGGTAATTAAATAAAATGAAGATGTTGAAGGTGTTAAAATACATTGGTATGCCAAAAATACACACATATTCAATCTTGTGTACAAGCCAAAGATGGGAGTTGATATAAAAATATAATGAAAGAGAAAAAGAAAGGGTACAAATATAAATTTCCACTGCACAGAACTCTTAAAATTGGACGATGTTGACATAATTGTTTATGACTTCAATTTAACAAATATAGGAACTTCAGGATGATAGATACTCTAAAGAGGTTGCTACCATAAGAAACAATGGTGAGATGGGAGTCTGTTGAACCCAGTCATATATCTAGAATACTTTTGAAGCCTGAAATGGTGGAAATGCATGTTGACTCAGATGGGGCACTAGTTGATGAAAGAGAAGAATATGGACCAAATTCATCTACATCTACTTAATCATCTAAATATGTTGTGAATTCTCATGGTGTGCAAAAACATATGAGTGATTTTGAATAATTTTCGAAGATAATTTATGTAAATGATGTTTTCATGGTAAATTGAAATAAATATTTTAACTTCCATATGATCTTACATGAAGTTATGAGTCATTTTTGTATTTGTTGGATTATATGTTTTAATTACGATGAATTCATTTGTTTAGAATAGCCACAATGAAACAATTACTTAAAGAAATCATTTATGTTTCATTCAAACTACAAGTATTGATATTTTAATTAATTTAGTCACATAATTTTTTCATAATGTCATGGTTGAAATATGTTGAATTAAATTTTTATAATTCCATGGTTGAAAAATTGTCAAAATTTTAAAGTTTTTCTGAGTTATGATATTTTATCTTAAATTCCATGGTTTCAAACAAATTGAATTTTTGGGATTTTTAGTGTTGTGATATTATATATTTAATGACATGGATGAAAATTTTTGGAATTTCAATGTGTTTCAGGTCCCATTATTTTATCTTTAGCGCCATTACTAAAAAATGTTGAAATTGTACCCATAAAAGAAAATTGTTATTCAACCATCAACATTTTTCATTGTCAGTGTGTTTTTTTCATTTTTTTTGCACAAAAATTTGGTTTTTACTATCATTTAAAAAAAAAAAAAATTAACCCTAAAAAAATAAAATGTTGTTTGGAAATACACACTTTTTGTTTTTGGGCTATAGAGTTCTCGTTTTGAGTTTACAGTTCTTGTTTCAAAGTTTACATTGTTGTTTGCATGGATGCTTTTAAAGAATAATTAGGTAGGGCACTATTCTCGAAGGAACATCTAATTTTTTATGAATCAAGGAAGTTAAATGAGCATGAAATAAATTTTCACCCATGACATAGAACTTATAGAACTTAATCATGCATTAAAATGTGGAGATATTACTTGATCTAGTGGATATTCATGTTAATTTCAACCAATGTAGGGCTGAAATATTTATTCAAACAACTCAGATTGAATGCAGGAAAATCCATAAGGTTATCCATCATAAATTAATTTGACTTGTAAATAAAGTACATCAAGGGTAAGGAAAATAGGGTGGTTGATGCACTTAACGCAAGTTTTCAAGTAAACCACTTGGAAGCAATAAGTTCTTACAATTCTAGCATCAAGGAAAATATTGAGTAAGATTTGGTAGAGGATGAAAAATTTAGGTATGTATACAAATGTTTGCAAAAGGAGGTAGATAGTAATAACTACACACTCACAAATGATCGGATGCTAAATTTCAAATACTAGTCGTATATACCCTATGTGGATGACTTGAGGAAGCTGATTTTGGTTGAATTTCATAAAATACCTTATTCAGGTCATCCTAGATATAAAAAAATGATTACCACTATGAAGAAGATGTATTATTGGCGAGGGATGAAAAATTAATTCGCAGAGTACATTGAAAAGTGTCTTGAGTGTTAGCAAGTTAAGGTGGAATGTAGGCATCTAGCTAGACTAGAACAACTAATCTCAAACCCAAAGTGGAAGAAGGAATTAATATCCATGTACTTCATCAAAGGATTGTTAAATATGTCAAGACAACACGATTCCATCATGGTGGTCGTGGAAAAGTTTAGCAAGGAACCTCACTTTGTACCTATAAAATCCACCCACAAGGTCATTGATAATCATAATCATGCCTAAGAAGATAATCATACACAATGATTCCAAATTCACATCCAATTTTTGGAAAGAAATATTTAATGGATTTGGAACTCAATTGACATTTAGTACAAAATACCATCTCAACTGGATGGGCATACCGAGGGAGTAAACAGGGTGTTGGAGGAAATGCTGAGAATGTACATTATGCACCAACCAAAGAGGTTGGAATATTTTATTCCTTAATTGAATTTGCATATAAAAATGGATATTAGGAGTTGTTAAAGATGAGGCCATTTGAATCTCTTTATTGTATAAGGTTTAATGCACCCATTAGCTAAGATTTCCTAGTAAACAAGGAAACTATTAGACCTCATATGTTAAAGGAGATGGAATACAAAGTTATTAGCATCACGTAGATATTGGAGGCATCCCAAGACATATAGAAAAGATATGCAAATCAAGAGAAAATGCATAGAGAGATTAAAGTGGTAGATAACATGTATCTCTGAAATAAATTGAAGAGAAGATCACTAAAAGTGGATTCTTGTACTAATTTGGCACCCATGTTTTGCATACCATTTCATATTTTGGAGAGAGTGGGGCTAGTGTCTTATAAACTAGCATTTCATCATAACATAAAGGGGTGATATGCATTCCACATATGCTTATTGAAAAAGCGTGTGTGTGATTAGAATCATGTGATCAATTGGTTAGTGATACAACTACCATAAAAGGGAGAGTTCTAGCCCAAACCTTTGTGTATCATGTATTTGAGACAAACCATGCTCCATGGTCAAGTGATAGAGGAATTCAAGTCATATTGGAATAAATTTTGACCTGATGAGGCAACCTCTGAGTGTGCAGATAAGATAAAGTCATTGTACCATTATTTTTTTTTAACACGTAATGTATGTAAATGCATTTTTTTTATAAAGCTCAAATGTTTTGTTATTGAGCATTCTAGTGTAATATCTCATTGCTACCAAAACCATTTTTTAATATAATTAAAAATTATTAATGGTGAAATTAATTCATATTCTAATCATGGTTCCAAATTGTATGAAGGCTTTGTTTATTCTTAATCATGATTTAACACTATAATTAATACCAATGTTAAATAAACCTATATTAATGATTGAAATAAATTAAGTATGGATTCGAGTTTGATTAAAAATAATTAATTAAATTATAATTTTATAATTAATACTTAATAAGTAACTATAATGTTAATAATTAATTATTTAATTGATCATTATTAAAAAATGATTGAGGAGAGAGGACATAGGATAGAGTGTGAAGGGATGGGCTTTGAACTGAACTGCCACACCCATCTAATCCAATTTAATGTTGAACTATGTGGTTGGGAAGGGGCCGCTTTCATTTGGTTGGTCATTAATACGAATCATAGTTTCATTCCAAATTGGTTTCCCTTCTTGTAAATTGAAATGATAACACAATTAGGAATGTGGTGCACGCGAAAAGGGTGCCCTCTCGACCCCACTTAGGGAGGAAACTCAAACTACCATAAATAAATGAGAAGATTAAAATAGGGGAGTTTTGGTATTGCAAGAGAGAAATCATGAGGAGAAACCAATCCTATAATAGATCGTGATAGACAATCTCCTGCACTGATTTGTTGTTGCTCACTCTTCAATTTATTTACCTAAATATTTATAAGCCTAATAATGAAGGGTGTTTGGGTGAAGGCATTAGTGATTTTTGGGAATGATAAACCACTAGTGCTTGTTATGGCTAATAAACCACCATGCTTGTGTCTGGTTGACAAAATGCCTATGCAACAAGTCAGTGGTGCTTGTTTGGACAAATAAACCATTGATGTTTGTTATGGATGATAAACCATCATTATTGTCTTTAGGTAATGAACCACCTATAAGTGGCAAAACTTCTACAGGTCAATGGACGAATTTATAGGAAATTTTAATTTTCAGAATTTGGACTTGGCACAAGGGTGGTGATTTACAAAAATAGAATATCATGACCTCCTAAGGTTGGGAGGATAATGTGAATCCCTTCTTCAATCTCCAACAGAAATTGACATAGCCAGATAAGTACACTAGATATTTATTTATGAATTACAAATATTAGTTAGATTGCATATGTTAACATTATTCTATATAATTCATATCATTTTCCTTCTTTCTCTCAAATTTAATTTATGTATTATGTTCTATGTAATTGGGAGGTTCCTCATACACAACCCTTCCATAAGTATATAAATATAATTGATAGAAAATTATAACATTCATAGTTTACTTACCAATTAAATGAATGGTAAAAATTAATGTTGCATAGGCCGACGATTCAGTTACTATATATTAATATATGTACCTAGTGGGATATGACTGAAATCATACCACCTATCTAAGACACAACATGGTCATTTACAATTTTCACTTATACACACATGAAATTTTTCATGTGTTTAGGTATTGTCAATAGGGAGGGTACAACAATAATAGTTATGCTCATAAATCTATTGGGCCATGCCCTTTTAATTTTGTTGGTCACAATGTATGATGGGGTATATATGAATTAGGTATACACTCACCCACTTAAACATACACTAATTTTGCATCATCTCACTACATGTGGTATATATAGTCTAACACTTTATTATAACCAGTGTTTGGAAATGGTATTAGGGGCTAGAAAAACCCATTTTTGTTGTGTATTAAACTTTAAAATAAAAGAAATAATAGATTAATATCATATTTCATAAATGAATTTATGGAGTCATACATTAAAATTGAATGAATTATGAATCGCCCTTGGTCAAAGATGCCCTAAATGATATTTTTTACGCATTTGGAGTCATATGTATTCACTTTATTTGCATTTATGATTTCGCCCAGGTTGAATATACCTTAAACCGATACTATTTTAAGTTTTTAAGTTTATTACATGACAAAATTCACCCTAAGCCACATATATTATAATCATGAATTCATTCATCCGTCATATTATTAAAATTTCTAGTGTAACCAAGAATCGATGAGTTAAGGTTTACGTAAAATACTCATACGCAAATTTATCTAGTGGTCGGTACATCGAACGAGTCAAATGTTATATGAAGCAATTACACCCCCGTAACTCTGATGGAAAATGGGGTGGGCCCTTCATAAATTACACTTACAGTATGTTGCATTCATTTGATAGGTAATGGACATGAAAAAATAGCATGCCTAAGAGCTTGCACCACTGACACCCAATGGGAAATGGATTGGACCCATGGCAGATTTATATAAATTAAATCATGTCATCAGAATTATTATCCAACATACCATTGGGTATTTGTATTGAATTAATTCTTGGGACCCCTAGCCCTCAATGGGGAAATGGGTGGGCCCCTCAAAATACACCATAAATCCACTATCAATGCTACTTGGGACCCCCAAGCCCCGATGGGATGAAAGGTGAATCCCTCACAATGAGTTGAAATTCGTGATCGGCAGAGGAAAAAGGTTTTGATTGCTGTTGATGATTTATATGGTTGGATCATTGTGGTTTTGGAACTTAACTCTCGTGGCATGGTTATATTCTCATAATAATGCTTGATACATGGCATGAGTCATTGATATGGTGGGGTTTTGTGTTTTCTCGATATTTTTTATATATATGCATTCGATTATATATATATATATAATGTGAATTTAACAATCATGCCATGTTTAATTATGTACATTGGTATATGATATGAGTTGTTTATGTACATATTAATACATTACGTGTTTTTTCATATAGACGGATACACTTTTGATGAGTCTTATACAATTATAACTTTTGGTCCACAAGATGACCCAAAAAAAAACTCCATTAAAGAACCATGTGGAATGCTAGTGTTTACATGACACATTAATAAGGAAATATTTTTCTTTAATTGTTACTCTTAATCTAGGATTCAAATCAACAAGTAGTTTCACATCATTAGAAAACTTTGAATGAGGTGGTCATGATGGTTGCATTAATAACTAATTTCACATTTTCATAAAAAAATAAACAATTTAATAGCCAATACATTATTAAATATTGAGAAATTTGAGTTAAAACATTAGTTACACCCTCCACAGCCCATATTATTTCCATTAGGGGAAATTTGAGGTCTAAAATGGGCCTCCTAAGGAAATTATAAAATAATAGTGGAACTAATAAAATAATATTTCATCACATCATCAAATTTTAGAGGGAAAAAAGAAAAACTATTTTTTCAACTCGTATTTTCAACTTATATCCCAAAGGAGATTCAATAATTGAAATGGGAAAGAATAATAAGAGAAATTTGAAAGGGTATGATTCAAAGGAAAAAATGAAAATGAATTATGAAAAATACATTGATTATGAAACCATGAAAGAAAAATATTTTATGACTTCAAAATATTGAAAAAAAGAAAGAACATTATCAAATTCAATAAGAAGAAAAGAGAAAAGATGAAGAGACTAAAAAAAATATTTGAAGAGGAAATTTGCAAGATGATTGAAGATGCACTAGAAACAGATCAAATAAAATTATAAATGCATTCCAGAATTGAATATTGACATCAAAATTTGATAGATAAGCTCACATTGTATATTCAAAACGAAAAGGAATTTAATATTCAAGAAGGACACCAAAATATACTTGAAGAAGTTGAATTGTATCTATAGGATATGCATGTCAAATATGATGGTATTATATCCAATACTAGAGAAGTCAAAGAAGAAAGAGAATGTCATCCTATTTGAAAATAATATAAATGAAATGGGTATGTAGAGTGAAGAAAATCCATCAAATTTGAAACCATATTGACATCCTCATTACAAGAAAAGATTTCATGGAAGTTAAGAAGATCAATAATAGCATTCTCCAGGAATAAATTGGAAAATTCATCAATATTCAGAGAACATGGCATTGTGAAATTGTTAATTAATATGATATTATCAGTTACCAACAACTACAACATATTATATAGGTAACAGAAACACTAAATGGAATCAAAGGAAAGAAAGTTATGAAGAAACTAGCCATCGAGGATTAACATTGAAAAAATTGAGTCTAGATGGGCGGATCATCATCAATGGAAAAAAAAAAAAAAAGTAGGAATATAAGGAAATATTATTATTTTGTTTCATCACATGTAACAACCTTAATTTCAAATCTTTGATAAAAAAACAATTGAAAGAGGGTATTATGTTATGACTTATGAGGGCATATATTGAGTTAAATGTATATGGTATGAATGTATGGATTAACATATATGGGTTTATATATATATATATATATCTGTGTGTGTGTGTGTGTGTGTGTGTGTGTGTGTGTGTGTCATTTGTAAATGTATATGTAATAGGGTCATCCTAGTGATGAAAGGGACAAATGTGAAATGTGTCAGATGTTATAGAGAGATTATGTAGTCATTATTAAAGGTATGTGATTCAGATTTATGAATGTATTAGGGTATTTGGAATAAATTTTCCTATTTTTCAAGAAAGTATTTTGTAAAAGTTCTCTATTATATATGTTGTATTTCTCCCCATGCTCACATTCATGTACGTGGTGTGTTATTCTAGTTTATTATGTTATTTTGAGTGTTTGGATCATAAAATTGAGGCTTTGGGTTTTCCCTCACAACATCTTGCAATCATTTGAAATTATATCAACTTCACCCATGACCCAATTATCATCATCTTTACTCCTGTTGGACAATGAGAGTTAAGGTAGGACCTTTATGAATTCAAGTTAATTATTACATGTAAATTTTTGGTGCAATTTCTTCATGTAAGTAATATTCCCCACCCAACATATTACCTGGCACCTATTTAGAAAAATGTCTTGGAATATCAAACTCGGGAACCCATACTCCATGTTTATCTACTTCACTAGTTCTCTACACGCATTTTGGGCCTCACACACCAACTACCCTTATTTTTTATGCAATATAGATGCTATGGGGGAATCCATTATATGAATAGGATGTCCAATCACGAGGGTGATAAATACTCTAATGATCCCTATGTTGGTATTATTATTGATAAGTATCTACTTCTTCATGTGTAGAAGCATCTTTGTTGTAAAAAATCGATTTGTTATTCCCTAAGAAAATTTTAAAACCTTTACACTTATTTGAATACCCTTCCACTTATGTTTTTGAATATTTGGATTAATTTGGTAATTGATTTTATTTTGGTTCATATGTTCCCCCCACTCGACATATGTTTCTTTCCCCCTTCCAATATTCTCGATTGTATGATTACCATGAATAGAAATTGGAGATGGTATACGAAGTCAGAATTACTTCATAAGAACCCCATTTGTGCCATTTAGATAATTTCAATTGATCATTGTGCACCCTCACTTTAAATCACTATCTTACAATGTTTTCCAATATTGATCAATGTAAAATTGTTTGTAACAAAACCCTTCATTTATTACCCTTTCCACTAGTTTATTGGTTATCAACTTTACATGGTATAGTTGGATCAACTTAAGGATTACAATATCAGGAGAAATAATCTCCAAGACAAATTTTTGATGCTAAATTTCACCCATGGGATAAATTTTTGTGCTTTTTTTCAATAAAATATTCACCAATTTTCATTTTTTTGTAAATATTATTTTCCCAATTTCATATTATAGCACTATTTTACTTTTAAATTAATCAAAACTTTATAGAAACTACATAAAATTATTTTAAATATGAATATTTTTACAAAAGTATTACTAACATATTACATTTTACATATCAAGGGCTAGTGAGATTCACCAAGGTTTCTTCACCTAAAGACAAATTTTCATCCTTAAACTTTTCTCTAAAAATATCTATGCTTGATAATAATTTATTTCTTGCAATTTTCTTTTCTAAGGGAATTGAATGGATGATCAATTTATTTATTTTTTATAATATTTGAGATTATCGTTATATAATTAGGTTCTTTTTGTTGTGCTCTATTGCTAACTAGTTTACCTTTTCCAAAATATTCCAATTTAGTTGAATTGTTTATGTATGATCCCTAGTTCCCAATATATAATATAATGATATTTTCCATACAATATCTAAACAATACCCATGTCTTCATTATCCTATTCTTATATTTAAATTCCCCATCAAATTTTACATTAATTAAGTTCCCTAACGAGGGAAGGGTGTAGAAAAATGGTTAGGGATATTTCATTTCATGGTTGTGAGATCAAGTTCTATTTCCAGAGCGGGATTTTAGTTGTGAATTATTGATAATTGATGATCATTGTTTTCATATGTTTCTCTTATATTTTTTCCCTTAGATACCTTAATTATTTATATTATATTCTTCTCTATGATTTTTCACTGTATATTAGGATATTTTCATTTGTCTTCGAAAATTATATGGTTTCGCTCCTTCCAAGTTGTCCATAATAGGAATCCTAGTAAAAATTTTCATACTCTTCTGAGGGTAGGAAATATGAATGGGTGTCCTCTCAAATGCTCTATAATTTCTATAATTCTTTTTTTACTGCTATCTAAATATATTAAGATGGTTTTTCCCTTTTTCCGTTATTTATTTACTATTATGTAATGATTGGATAAGTGTTAATTGATTTCCTTTGTTTATTTTCACATGAATACCTTGAGGGTTGGTTTCCTATTATATTATCTCACATGAGGACATTTTATATTTCAATATAAATTTCACCACATTTGGCTAAAGAATTAGATATTAGATATTTTTCTTAGAGATTTCTATGACATACGTATAGCTTATTTACTGATAAGAAATAGTCTTCCTTCATTATGTATGAGAATTTTCATTTCAGTCTCCATTGTCGAAAGTATTTTCCTCTTTTGAAACTATATTTTTTTACTAAAGGATTTCGCATAATCCAAATTTCTCTCTATTTAATCTAAGTTTCCATGCCATGTTAATGGGGCTTTCCATTGATAAATAATGGGCAATGTTGTGTTGATCATGGTTGTGAATTATCCTACTATTATTCCTTGATGTTGAGATTGTTCTAGATGATTAAATGTTGGTTCATGCTTTGTGTGGTGTGGTTTGAAGTTTAGATTACTCATGTTTTCCACAAATCATCCCAAATCAAGGTAGTGGTTCAATGTCTAATCTCCTAGGAATTATAAATTTTCACTAAAACATATTCTTCCATTCATCAACCAAATAAAGGAAACCATGGAGATGATATGATTTGATAAGAGTGTCTTTTATGCAGTTGTTCACATATTTATTATTTTTCATTTTGAGGCCTCCTAGCTTCTAGTGACGATAGACTTAGTTCTAAGCAATAACGATTTATGTTTCCATCTCCACTCCACACCAAATAATTTATTTAGGTATGAATTTAACTACATTGATGATCTTTTTAAGGTTTTCAAGTTAGATAAAAGTTACATAGTATGGACTAGAGGATATATTTGATTAAGGTGACTCTATTTACTAGTGATAAATAATAAAAATTTTAGATACTAAGGGCTTGTTTAAGGTTCCAAAGTATGTATTCGCAAAAGGAGTTCCATATGGAGGACTTGTGTAGTGTACCAAGGTATTTGGATAGAAATTCTCCCTCGGAAACCAAAAAATTTGTACATATTGACTTGGATGGTTGATGTAGTGATGAAAAAATGATTTGAGATTTAACTTTGTGTATGTGACCACCCAAGGCAGTGAGAACCTATGCCACCCCTATGATTTTCTTTTTGAATACATGACTATTTTTATACTATTGAATTATTGTTGAACTTAATGGTTATGGAAGCCATGATTGAAACTATATGAATATGTAATAAATTATTGTTTTATTAAATTAATAAATGAGTTGTTTTGAAAATTATGGAAATAGCACTTGAGTAATAAAGATTGCTTTCCATTTTATAAAAATTTGTTGGTGGTAAAGTCCACATGGTGGACCTTCCCAAAAGAAAATCTCCTAAAAATACCATAACACTATATGTTTTTTAAATAAATTATTGATTAATTAATACAAACATATGAAAATTGCTATATGCAGACTAGAATGAACTTCTAGTATATAAAAAGTCTATGGTGTGCAATATAATGATAATGAACTAGAGAAACTTGAGACTGTGAGGATATTAGAGTATAACACTATGTTTAAAGATGAATATCAATGTGAATTTTTTTTTTATATATGGGTGTGAATACTTAATAATATGTGATATGTACATATTGTTAAATTGATTAGCTAAATTATTTGTTGGTTTTCATGTATATGGTTTGCAAGGAACATCATAACTATATATAAAGTCATTATATAGATAGAAGAGAAATATATTGATTAATGAATATATTAGATATGTACACCAAATTAGATGATAAGGTCATCATTAAAAGGGTAAGGAAACTTGGAATACATAATATTATTCCATATAATATTAATATAATTTTTAATATGTTTGTGAGTCTAGTTCATGCTCATTGGAAGAGTAAGACCAAATATTCCATAACCTATGTTATAAAACTAGATTAAGGATACCTCTAGTAAAAATCCTTAAAATGAAATCTGTGTATTTATATATATATATATATAGAGTGTTCAATATGACATCAAAGAAATTCTTGTGAGGAGAACATAACGTACACATGTAATTGAAACCATAAAAGTGAAACCATGCAAGATAATGTTTAACTATGTAGCTACAAAAGTGAAGGTATAATTGCAAGTTATCAAACATATTGCAAATGATTTTGTAGGTATAATTGTATGTTATCAAACATATTGAAAATGTGAACGTACTACCAAGCATATGACAGGCCATAAATTACGATAATGTGAAACCACAATAAACCTACGAACTTCTTACACTATTTGAGGAGAAATAGAAAGCATCATAAAAAAGAGAGCTAAACAAGTCGTGATATTTTAATATAAAAGAGTCATACCTGTATTGAACTCCGAGAAAATAGATATCGGAAATTGTTCTTTTCATTCAAACAACTAAATTACAATGAGATGTTCTACCAATGACATGGTAATTCCAACATTATAATATTGTAATAAGTTTTCAGGGTGGCTAAAATTATTTAAAGATCAAAATGGTAAAATGTTTATAAAACACTCGGCTTAATATAAAAACTAGAGCAACCAATCATCAACACCCATATTATGTTGAGGGAATTTTCCAAAAATTAAGTCACACTTACAGAGACATTCAACATATTTTTGAAAGAAAATTCAATTGTATCCTTCTTAGTACAAACTTTCTTAGAATATAGCATTAAACATGTTAGAAATTAATGTATAAAGTTAAGTTAGGAAAGGATTGAGATTCTAATTCTAGATCTCAGATCCTAATATTCAGGGAGTGGTTCAAACCACCCGATTGTGAGAAAGACTATATGTACTAGGTTGTTGTCTTGATTGACGTATTAGAGTGTGTGAGTGTGTTTGTACACTCTCCAGGTTCTCACCTGGAAAGCCATTTCATTAATTTTATCATGGTATCAGAGCTTCACGTCGAAGCTAAATAGATCTATGGGAGAGTGAATGTTGTGTGAGGCCAACAGCCTGAGTGAAGGCCGTGAAGGCGAATTTCGTGGCTCACTTGTGTGGACCTGCTTTCTTTTTCATCCTCCTTCTTCCCTGCACTGTGAAGCCGTGAAGGCCATGTAGGACAGATCAAGGACGATCTGATCGATCTGAGGAAGAGGGTCGTGAAGGTGAATTTTCAAATGGGAGGGCCAAGAAGGCGAATTTGCAAATTGAACCCTGTTGTTTGTGTTGGACGTTGCCTGGTGCCTGGTCCATGAACGCAGAGCCAATAGTAGGCCAAGGTCTTTTGAAAAGGAGCTATGTTATGGGTGAGAACACTCCAGTGCTGCGGATAAGACCACTTGGAGCTACCAGGTGTGATCGTTGTGGAGAGGCCTTGAAGTCAAGGACTTAGTTAGGCTCCGTTGTGGAGACAAATCGAGACACCTATAGCGTTATCGCTGCCCCTAATTCTGTTGAAATATTAAAGTCACCTGCCATGCCTTTGGGCAGGAAGAAAACGAGTACACAGAGGCAGTAGAATTTTGAGTGCACAGCACTCTGCATTGAAGAAGAATGGAGATGAATTTACTCCTGATGGGCCGCAGCCACGGATTGCAGAAGAATTAACTCAGTGATGGGCAGAGCCGTTCTTTGTCTACGGAAGAACAGATATTAGCTTTACGGAGGGGTAGATTGAGTTAAGATAGTCATTTCGGGCTTTAAAGCCCTCAACAACCAAAGTTATTTTTTGAAGCAGTGTCTTGTTGATGAAGAGGATGAGATGTGATGCGATCTAATCTCAATCGCAAATCATGGTTCATATAAGTTTCATAACTCAAATTTCTTGCAGATGTGAAGTCGCGATGCGATGCGATTCAATCGCAAATCGCAATCGCAATATAAATGATCCGAAGATCCAAGTGTCTTGTTGATATGGCAGAGTTCCGCAACGGAACGGCTGTATATAAAACATACAACCAAAACATATATAAATCGCCCTCCCATATAGCAGAGGCCCGTGGGTCCACTTGACCACGTGGCGACACCTGAATGGAATCGCTTGGTTTTAATCGCAAGACTCAATCGGAGCGGATATGTTATGACCTCTGATTGAAAGCTGGACCCGATTGTATTTTACACCATATTTTATGCGCCAATCGCATCCGATAATCCAATCGCAATCGGAGTTTTGTTGTTTGGTCGTGCGATTGGAGTGGTGGACCCGATGATATTATATGCCACAGTTGAATGGGCAATCGCATCTGGTTGTCCAATCGCAATCGGAACTTTTGTTGTGTGCACTTGTTTGTTGTTTGCGATTGTGATGTGGTCCCCACCTTCTATGGTGCGCATCGTATTTGTTTTAAAAGTTTTAATATGGTTTGTGTAATTTTTTAATATGCACGGCATATAAAAGCCAAAGGCCTGCGAAGTCTATTATACTTGTATTGTATTTTTTTCTTATTGTTTTTTTCGCACAATAGCGCGGAAGTAGAATGAAATACACAGCAGTGTGTTGACTGTTGAAGAAATAGTATTGTTCTTAAGAGACAGATAGTGTTTTCTGTGCACTGTGTCTGTAGCAATCACCTTTGTTGTTATCCCTCTCTTAAGAGGAAGAATTTGTAACAGTTTTGAAAGTAATAGAAGTTTGTTTTAAAGCCCTGTAAACTCTGTCTCCTGTCAATTTTTTTTTACTTCTCTGTGTTTAGGAGGAGAGCCTATTCTCTTCTCTTGGAATTCTCAAAATTCCAACATGGTATCGGAGCTCATCTAGGCTCTTTGAAGATTTCAAAGAAGCTGAAGAAGAAGACCTGTTGCAGCGTTTCTCTCCAGCAGCGTGAAAAGCTCAATAGAATTCAAAGTCAGGTATTTCTCAAAGATAAAAGTCCAGTTGTTTATTGTTTAAAGAATTTGTTCTTTCAAGAAGGAAAGACAGTTTTTTTTAAAGTCTGAGTTCAGTTTAAGAAGCAATGGCTGGACCAAGCACTGGTATGAGTCTTGGAAGTGTTCAGCTTCCACAGTTTAATGGAAAGAACTATGATTATTGGGCCATTACCATGAGAGCCTTGTTTGTCCCACAAGACTTGTGGGAACTAGTAGAAGATGGTTTCACAGAACCAGCTGATGAGCAGGCTTTTAATGCCTTAACTCAAGCAGAGAAAGATGTATTGAAGAATAATAGGGAGAAGGATGCCAAAGCTCTCTTCTGTTTGTATCAAGATGTAAATGAGAGTGTGTTTCCAAGGATAGCAGCAGCTAGGAAATCCAAGGAGGCATGGGAAACTCTGAAAGTAGCCTATCAAGGTATGGAGAAAGTGAAAACAACAAAAATTCAATTGCTGAGAAGAGATTTTGAAACTCTTTGCATGAAAGAGTCAGACAGTGTTGACACATTTTTCACACAGGTGATTGGGACTGTCAATCAGATAAGATCCCATGGAGAAACTCTTGAAGATAGAAGGATTGTGGAGAAAATTTTGAGATGCTTACCCTCAAAGTTTGATGTTATTGTTACCACCATAGAAGAGACCAAAGATCTCTCACATTTCACAGTGGATGAAATTCATGCCTCACTGATAACTCATGAACAAAGATTGAGCAGAGATGAACACTCATCTCTTGAGCACGCCATCAAGACCCAGATGCCTTCAGGAAGAGGAAGAGGTCAAGGAAAAGGAAGAGGAAGAGGCAGAAGTCAGAATAGAGGTGGAAGGAATAGCTCTTCACATTCACATGGAAGGAGCAACAGTCAAAGCCAGAGCCATGGCCAATGCAACAGCCAGCAAGGTGGACATCAACACCAACATGCTCAAGGACAAAGGTATGACAAACCCAATGTCCAGTGTCATTATTGCAAGAAATATGGGCACTATGCCAATGAATGTAGAAAGAAGCAAAATGACATGAAGAATAGGCAGAATGCTAATGTAGCAAAAGAGGAAAAGAACCAAAGTAATGTGTTGTTAGCTTGTAAAGTAGCACAAGATAAAGAAGATGATGTTTGGTTCTTAGATTCTGGATGTAGTAATCACATGACTGGCAACAGAGCAATGTTTTCCAATCTTGATGAAGAAGTTAAATCTGAAGTGACCACAGGGACTGATACTAAAATCTCTGTCAAAGGGAAAGGCAGAGTAAGTATTCGTGCAAGGAATGGTGAGCAAAAATTTGTCCCTGATGTGTATTATGTTCCAGGTCTGAAATGTAATATTTTGAGCGTTGGGCAGCTCATAAACAAAGGTTACAATGTTATATTCAAAGATGATGTGTGCACCATAAAAGATATTCCTCCAAGTAAGAAAATTATTGCTGAAATACAAATGACCAGCAATAGAATGTTTTCGCTCAAGCTCAACATTGACTTGAAAGGAAAAGGAAAGAATGTAACAGTTGTAACTCAAGAAGCCTTCCAGAAGGAAGAGAAAGATGAAAATTGGTTATGGCATCTGAGATTTGGACATCTAAATTTCGGAGGCTTGAATTTGCTACACAGAAAAGGAATGGTAAGAGGTTTACCACTGATAGAGAAGCCTGACAGCCTATGTGAAGGCTGCATCTTGGGAAAGCAACACAGAGAAAATTTTCCTTCAGGGAAAAGCATAAGGGCGAAAGCACCTTTGGAGATAATCCACTCAGACTTATGTGGGCCGATGCAAACAGCATCTGTTTCGGGCAGCAATTACATGCTGAATTTCATTGATGATTTCACACAAAAAGTGTGGGTTTATTTCTTAAAATATAAGAGTGAAGTCTTTCAGAAATTTCGTCAATTTAAAGCTCTTGTAGAAAAACAGAGCGGACTTCACATTAAAGTCCTCAGAACAGATAGAGGAGGAGAATATATCTCAAAAGAATTTCTGCGTTTTTGCAGAGAGAATGGCATACACAAGCAGTTTACCATGAGGTACACGCCGCAACAGAATGGAGTGGCTGAAAGAAAGAATCGAACCATAATGGAAATGGTGAGAAGCATGCTCAAGGAAAAGCACTTGCCGAATGAGTATTGGGCAGAAGCAGCAAACTATGCTGTATACATTTTGAATAGATTTCCTACAAAAGAAGTGATGAACAAAGTTCCAGAAGAAGCGTGGAGTGGCAGAAAACAGGGAGTCACCCACATGAGAGTTTTTGGGTGTGTAGCATATGCACACATTCCAGATAAGTTGAGAAAGAAGTTGGATAGTAAGGGGGAGAAGTGCATTTTCCTTGGATATTGTGAAGATTCCAAAGGATACAGATTGTATAACCCATCCACAAAGAAGTTTGTAATTAGCAGAGATGTGCAATTCATCGAAGAAGAAGCGTGGGATGGAAGCATTGAGAAAACAGTCAATGTCAAAAACTATTTATCTCATGATGAAGATGATGTAGATGTGGTTGAGATTAATAACCCATCCATTGCACAACCTCCAGCAGCGCAAGGCCAGCAAGGGACGCCTCAAGCGACAGTAAGAACACCCTTGAGAAGAAGCGGCAGTGGTTCACCGAGTACACCACAAGGAGCAGAATCGAGTGCTTCATCAAGCACGACTACACCAAGTGAAAGAGGAACAAGATTCAGAAGCCTTAGAGAAATTTATGAGCAAGGAGAAGCAGATGAAGGTATGAATTCCTTATTTTCTTTGTATTGTCAAGTTGATGATCCTATTCATTTTGAAGATGCTATTAAAGATAGAAAATGGATAGAAGCTATGGATGAAGAAATTAAAGCCATAGAGAAGAATAGAACATGGGAGTTGGTTGATCTACCAGAAGGTAAAGAAGTCATTGGAGTTAAGTGGGTCTATAAGACCAAAAGCAATGCTGAAGGAAAAATAGAAAGACACAAGGCTAGACTTGTTGTCAAAGGATATAAGCAGAAGCAAGGGATTGATTATGAAGAAACTTTTGCACCAGTTGCAAGAATGGAGACGGTAAGAGCAGTGTTGTCTATAGCAGCACAAAATAAATGGAAAGTATATCAAATGGATGTAAAATCCGCATTTTTAAATGGAGTTTTAATGGAATAGGTATATGTGGAACAGCCTCTTGGATATGAGAAGAAAGGCCAAGAGCATAAGGTCTGTAAATTGAAGAAAGCTCTTTATGGGCTGAAACAAGCACCAAGAGCATGGTACAGCAGAATAGATTCTTATCTATTAGAGAATGGATTTGAAAAGTGTGAGGGAGAACCCACTCTCTACATCAAAGAAAAGGATGGTAAGTTATTGATTGTTGTCTTATATGTTGATGATTTAATTTTTACAGGTAATGATGATTACCTTGTTGAAAATTTTAAAACAGTCATGAAAGATGAATTTGAAATGACTGACATGGGCTTATTAAGATACTTCTTGGGAATAGAAGTAGAACAAGGTGAGAAAGAAATTTTTATTTCTCAAGAAAAGTATGTAAATCAAGTTTTGGAAAGATTCAACATGAAGGAGTGCAAAGCAGCAATCACTCCCACAGTAATGGGATTAAGACTCAGCAGAGAGGACAGCAGCAAGGATTTTGATCCAAGTTTATATAAAAGCATAGTTGGCAGCCTCATGTACTTGACTGCAACTAGGCCGGATATTATGCATGATGTTAGTTTAATTTCCAGATTTATGGAGAAGCCAAAAGAAGCACATTGGCAAGCAGCAAAGAGGATTCTGAGGTACGTTAAAGGAACTAAAAGATTTGGTATTTTATATACAGCTTCAGAAAATTCAGAATTAGTTGGATACACTGATAGTGATTGGGCTGGAAGTGTGGATGATCGGAAGAGCACTTCCGGTTATGTTTTTCATATGGGTTCAGGAGCCATTTCATGGGCTTCTAAGAAACAGCCAATTGTAGCATTTTCTACAGCAGAGGCAGAATATGTAGCAGCTACAGCAGCAGCGTGTCAAGCAATTTGGATGAGAAGGATGTTGAGAAGTTTATGTCAAGAACAGGTAAAAGGGACAGTGATTTATTGTGACAATAGCTCAGCTATTGCATTGTCAAAGAACTCAGTATTTCATAAAAGAAAAAAGCACATAGACACAAAATTTCATTATATCAGAGAATTGGTGAACAATGGTGAAATTGTTTTACAGCATTGTAAAACAGAGGAGCAATATGCAGATATTTTAACAAAGCCATTGGGACAGAAGACCTTTGAATTTTTAAGGAAATGCTTGGGTATGATGAATAACCCAGCAGCTGACTTTAAGGGGGAGTGTTGAAATATTAAAGTCACCTGCCATGCCTTTGGGCAGGAAGAAAACGAGTACACAGAGGCAGTAGAATTTTGAGTGCACAACACTCTGCATTGAAGAAGAATGGAGATGAATTTACTCCTGATGGGCCGCAGCCACGGATTGCAGAATAATTAACTCAGTGATGGGCAGAGTCGTTCTTTGTCTACGGAAGAACAAAGATTAGCTTTACGGAGGGTCAGATTGAGTTAAGACAGTCATTTCGGGCTTTAAAGCCCTCAACAACCAAAGTTATTTTTTGAAGCAGTGTCTTGTTGATGAAGAGGATGAGATGCGATGCGATCTAATCGCAATCGCAAATCATGGTTCATATAAGTTCCATAACTCAAATGTCTTGCAGATGTGAAGTCGCGATGCGATGCGATTCAATCGAAAATTGCAATCGCAATATAAATGATCCAAAGATCCAAGTGTCTTGTTGATATGGCAGAGTTCCACAACGGAACGGCTGTATATAAAACATACAACCAAAACATATATAAATCGCCCTCCCGTATAGCAGAGGCCCGTGGGTCCACTTGACCACGTGACGACACCTGAATGGAATCGGTTGGTTTTAATCGCAAGACTCAATCAGAGCGGATATGTTATGACCTCCGATTGAAAGCTGGACCCGATTGTATTTTACACCATATTTTATGCGCCAATCGCATCCGATAATCCAATCGCAATCGGAGTTTTGTTGTTTGGTCGTGCGATTGGAGTGGCGGACCCGATGATATTATATGCCACAGTTGAATGGGCAATCGCATCCGGTTGTCCAATCGCAATCGGAACTTTTGTTGTGTGCACTTGTTTGTTGTTTGCGATTGTGATGTGGTCCCCACCTTCTATGGCGCGCATCGTATTTGTTTTAAAAGTTTTAATATGGTTTGTGTAATGTTTTAATATGCACGGCATATAAAAGCCAAAGGCCCGCGAAGTCTATTATACTTTTATTGTATTTTTTTTCTTATTGTTTTTTTCGCACAGCAGCGCAGAAGTAGAATGAAATACACAGCAGTGTGTTGACTGTTGAAGAAATAGTATTGTTCTTAAGAGACAGAGAGTGTTTTCTGTGCACTGCGTCTGTAGCAGTCACCTTTGTTGTTATCCCTCTCTTAAGAGGAAGAATTTGTAACAGTTTTGAAAGTAATAGAAGTTTGTTTTAAAGCCCTGAAAACTCTGTCTCCTGTCAATTTTTTTTTACTTATCTGTGTTTAGGAGGAGAGCCTATTCTCTTCTCTTGGAATTCTCAAAATTCCAACAAATTCGAGCTGTATATAAGCTCAATTTTTTGGAGAGACAACTGGATGAAATCAGCCTGGAGACCGTCCTGAAACGGGGTGTTTGAGAAAACCGCCTGAAACTGTGAGAGGGGAGCCATCCTTGTTTGTGGGTTGTGACCAAGCATCGTTTTCCATTCTCGTGTGAGAGAGGAGCCGTGCTAGATGGAGTCCTCTTGTGCATGGTCGTGTGAGAGTAGAGAAGGAATCCTGACCTCAGTGGAGAATCGCATGCTGCATGGAGTGATGAGCCTGGAATAGGTGATCTACGTTTGATCTCTTCAAGAATGATGAGTCTGCAGAACTCGCATGACTGGAAAGTTTGCAGAGGCGTGTTCACTGCCAGATTCTCAGATACCCTGAAATAGACATACCGGTTACCAGTTTTTTGATCCCACGAATTGAAAAAAAAACCTTGAAACATAAAATCGAGGATAATGGGGGAGAAATTACAATCAGAGAAGTTGTGAGATTAACGCCGCAGATGTTATATTGAAAAATTAACGTATTGATGTCTAGTTTCACGACGGAGTATGGAGCGACGAAGAGGGCTCTTCAAATTGCAGTAACTCTTCACCGTCGCTCCTGGACACCCGCTCGTAATGTTGAGTTCTACATCGTGGGAGATCCGCATTGAATCAGTAGCCATATATCTGGTTAACCGTAAGTGCTCCTCCGTTTCAGTTCAGATGAAATCTAGAAGTTTTGCAGGGTAACATGAGTAAGAGTAATTTTTTCTCTGTGAGCTAACGTTCTAATTTGTCTTGCTAGCCCAATAATTAATGTACACAAAAAGCCTCTAATGTACACGAATTCATTGTTTCTGTTACTTTGAGTGGTATCAAGATGAGCATCGGGTCAGCTTGAGCGTTTTGAAGAGTGAACTCAAAAACAAGAACCGACGTGAGAGAGAGTTGGTCTCCATTTCTTGACGTCTTGAGATTGAACCAGCCAAGCAGACGAGAGGGCAAGAAATTTGGATTATAGAAGGAGTAGTGGTTGTGGTATTTTTCTATGGTTTCCGTCACAGACAAAAAAAAATGTGGTTCAGTGTTTGCATCTGTCGGCCCAAAGCAAAAGCAGTGTTCTATTTAATAGCAGCAGAAGTTTTCCAAATGCAGCTGCCTTCACAGCCAGTTTAGAGAAGCTTTCTAACTTTAGAATCGTCTTTGTTGGAAGATATGCCTTGTTTGTTTAAGATACCTGTGTTCATATGGTCGGAGGAGGAAATGAATTCTGGAGTCTACGATGATGGGATTCATTGGCTCAATCTTACGCACAACTGCTGGAGAGGAAGCTTGCTTTTAATATTCGAGTTAAATTAGTTGACAGTATTGGTTCTCTCGTGTGGTGTGTCTTCTTCAATAATGCCATTGATAATTATGTGCAGTGTTTTTTTCTTGAATTCATTTTTTATTTAAAAAGGAATTTTGAGAAGCATTTTATGTGTTCTTTTCTGAGGGTGTTGAGATTGCAAATACTTGACTCCAGCTCGATGGTGCTACTGGTCCGGTAGTAAACGAGGCTGGGATTTAGCGCTCTCACAGGATTCAATTGGCATAAGGGCACTCATTCTTTAGATCAAGTCGTGGTATTCTCCATCTTGCAAAAATTTGCAATTGAATAAATGTATTTGGGGCTTATGGGACAAAAATCAATGCTGCATTTAAGTTGCCGATATACGTTGCAGTAATATCTGGCTGCTTGAGGATTGCAGTTGCATAGGGATAAATCTGTGGTTTTGTTTGTGGCGGATCAAGTGCTTGCTAGAGGGTGAGCTAGAAGGTTGAAGTGTTCTTGCAAGTGAGAAAATATAAGGAGAAAATGGGTCATCAAAGTAAATTGAAAGAGTCTCGAAGAAGTTACAGGAGAAAGAATCAACTAAGAAGTGCAAAATATTGTGTTGCAGAATATTGTGATTTGTTTCAGGTTGAAAGTGATGGACCAGCTGCTGATCAAAGTGATGATTTCAAATTTGGTGAGATTATTAAATTTTTAATGCCAAATTTACCATATTTTTCAGGTATGAATTATGAAAGTTGGACAAATAAAATGAAAACAGTGCTATGGAAGTTAAACTTACTGGATTACATTGAATATTTTATTAATGATAGTGGATATACAATAGCATTTAGTCTTATAATATATGCAGTAGATGACAACATCATATTCACCATAATATATGAATATGGAGATATTCCCAGTACAAAGTTTTTGTAGGATGTTTTAGAGATGAAATATTGTTTGAATAAGGGCAATGATGCTGAAGATATTGCTCTTGATAATGATCGCATGTTTTATTGTGAAACTGAAGATGCAATGATGGGTGATGCATGTGTATCTGTAATTGAAACTTGTAATGATGAGAACACATCCATTATTGTAGAACCTGAAATTTTTCCAAATGTAGAACCTGAAATTTTTCCTGATGCAGAAATCAAGTTTGACGAGACCTATATATCTCATGATGAGTGGATCAATTTGATGATTGAAAAACATCAAATTGATGAATTACTGTTTGGTGAGAAGGAAGGCCTATCTTCACCTACAGATCAAACGCAGAACATGCTTGCAGCAACGGAACTGGATGAAGGCATAATTATGTCAGCAGAAAATGATGAAGTAGGGAGAGATGGTGAAATGAAAGCTCTTCTGAAGGAGCGGGAAGATGAAAATATTGGTAGGCAAGAATCAAGAATAAATTTTGAAAAATAATTGAAGTTTCTTGAAGCATGGCTTGAAACACCATGTCTTTATGAAATTAACACAGAAAATACTGTAATCAATGGTGAAGATATCATCGCTAATGTTCAGATGATTGACACCGGAAATAGTGAGAAGGAATAGTCTCCTATTGAGCCTGCCATAATTCTGAGAAGGATGAGAACAAGAAATCAAGGTTTCCTTCACAGGGGAAGAAATGAGGCGAAGATACATCACTATCTCATGGCAAAGAAAGTGAAGATGAAGCCTCATCCAAAAATGAACAAATATGGTCTCAGAAGCATAAAGACTAAGATGAAAACTCTGTTACCAAGTTTTTTTATGTCTTTTACCATTGTAAGCCTAGCTGAGATTAGACCAGCAGGCGTATGTTATCATATGTTATGGTTTTGTGCTCTTTCTCCATTAAGGGGGAGTGTTAGAAATTAATGGAGAAAGTTAAGTTAGGGTAGGATTGAGATTCTAATTCTAGATATCATATCCTAATATTCAGGGACTTGTTCAAACCCCCGATTGTGAGAAAGCCTATATGTACTATATTGTTCTCTTGATTGACGTATTAGAGTGTGTGAGTGTGTTTGTACACTCTCCAGATTATCTCCTGGAGAGCCATTTCATTAATTTTATCAAAACATACCTAACATATTTAATTAAAATATATCAAAATAAATAAGTAGAAATATCTTGTTCAAATAATTATGCCTCAATGCATAAACAAAAATAAAGAAAAACACATGTACCTTTCTAAATTTGACCCAATTATTTTGGAGAAATTTATTAAGTTGAGTTAAATAAAATTCTAAGAGTGTTGTTTACGAAATGAATCTATACCTTACGAAGCATTATGAGTCTCATAATATTTTAACTAACAACCAAACTCTTCTTACAGTAGAGAACAATTTCATTATAAAAATATTTATTAGAAATGCATGTCTTCCAAATGGAAATGGAAAAGATACTGACCTTAAAGGTTATCGAAAGATAAAAAAATTATTTTTATTCTTTGAAATTACAACATTTTTAATATAATACTCAAGGAAGGATTTCCACGGCTATTTATTTTTATTCCTTGAAATTACAACATTTTTAATGTAATATCTTATGGAAGGATTTCCAGGGCTATTTATTTTTATTCCTTGAAATTACAACATTTTTAATCTAATAATTAAGGAAGGATTTCCACGACTATGGTACAAATATTTCTTGTTACAATTTCTAAACCAGTCTAATAGAGAAAATGGGATTCTCTGTGATAATTTATATTGAAGAAAAATAATAGATTGTGGAGAGAGCTAAAAGGTAAATTGGATTAAGAAGATATCCTTCAATCTTAAATAATAATTTTAGAACTCATATTATGGTTAATTTTATTTTAGAACTAATATTAAGGTTAATTTTTTAATTATTTTATTGAATTTTATTTAAAAAATACTAATTATACAAATATATGAGTATGTATTTTCATCATAGGCCAATTAAAATTATAATGACGAGAAACGAATGAATAAAAATCGAAAATATTAAAATTAGAGAGAGCGGCCATTCCACAAAAATAACACACAATAATTTTTTTGTATATTATAATCAAATGAATATATCACAATTTTTATAGTGCTGTTAAAATCCAAATAATTCCACTCTTGGAGGGAGAAGCTGAGAGAATCTGTCAACATTCTCCAACAAACCAAACCAATCCCTAATCTGTAGTATACATCATAAATGAGGCAGTATCTGAAACACCCCCCCTTAATGCCTACATTACAGAAATGGAGAACACACTAATTTAATAGAAACATTTGTCTGCCCTGGTCTTCATTAACATTTGTACCCACTCTGAGATCTCATAGACAACGCTCTTTTCTCCACCATTTTCGAGCTACCATTCAACCCATTTAAAATACATTTGTTTCTGACCAGCAATGTTGAATTTGTAAGATCAAAGATTCTTGACACCCCCGAAGAAGAGTTTCGACACTGAACTATCCTATGGAAATATTTCCATCTGTGAAATAACCCCGAAGAATAAATTTCAACAGTCTATAGGAAAATATTCTAGGTACAGAATATGATCAGTGATCAATCCTACAAAGTGACCTTTACACACAAAGATCTCATTATATAACCTGTAACTGATGCTCTTGAAGCCCCGAGGAACAACAAGACCCATCAGCATATAACAAATTCACACAATCAAATTAGCCAATTGTTCTCTCGGCACCAAAGAACGTTGAGAACGACTAATTTAAATTGTGTAAATCTATTCAATAATTGATTTTGCACTAAACAAATCTCACAACAACAAATATAAGCTTAAATCTCACACTATAATGATATATTCCACACAATAAACCCTAAGATCCATCACAGCTATCTTTGAACACGCAGTTGAGAAGAAATAATTCAATTTTCTTCCCATGAATAACTCCATTGCCCCTCGGCTCGGCGATTTCCTCCTCAGCATTCCACCATTGTCAAATGGGAAGTACGAATAGAAAATCACTGCCATATTCATGAAGGATCTGCGGTCGCTGGTGCCAAACGTAATTCATTTTCTTTCCAACCTTGAAAATATGACCCGATCCAATCTTTTAGCCCTTTTCGATGCTGCCCAAAGAATCGATAATTATTAATTTCAAAAATCCTTTTGAGAGAAAGTTGTTGATATCGCTCTGCATAGTGTTCTTATCCATTCCCATGGAACTAAGAAGTAGATGTCAAACTGTTGTAGAAGGCTGTTGGATTCAGTTAATTGCTGGCGTCGTTTCGGGCTCGCCGCTTTGCCTGAGATAAATCAGTGACCGCTATGACTATATAAACGTTGTCGTTTGATTCTGTCGCTTGAACAATTCCAGCGCCTCCCGGCTTCTTTTTTCCACTTTGGAAATTCAGTTATTTGTTTATTAACAGTGGTCCCATAATACAATATAATAAAGGACTCGTTGTACACAAATTCTCTTCCACATTTCACAGATTGTTGAACTTGAACTTCCTCAGTGGACAGTCTTCGTTAGCAGCGAGTTCTTTTTTTGCAGGAGAGTACGCCTGCATTCTGGGTGAGTGGCCCAACCAGCGTTGAAGGCCTCGCCTCTAGACTCGATGCCTTTAAATACGCCGAAGACGCCCCTGCTCCCGATGGAGTAAAATATGCACCGTTGAGCATCATCTGCCCTCTGCAGCGCTGAAGGCATCTACGCAACCAGGTGAGGCTGAGCGCGAGGGTGAGAAAAGAAAGAAAAACCGAGATAATGATTATTGTATTGTAGTCAATGGATCATAATCTCACAGGAAAAAAATAACCAACACAGAAAAATTTTACGCAGAAAATAAATTGACTGAACTATTTACTCTCCTACAGAATCATTGCTCTCACATCTTCCTGGCCATCCCGTGAGGGATTTAAGCCAGTAGTGGCTCTGATACCATATTAAAATTAGAGAGAGCAGCCATTCCACAAAAATAACACACAATAATTATTTTCTATATTATAATCAAATGAATATATCAAAATTTTTATAGTGCTGCTGAGATCCAACTAATTCCACTCTTGGAGGGAGAAGTTGAGAGAATCTCTCAACATTCTCCAACAAACCAAACCAATCCCTAATCTGTAGTATGCATCATAAATGAGGCATTATATCAATGAGGCATTCGTTTTGAGAATGATTATAAAACTACGAAATTTTGGTTTTTCAGAAAATAATTTTAATAAATACTTTAATTATCTTAATGATTCTATATAGGAGTGAAGTTTAGACTATAGTATTTCTATGTAAATATAGAGAAAAATGAACAATTTTAAAAACATTTTATAAAAAATATTCTTGAAATTTAAACTTGTATTTCTATGTCAATACAAAGAAAACATTTTAAACTATAGAGAGAAAAATGAATGATTTTAAAATATATATATAATATTAAAAAAAAAAATATAGAGAAAAAAATGAATGATTTTAAAAAATATAAATAATATTAAAAAAAAATTAAAATTAAGTGCATTATACCTTATTTGATCCTCTTTTAACTAACCCGAGTAAGGTTATTATCTTATGCTTAATTTATAAGCACAATCTAAAGTAACTTAAGAACAAGAGGCTTTTCATCAATGTTTTAAACATAAAAAAAAAGAAGAAGATAAAACTAAACATTAAGTACTAGGTTATTGTCTTATGCTTAATTTATAAGCACAATCTAAGTAACTTAATAACAAGAGGCTTTTCATCAATGTTTTAAACATAAAACAAATAAAAGCTAAAACTAAACATTAAGTACTTAATGTATAAGTAGAAACTAATCAGAAACTAACGTGGACAATGAAAGTCTTTATCTAAATGCTTTAAGCATTAGTAGAAACTAAGGCGGACAATGAAAGTCTTTAGCTAAATGCTTTAAGCATTTGTAAAATTCATTATAGAAACATTTTTTGGTTAAGTTAAAAACATATATAATAGAAATTTTTCACGAGCAATAGTAAAATTATTTTAATTAAGTTTAAAAAGATTATGTAAATGATTAAAAAAAATAAACAATGTTGATTACATAATTGATTATTAAAAAAAAAAGAGTGTTAAATTATAAGTAATAAATTAATAATATCATAATATTGAAACTAGTCAATCCAGAATCGCAACTAAATAATATATAATGTATAGGTAAGAATAAATTAATATTAGGTTCTAGTAGAAAAGATGTAAAATAATTTTATACTAAGAATTTATAAATTTTATTTCGGATTAAAAAGAAAATAACCTTATCAGATTATTAAAGTATAAAATAAAATGAGATAATAAAATTGGAGAATTGTTTTGGAATGTTGATTTTAAAGGAAAATGTTAGTTTGAAATAATTAATCTAATTTAAAAGATATTGGTTATTATTCTGCTCAAATTAATTATTAGTATTATTAAATTAAATTTATAATTAATATAGATGTATTTTAATTTTATAAAGAGTTGAAAGGGATTAAATTTTTCAAAATGAAATACTTTTCTGGTGTAAAATTGGAAAAAATTCAAAATTTACACTTGGATAGATTTTATTAAATAGATTTAATTTATCATTGGTAGATTGTATATGCATTTTTTAGTAGTATTATTTATATTATATATCAATTTCAATTTTTTATATACAAAAATATTCTTACTTTCAATTTTATAGAGAAAAAAATATAATTACATATAAATATAAGTTATATATATATATATATATATATATATATATATATATATATATATATATAATTTAGTTTAAATATTAAGTTTTTATATATTTATTAATTAAAAGTAAATATGAAGTTCTAAAATATCATAATAAATATTAATTAGTATAAAAATATTATTATTATTAAGTAAATTTATATATTATTTTTTATGATGAATATGATTTATTTTTTAAATGTGATATGCATATTATTACCTTTTTTTTTCAAAAATTATTTGTAATGTTATTAATAAAATAAAATAAAATAAAATTATAATACCATAAATTGAATTAAATTGGTTTATTTTTATTATTATTATTATTAGCGAGTACCAAGCCATGACTACTATTTATTAGCTATTAGTTGTGACTTGTCCAATATATTTTATAATGTTTAATTTTATTGATGATGATGATGCTAGTTAACGTTCACTAAGACCAAACTTTGGTCCATCGGACCTATAATTTTCTTAGTTCTTAATTGCATGGCTTCTCGTTTTTCTTGACGACATTGGTGTTGTAGCTTTCTTTTTCTTCTCTACGGTCTTCCAACTTCCTTTATCTTGCAACTCCTTCATCTCTTCTGATTCTTGGGACACTCTTCTCTTGTCTTCGGGATCGAGAGATCTCCTTTGCTGCTAAATGAAGATTTCTTTTGCGGAGTATTCAAATCCTCATAGTTTTTTATGCTTGAGGGGCTCTCGAGTTCGTTGTTTTGTTGTTGGGCGGGGCTTTCCCCCTGCTTCTCTTGAGGGTTGTTTCTTTCTTGCCTGATTCCTTGTGATTCAGAGTTTTCTGGAGAGTATTCTTCCTTGATGACAGCGTAATGTTCCTTTTGTGCTCCTTCCCACCATGTAGATCTATGGTGATTCTTTCTAGCAAAATTTTTCTCGGAGACTTTTGGGCAATTTTTGGCTAGATGGCATGTCTCAAAGCAGGATTGACATCTGAATAGGACACTTTCATAGTCAAGTTTCTAGTTCCAAACATAGTCTTTTCTTGTTAGGATTATTTCATCTGACGCTGAAATCCATCTCTACACAGATGCATGCATAGGTGGTTCTAACATACTCCTCTGTTTCTGGGCACCTGGGGTAAAATTTCTCAATTGCATTTCCAATGGCTTTTAGCGAGGAGAGATTCTAGATATGCAAAGGTAGGTTTGGCAATCTGACCCAAACTGGTGCAGAGGTTATGATTGTTGTTGATAGATCAAATGATGGGTTACATGGCTTCATGAATAGGCCCGAGTTTTCCCAAAACCAAAGGCCGGAATCTAAAATGCATTGTCTGTTTTCAGAGTTTTCAAAATCTACTATAAAGAAACCCTTAGCACAGGAGTAGATATTAATTTCATCAGAAATGACAGGCTTCCATACCTCCAAGATCCAGATGTGGAGAGGTGTGAGTTGCCGCCAAATTCCATTAAATCAGCAAATTAAGGCACTTTCAGGAAACTTTAAGGCCTCATCAAGTGAGGCCTTGACCACCTGCACAGTGGGAGATGGGGCTTCACTGACAATATGGGCAGGAAATGCATTAAATCAGCAAATTAAGGCACTTTCAGGAAACTTTAAGACCTCATCCAGTGAGGCCTTGACCACCTGCACAGTGGGAGATGGGGCTTCACTGACAAGACCTTGACTCTGATAGACAGGGGGAACTGGGCCAACAATTATCTACGCGAAGCTGGGAGCCATATTGCAAAAGAAATGCTCTCAAACCCTACAGAGGAGATAACCATACACTTCTATTTATACTTCAACAATTTCACTGCAGCAGTTCGGGACTACTATAAACATGACCCTGGCACTTCTTTAATAAGCTTTAATAAGCTTCATTACTGGACTTCGCATAGTCAATTCCAGATTTCAGATTGAAATTAATTGTATTCTTATAAATAGTTGAGTAAGCATGGGGCGAAATAGACCAACCCTAGCCGAAGATTACTAAGAATCCGTTCATGAGTGCAACCCACAGAAAATTCGATGCCGCAGAGCATTCGATGCCGCAGACCAAAAAATTCGATGCCGCAGAAGGTTATTTAAAATTCAATGCCGCAGAAAGAAAATTCGATGCCGCAGAACAGAAAAAATTGCAGTCCGTCTTTTCAATTCGATGCTGCAGAAAATTCGAAGCCGCACAGCATTCGATGTCGCATAAGGGTATTTAAAATTCGATGCCGCAAAATACTATTAAAAAAATCAATGGATTCATTTTTTGAAGGTGTGATTTCCAGCTGCTTGACACGTGCATTGGAGTATAATAAAATAATAATTCTTTTAACCATATTCTATGTCACCACTGACGTTTGTGCAACTTCCATCACCAACGTATGGGAGCTTTTTAATGTGACTGTTTTTAAGTTCTTTGTAAATAAAAACGCTAGAATGACAACCCCAAGATATATTTTTCTTATCCTTTTTCAAATTAGAAATTAGAACTGACTTATCACTCACAAAACAATACTCTTAGGCTAGCGGATTTTTGGAATTGATTATCCTAAAGCCTGGGAGGTTTAGTTTAAATTAAAAAATCTGAAACATGAAAGAAATGAGAAATGCACATCATACATTTTACCGAAGAAAGGAAAACCCATATCTACAAGGAATGAATATTAAGTGTTATCTTAAGCAAAGAAAGTAATTGAAGCTATCATTCTGGTTTTTAAGATTAGAGCCATGGTACCTAAGGTATGGATATGGAATATCACGATATTTTGGTTATTGTTGTTTTGAAAGTAAGGTATGCCCAAGGTAATGGGACTGGAGAGTTCATTATGGTGGTCCTGGCCATCATGACTATAACTTATGCTTATAGTTATGGATTAGGAGAGATTAACATTTTTATATGCATCGACACTTGTTTCCTCCACTTCTTCCTATTGTTGTGTTAGTATCGGTGTGGTGATTATTGTGTTAATATTGGTGATATCTTCTAAATTATATTCTTAAATTTAAAAATATATTTTCAAAAACCTTTATAAAATATTTAATTAATAATATTGACAATTTAAAATTACAAAATTGAAAATTTCTAATATGATTTGAAAAAAATATATCTAACTAATATATCATTACAAGATGTTGTCTCTATATGTTATTTCAGATTCTGAAGGTCTTACTCACTACTCATAAATGCTCATTAGTGATCTTAGTACAATGACAACCACGAAGTGTGAACTTTCACAGGTGCATATAATTTGAAAGATATATTACTCAGGTCTGGAATTTGACTTTTTACAAAATGTTTGTTTTGTGGTTTTTCTTAATGTGCAGATATTTAAGTTAATTATCATTTTGTTTTTTTACCATTGTTTTGTGGTTTTGTTGATGTGATTAATTGTCATAAATTTCAATCTTTATTTATAAATGTAATAGTGTTGATTCAAGATAAATCAATCTTCTTTTCTGCCGAACAAAATATTATTTTTCCATCTTGATTTCCCATCAATTGTCACCAATATAATATTTAGACAAATTTCTTAGATATTGATGATTGTTGATCTAAATTTCTCTAATTTCTTAATGTTGTTGGAAGTGGAACATAAAGAATTTGTAAGATCGAAGTTTGTGTTACTCCTAAGTAAAATGAACATCTTTTTCTTAATGTTGTTGGAAGTGGAACATAAAGAATATGTAAGATCGAAGTTTGTGTTGCTCCTAAGTAAAATGAACATCTTTCACTCAATCACAATTATATCGGTAATATTGCTGTCTATAATTTATATAAAAATAAATTAACAAATTAAAAATTATATATTTACATAAAACTTAAAATAACAACCCAAAAATATAAATAATAATGATCAAAATTCTTATTTTTAAAGGTCACATACAAATTTAAAATTCCCAACCTGATTACTACATTTACATTACCTCAATCAGAACATAGGAGAGGACATAGCAATAACTATTTGCCACCGGCAACGCCACTATCAATATCATTGTTGTTGGAAAGGCAGAGGATTCAATCACACAATAACGCAAAGATTTCACACATGAAAAATGAGCTGCTGCTCTTCTATTAATCATAAAACTCTCTTACTCTCTTTCTCTCTTAAAACAATGAACCCGTGAAGGGTATTTAATCTAATTAACATGCACACACTGTCACTCATAACTGAACTGAATCAACTCGCTTAACTCACTCTTGAACTCACTTACCAAATCTAACTGTAACTCAACTCAACTCATTCAGTTAACTATCTGTCTAACTTCTGCATGAGGAAGTAATTATATATTTTAACACTCCCCCTTAATTACGACCTCTAAACTAAAACATAACTCATGACAACTCAAACATGCCTGCTAGTCTATGTCTCAGCTAGGCTTACAACACCCAAGTTTCTTTTATGAAACTCAAACAAATATACTGCTAATGGCTTCGTAAAGATATCAACTAATTGATCACTCGTTCTACAAGGCTTCAAGTGAACTTCTCCATTGTTCACTAGTTCTCGAATAAAATGATATCTAGTATCAATATGCTTGCTCTTTTGATGAAACACACTATTCTTGGATAGTGCAATCGCTGATGTGTTGTCACAATATATCGCTATTGATCCTTACTGTTTCTGATTAAGTCCATCCAATACTCTTCTTAACCATACTGCTTGACATGCTGCTGAAGTTGCTGCTACATATTCTGCTTCTGCTGATGATAGTGTAACAATAGGTTGTTTCTTAGATGTCCATGCTATCACTCCTGAACCGAGATGGAAAACATAACCAGATGTGCTCTTCCGATCATCCAAACTTCCTTCAAAATCACTATCTGTATATCCAATCAATTATTTCTTTTCTGTACTTGCATACATTATGCCATAATCTCTGGTTCCTTCTATGTATCTCAAAATTCTTTTTCCAACACTCCAATGTGTGTCTTTTGGAGTCTCCATGAATCTGGAAATCAGACTCACTCCCTGCATAATATCTGGTCTTGTCGGTGTGAGATACATGAGGCTGCCAACCAATATTTTGAATAGAGTTGGATTGACATCTGCCCCTTCATCATCCTTACTTAACTTTGTACCTGTTGCAACTGGTGTAGGTACAGGTTTGGAATTATCTATCCTGAATCTTTTCAGCAAATCTGTTGCATACTTATTTTGACAAATAAAAATTCCTTTTTCAGATTTCTCAACTTCAATGCCAAGAAAATATTTCATGAGACCTAGATCTGTCATCTCAAATTATTTCATCATGGCTGCTTTAAATTCATCTATTTCAAGATCACCTGTAAAAATCATATCATCAACATATAAGCAAACTATCAAAATCTGTCCATGCTCATTTACCTTTGTGTATAAGGTAGGCTCAATGCTGCTTCTGAAAAATCCATTCTTGATCATATAACTGTCGATTCTGCTATACCATGCTCTAGGTGCTTGCTTCAGTCCATAGAGCGCTTTCTTCAATCTGTACACTTTATCTTCTTGTCCTTCAACTTCATAACCTGGAGGCTGCTGCACATAAATTTATTCTTCTAAAATTCCATTCAAGAAGGCTGATTTGACATCCATCTGATACACTTTCCACTTGTTCTGAGCTGCTGTCGCTAGAACTGCTCTTACAGTATCCAATCTAGCTACCGGAGAAAAAGTTTCTCCAAAGTCTATTCCCGGTTGCTGCAAGAATCCTTTTGCTACAAGTCTTGCTTTAAATCTGTCAATCTCACCTTTCTCATTCACTTTGGTCTTGTACACCCACTTCACACCAATGAGATTTTTATTGTTTGGCAAATCAACCAAATCCCATGTATCATTCTTTTCAATTGAATTCATTTCTTCATCCATGGCTTGCACCCAATTGTCATCTCTGATTGCTTCTTCAAACGAAGAAGGTTGGAATGCCAACAATGCAAAATTTGAACTAACATCCAAATCATCATAAATATCCTTCAAAATTCTCATATTTTTCTTACCTGATTCGCTGCTTGGAGAATTCTGATCTGTGGATCTGCTTGAAGATCCATGCTACTCTGAAAATCTTCGAGTCCTTGCTGGTGTGACTCTGTTTGGTGTCTTCTCTTTTGGTTATTCTTGCTTCTCTTCTTCTACAAGATCATCCTCCATCAATGGTGTTTAAGCATCGGTTAGTGTGTCTACAGTCCCATTCCATGACTCTTGTTTTTTGAACACAACATCTCTGCTAATGATTGTCTTTTTTGTGACAGGGTTATATAGTTTGTAAGCTTTTGACTGCTCACTAAAACCAGTAAGTATACATTTCTCAATTTGATCATCTAATTTTCCTCTTATTTGCTTAGGCACATGTGCATAGGCTACACATCCAAAAACTCTGAAATGAGATACACTACAAGACATACCTAACCATGCTTCTTCTGGAACTCTGTTCATCATGCTCTTTGTAGCAGATCTGTTTATCACATAAACAACACATGCAACTGCTTCTGCCCAATATTCGTTAGAAAAGTGTCTTTCTTTCAACATGCTCCTTGTCATGTTCATGATTGTTCGATTCTTCCTCTCTGCTACACCATTCTGCTGTGATGTGTATCTGGTTGTAAACTGTCTTCTGATTCCATGTTGTTTACAGTACTCATGGAATGCCTTCGAATCGTATTCGCCACCACGATCCGATCTCAATACCTTGATCTGTCGATCACTTTGGGTCTCTACCAAAGCTTTGAACTCTTTGAACTTTGCAAATTTTTCAGACTTCTGCTTCAAAAAATAAACCCAAGTCTTCCTACTATAATCATCAATAAAGGTGAGGAAGTAACAACTTCCACCAATCGACTGTGTCCTCATAGGTCCACACAAGTCGGTATGCACCAATTCAAGTGGTTTCTTTTCTCTGTAAGAAACTCCTTTTGAGAAACTTTCACGATGTTGCTTTCCCAAGATGCAACACTCACACGTGCTAGCAGGTTCTTTGATGGGAGGTAAACCTCTGACCATCTGTTTCTGCTGCAACAATCTTAAACCGGAAAAATGCAAGTGTCTAAACCGAAAGTTCCATAACCAGTATGCATCAGAACATGCAGTTGTAAAAGAACTAACCTGATCATTGTAGTTCATAATGAGAGGAAAGAGTCTATTCCTCGTCATCTGCACCTTTGCAATTAGCTGCTTACTTGGGGATTTGTCGTAAATAACACACTGTTTCCCTTGAAAGATAACTTTGTATCCTTTCTGCATCAGTTGACCAACACTAATCAAATTGTGTTTGAGTCCAGGGACATAGTATACCTCCGATATGGTCTTTGGCTCCCCCTGCTTGGTCACAATGTTGACCACTCCTTTGCCATCTACAGCCACAGTCTTGTCAGTCCCCAACTTGACCTCTGTCTGAACTGTGACATCCAAATTAGCAACCAAATCCTTGTTTCCTGTCATGTGGTTACTGCAACCACTGTCTAATAGCTAGACCTTATCAGACGGTGCATGCATGGTGTTGCATGCTAGAAACATAGAGTCAGTATTCTCTGTACTAACATTAGCTCTCTGATTGCCTTGATCTGCAATATTCTTCCTACAATCACGAGCATAATGACCAAATCTATTACAGTAATATCACTTTACCTTAGATTTGTCATATAACCTTTGATTGTTATGAAAGCTTCTACTGATGCTGCTTCCATTTTGATGCTCATTATCGTCTCGTCCATCTCTGTGACCGCCATAGTTACTGCCTCGTCCTCTGCCTCTCGATCGACCTTTGCCTCGACCTCTGGAAATATAGACTTGACTTTGGAAGGCTGTTTCCAAAGTGGAATCCTTATTTCTGTCTATCCTTGCTTCATGCGATAGAAGGGATCCCATCAACTCATCAATTGTGAGTTTTTCCAAGTCCTTTGCTTCTTCTATGGCTGCTACCAGAACATCAAATTTGGTAGACAGGGATCGAAGAACCTTCTCGATCACTGTTCGATCTTTAATATCTTCGCCATAGATTTTTAACTGATTGACGACAGACATGACCCTATTCATGAAGGAATCAATGTCCTCTGTCTCCTTCATCTGCAGAATTTCGAAATCTTTCCTAGTATTCTGCAATTTAACAATATTAACTTTTTCCATACCTTGATAGCTTTTCGCCAAGGTGTCCCATGCCTCTTTTGTTGATGAGGTTATCATGATCTTCTGGAACACGGCTCTATCTACTCCCTGCTGGATCAGAAGCAACGCTTGCGCATTCTTCCGCTTATCTTTCTTCCATTGTTCCCTCTCTGCATTATTGAGGGTTCGTTCTTCTGCCTCATCATGAGGTTCTGCAAACCCATACTTGACATGATCCTAGACATCAGGCGCTTTTAGCATGGTCTCCATCTTAATGGCCCACACATCATAATCCTTCCCATTGAAAGAAGGAAGTTGTGGCTGAAAGCTGCTTGTAGCCATCTTTCTTCAAACACAAGTTCACTGCTGAAACCCTAAAAAAAAATTTGATATGCTTTTCAAAGCTCCAAAAAACAATCCTTATAATAAAACCCTAGGTTTTATTATTTTTATTATTTATATAAAAATTTCTTAAAAAAAATCTTTATATAAAATATCCTTTCTTAAAAACACTTTTTATAAAAACTCCACCTTTAAAGCCTTTATAATATACTTATTATAAAGTGCCCCTTTTAAAAAACTTCTTTTCAAACCAAAACGTTTTCAAATACGTTTGTAATTTACCCTTTAAAAAATACTCCTCACGTGCTTTATGAGAGACACCTCTTTTTTTAAAAAATCATTATGAAAAAACAAACCCTTTTCATATGCTTTTTTTTAAAAATCTTCCGTATTGAAAAAACTCCTTACGTGGTTGACTTTAAAGTCAATAACGCGGCCAAATCTCAAAAGCGTTGCGTGCTAACGCAGTGCTCGATAGCTTGTGTTGCGTTAGTGCCTTAACACACCGGAAACCACAATATGACCGCGTGCAGCAAAAACGGCGCAAGTTTTTCGTTTTTAACACGGTTCTATACAGTGGGAACCCGCGTTATAACGCTCTGTCAGTAATGAATAGCTACGTTATAGCGTAAAAACATGGAAAAAAAAATCCTTCTCACACACGGATGATTGCTAATCCGTTTTTCTTCTGTTCTCTGTGACCTCGCTCTGATACCAATCTGTTGGAAAGGCAGAGGATTCAATCACACAATAACGCAAAGATTGCACACATGAACAATGAGTTGCTGCTCTTCTATTAATCATAAAACTCTCTTACTCTCTTTCTCTCTTAAAACAATGAACCCGTGAAGGGTATTTAATCTAATTAACATGCACACACTGTCACTCATAACTGAACTGAATCAACTCGCTTAAATCACCCTTTAACTCACTTACCAAATCTAACTATAACTCAACTCAACTCATTCAGTTAACTATCTATCTAACTTCTGCATGAGGAAGTAATTATATATTTTAAAAATTGTGACGAGGAGACGGGATAGTATTATGTAGTATGCCCCATGGAAGAGGGGACAATAGCAAAACCACCACAATCACTGTCATCGTGACTATTGATGTACAGGAATTAATACATTGCTTAATGGTGAAATGATAGTCTCACGATCAATGCTTCTTAGGAATTAATACATTGCTTAATGGTGACATGATAGTCTCACGATCAATGCTTCTTGGAAATATATTTGAGCATTAAAGTGTAACTCCAAGCATTATGAAAAATATGTGTCACTAAATCATTTTAGTATTTTGAAAAGACCTGTATGTTGTGTTTATTTTAAATAATTAGAAATTTTTCTATTATTATCAATAAATAATGAAAATTAGGTTTGAGTATTACTAAAATATATTTATATTAACCAAGATTAGAATGAACTCTCATGAGTTCCATAGTGAAATAGGGCTTTGGACAGTTCTTATAACACCATGGATGGAAAGGATTTGTGGTCTTTGTGAGAATATGGACATCGAGGATGAAAATCACTTCCTCTTAGAGTGCCCCACCATGGATGGAAAGGATTTGTCATCTCTGTGAGAATATGGACATCGAGGATGAAAATCACTTCCTCTTAGAGTGCCCCACATTCAACCACATTAGAGCTCAATTTCATAATCTTTGTTTCAATACTGACCTTACTAGCCTTTTAAGATGTCAAAATTATAGTGAGCTGGGGAGGCTTCTCTCCAAGCTTTTTGAGCATAGGAATAAAATCTTGAATCAAATTAAATAACTCTTTTCTTTAGGTCCGATAGACCAAAGATTGGTCTCAGTGGACGTTAACCATCATCATGGTCATCATTAATGGAAAAAATTAATATAAATAATGAAGAAATGGACATAGATTGATTACTAAAAAAGACTATATTTTATGACATTATCATCTATGTTGTTTTTATAGTATTATCCACATGATTCGAGCAAAATATTTTCATGTTGATTACTATTAATTTAGTACTGAACAATGTAACTTATGATTTTTAATTTTTAATATATATATATATATATATATATATATATATATATATATATATATATATATATATATATATATAATTGTAAAAAATAATTTTCAGTCATTAGATAATTATCTCAAATATGTTTGCCATAATTTTTCAATGCAATTGTAATATTTATGCCATGACTTTTAGATATTTTTGTAAGTATTATTAGATCACCTAAAATGAAAATCTTTGAAAACATTTCATACACAAATAAAATATTTAATATCAATTATTACCCACCATAATGAGCAATTATTTTCCTAAAAAATGGATAAGAACAAGATGCAAATAAATATACATATAGATATTTATTGTTCACCATTATGTGTTTGTTGCTCAATACTTTAACAAGTAGTAGTAAAAATGTAAATGTGCACATTAACTAGTGGTTACTAGCCACCAAAATTTAGGAAACTTGTTGCTTAGTAGGCAATTAATTTTTCCATTTCATATATCAATTTGCAATTTTTTTGAAAGCATAAATTCTATTTGAATGGTTGGGACTACGCTTCCATGAAATACTTCTTTTTTAATCGTAATGAGGATTTCTAGAGAATCAATTGTAATATCTCTCCTATAAAAACTCCCATAAATTTCATATATTTACAAAATAAAAATATTAAAAATTTAATATATATATATATATATATATATATATATATATATATATATATATATATATATATATATATATATATATATAACTTTCTCCATAAAAAATTAGTTAGTAGTTAATGAATTCTTGGTAGCCTTATTTTCATTGTGTATTGGCCATAAATCTATGCTTTTGAAAAGAAGGTGGGCTGCAAATAAAAAAATGACATTACTCTATATACTTTCATCACATTGATTGTTTTCGTGCATTCTTCCATCCATAGTGTTATGCTACTCATTCATCACATTCATTCAATGGATTCAATATACCATAGATGGATGCATGAATGGATCCACGCATCATTAGAATAATGATAAGTTGTCAGTGAAACAAAAATGTGTAGATTCTTTGGAGGAGATTTGAGGAAAAAACTATCATAAAAGTTGGTTTTGCATGGACTCGTCGATTGTAACAGTGGTTAAGATGAGTAACTATACTTTTCTTAAAATTAAAAAGAAAAAATGTTGATCCGGATTGGATAAATATATTATTTGACATCCATATTGATGTATTTGAAGTGAAAAAAGTGGAGAATCAACTCACGGGACCATTTTTACCGAAAAGGCCTAGTTTGGAAAAATGCGGTCTGTAACCCTCCAGGGGTGGTTTGAGGGATCAAATGATGTGTTTTGGGGTAAAAAATTGTTGCTTTAGGGTATCATAATTTAATGTTATTCGACACTCAAATATATTTCCAGCAGCATAAGAAGCACATCAATCAAAGTATGTATGCAAAAATTATGCCACTTAGAAGATGACCTTCCTATTTTAACACCTATAGTTTGGGATAATGTCACCTCATGCTCCATTATTCATGGAAAAGGGGTTATCCACGTGATTATGATGTAAAAAAAATATAGAATATTTATATTGTAACTCTCGGTAAGAGTTGATGTAGTCAAAATTAACCACTAGTATGTTATCGAGTTGTGTTATAACCGGGCCACTAAGAGGAAGAGGAATTCGATTCTTTGAAGAGAATTTTGTTCCATACCTAAGAAAAAATAGGCATGAGAGCTGGGAGGTAGAGCAAATTGAGAATATATGTGCACTATGGCAGCCCACGGGCCATGGTCATTAGTTCTTTGTACCTGCAAGCACATTTCCAGACAGAGAAAGTGAGGAAAGTGGCTTCACCTTCCAGTTGGGTTTCTGTCAGACCTCCCATTCACTCTCCCATACCAATTTTTTTTTTTTTCTAGCATTCCATAATGTTCAAGATTAATTTCGACAGAATGTCATACCATCACACTTTGAATTCGATCTGGTTAATGCATTTCTTATTTTGTTTCAATTTCAATTTAATTCCACACCATAACCCCAAAAACACTATCTATTAACTTCCATTTTAACTTCATCTTAATCTAAGGGTATTTGTATAAAAATCATGGTGGAGTGATTTACCATTAATCCCTTCCCTATAAGGGTCGCACTTTTCAACCTATATCCAACCTTTATTTTAATGTCATTGGCCCTTGGGCATTCGACCCATTTCCATGTATTTATATTCAAGGATTTGAATAGATTTTTCCCACGAGGGCACCCTTGACTCTTTTTTTTTTTTTTGAAACCCTGTGTTATCATTTTTCCCCATAACGTCATATTTTATACTGTTTGGTTATGATCAGTGGTTGGATTTAATTTGCGTATTTTATATTGGTGACTATATCGCTCTTGTGACCATTCGATGATGTAGTATTCATAGTTCTCAATGATCTGTGTTAATATTATCACATTTTGTTATACATATGGGTCGTATCAGAGTTTAATGTGGAGATTCATCGTATTCCTTGCTTCCACGTATGGCATCCTGAATCGAATCGTTTTCATGTGATAAGGTAAATGAGTCGTGATATTGTTCCTCCACGTCAGGTTCTATGAGAATTCTCGGTTTCATGGTATTGGTTGGGATAGGTTTCATCCCATTCCCATTCACGTGCTATACTTCCACGTCGATATGGAAATCGCCATGCCAGCCTACTCTGCATACACGGAAATTTCTATTTATACAACCAGACTGTATTGAAATTAATTGCAATACTTGTCACATTGAATGTCTACTGAATGGCGTAATTTCCCTTCCAACCATTTGATCCGTGTCTTCCCGCTTGGGATCATGCCATGTGGATGGTTACGATTTTCTCACCACGTTAGGGTTTTCTGGAATGAAACACGGTTATATAAGTTTTTGTTTTTGTGTGGAGGCAGTTTCTTTGGCCTTCGATGAGTTTGTTCATCTCTTTACCTCGCAGCTCTGCAATTTTGGTTGAAGGTAGTTTCTTTGCCCTTCATATGGTTTATTAACCTCTGAAAACAAAGGAACTCACTCGTTGGCCTGCTTATCTATGCCACTGTGACGATACTAGGTATGAATCTTATGCACACGTCTTGCCCTTTGGATTGGAGCTCATATTCGACTCTCAGAACTTGTCATACTTATTTTGTGTGAAAGTCTCGAACGTTAATGATACGAAGGGGTTTCGTTCTGGAGATTTATTTTATGGTTCAGTTTCGTTTGGAACCATTTACGCCATATCTCATGTACCAATTTTTCGGTGTATTCTCTCTAGTTTATTTTCGTCATTGTCCCTTTGTCGATTTCGTTAACTGATACTTAACTAAGCTTGTTAATACCATGCAGAGTGATAATGCTTGACTCGCCTCGTCGTAGGAGAGCGATAGTCATCCATCCTGACTTCGTGAGGTTTGAATTTTCCTCCTTAGGTATATATATTTTTATTTCAATTTACTATTATCCTTCAGGTTTTCAATTTAGTTGATATTCTGCTTTTAACGTTGGTGCAGAGAGCTCATAACGAATGAGAGTCTTCATTTCCAGGTAACCCCTTTCTTGTATTGGTAAATTTCTCTATTTGAACGATTTTCTATCAACTGCTCTATTGACCGATTCCCTACCCTGACTGTGTTTCCCACAGGTAATGCATACCCATACATATTCTATTTTCAGCAGCTATGAGCCCTTTCATTCTCGGTGGATATTAACTTTTCCGCCCTTGGCGTTTCAGGTTGGTATATGCCTGTGTGGATAATACCACCCTCTTGCTGCGTTGTTCCATCTCATTTATGCAGAATCATTAACTCTATTAGGGTTTTTCACAGTGTCCATTGAGGACCTAGACTCTGTCAGAGTCGGAGTATTAATAATTTTCATTCGTAATGCTGGTGCTCTTTAACAATTTAACATTTGAATGGGAATATGGTCTCTGTTACCAAACCCTAGCCCAAAAGGCTCAGATTTTGTGGCGTGTATCTGGACATTTGTATTTCTTGTCACTTATATTCTTGTTTTGCCATAATTTCAACGAAGCTACAACTTATTAATTTATGGAATTTTTCATGCTTCCTCGCATGGAATGATTCGTTGAGTATGAGTTAATATGATTTAACACTAATGAGTTTTCCTCTTTTACTTTGCTTGTAGCTTATATAATTCTCTTTATAGCTAATGTTTTTCAATTGTACAGGCCTCTTAGCTATTTATATTTTGCATGATTCTTACAAGAGACTCTCAGGAATTCTGGAGAGTTATATTTCATTTTGAATTTTGTATGCACATTTAAATTGTTTTCCGTAACTAGATATTTCTAAATGCTTGTGCAATGTATTTGTCATGAGATAACAGTCTCACCATACCCATGTTTAAACTGAATTCCTTTACTGATATCTGCCTCTATATATATATTTGCATGCATAAGGTTGGTGTACCCATTCTCATATATATATATATATATATATATATATCCATTTAAATATGTATAAGATACAGGTAATATATTATTGTAGGTTCCCATGCATTTCTAGTTTTCCATGTTATATATTTCAGTTTTCCATGTTATATATATATATATATATATATATATATATATATATATATATATATATATATATATATATATATATATATATATATATATATTTTGTTTAGTTGGGTCTCCTTTTCATTTCCTTGTGGCTACTCCCATATCTTTCATATATATATCTCCTATTATAGTTATTTCTGTAGAGTTGATCATGTTTTGGGGTTCATTCCCTTGCTACCTAAAGTAATTATACAATACTAAATTTTCCTACTCTTCCATTTAATCCTTGTTAAAGGAAATAGTAAATATCTTAACTGTTGAAATGCACAACGGTGGAAATTATTATAAATATCTGCTCTTCACTTAGTAATTAACTAAATAATTACTTCTGCACTCTATACATTTACTTTCTCATTGTTCCATTTCCAACAGAAACAGATTAAAGTTACAAATTTGTGAATTATAAGGTACTAGAAATCTCCAGCTTTTAACTTAAGTATTGGTTTAGAGATTTTGGAGAGTTTCTCTTCAATTTACCTAATCATTCTCACCAATTTATACTCATAGATTAGAAGTAGTTTAAAATTTTCTCATCTGTGAAGAATGATGTATCCTCAGATTTAAACCAACCTTGGTTTAAAGTTTCTGTTGGATTCTACTCAACAGATTTCTTTCTACAACTATACAGTATTATAAAGTTGAATTCCTTATGATTAATTCTGTTAAATGTAGCAGTAATAAATCTAATATACAAATTAACTATTATATGTAGTCAATTCATACTATATGAAGTAAACACATCAATAAATATAGGGACATACCACTTGTGCAATTGACCAACCTCCCAACCTTAGAGTCCTTCTGTCTCCCAGAACTCACCCCCGAGCTGAGATCCTCTCCTAGAACAGACCAACCACTAATATGTTTAGAGGCAGCTTATTTAAGCTATTGTTCCCCAAAGCCTGTTTCCAATTCTGCGTCCAGAATATCAGGATGATTTTCTTCCTGTTTGCCTAGGCTTCCCATTTTAGGGATTCTTTAAAGCTGTTTTATGCTTTTCCCAGCTTTTCCAGCTTTTTACCTCTTCCCAACTATTTTCCTCATCATTGGGGAATTTAGATTCTTCCTCAAAAATCTAAATTAGAAATAATTTCTTTCAAGGATTTTTGAAATATTTTGGGGAAAGTATTTGCCTTATTCATCCTCATCGATTTAGCAAGTGATCTCATAAATCTCATTTTGGTCATTCTGCACACAATCATTTTATTCATTTCCTCAATTAAATAATTACATTCACAAAATACTTGTCCTTTGGGGTCCACTCCCCTTAGGATTAAAGTTCAAATGTCTATCTTTGAAATTCAAACACATAAATTGGGGGTGTTACATATTCCCCCTCTGAAAATAAACACCGTCCTCGGTGTTGTTATTCGACTACTAGAGTTCATTTTTCAAACAAAAATGGATATATTTCCATCATTTCAGCTTCTCTTTCCCAGGTAGCTTCTTCAGCAGCAAAGTGCTTCCACTGCACCTTTACTCTTGCTACCGTTCAGTTCCTCAATTCAATTTCTTCCCGCTCCAATATTTGAAGTGGTTCTGGCAGAAACCCCCCTTCTGGTTCCACCTGTATAACATTCCAATCAACTATGTGAGAAGCATCATGCACATCTTTTTTTAATAACGAAACATGAAACACATCATGAAATCTAACATGGGGTGGTAAGGCCAGCTTGCAAGCCACTGGTCCCACCCTTTCTAATACTTCAAAAGGACCACAGTATCTAGGAGCCAGTTTTGCACAACTTCCAGCATAAAGGGTGCTCTTTTTGGGTTTAATACGCAAGTACACATGCTCCCCCACTTTAAATTCTCGGTGCACTCTTTTCTTATCAGCATAGTTCTTCTGGCGATCTTGTGATGTCTTGATGTTTCTTTGTATCTGTTTAAAAATTCTTTCCATCTCTTGTAAAGCATCTGGTCCCAACATTAGTTTATCTTCTGGCTGGCTCTAGCTCAAAGGAGTACGACACTTTCTTCCATACAATGCCTCAAACGGACTTATTTTGATGGAGGATTGGTAGCTGTTATTATAGGCAAATTCAGCTAAATGCAAGTAATCTTCCCACTTTGATGGCCTATCCATCACATACATTCTCAGCATGTCCTGCAAAATTTGATTAGTTCTTTCCGTTTGACCATCTGTCTGAGGGTGGTAAGCAGTACTAAAATTCAATTTAGTACCCATACCTCCAAACAGACCTTTCCAAAAGGCTGCTGTAAACTTAGCATCTCGGTCAGAAAAAATCACCTTTGGAACTCCATGGAGTCTCACTACCTCCTTTAGGAACACATTGGCTACTTGAGCTGTCCCAAAGGTATATTTCACTGGTATAAAATGTGCAGTTAAAGTGTCTACTACTACCATCACTGAATCATGTTGGTATTTAGTTTTGGGTAATCCTGTTATAAAATCCATGGAAACTGTGTCCCACTTCCATTCTGCAATTGGCAAAGGGTTTAGAAGACCAGCAAGATGTTGATGTTCAGTTTTAACTAGTTGACACTCCATGCATCTAGCTAAATATTCTGCTACATCTCTTTTCATTCCTGGCCAAAACAACTTCTTTTTCAAAGCTGTTAACATTTTCTGATATCCAGGATGTCCTGCATATGGCTGTTTCTGATATTCATCTAGAATATCCCTTTTCAATCTTTGTACATTAGGGATATACAATCTATTTTTGTAACAGATAAACCCTTTTTGGTTTTGAGTGAAATCAGTCTTCTCCTTCTTTATTTTTTTCACCAGTAATGTTTCATAATTGGGATCCTGGTCTGATGCATGTTTCACTAACTCTTCTAAATCAAATTGGGCAGTACTTCCACTGCTGCCTATAATTTGAAAAGCATTTCTACTTAAAGCATCAAAAATTTTATTTTCTTTCCCCCTGATATGTTTTATATCCATGTCAAATTCGCTTAGAAAGGACAGCCATATGGCTTGTCTTGCATTCAAATCAGTTTGGGAAAATAAATATTTGAGACTAATATGATCAGTCATCAATGTAAATTTTTTTCCAAGGAGATAGTGTCGCCACATTTTCAAAGCATTGATAACAGCTGCTAATTCTAAATCATAGGCACTATAGTTCTATTCATGTATCTTCAGTTTCCTAGATTCATAGGCAATAACTGAATTTTCCTGCAAAAGAACTCCTCCCAACCCCTCTCTACAGGCATCCGTACATACCACAAATTATTTATCAGGATCTACAATCTTCAGTATAGGGGTTGTAGTAAGTTTCAGTTTTAATTGGTCAAAACTGTTTTGGCATTTTTCAGTCCACTAAAACTTGACACCCTTCCTTTGTAATGATGTTATGGGATGTGCTATAGCAGAAAATATCTCCACAAATCTGCGATAATAACCGGCAATCCCCATGAATGATCTCACTGCTGAGACATCAGTTGGTACAGGCCATTATTTTATAGCCTTTATCTTTTCAGGGTCAACAGCAAGGCCTTGTTCAGAAATAATATGACCCAAGTATTGGATCTTATCTTTATAAAATTCACATTTGTTGAACTTGGCATATAGCTGGTTTTCCTTCAGAGTTTTCAATACTATGCTCAAGTGTTCTTTATGTTCCTCCTCACTTTTTGAGTAGACTAAAATATCATCTATAAACACAAGGACAAATTTATCCAAGTACTTATTTAACACACTGTTCAATAGGCACATAAATGTGGCAGGGGCATTTGTCAAACCAAAAGGTAGGACTACAAATTCGTAGTGACCATACCTGGTTCGAAAGGTTGTTTTGCTGATGTCTTCTTCTTTAATTCTAAGCTGGTGATAACCATTCCTTAGATCAGTCTTCGAAAATACTGAATCTCCTCTCACTTGATCAAAAAGATCATCAATTCTAGGTAAAGGGTATCTATTCTTAATGGTCAACTTATTCAATTGACGATAATCAATACACATCTGAAATTTCCATCTTTCTTTTTCACGAACAACACCGGTGCTCCCCAAGGAGACACACTCGGTCTGATATACCCTTTATCTAACAGTTCTTGCAATTGCTTTTTCAGTTCCATAAGTTTAGGGGGACTCATTCGATAAGGTGCTTGGGAGACAGGTGTTGCTCCCGGCACCAGATCGATTGAGAAGTCAATCTCTCTTTTGGGGGGAAGATGAGGGATTTCATATGGAAAAACTTCTTTAAATTCCCTTATCATTGGCAATACATCCAGCAAGTTTGCTTCAGTTTGCTGTTCTATTTCTTCCACATGTACTGCATAAACTTGGTATCCTTTTCTAGCTGTTCTTTTTAATTGCAGTGCTGATATTTGTCTTACAGAGATAGGTTTTTGTTTTCCCTTGAGAATAAAAGGTTCCCCTTCTTCATCTACACAATGTAGGGTCTTGTCCCAACAGTTCATCATAACCTTCTTCTTTTCCAGCCAGTCCATTCCTATCAGCAATTCATATGAACCTAAGGGCCAAATGTTCAAATTTACCTCTGTTTGAAAATCATTTAGTTTAATTGTTGTTCGGGGCAATTTATGTGTTACCTTCCTCTTGGTTCCAGTGGCCAGCTGAACCAACCATGACTGCTGAAATTTTTCAGGTTTAAGATTACATTTTTCTACAATTTTTGGACTAATGTAACTCAAAGAAGCACCTGGATCAATCAAAAATGTAACAGACTGGTCATAAATCTTACCCTCTATTTCAACCATGGTAGCTTGATGTTATGCTTGCCGATTTTCCAAGGTTGCACTGATGGTGGGTATATTTCTTGCTATGTCATTTACTGTAGTGGCTTCTCGATCTCTCATAATCATCTGAATGTTTCGATGGGGAAAATCTCTCAACAGATGGGGTTCTCCACATCTCCAACATTTCAGGGGTTCTCTCATTTTCACTGTGCCCTCTTTCTTATTGTCTCCATCTATTTGTTTTGAGGCCACTTGGGACTGAGCAGTTTGACTTTCTTTGGGTTTATTAAACTTTTTCCGCTGATGATCTCTGCCAAAATTATTCAAATAGGCTGGTTTTTTTTTCTTCCCTTTGAATTCACTCTTATTCACCTAGCTTTTTCCATGTTCAGTTTTTCTTTTGAACTATTGGTAGCACAATCTAGCTTTTCTAACAGCTTCGTCCATTGTTTTTGGGTTATCAAACTCGATCTTCTCTTTGTATACAACAGACAAACAATTCAGAAACCTTTGTACCTTTGCCTTTTCTTCCCTTATGTAGGGTACATATCTCAACAGATTTGTAAACTTAGTAACAAACTCGTCAATAGTGAGTTGTCCCAGTCTAAGTTCATGGAATTCCTTGGCTTTATCATCATAGTAACGTTCATTTAGATATCGGTTTTTTGAACTTAACCTGGAAATCTTCCCAGGTAACTGTCTTTTCATCAATGGCATGCACCATTTTTGTCTCCTCCCACCACAAGGTAGCCTTACATTGTAGCTGGTAGACAGCTAATCTGGCCTTCAAATTGCTTTCATATTCATAGCCCTGGAAGTACTTAATCATGTTCAACAACCAGGCTTCAGCATCTTCCTCCTTCTCCCCATCATAGGAGGGAGGTTTGATCTTTCGGAATTCCCCCTGTAATTCCTTTTTCTGTTTATATTGATGCCTAACAACATCCTCATCCTCAGACTCATCAATATTCCTCTTTCTAGAACCTTCACCTTCTTGGCTGTTCCGCGAAGTTAATTCTCTGATGAGCTTTTCCTGCTCCTCACTGGCTAATGACAATCTGTCATTCTGGCTTTTTATCTCAGCCAACACTTGTTGCAACTCCCACAACATAGCCATCATGGGTGCATTGGGATCTGGTGCATTATCCTCATCACGCAGATGAACATAAATTTCGTCACCTTCTGCCATTCCAGCACCACTGTACACTACACAACACAGATCAGTGAAAATAAAAATATAATTTTATTTTATTTTCCACAGAAATCAATTTATACAGTGAACACACAGCAACAGTGAGCACAATGTCGCCAGCCCAGTTTTATAACTTGGGCTCTGATACCATTTGTCACAGCTCCCATTCACTTTCCCATACCAAAAATTGTTTTTTTCTAGCATTCCATAGTGTTCAAGATTAATTTCGACAGAATGTCATACCATCACACTTTGAATTCGATCTGGTTAATGCATTTCTTATTTTGTTTCAATTTCAATTTAATTCCACACCATAACCCCAAAATCACTATCTATTAACTTCCATTTTAACTTCATCTTAATCTAAGGGTATTTGTATAAAAATCATGGTGGAGTGATTTACCATTAATCCCTTCCCTATAAGGGTCACACTTTTCAATCTATGTCAAACCTTTATTTTAATGTCATTGGCCCTTGGGCATTCGACCCATTTCCATGTATTTATATTCAAGGATTTGAATAGATTTTTCCCACGAGGGCACCCTTGACTTTTTCTTTTTTTTTGAAACCCTCTGTTATCATTTTTCCCCATAACGCCATCTTTTATACAGTTTGGTTATGATCGGTGGTTGGATTTAATCTACGTATTTTATATTCGTGACTATATCGTTCTTGTGACCATCCGATGATGTAGTATTCATAGTTCTCAATGATCTGTGTTAATATTATCACATTTTGTTATACATATGGGTCGTATCAGAGTTTAATGTGGAGATTCATCGTATTCATTGCTTCCACGTATGGCGTCCTGAATCAAATCGTTTTCATGTGATAAGGTAAATGAGTCGTGATATTATTCCTCCACGTCAGGTTGTATGAGAATTCTCAGTTTCATGGTATTGGTTGGGATAGGTTTCATCCCATTCCCATTCACGTGCTATACTTCCACGTCGATATGGAAATCGCCATGCCAGCCTACTCTTCATACACGGCAATTTATATTTATACGGCCAGACTGTATTGAAATTAATTGCAATACTTGTCACATTGAATGTCTACTGAATGGCGTAATCGCCCTTCCAACCATTTGATCCGTGTCTTCCCACTTGGGATCATGCCATTTGGATGGTTACGATTTTCTCACCACGTTAGGGTTTTCTGGAATGAAATACGGTTATATAAGTTTTCGTTTTTATGTGGCAGTTTCTTTGGCCTTCGATGAGTTTGTTCATCTCTTTACCTCGCAGCTCTGCAATTTTGGTTGAAGGCAGTTTCTTTGCCCTTGATATGGTTTATTAACCTCTGCGCACAGAGGAACTCACTCGTTGGCCTGCTTGTCTATTCCACTGCGACGATACTAGGTATGAATCTTATGCACACGTCTTGCCCTTTGGATTGGAGCTCATATTCGACTCTCAGAACTTGTCATACTTCTTTTGTGTGAAAGTATCGAACGTTAATGATACGAAGGGGTTTCGTTCTGGAGATTGCGTTTATGGTTCAGTTTCATTTGTAACCATTTACGCCATATCTCCTGTACCAATTTTTCGGTGTATTCTCTCTGGTTTATTTTTGTCATTGTCCCTTTGTCGATTTCGTTAACTGATACTTAACTAAGCTTGTTAATACCATGCAGAGTGATAATGCTTGACTCGCCTCGTCGCAGGAGAGCAATAGTCATCCATCCCGACTTCGTGAGGTTTGATTTTTCCTCCTTAGGTATATATATTTTTATTTCAATTTACTATTATCCTTCAGGTTTTCAATTTAGTTTATATTCTGCTTTTAACATTGGTGCAGAGAGCTCGTAAGGAACGAGAGTCTTGATTTACAGGTAACCCCTTTCTTGTATTGGTAAATTTCTCTATTCGAACGATTTTCTATCAACTGCTCTACTGACCGATTCCCTACCCTGACTGTGTTTTCCACAGGTAATGCATACCCATACGTATTCCATTGTCAGCAGCTATGAGCCCTTTCATTCTCCGTGGATATTAACTTTGCCTCCGTTGGTGTTTCATGTCGGTATATGCCTGTGTAGATAATACCACCCTCTCGCTGCGTTGTTCCGTCTCATTTATGCAGAATCATTAACTCTCTTAGGGTTTTTCACTGTGTCCATTGAGGACCTAGACTCTGTCAGAGTCGGAGTATTAATAATTTTCATTCGTAATGCTGGTGCTCTTTAATGATTTAACATTTGAATGGGAATATGGTCTCTGTTACCAAACCCTAGCCCAAAAGGCTCAGATTTTGTGGCGTGTATCTGGACATTTGTATTTCTTGTCACTTATATTCTTGTTTTGCCATAATTTCAACGAAGCTACAGCTTATTAATTTATGGACTTTTTCATGCTTCCTCGCATGGAATGATTCGTTGAGTATGAGTTAATACGATTTAACACTAATGAGTTTTTCCTCGTTTACTTTTCTTGTAGCTTATATAATTCTCTTTATAGCTAATGTTTTTCAATTGTACAGGCCTCTTATCTATTTATATTTTGCATGATTCTTACAAGAGACTCTCAGGAATTCTGGAGAGTTATATTTCATTTTGAATTTTGTATGCACATTTAAATTGTTTTCTGTAACTAGATATTTCTAAATGCTTGTGCAATGTATTTGTCATGAGATAACAGTCTCACCATACCCATGTTTAAACTGAATTCCTTTACTGATATTTGCCTCTATATATATTTGCATGCATAAGGTTGGTGTACCCATTCTCATATATATATATATAGATATATATATATATATATATATCCATTTAAATATGTATAAGATACAGGTACTATATTATTGTAGGTTCCCATGCATTTCTAGTTTTCCATGTTATATATTTTTTTTTGTTTAGTTGGATCTCCTTTTCATTTCCTTGTGGCTACTCCCATATATTTCATACATATATCTCCTATTATTATTATTTCTGCAGAGCTGATCATGTTTTGGGGTTCATTCCCTTGCTACTTAAAGTAATTATACAATACTAAATTTTCCTACTCTTCCATTTAATCCTTGTTAAAGGAAATAGTAAATATCTTAACTGTTGAAATGCACAACGATGGAAATTATTATAAATCTCTACTCTTCACTTAGTAATTAACTAAATAATTACTTCTGCACTCTATACATTTACTTTCTCATTGTTCCATTTCCAATAGAAACAGATTAAAGTTACAAATTTGTGAATTATGAGGTACTAGAAATCTCCAGCTTTTAACTTAAGTATTGGTTTAGATATTTTGGAGAGTTTCTCTTCAATTTACCTAATCATGCTCACCAATGTATACTCATAGATCAGAAGTAGTTTAAAATTTGATCATCTGTGAAGAATGATGTATCCTCAGATTTAAACCAACCTTGGTTTAAAGTTTCTGTTGGATTCTACTCAACAGATTTCTTTCTACAACTATACAGAATTATAAAGGTGAATTCCTTATGATTAATTCTGTTAAATGTAGCAGTAATAAATCTAATATACAAATTAACTATTATATGTATTCAATTCATACTATATGAAGTAAACACATCAATAAATTTAGAGACATACCACTTGTGAAATTGACCAACCTCCCAACCTTAGAGTCCTTCTATCTCCCAGAACTCACCCCCGAGCTGAGATCCTCTCCTAGAACAAACCAACCAATAATCTGTTTAGGAGCAGCTTATTTAAGCTATTGTTCCCCAAAGACTGTTTCCAATTCTGCGTCCAGAATATCAGGATGCTTTTCTTCCTGTTTGCCTAGGCTTCCCATTTTAGGGATTCTTTAAAGCTGTTTTGTGCTTTTCCCAGCTTTTCTAGCTTTTTACCTCTTCCCAACTATTTTCCTCATCATTGGGGAATTTAGATTCTTCCTCAAAAATCTAAATTAGAAATAATTTCTTTCAAGGATTTTTGAAAGATTTTGGGGAAAGTATTTGCCTTATCCATCCTCGTGGATTTAGCAAGTGATCTCATAAATCTCATTTTGGTCATTCTGCACACAATCATTTTATTCATTTCCTCAAATTAAATAATTACATTCACAAAATACTTGTCCTTTGGGGTCCACTCCCCTTAGGATTAAATTTCAAATGTCTAGCTTTGAAATTCAAACACATAAATTGGGGTTGTTACAGTTTCTCTCTCGAAAGGGTTTTCGAGAGAGAATATTATGTGTCTTATGTGTGTGTATGACCATATTTTTTTCTATATTTTTATGTATATTTTACATTTTCATTTCTGAACTAATTCCAGATAAATCTACAAATATAGATTTTTAATAAAAATATAATATTGAAAAATTTCAATATTTCAATATATTATTATCATATTTGTTGTGATGAATTGTCCTGTGGAATATCCATGACAATTTACGAATCATTTGGTATTAGAGCAGTTGGGTAATTTTTAGAGATTGCAAGTATCTAGGTCGGGGGGCACAAAAATCATAAAACCCTAGTTATGGGTGACAAATGTGTAAACGAACCCCATGATCATGTAGATGTGAGGTTTAGGTGGTTGGAAAAAAAAGTCGCATATATCAACCGTAATGTAAAACTCCTCATAGAGGCCTTCAATAACAAGCTGGGGATATTTGGAGAAGACGGGGGACCGAATGTAGAGGAAAAATCTAAGTAGGGATCAGAAGATCGGGGAGAAATGAAGAACATGTTGAAGAAAGGATCTAAAGAAGAGAAAACTAGCTTGAGTGTCATGAACCAATCACCTTCCTTCTTTAAAATGGAAGAAAAATTTTCTATTAAGTCGTACCATGATGAGATCGACGCTTTCAAGCTGAACCATTGCTTGCAGCAACTAAAAGTCTATTTCGGCGTCCAACATGTTGAAGAAGGATAAAAAATCTCATTTGCGCAACTGAAATAGTGTAACACCTCTTATTTCGACATTTTTTTTTGTCTAATTATAGTAATTTCTTAAACTTGTTATTATGGTTAGACTATCATTTGTCGCATTCCGACGTATTTCTGTTACTAATAATTTACCCTGTCACTATTTACTCATTTACAGTTTATGGCAGTATTTCACCTTGCCATGATGTTAGCTACGATTTTATTTTAATATAGAATTTCCTTTCCCCATTCATTATGAAATGATATATTAATAAGTCTTCTATTTCTCACTTATGAATACACTATCCCTTTTTCATTTATCTACTCGACTTTTTAATACTTAATCACCTTACATATGTTCAATTTAATTATTTGGAAATAGTCATTAAGTGACTCTCATATACCCTCTCACAACTATAAAGATATTACAATACCTTGGAACATATATTTTAACACACATCCAATTATGTCGAATTACTCTATATGTAATTACTCACCTTTTGAGTTTGTATCATTATCTACATAATAATTACAACCCATACTTATACGTACAAGTTGCTTGTACCTCCACCCTATTTTAATTTCAATAGTATTGGTTATTTTCAATAGAAATATTCGCTTACTCTTATGTTCATATATACATATTCTTCAAGACGTATATATATAAGTTGATAAAATCATGTTATACTTTTGAAACACTATTATCACAACTTTAAATTTTGACTTGCAGTAATTCTCTTAATTGCTAACTTGTCTTAATGTTTTGTAATACCTCCATATGTAATGGAGTCTGATAACATGTGACCCTTATTACACATTCAATTATCCTTCAATGAAGGACTCAACCAATACTAAATGTTTACGATGACCTCAACTTAATTATGAAATCAACCAACATGAAATTTCCATGCCAACGGGGATCCTTTACTAATTAGTTGTCAACACTGTTTTTTATAAAAGACCTCCTTTTGATTTAGTTCATATTTCCAATGGTCCTTATCATAAACTAACTTTTCAGCATTTATGAACTCTCTCCTTTTCAAAATTTTATATTTCCATCCGTCACACTCATGTGTACTCGTCGTATCATTTGGGATGCGTAGCATCTCAAATGCAATGGTTTGGTTTTTGTGTGTATTAACTCTTAAGCGCTGCATCATATGGGCTTGTACAGAACCCGTCGATCCACCAGAAACTCCAATCATCTCCCGATGGATGACATATAGATGGTTATGATCCCTTTAAGATTATAGTTTATGGCTTCATAAAAACTTATGATTTCTATGGAGGTTCTATTTCATTTCTTATTTTCATTGCAACATTTTTCCCTCTACGTAAGTCTAGTTTCGGCTAGTTATGATTCTTTTCTGCATTATGGTTTGAGATATCGTGATCAGAGAAATGTTGTTGGTTCAAGAGATGTGCCAAGGTTATCCACCGTGGCTACCTTAATCAGGTTTACAGGTAAGACGTTATATGTCTTTTACGGTATTTTCATTTAGCCCAGTTATGAACTGGCTTGAAATTTCTGGATTGAAATTTCAGAGTGTGAATTCTTATCAACAAAATGTGGTGTATACCTAGTTATTTCTAAGTAATATGTGTTAATTTAGTAATACCATTCTTGATTAGTTTTGCGTTTTCACCCATACATTGTAACTGTGATTTGCGTAAATGCATGCTCTGTCCATTTCTATATGTTTGTAAATGGATTAGCTGTCATTGTCTTGTTGGGTTTTGGCATTGGTCTGTTTGTATATGATATATTACTTCAATATACATATTTTACTTGTTTCCTTTTTCCATTTTGTTCTGGTAGTGAGTCACAAAATCACCGTGATACTTTCATCCACGTCTATGCTCACATTGCTCCGAGAGTTGGGTTTTTTACTCTGAATATTCTCGTCTCATTTTCCCATCTGATTCTTACCAAAATCTAGAGGTCCTTATCATCTACAAATTTTTTCTCCCATTTCAGAAACATTGTTCTTAAGTTTAGATAGGTCCTTTCGGGTATTGTAATGACTAATAGCATTTTTGTTCCAAAACGCAGATGGAGTCTAGACAGCCTACATTTTTTCGGAAACGAAGATGGGTTTACGGACAACCTCTTTCCGTAATTTAGTGTTTTATATGATTAGTTTTATTCTCTGGTAATATTATTAAAAAACCAAAATCTCTACTTTATTGTTCAATATCTACGGTTACAGCTACTGCAGTCTCATAATTTTTGTTCACAATTCCGATTATTCCGTGAACTTCTTTACCCTATTGTTTTCTATTTTTAAAGTCAGTTGAGGATTGCTTGTTAAATTTCCATGTTTACGCATCATCGAAATTATGTTTCGGCAGTTTCATTTGGATTGATTTCGAATTATATTGTTTCTATGCTATTTCCCACAGGATCCCTCTTTGACTCGTTTATAACATTGCGAGTATCAGTATGTCTAAAACCCTCATATTTCCTTTCTTTATTAATAAATTGAAATGTTATTGCGATTTATTGTGTTAGAATAATTTTTTTTCTAATTTACAGTAAATACACTTCTGAATAATTTTGGCACAATTATTTCTTTTCTCACATAAATTTATGAAACCGTTCCTTTAGTTCTTTTTTCATTACGAGTATTTATTTCTCTCCTCGTTCCTTTAGTTCCTTTAGTTCTTTTTTCTTACAGGTATGACTATATGTCAACTACATTTGGCTCTAACAATCATTCAAGCTATTTCCATTGTGTTCTTAACACATAAACTATTGGTGTACAGGTTGGTCAGGTGCTTGCTAGCTTTTCATATGCACTATGCAAAATTTTGTAGAGAACCATTTCTATTTTATTTTAAGGGACAGAGTTCCCTCTATACAGTTTTTTATTACTACCATCTCTTCTTTAATCTGCAGAATGTTTTATTTATGGAATGGAACATCTAAATTATCACTTATAGTTGTTTAATTATTTACTTTAATAATTATTTCGGTACTATTGAAATGTTATCATGAGTGCAGAATTTTAATATTATTTCATATAAAGTTTCCCTTTTCAGTTATAATAAAGGAATACATTTTAATACATGTAACGGTATAGTTGTGTTTAAAATGTATCAAAACTCCCTTGATTTTAATGTTCTTTCATTTATCAATTTCTACACAGATACTATAGTATAGAAATTAATTAACTATACTACACTTGTGTTTATTAATCATGCATATCTAGTTATGTTTAGGTTTTCCTTTAGAATAAAATATACAGTTTGATAACATAACATTAAAGTAGATTCATTAGCTATATGAGAATTCCTGGGAGGTACCTAACCTCATATCCAAACCTGATATTGGGTTTAGACATTTTGAGAGTTGGTCGTGTACAGAATTTTTGTCTATACAACCATAGAGTTGAAACTGTTTCATTACAGTCAAATCTATTCCATGTACATACCACCATAATTAATAACTAGTTCACCTAAATTCTACTGCATAATCACATGTTCAGATACAGAGTTTCATATTGACATAACTTACTCAGGTATTACTTCTTCAACTTGTTCAGTTCGTGCACTGCTATTTTATTTCAATTGTTTCAAGGTTAATGTTCCAACTCTAACCTTTGAAGTTATCCTTTGCAAGTATGACTATACGTCAACTGCATTTGGCTCTGAAATTCATTAAAGTTGTTTCCATTATGTTCTTAACACATACACTATTGGTGTACAGGTTGGTCAGGTGCTTGTTGGCTTTTCATATGCACTATGCTAAATTTTGCAGAGAACCATTTCTATTTTATTTAAAGGGACAGAGTTCCCTCTGTACAGTTTTTTATTACCGCCATCTCTTCTTTAATCTGCAGAATGTTTTATCTATGGACTGGAACATATATAAGGATGTAATTACTTAAATTATTACTTATAGTTGTTTAATTATTTACTTTAATAATTATTTCAGTACTATTGAAATGTTATCATGAGTGCAGAATTTTAATATTATTTCATATAAAGTTTCCCTTTTCAGTTATAAGAAAGGAATACATTTTTAATAAATGTAAGGGTATAGCTCTATTTAAAATGTATGAAAACTCCCTTAATTGTAATGTTCTTTCATTTATCAATTTCTACACATATACTATAATATATAAATTAACGAACTATACTACACTTGTGTTTATTAATCATGCATATCTAGTTTTGTTTAGATTTTCTTTCGGAATAAAATATACAGTTTGATAACATAACATTAAAGTATATTCATTAACTATACATGAATTCTTGTGAGGTACCTAACCTCAGATATAAACTTGATATTGGGTTTAGACATTTTGAGAGTTGTTCGTGTAAAAACAATTTGTCTGTAAAACTATACAGATCAAACTATTTCATTACAGTCAAATCTATTCATTGTATAGACCACCATAATTAATAACTAATTCACCTTAATTCCACCGCATAATCACGTGTTCTTATACAACGTTTCATATTGACATAACTACTTTACTTTCTCAGTAACTCATAATATACTAAAGTATCATTTAAAAAAATAAATGTAACTGTACATACCACTTAACGTAGACTAGGTGCCTCCCAACCGTAGAGCTCTTTCTCCACGGCTCACCCCCGAGCAGAGATCCTTTCCTCCAGTGATAGACAACCCTCTGTCTATCCTGAATCAGCTTATTTAAGCTTGCTTTCCCCAGCCTATTTCCCTTAACTTCATCTAGTTAATCCATGATGTTGCTTTCCTATGTGCCTAGGCTTTCCCTTTGTTTCTTCCACAATGGTACTTTAAAGCTAAATTTTCTTCTTTCTAGATTTATTCTACCTCTTCCCAGTAATTTCCTCTTTACTGGGGCAACTTTCAGATTTTTATCTCCAGCCTAATTTTAGTATGTAATTTATTTCTTCCAAGGATTTTTGGAAGACTAGGAAAGTTTTACAACCTTATCCATCCTCATGGATTTGGTTCCATATCTCTAATAATTGTCTAGTCCTTGCACATTAATTTCCATTTTATTTTAGTAACTTGAAATAATAAAATAAATCCACACAATTTTTTTCCATTGGGGTCCACTGTACCATTTTGGACTTGTTCAAATGTCTAATAAAAGCATCGAAAACTAGGGATATTACATATTCCCCCTATAAAAACAAAACATCGCCTCACTATTGTAAAGACAAAAATTAAAAGTCACTGTTCAAATAGTGATGGGTATTTTTCCATCATATCTTCCTCTCGCTCCTAAGTAGCCTATTTGGGTGCAAAGTGCCTCCACTACACTTTCACCCTAGCCATAGTTCTGTTTCGGAGCTCAATTTCTTCCCCTGCCAAGATTTGAAGTGGCACTAGAAGGAATTCCCCTTCTGGTTCCACCTATATCACATTCAAATCAATAACATGAGTAGGATCATGCACATACTTTTTTAATAATGAAACATGATATATATCGTGAACCTTAATGTGACTAGGTAAAGCCAACTTATATGCAACTGGTCCAACTCTTTCTAGTACTTCAAAAGGTCCACAGTAATGTGGAGCTAGTTTTGAACAACTTCTAGTGTGCAAAATATTCTTTTTATGCTTAATACTTAGGTAAACATGATCACCCACACTGAATTCTCTGTGAATTCTCTTTTTGTCTACATAAATTTTATGACTATCTAGTCTTGTGTTGATATTTTGTTGAATTTTCCTCACAATCCTTTCAATTTCCTGCAAAGCATCCGGTCTAAGTATTAAATTATCCTCTAATTGACTCCAATTCAGAGGTGTATGGCACTTTTTTCCATAAAGTGATTCAAAGGGGCTCATCATAATTGAGGCTTGGTAGCTATTGTTGTAGGCAAATTCTGCTAAGTGTAGAAAGTCCTCCCACTTTGTTGTTCTATCCATGACATACATCCTTAACATGTCCTCTAAAATCTGGTTTGTTCATTCAGTTTGGCCATCAGTTTGGGGATGGTAAGCAGTACTAAAATTTAATTTTCTACCCATGTCCCCAAACATACTCCTCCAAAAAGCTACAGTAAACTTTGCATCTTTGTCTGATATGATCATCTTCAGAATACCATGCAATTTTACAATCTCTTTCATAAATACATTAGCTACTTGAGTTGTGCCAAAAGTAGGTTGTACAGGTATAAAGTGAGAAACTTTAGTCAAAGTATCTACTACTACCATAATAGAGTCATGTTGATATTTATCCCTTGGTAAACCAGTAATAAAATCCATGGAAATAGTCTCCCATTTCCATTCTGGAATGGGTAAGGGATTCAAAAATCCAATTGGATGTTGATGTTCTACCTTCACTTGTTGACATTCTATACATCTATCCAAGTAATATGCCACATCCTTTTTCATACCAGGCCAGAGAAGGTTATTTATTAGGGATGAAATTAATTTCTGGCATCCGGGATGTCCTGCATAGGGTCTCCTATGGTACTCATCCAAAATTTCTCTTTTTAATGAGTCCACATTAGGAATGTATAATCTATCCTTATAACAAACCAATCCCCTATAATTTTGAGTATACCTTTCATATCCTTTTTCAAAATTTGTGCCTGAAGTCTTTCATAGTTTTGATCTTGTTTCAACACTTCCTGTATCAATCCTTCAATATCAAAACTAGCACTACTTCCAACATTACTCACACTTTGCCAAGCATTTATTCTTAATGCATTTACAATATTGTTTTCCTTTCCCTTAATATGTTTGATCTCCATGTCAAACTCACTAAGGAAAACCACCTAGCTTTCCTAGCATTCAAATCGATTTGTGTGACGAAATGCTTTAATTTGATGTGATTTTTCATCAATATAAAAATTTTCCCTAAAAGGTAATGTCTCCACATCTTTAAATCATGTATTATAACAGCTAGTTCTAAATCATAAACACTATAATTCTGTTCATGTTTCCTGAGTTTTCTTGATTTGTAGGCTATAATAGAGTTTTCTTGTAGTAGCACTCCTCCTAATCCCTTTCCACAAGCATCTATGCATACTACAAATTCCTGATCCGAATCAGAAATCCTTAAAATAGGTGTTGTTGTAAGTTTCAGTTTTAATTAGTCAAAGCTATTTTGACATTTCTCAGTCCATTCAAACTTCACTCCTTTTCTCTGTAGAGATTTAATTGGGTAGGCTAAGGCTGAAAATCTCTCTAAAAATCTCCTATAGTATCCTATAATTCCCATGAAATATCTCATAGAAGACACATTAGTAGGTACATGCCACTCTCTTATCACTTTTATCTTTTCCGGGTCTACTGCTAATCCCTTCTCTGAAATTATATGACCTAAGTACTGAATTTTATCTTTGAAAAATTCACATTTGCTAAATTTTGTATACAATTTGTTTTCTCTGAGTGTTTGTAACACAATTCTAAGGTGTTTTTGATGCTCAACTTTCTTAGAATAAATCAAAATGTCATCAATAAATATTGGTACAAATTTGTCCAAGTGCTTATTTAAGACACTTTTCATCAAGCACATAAAATTAGCAGGTGCATTAGTCAACCCAAAAGGTAGGACCACAAACTCATAGTGTCCATACCTGGTTATAAATGTATTTTTACTTATGTCTTCATCTTTAATTCTTAGTTGATGGTAGCCTATCCTTAAATCAATTGTTGAAAAGACTATTGCTCCTCTAACATGGTCAAAGAGATCATCTATCCTAGGTAAAGGATATATGTTCTTGATTGTCAGTTCATTCAATTGACGATAGTATATACACATTCTAAAATTACCATATTTCTTTTTCAAAAACAGCACTGGTGCTCTCCATGGGGATACATGTGGTCTGATCTAACCTCTATCTAGCAACTCATGTAGTTGCATATTCAATTCCATTAGCTCTGGGGTACTCATTCTATATGGGGCTCTAGAAAATGGTGTTCCTCCCAGCACTAAGTCAATTGAGAAATCAATTTCTCTCCTAGGGGGCAGATGAGGAATTTCATCTGGAAACACATCCTTAAACTCTCTGATGACTGGTATTTTTCCTAATGGATCTTCTTCATTTTGTTGTCCTATTTCTTCTACATGAACAGAATACACTTAGAAACCCTTCCTAGCAAGTATTTTCAATTGAATTGCTCAAATGTGTCTCACAGATATGGGTTTAGGTTTTCCTTTCACTATCATAGGTTTTCCCTCCCCATTTATGCAATGATTTTTTGTCTAAGCAATTTAACATGGATTTTTGTTTCTCTAACCAGTCCATTCCTACCAATACATCATAGGACCCTAAACGTAGAATATTTAGATTCAATTTAGTTTTGTACCCATTCAGATTTATGGTTGTGTGGGGTAATTCATGAGTCACTTTCTTTTTTGTCCCAGTGGCTAACTAAACCAACCATGACTGTTGAATTTTTTTTGCCTTTAATTTTCATTTTTCTACCATTTGAGGACGTATATAACTTAAATATGCACCTGGATCTATTAAAACAAAAATAGGTTGTTCAACAATAATCATACCTTCTACTTCGACCATAGTGAACTAGTGTTCTGCTTGACGATCTTCTAGAGTAGCACTAATTTTGGGGATATTCCTTGCCACATCATTTACTGTAGTTGCTTCTCTCAGCACTTGTATGGTTTGAATTTTTCTGTGGGGTAAGTCTCTCAGTAAATGAGGTTCTCCAAAACCCCAACACTTTAACAACTCCCTCATTTTAACAACTCCTTCTCTTTTATTATTTCCATTAATCCGTTTAGACCCTGTTTTTGATTGAGCTGGTTGATTTGCTCCAGTTTTGGTGAACTTATTTCTTTGGTGATTTCTCCCAAATTTATTTAAGTATGCTGGTTTTTTTTCTCCACTGGAGTCACCCTTCTCTTTGTTCTGCTAATTATTTTCTTGTTCATTTTTTCCTTTGAACTGTTGGTAACACAGTCTTTATTTGTGCACCACTTCATCCATGGTCTTGGGATTATCAAACTCTATCTTATACTTCTATATAGTAGGTATACAGTTTAAGAAACGATGTACATTTGCCTTCTCCTCTCTTATATAAGGTACATAGCGAAGTAGGTTGGTGAATTTAGTTACAAATTCATCAATAGTAAGTTGTCCCAACCTAATTTCATGAATTTTTTTTATTTATCATCATAATAACATTTATTTAGATATCTATGTTTGAATTTGATTTGGAAATCCTCCCAAGTAATAGTTCTCTCATCTATGACATGAAACATCTTTTTTTCTTCCCACCACAAGGTAGCCTTTCCTTGTAATTGGTAGATAGCAACCCTGGATCTCAAGTTACTTTCATATTCATAAACCTAAAAGTACTTTATCATGTTTATAAGCCAAGCTTCAGTATCTTCTTTCTTCTCTCCATCATAGGAGGGAGGCTTGATTTTCTGGAATCCACCCTGTAATTCTTTATTCCTCCTAGACTGCCATCTAGAGGCATCATCTTCCTCAGAATATTCTAAGTGATTTATAGTTCCCTTTCTCTTTCTTTCAAAGCCTTCACCTTCGTGACTGTTATAGGAGGTCAATTCTCTTATTAACCTGTCTTGCTCCTCATTGGTTAAAGATAGCCTTTCATTGTGATTTTTCAGTTGAATCATTTCTCTTTTCATTGAATGCATCATAGCCATCAATGGAGCATTTAGATCTACTAGGTTTTCTCCACCACCCAGATCCACATACAGCTCATCCCCTTCACTCATGGTTTGCAGCTATATACTTCAACACTGTTTCATTGTACATGAAATTAAACATTAGTGAAAAATAAATTTAACAAAAATTTACAGCAACATAAATTTTCTGGTGTGAGCACACATTTTTGCCTAGTTTTTTAACATGGGCTTTGATACCATTTGTATCACCTCTCATTTCGACAATTTTTTTTGGTCTAATTATAGAAATTTGTTAAAATTTTTATTATGGTTAGACTATCATTCGTCGCATTCCGACGTATTTCTGTTACTAATAATTTACCATGTCATTGTTTACTCATTTATATTTTATGGCAGTATTTCACCTTGCCACGATGTCAATTATAATTTTCTTTTAATATAGAATTACCTTTCCCCCTTCATTATGAAATGATATATTAATACATCTTCTATTTCTCACTTATGAATACACTATCCCTTTTTCAATTATCCACTAGAATTTTTAATACTTAATCACCTTACATATGTTCAATTTAATTGTTTGGCAATAGTCATTAAGTGACTCTGATATACCCTCTCACAATTATAAAGATATTACAATACCTTGGAACATATATTTTAACACATGTCCAATTATGTCGAATTGCTCTATATGTAATTACTCACCTTTTGAGTTTTTATCATTATCTACATAATATTTACAACCCATACTTATACGTACAATTTCCTTGTATAACCACCCTATTTTAATTTCAATAGTATTGGTTATTACCAATAGAATTATTCGCTTACTCTTATGTTCATATATACATATTATTCAAGACGTATATATATAAATTTATTAAAGCATGTTATACTTTTGAAACACTATTATCACAACTTTAAATTCTGACTTCGAGTAATTCTCTTAATTGCTAACTTGTCTTAATGTTTTGTAATACCTCCATATATAATGGAGTATGATAACATGTGACCCTTATTACACATTCGATTATCCTTCAACCAAGGATTGAACCAATACTAAATTTTTTCATTGACCTCAACTTAATTATCAAATCAACCAATGTGAAATTTCCATGCCAACGAGGTTCCTTTACTAATTAGTTGTCAACATTGTTTTTGATAAAAGATATCTGTTTGATTTAGTTCGTATATATATATATTGATAAAATCATGTTATACTTTTGAAACACTATTATCACAACTTTAAATTCTGACTTGGAGTAATTTTCTTAATTTCTAACTTGTCTTACTGTTTTGTAATACCTCCATATGTAATGGAGTTTGATAACATGTGACCCTTATTACGCATTTGATTATCCTTCAACCAAGGATTGAACCAATAATAAATGTTTTCATTGACCTCAACTTAATTATGAAATCAACCAACGTGAAATTTCCATGCCAACGGGGATCCTTTACTAATTAGTTGTCAACATTGTTTTTGATCAAACATATCCTTTTGATTTAGTTCATATTTCCAATGGTCCTATTCATAAATTAACTTGTCAGAATATATGAACTCTCTCCTTTTTGAAGTTTGATATTTCCATCTGTCACACTCATGTGTACTCTTCGTATCATTTGGGATATGTAGCAGCTCAAACACAATGGTTTGGTTTGTGTGTGTATTAACTCTTAAGTACTGCATCACATTGACTTGTACAGAACCCCTTGATCCACGGGAAATTTCAATCATCTCCCGATGGATGACATATGTATGGTTATAATCCTTTTAAGATTAGGGTTTATGGCTTCATAAAAACTTACAATTTCTATGGAGGTTCTATTTCATTTGTTATTTTCATGGCAACATTTTTTTCCTCTGCGTAAGTCTACTTTCGGCCAGTTATGATTCTTTTCTGTGTTATCATTTGATCTATCGTGATCATAGCAATGACATTGGTTCAAGAGATGTGCCTAGGTTATCCACCGTGGCTACCTTCATCAGGTTTTCAATTAAGACATTATCTGTCTTTTATGGTATTTTCATTTAGCCCAGTTACGAACTGGCTTGAAATTTCTGGATTGAAATTTTAGAGTGTGAATTCTTATCAACACAATGTGGTGTATACCCAGATATTTCTGAGTAATATGTGTTCATTTATTAATACCATTCTCGCTTGGTTTTGTGTTTTCACCCATACATTTTAATTTTGATTCGCATAAATTTGTGCTATGTCTATTTATATATGTTCGTAAACGGAGTAGCTGTCATTGTCGTGTTGGGTTTTGGCATTGATCCATTTGTATATGAGATCTTACTTCACTGTACATATTTTACGTGTTTCATTTTTCTATTTTTTTTGTGGTAGTGAGCCACAAAATCACCGTGATACTTTTGTCCACGTCTATGCTCACATTGCTCCGTGAGTTGGGTTTTTTACTCTGACTATTCTCATCTCATTTTCCCGTCTGGTTCTTACCAAAATCTTGAGGTCCTTATCATTTAAAAAAAATTTCTCCCATTTTAGAAACACTGTTGTTAAGTTTAGATAGGTCCTTTCAGGTATGGTAATGACTAATAGCGTTTTTTTTCCAAAACGCAGATGGAATCTAGACAACCTACATTTTTCCAGAAACGAAGATGGATTTATGGACAACCTCTTTGTATCCTTTAGTGTTTTATACGATTATTTTTATTCTTCGGTAAGATTATTAAAAAACCCAAATCTTTACTTTATTGGTCAATATGTACGGTTACAACTATTGCAGTGTTGAATTTTTTTTTTTACAATTCTGATTATTCCATGAACTTCTTTACCCCATTGTTTTCTAGTTTTAAAGTCCGTTGACGATTTCTTGTTAAATTTCCGAATTTACGTATCATCGAAATTATGTCTCAGCATTTTCATTTGGATTGATTTTGAATTATATTGTTTCTCTGCTACTTCTCACATGATCCCTCTTTAACTTGTTTATAACATTGTGAGTATCAGTATGTCTGAAACCATCGTATTTCCTTTTTTCCTTAATAAATTTAAATTTTATTGCGATTTGTTGTGCCGGAATAACAATTTTTCCAATTTACCGTAAATACACTTCTGAATAATTTTGTCAAAATTATTACTTCTATCATATAAAATTTATGAAACAATCCCTTTAGTTTTTTTTTTCATTACGAGTATTTATTTGACTCCTCATTTCCGAATGCAAAGAACAAATTGGATCTAAGACTTACTCAGGTATTAGTTCTTCAACTTGTTCAGTTCTCGCACTGCTATTTTATTTCAATTGTTTCAAGGTTAATGTTCCAACTCTAACCTTCGAAGTTATCCTTTACAGGTATGACTATACATCAACTGCATTTGGCTCTAACATTCATTCAAATTGTTTCCATTGTGTTCTTAACACAGAAACTATTGGTGTACAGGTTGGTCAGGTGCTTGCTGGATTTTCATATGCACTATTCAAAATTTTGCAGAGAACCATTTCTATTTTATTTTAAGGGACAAAGTTCCCTCTCTATAGTTTTTTATTACTATTATCTCTTCTTTAATTTTCAAAATGTTTTATTTATGGACTAGAACATCTATAAGGACTTAATTACTTAAATTATCACTTATAGTTGTTTAATTATTTCCTTTAATAATTATTTCAGTAATATTGAAATGTTATCATGAGTGCAGAATTTTAATATTATTTCATATAAATTTTCCCTTTTCAGTTATAAGAAAGGAATACATTTTTAATACATGAAAGGGTATAGCTCTGTTTAGAATCTATATTCCAGTGTTCTACTGTATGAAAACTCTCTTAATTTTAATGTTCCTTCATTTATCAATTTTTACACATATACTATAATATAGAAATTAATGAACTATACTAAACTTGTGTTTATTCATCATGCATATCTAGTTCTATTTATATTTTCTTTATGAATAAAATATACAGTTTGCTAACATTAAATTAAAGTAGATTCCTTAACTATACGCAAATTCTTGTGAGGTACCTAACCTCAGATCTAAACCTGATATTGGGTTTAGACATTATGAGAGTTGGTCCTATACAAAATTTTTGTCTGTACAACCATATAGATCAGAATTTTTCATTACAATCAAATTTGTTCAATGTACAGACCTCCATAATTAATAACTAATTCACCTAAATTCCATCGCATAATCACATGTTCAGATACTGAGTTTCATATTGACATAACTACTTTACTCTCTTAGTAACTCACAATATACTAAAGTATCATTTAAAAAAATCAATGTAACTGTGCATACCACTTAAGGTAGACTAGGTGCCTCCCAATCTCAGAGATCTTTCTCCATAGCTCACCCCTGAGTAGAGATCCTTTCCTCCAGTGATAGACAACCCTCTTTCTATCCTGAGTTAGTTTATTTAAGCTTGCTTTCCCCAGCTTGTTTCTCTTAACTGCGTCCAGTTAATTCAGGATGTTGCATTATTGTGTGCCTAGAGTTTCCCTTTATTTCTTCCACAAAGGTACTTTAAAGCTAGCTTTTATGCTTTCTATCTTTATTCTACCTCTTCCTAGTAATTTCCTCTTTATTGGGACAACCTTTTAGATTTTATCTCCAATCTAATTTTAGTATGTAATTTATTTCTTCGAGGGATTTTTGGATGACTAGAAAAGTCTTGCAACCTTATCCATCCTCATGAATTGGTTTTCTAGATATCTAACCATAGTATATTCCTTGCAATTTAATTTCCATTTTATTTTATTAACTTGAAATAATAAAATAAATCCACACAATATTTTTCCATTAGGGTCCACTTTACCCTTTTGGATTTGTTCAAATGTCTAATAAAAGCATAGAAAACTGGGGATATTGCAAATATGTGGGCCATGAACTCACTTAGTGGGAGAGCCACATGGAAACCGTGAGGTTAGAGGGAGAACCTATAGTGACTAAAAGGGAAGAGTTCAAAATCCTGATTAAGTCATAGTTTCATCCCATTGGGTATGTGGAGGACCAGTGGATCCGGTGTCATTATTTCAAGAAAAATATCGGCCAAAGCATGCAGGAGTACACCACAAAATTCAGAAATATGGCTATAATGTTGTGTATCTTTCCAAAGAACCCAGATGTACTCCTCAATAATTTTGGGGGCCGCACCTCCATTTGTATGAGCAAGTGATTTTGTTGAAGCCCAAATCACAGAACGAGGATTTTGTACATGTACAATATCTATCGAACATAGGCCTGCAGAGATTAAAATCAATTGGATTGAATCATAATGAGAAACAAGACGCCTCTAAGGAGGGGAAGAAGAAGCAAAAGGGGTAAAATATTAGAATATTACAACCACAACACACCAATGTAAAGATCTTAGGAACCACTGCAACATCGATGGCCATACAAAGGAAAATTTCTGGAAGTTTCATGTGGAGCTAAACTCGAATAACAAGAAGAAACATAACAAGAAGAATAATCACATGGCCATTGATTCTAGCAACCAATTTGAAAGAATTTTGGATGTGGATGAGAAGCTCTTTTGTACATCCATGCATAAGGATATGAACCTGAGTAGAATTAAGAAATAATAAGAGAAATAAATTACCAAAATCTTCCATATAGAGATACAGGTCAAGAAGACAAATATTGATGCTTTATTTGACTCGAGATCATGAGCGAATCTCATTGTACCCTACCTAGTCAATAATTTGGAACTATAATTTTGTAATAACCCAAACCCATATCCATTTGGATGGGTAAATAAGGTTGCACAGTTAAAGGTACAAAAATAGTGAAAAATTATATTTTCTGTGAGTATTGATCTTATTTATGAAGTAGATCTAGATGTGGTTTCCCTTGATATATGTAGACTCATGTTTTAGAGTCCATCCATGTACATGTGTGATGCAATATTCATGAGGAGATACAACCCGTATTGTCTCATAAAGGATGGAAAATTTTTCATCATCAACGTGCACAAAGGAAAGTTGAAAAATTCACTGGAAAGTGCCAACCAATCCAAGAAATTGATCAGTTCCAGCCAGAAGTATGTTTTATTTTTCTTAAAAGAAATTTACTTTGCGGAGTATTCAATAATAGGCATGGCATCCATGGAGGGGTGTAATAATAAATAGAAGTAAAAATTAAAGGACTTGTTACATGCGTACAAGGATGTATTCTGAGAAACTAAAGGCTTACCACCTAAGAGGGAAGTGGAGCATGAGATCAAGCTATTTCCAGACTCCCCATTGCCAAATATTTAGATTTATGGTAAGTTTCTTATAGAATAAAGTGGGGTGAAAAAACAGTTGTAGCAGTTATAGGAACATGGCTTCATTCGACCGAGTACATCATCATATGGGTCACCCATCATCATTGTGTCGAAGAAGGATTGGACTTGGAAAATGTGTACAAATTACAAAGAATTGAACAAAATCATGCTCAATAATAGATACCCCCTACCCAGCATAGATGATTTTTTGGATCAACTGCAACAAGAAAAATACTTCACCAAGCTAGACTTGAAGTCTGGATATCACCAGGTTTGAGTCAAAGAAGAAGACACCTAGAAAACCACCTTCAAAATTAGACAAGGTTTGTATGAGTAGTTAGTCATGTCATTTGGTATATGTAATGAACCAACTATGTTTATGAAATTAATGAATGATGTCTTGATCCCTTTTATATATTTATTTTTAATTTTCTATTTAGATGACTGTAATGTCCCAAGTTTCTATGTTTTTATTAGATATTTGAATAAGACCTAAAGGGTACAGTAGACCCCAAAGGAAAATATTTGTGTGGATTTATTTTATTATTTTAAATTAATAAAATAAAATAGAAATTAATTTTGCATAGACTATATTATGATTAGAGATCTGGAAACCAAATCCATGAGGATGGATAAGGTTCATAAGACTTTCCCCAGTTCTCCAAAAATCCCTGGAGGAACTAAATTAAATATATAAAAATTAGATTGGAGATAAAAATCTAAAAATCTACCTCAATAAAGAGGACGTTACTGGGATGAGGTGGAATAAATCTAGAAAGAGAAAAAGCTCGCTTTAAAGTACTTTTGTGGAAGAAGCAAAAGGAAATCCTAGGCACAAAGGAAAACAACATCATGATTTAACTGGATGTAGTTAAGGGAAATAGGTTTATGGGAAAGCAAGATTAAATAAGTAGTTTTAGGATAGATAAGAGGTTTTCTATTGTTGGAGGATTGGATCTCTGCTCAGAGGGAGCTGTGGAGAAAGAGCTCAAAGGTTGGATGGAACCTAATCTACCTTAAGTGGTATGCACTAGTTAATTTCATTTTAACCTATAATTTAGTTCTATTATGAATTTTATGGTGAAGTAAGATAGTATAGATATATATGAACTTGTTGAAATATGAACATGAGTATATGTTGTGGAATTAAGGTTAAGTAGAATTAAATGTGGAAGGTCTGTACATTGAACAAATTTAACAATAATAAGTATCGTTTGTTATGTATTGTTGTACAGATGTTACTATGAAGAGTACCAACTCTCATAATGTCTAAACCTTGTCGAAGGCTTAGACCTAAGGTTAGCTGACTCATAGGAAATTGTTATTGAATTAATATTTATGCTTTAGTATTACTTTAGAAATTATTAAATTCCATTAGAGAACTAATATAGAAACGAAACACTTATGCATGCCCAATAAGTGAATCCGTAGTATAGCCAAGAAAATTTCTATGTTGTAGAATTATAAATGGATAAGATAAATTGTGAACTGAGAAATACTAGACAGAAAATGAAATATATCTTCAGGATGCATTCAGAAATTAGTATTGTAAGTGAAATAATGATTGTAAAGAAAGTAATATATATAATTTACAACATACTTTCATTCAAAGAAGAAAAGATCCTTTCCATATAGGACATAGTTACATCATTATAAACGTTTTAGTCCATAGAGTTATATAGTTAAATAAAATATGTTTATAAAAAATTTTTACAAAGAAGGAACTATGTTGCTTTATATAAAACTGTAAAGTCTCTCGGCATATTTCTACAGAGTTGCACATTATAAAACCCAATGGGTACTTGGACCAACCTGGATAAAAATAGTCCACGTATTATGATCGAATAGCAAATAGCAGTGGACGTATACCAATCCAAAAGTAGGTTTTCTATATATATATATATATATATATATATATATATATATATATATATATATATATATATATATATATATATATATACCTACAAGAGACAGAACTGAAATTTAGTTCTGGTTGAGGATTGTAGAAACAACCATAAATAAAACAAGTATAATTTAAATTAAAAAGAGTTAAATTATTACCTTATGGATTGCGTTAAGATTTTATGTGTGCATTCATAAAAATGAGACTTAAATTAGTGCTGAGAAGTATGCATTGTACATGTTAATTCAAAAACAATGAATTCAAATTTTTATAGCAGAGCCTTAGAGTATTAGTAGTACATATGTATGTATATATTCAATTTAAGGGGAATAGCTCAATCCTATGCAGGATAAGAAAATTTAAAAAAAAATGTTTTAACCATTTAGAAAGAGGTGAAACTAAATTCACATGGAATTCCAACCATATACGTATGTTGAATGATAAACCGGGAGCCGTAAAAAAAACATAACCGAAAGGAAATTAGAAATTATGGAAAGGAATGTTTGACAAGTTGGGGCTTTAAAGAGAAATTTATATTTGAGATTCTTTGTAGAGAGAGAACGAAATTATGAACTAGAAAACCCAAAAATGGATTCTAACCCAAGACCCAACAAAATTAAGCATTAGTTAAGATTTCTCAGTCTAAAGAACCGGAAAGGAGAACTCATTTATTAAAAAGACTATGACAAAGCCATTCAAGAAAATACCAACTAACTATTTAAAAGAGAGAAAAGGGAATACGAATTACCTGTAGTGCATATGGCTCTTGAACGACACACCAAGGAGGAGCAGGAAACTACCCAGTCGTTCATTTGTGTTTCAATAAACATTGTTAGAGCATACCTGCGTACAAGAGTTCCATCCATAAATTAAATTGAATACAAGTACTACCTTGTGAAATAGTGAGAATTAAGTTAAAAACTAGAAAAAGACATTCCAGTTCTGGATTAAATGCGGATAGGAGATGTCTGAGAAAGATTTCCATACTAGATACAATAATTGAAATCTCCAAATTAATGGGTATTGGAAAACTAAATGGTGTAAACCACCAAATAAAGTTATATGAGAACAAATAACAACTACAATAACATAAACAAAAAGTGCATATGGACAGTATAACCAAATATTGTTGAAGCCCCACAAATAATTATAGTTAAAATTTCAAAGTCCCAACGTATTCTACCATTATCAAAATATTACTTAATAAAATTCACGGTGACTGGAATGCATATGATTACCCAAAATGCAAATCCAGAATTCATAAAGATACATTAACTTTACTTACCAGAGAACACCACCATGGAAGAATGACTCCATAATTTTTTTGTGGACAGTGATATCAAAGTTACTTGAGAAAATAAATTAAATTCTATACATAGTAGACTAAAATTAAAATAAACGAAGACTATATCCACTGAAGTCCACATCTGGAAGGACGTCTTACATGGACGAAAGACACGGGTAGTCTCAGCGTGAAAAACGCACTCTCCTCTTTATTCTGCCAGCGTTGTTCTTTTCGTTCAATGACCATACAAATAGCAAAGAGTGAGGTGGATAATGTAAAAGTGAGATAATGAAGAGTGGAAGGCGTTCAACATAAAAGGGAAGTGATAAATGTTCCTAATTCCAAAAAAGAAACCCATTGTGGAATGTCAAAACCCTAATGGTGATTCATTATTAACCATCCACTTCTCCGAGATCCAAGATGGAATGAGTTTCCCATGGATTGGAAGGTTGCGTCAGTAGCCAGGTGATCCATGTGATCTGGTATGGTATAGTAAATGTCAAGAGATCTCGAGGAAGATCATCTACATATAAGTATGTACGCTTATACGGTGAAGCCACCCAAAATTAAACCATGAAAAATATCAAGCCTCATAATACATCCATATCATAAATTCTAACTTTGTCTTTATGTCTAATACAAATTAAGAACTGGGGAATTCAATAAGGTATTAATATAGATATATATATATATATATATATATATATATATATATATATATATATATATATATATATATATATGTATGTATGTATGTATGTATGTATGTATGTATGTATGTATGTATGTACATACATATATATATATGTATGTATGTATGTATGTATGTATGTATGTAGATAGACGCGGTGACATCATGTAGTCACAGTGAAAAAATTGTGCAACACTGAGTTGACTCCTTTTTAAATGGTGCAGTGGGTTTAATGGGTAATTACTATGCGTACTTTGGGTTAATATGAAAAAACCTTAATAAGATTCATATATAGGTTAAAAACATATGCGATAATTAAACCCCTTTAAGAAGGAAAACTAGAATAAAGTCAATTCCTTGGTGGTGAAACATATATGTGCCAAAACGAAAATGCGAAGTGAAACAAGTAAGGAAGCTAGAGTAATGTGTATATGGCTCAGGGGTACTTGAAGGTAGAAAGGGTATTAATTATTAAGATGAAAGGGGAAATTGTTATTAGTAGTTAGGAGAGGAATTTAACCATTGAGATACTAACTATCATGGGGAATAAAATAGGAAATATTTCCCAAAATTAGAATCTTAACTGAGATTTATACATTGAGAAATTGTCCTCGGCAGTAGTTGATTATGTTGAGAAGTGTAACTGTACAAAAATGAAACTTATTGTTATTAGTGACAAAATTGCATCAGAATGTGACAAACAATATCTTGTACTAAGGGTAAATTTAGAGTCAGCACTATAAATAGAAAAGAAAAAAAAATTCATAATGGAGATGTCACAAATGGTATCAGAGCCCATGTTAAAACGCCAGGCCATAATGTGTGCTCACACCAGAAAAAAAAAATTTGTTGCTATAAATTGTTTATTAAATTAATTTTTCACTAATGTTTTATTTTATGTACAATGAAATAGTGCAGAACCATACAATTGCAAACCATGAGTGGAGGGGATGAGTTGTATGTGGATCTTGGTGGTGAACAAGATTCATATGATCATAATGCTCCATTGATGGCTATGCTGCATCGAATGCAAAGAGAAATGATGCAAATGAAAAACCACAATGAAATGTTATCTTTAGCCAACGAATATCAAGAAAAGTTAATTATATAATTGACCTCCCATAATAGTCACGAAGGTGAAGGTTCTGGAAGAAAGAGAAAGGGAACTGTAAACCACTTAGAATAATCTGAGGAAGATGAAGCCTCTAGACAACAGTCTAGGAGGAACAAGGAATCACAAGGTGAATTCCAAAAAGTAAAGCCTCCCTTCTATGATGGAGAGAAGGAGGAAGATGCAAAAGCTTGGCTTCTAAACATGACAAAGTACTTTCAAGTTTATGAATATGAGAGTAACTTGAAAGCCAGGTTGGCTATTTACCAGTTACAAGGGAAGGCTACCTTGTGGTGGGAGGAAACTAAAATGGTGCATGTGATAGATGAGAAAATTTTCACTTGGGAGGATTTCCAAATCAAATTTAAACATAGATAATTGAATTAACGATATTATGATGATATATCCAAAGAGTTTCATGAGCTTAGGTTGAGATAGCTTAACATTGATGAGTTTGTTGCCAAATTCACCAACCTGCTTCGTTATGTACCTTATATAAGGGAAGAGAAGGCAAAGGCACAACGCTTTTTAAACTGCCTACCTACTATATATAAGGACAAGATAGAATTTGATAATCCCAATAAAATGGATGAAGTGGTGCACAAGGGAAGATTGTGTTACCAGTAGTTCAAAGGTAAAAATGAACAAGAAAAAAATTGGCAGAACTAAGAAATGGGTGACTCTAGTGGGAAAAGAACCAAATTAGCATACTTAAATAACTTTGGGAGAAATCACCAAAGGAGGAATTTTACCAAAACTAGAGAGAATCACCCAGCCCAATCACAAAAAGGTTCTAAATAGATAGATGGAAACAATAAGAGAAGCGACTGTTAAAATGATGGAACCTCTAAAGTGTTGGGGTTGTGGAGAACTTCATTTAATGAGAGACTGTCCACATAGAAACATTTAGAACATATAAGTGCTAAGAGAGGCAACTATTGTAAATGATGTGGCAAGAAACATTGCCAAAATTAGTGCTTCCATGGAAGATCATTAAGATGAACACCAGTCCACTATGGTTGAAATAGAAGGTATGATTTCTGAACAATCTGTTTTTGTTTTGATAGATCCAAGTGCATATTTAAGTTATATGATTCCTCAAAAGGTAGAAAAATCCAAATTAAAGTTAGAGAAATTTCAGCAATCATGGTTAGTTCAGTTAGCTACATGGACAAAAAGAAAAGTGACCCATAAATTACCTAAGACAGCTATAAATTTAAATGGGTATGAAACTGAACTAAATTTGAATATCTTACCTTTTGGTTCCTATAATGTGTTGGTAGGAATGGACTGGTTAGAAAAAGAGAAAGTTATGTTAAATTGTTTAGACAAAAAAATACACTACATAGATGGCGAGGGAAAACCTGTGATAATGAAAGGAAAACCCAAACCGATATCAATAAGACAAATAACATCACTTTAGTTAAAAATAACAACAATATAGGGCTTACAAGTGTATGTTGTTCATGTGGAAGAGTTGGTATAACAACCTGAAGATGAGCTTGTGGAAAAACTACCAGTCATCTAAGAGTTTAAGGATGTGTTTCCAGATGAAATTCCTCATCTACCCCCTAAAAGAGAAATTGATTTCTTAATTGACTTAGTACCGGGAGCAACACCAATATCTAGAGCCCCATACCAAATGAGTACCCCAAAATTGATGGAGTTAAAACTACAACTACAAGAGTTTTTGGATAGAGGCTATATAAGACCAAGTGTATCCCCATGGGGAGCACCAGTAGTATTTGTCAAAAAGAAAGATGGCACATTCAGAATGTGCATAGATTATCATCAATTGAATAAACTGACAATCAAGAATAGATATCCACTACCCAGGATAGATGATCTATTTGACCAGGTTAGAGGAGCCACAGTATTTTCAAAAATTGATTTAAGGGCAGGCTACCATCAACTGAGAATTAAATATGAAGACATAAGTAAAAATACATTCATAACAAGATACATACACTATAAATTTGTGGTCCTACCTTTTGAGTTGACTAATGCACCTACTACCTTTATCTGTTTAATGAACAATGTCCTAAATAAGTACTTGGAAAAATTTGTTCTAGTATTTATAGATAACATTATGATTTATTCTAAGAATGAATTTGAACATAAAGAACACCTCAGAATTGATATACAAACACTCAGGGAACATAATTTTTACCCTAAACTTAGCAAATGTGAATTTTTCAAGGATAAAATTAAATACTTGGGCCATACAATTTCAGATAAAGGATTAGCAGTGGACCCAGAAAAGATACAAGCTATAAAGGATTGGCCTGTACCTACTAATGTTTCCTCTATAAGATATTTCATGGGAATTGTGGGATACTATAGGAGATTTGTAGAGAGATTTTCAGACTTAGCATACCCTATTACATCTCTATAGAAAAAAGGAGTTAAGTTTGAGTGGACAGAAAAATGTCAAAATAGCTTTGAACAATTAAAACTTAAACTTAGAACTGCACCTATTTTAAAGATTTTTTATCCATATCAAGAATTTGTAGTATGTACAAATGCTTGTGGAGAGGGATTATGAGGAGTCTTACTACAAGAAAACTCATTCATAGCATATGAGTCAAGGAAACTCAAGAAACATGAACTAAATTATCATGTCCGTGACTTAGAGTTAGTTGTTGTAATACATGCTTTGAATATTGGAGACATTAGCTTTTAGGGAAAAGGTTTATATTGATGACAGATCACATCAGTTTAAAGTATTTCTTCACACAACCTAATTTGAATGCTAGACAAGTTAGATGGTTGTCCTTCCTTGGTGAGTTTGACATGGAGGTCAAAAATATTAAGGGGAAGGAAAACAAGATTGCATATGCATTAAGCATAAATTCTTGTGAAAGTGTTAATAACGTTGGAAGTAGTGCAAAATTTGATATTGAAGGATTGATACAAGAAGTGACGAGACAAGACCCAAACTATGAAAAACTTCGAGAAAATTTTCAGAAACAGGAGTTGAAAGGGTATAAAAAAAACGAGAGGTGATTGATTTGTTATAAATATAGATTATACATCCCTAATGTGGACTCATTAAAAAGAGAAATTCCAGGATACCAGAAATTAATTTCAGCCTTAAGAAAGAACATGTTTTGGCTACGTATGAAAAAGGATGTGGCTACTTATTTAGCTAGATGTTTGGAATGTCAATAGGTGAAGGTAGAGCATTATCATCCAGCAAAATTGTTGAATCCTTTACCTATCCGAGAATGGAAATGGGAAACAGTAAATTAAATATAAAAAAATTAGATTGGAGATAAAAATACAAAAATCTACCTCACTAAAGAGGAAATTACTGGGAAGAGGTGGAATAAAGCTAGAAAGAGGAAAAGCTAGATTTTAAGTACTTTTGTGGAAGGAACAAAAGGAAATCCTAGGCACAGAGGAAAGTAGCATCCTGATTTAATTAGACGCAGTTAAGGGAAATCATGCTTAAATAAGAATATTTAGGATAGACAAGAGGTTGTCTATTGCTGGAGGATTGGATCTCTGCTCAGGGGGGCTGTGGAGAAAGAGCTCAAATTTTGGGTGGAACCTAGTCTACTTTAAGTTGTATGCACAATTTAATTTCATTTTAACCTATAATTTAGTTCTATTATGAGTTTGATGGTGAAGTAAGATATTATAGATATATATGAACTTGTTAAAATATGAAAAAGAGTATATGTTGTGGAATTAAGGTTAAGTAGAATTAATTGTAGAAGGTCTGTACATTGAAAATATTTAACTATAATAAGTATAGTCTATTCTGTATTGTTTTACAGACATAAATCTAAAGAGCACCAAGTCTCATAATGTCTAAACCTTGTCGAAGGCTTAGATCTGAGGTTAGCTGAATCTCAAGAAATTGTTATTTAATTAATATTTCTATTTTAGTATTACTTTACAAATCAGTAAATTCCATTAGAGAAATAATACAAAATTGAAACACCTATGCATGACCAATAAGTGAATACATAGTATAGCCAAGAAAATTTCTATGTTGTAGTGTACATGGATAAGATAAATTGCGAACTGAGAAATACTCAACAAAAATGAAATATATATCTTCAGGATGCATTCAGAAATTAGTATTGTAAGTGAAATAATGACTATAAAGGAAGTACTATATAGAAGTTACAACATACTTTCATTCAAAGAAGAAAATTTCCTTTCCATTTAGGACATAGTTACTTCATTATAAATGTTTCAGTCCATAGAGATATATATTTAAATAAAATCTGTTTATAAGAAAATTTTACAAAGAATGAACTATGTCCCTTTATAGAAAACCGTAAATTCTCTCGACACATTTATGCAAAGTTGCACATAAGAAAACCCAATGGGTACCTGCACCAAACTGGATAAAAATAGTCCACATATTATGAGCGAATAGCAAAGAGAAGTGGACGTATACCAATGCAAAAGTAGGTGATATATATACATACACATATATATATATATATATATATATATATATATCTGCAAGAGAAGGAACCTAAATTTAGTTTTGGTTAAGGATTATAGAAACAACCATAAATAAAAGAAGTATAATTTAAATGAAAAAGAGTTAAATTATTACCTTATGGACTGCGTTAATATGTTATGTCTGCAGTCATAAAAATAAGACTTAAATTAGTGCTGACAAGTACACACTCTACATGTTAATTCAAAAACAATGAAAAGAAATTTTTATAGCAGAGCCTCAGAGTATTAGCAGTACATATGTATGTGTATATTCGATTTAAGGAGAATAGCTCATTCCTATGCAAGAGAAGAATTTAAAAAAAAAAATTTAACCATTTAGATAGAAGTGAAACTAAATTCACATGGAATTCCAACCATATATGTATGTTGAATGATAAACCGGGAGCCATCGAAAAAAAATAACCAAAATGAAATTAGAAATTATGGAAAGGAATGTTTAACAAGTTGGGGCTTTAACGAGAAATTGAGATTCTCTATAGAGAGAGAACGAAATTATGAACTAGAAAACCCAAGAAGGGATTCTAAACTGAGACCCAACAAAGTTAAGAATCAGTTAAGAGTTCTTGGTCCATAGAACTGGAAAGGAGAACTCAGTTATTAAAAATTCTATGACAAAACCATTCAAGAAAATATAAGTTAACTATTTAAATGAGAGAAAGGGGAATATGAATTACCTGTAGTGCATATGGCTCTCGAACGACACGCCAAGGAGGAGTAGGAAACTTGCTACTCGTTCATCTGTGTTTCAATAAACATTGTTAGAGCATACCTGCGTACAAGAGTTCCATACATAAATTAAATTGAATACAAGTACTACCTTTTGAAACAGTGAGAATTAAGTTAAAAACTAGAAAAAGACATTCCAGTTCTGGATTAAATACGGATAGGAGATGTATGAGAAATATTTCCATACCAGATACAGTAAAGGAAATCTCCAAATTAATTGGTATTGGAAAACTGAACAGTGTAAACCACCAATGAAAATTGTATGAGCGCAAATCACAACTACAATAATATAAACAAAAAATGTAGATGGGCAGTATAACCAGATACTGTCGATGCCCCACAAATATCTATAGTTAAACTTTCAAAGTCCCAATTTCTTCTACCATTATCAAAATATTACTAAATAGAATTCACGATGACTGGAATGAAGATGATTACCCAAAACACAAATCCAAAATTCATAAAAATACATTAACTTTACTTACCAGAGAACAACACCATGGAAGAATGACTCCATTATTTTGTTCTGGACAGTGATATCAAAGTTACTTGAGAAAATAAATTAAATTATATACACAGTAGACTAAAATGAAAATCAATGAAGACCAGATTCACTAAAAAACACATCTAGAAGGACGTCTTACATGGACAAAAGACACAGGTAGTCTCGGCATGAAAAAAGCACTCTCCTCTTCAGTCTGTCAGCATTGTTCTTGTCGTTTAGTGACCACACGAATATCAGAGAGTGAATTGGATAATGGAAAGGCAAGATAACATAGAGTGGAAGGCGTTCAACATAAACGAGAAGTGATAAATGAGCCTAATTTCAAAGACGAAACCCTTTATGGAATGTCAAAACCTTAACAGTGATTCAATCTTAACCATCCACTTGTCTGAGATCTTGGGTGGAATTATTTTCCCATGGATTGAAAGGTTCTGTCAGTAGCCGGGTGATCCATGTGATCTAGTATGGTGTATTAAATGTCAAGAGATCTTGAGGCAGATCATGTACAGATAATTATGTACACTTATACGGTGAAGCTGCCCAAAATTAAACCATGAAAAATACAAAGCCTTAGAATACAACCATATCATAAATTTTGACTTCATATTTATGTGTAATATGAATTAAGAACTAGGGAATTCAATAAGGTATTAATGCAGATATGATATATATGTGTGTGTGTGTGTGTGTGTGTGTGTGTGTGTGTGTGTGTGTGGTGACATCACATAGATAGGCCATGTATAACTCCATGTTGAAAGGTGTTACATAGGGTTGACTGCTTTTGGTAAGTTCGATGGGTAATTACTATGCGTACTTTGGGTTAATATGAAAAAACCTTAATATGGTTCATATAGAGGTTAAAACATATGCGATAATTAAACCCCTTTAAGAAGGAAAACTAGAATGAAGTCAATTCCTTGGTGATGAAACATATATGGGCCAAAACGAAAATGTGAAGTGAAACGAGTAAGGAAGCTAGAGTCATGTGTATATGGCTGAGGGGGACTTGAACATAGAAAGGGTTTTAATTATTAAGATGAAAGGGGAAATTGTTATTAGTAGTTAGGAGAGGAATTTAACCATTGAGATACCAACTATCATGCGGAATAAAATAGGAAAGATTTCCAAAACTTAGAATCTTAACTGAGATTTTATACATTGAGAAATTTTCCTCAGCAATAGGTGATTAAGTTGAGAGTTGTAGCTGTACAGAAATGAAACTTATTGTTATTAGTGACAGAATTGTGTCAGAATGTGACAAACTCTATTTTGTACTAAGGGTAAATTTAGAGTCAGTACTATAAATAGAAAATAATTTTTTTTGTCATAATGGATATGTTACAATGATATACTGGAAGATAGTGCTACTTGGGAGGAGCATACGTCACATTTGATGCAGTTGCTGGAAACATTAAGGAAAAACCAACTGCTAGAAAATCTCAAGAAGTGTGAGTTTGCACACTAGTATTTGGTGTACATAGGGTATGTGATCGATGGAGGAGAGTTGAAGATAGATCCTTCCAATATGTAGGCCATCATGAAAGGTCTAGTGTCTACTAATATTTCTGATGTTATGAGTTTAATTGGGGCATGACAATCCTTGGGGAAATTCATAGCCTCTTTTTTAGCGGTAGTGGCACTATTCCACACCATAACAGCAAGTAGAAAGAGTTTCTAGTGGGTATAATTTCAAAATATGGCTTTCAAAGAGCTAAAGAATAAGATTATTAAAGCACCAATTTTGGCATTACAAAACTCACAACGACCTTTCAAAGTGGAGATAGATGTGAGTGGGTATGCTATGGGAGTTGTCTTGATGAAAGGATGAAGCCCTGTATTTTACCATTCATAAATTTTTATGGGGAAATTCTTAACTACCTTACCTATGACAAGGATATCTATGCCATGATGGAAGCTGTGAAAAAGTAGAAGCACTTTCTGGTGGGAAAGGAAATAGTAATCCACACATATAACCAGGAGTTATAGTACTTGCAAGCCCAAAGTAAGCTACACTAGACCATGCATTACGAGTGGATGGTTTTTTTACAGTGGTTTCATTTAGTGATCAAGTATAAGAAGGGAAGCAAAAACCAGTTGGCCGACATGATTTCAAGGCCACCCACATCGAATATTACAGCTTTGGGGACTCTTATGCACATGGATCCATTCACCCATGACGTATATAGAGGCATATTTAGAGGATGAGAACTTCAAGGAGGTGTATCAACAGTTGCAAAGTCAAAATCATGTGCATGATGAAGAAAGAACCGTTGAATACCATCTCTAGGATGGATAAACTATGTGTCCCTAAATGTGAGTTACTGTAACTTATTAGAGACGCTCACACCTCTGATGTTATAGGGAACTTTTGTATAGGGAAGACCATGGCTAACTTGCAGAGCTATGTGTATTGGCCCAAGATACAAGAGAAAGTAGCTAGGTTCATAAGAGGATTCATTCTTTTTTGTACCAACAAGCCTAGTAAAATGAAATAGGTCCTATATTATTCATTAATTTTACCTACTCGTCATTTGGAAATAATTTCCATGGAATTTTTGGGGTGTTTACAAACAACCATGAAAGGACAGGACTACATGTTCGTGGTATTTGACACGTTCAACAAGATGTTTGTTTTGATGCCCTATAAAAATAGCATTAGTGGGCAAGAAGAAAAAAATGTATTCTTTGGACAATTCTCGGTGCTCTTTGGGATACCAAGGAGCATCATATCAGATATGGAAACATTTTTTCTCAGTTCATTCTAGACTACATTGTGGGAGAACATTGACACAAAGTTGAAGAGATCTACAATGTTCCATCCATAGACAGATGGGAAGACAAAAGTAGTCAATAGGAATTTGGTGCCACTTCTTAGGGGATATAGCCAGAACCATCCATAGACTTAGGATTAAAATATAGTATATATACAACATTATTATAAAAGATAAGTCCACACTTCTACAGGAAATTACCCATTTGAAACTTGTTTTGGATATTTTCCACCTTCACCTTTGTATATTTCATATGGGAAGCAAGGAGAAGTGAGGAAATATCTTACAACAGACGCCTTGAGAGTTAAAAATTTATAAATGAGATCAAGAAGATACATATAGAGGTACAAGAAACACTGTAGAAGGAGTGGGAGAAGTATAAATCTAGGCATGATCAATAATGAACAGAGAAATCATTCAAGGTGGGAGAGATAGTATGGTTACATTTAAACAAGGAGAGGCTACAAGGGATTGGTAAGAAAATCAAGGCTCTAATATATGGTCCCTTTTAGAGATTCGAAAAGGTGGTTGATAATTCCTATTGACTCGGTTTACAACCATATATGTGCAATTACTCAATTACGAATCTACAAAATTTGAAATTTTATGAGCCTTCCATGCTAGATTAGGAAGAAGAACATGTCCTACCTTCTTTAGAGGATTTGGCACCACATTCTCAAGCAGAGTTAACAAAAGATATAGTTTTGCAGAAGAGGTCCAGAACTACAAGACAGGGGCAACAGACTTGTCATATTGGATTGAAAGGACAGCTCCCATGCAAAGTTAAATGGTACATGAGAGAGAAGGTGGAGGAAAAATTTCCTCACCTCATTTATTAGAAGCTTTTGGGGACCAAACTCCTCCCAAAATGAGAAGGTGTGATCCGTAGTGGAACAGAATATCTGAGTTTCTTTCAACTTGATTGCTCAAAGCATTGGCCACATATGAAAATTCTATAGTTTGGGAGGGTGTCACGTCAACCCCCATTATTCATGGAAAAGGTGTTATCCATGTCATTATGGTGTAAAATACTCTAGAAAAGTATATATTGTAACTTTAGTTAAGAATTTATGTAGTCAAAATTAATGACTAGAAGGTTATCAGGATATGTTATAATCGGGCCACTCGGAGGAAGAGGCATTCCCTTCATTCAAGATAATTTTGTTCCATAGCTGAGAAAAATATAGCTAGGAGAGGTAGGAGGTAGAGAACACAGAGAGGATCTGTGTATTGTAGGAGCCCACAGGCCACATGCATTACTTCTTTGTACTTGGAACCATATTTCCAGACAAAGAAAGAGAGTGAAGCTACCTCACCTTCTAGCTAGGTTTTTCTACCCAAAGGGTTTCCTGGAGATTATATATTATGTCTTATGTGTGTGTTTGTGTGAGATATATTTTGTCATTATATACTTTTCTGCATAATTTCCACTTGCAATTCCAGTTAAATCTACAAATATAGAATTTTAATAAAACTGTAATAGTGTAAAATTTCAGTATTTTAATATATTATTATCACTTTTGTTGTGAAAATCTATCTAGTGGAATATCCACAATAGTTTGCAGATCAATTGAATAATATACATTGAAGGTATATTATTATATTAATACCCTTGAAAATATTTGTAAGTTTCCTATGCATTAATTTTCTTGAAAATTTTGCAAGGGTTGATGTGTAAAAGGATAAAGGAACCATATTATTTATTTGAAAATGATTTCATATGAATCATGTGCATAAAATATTAGCCATATTATTCTCTTGGAAATACTTCATAGTAAAATATAAATTAATCTGCTAATATTTTGGAAATTAATTCATATGAATCTTTTGGATAAAAATATAAGTAACCATGTTAGTTCTTCAAAATCATTTCTTGAAAATATTGCAGATACTTGTGTGAGGAAATATATTATTTTCATAGTTACTATTGTATTGTTTTTCTTGGAAAAGAGTATCTGCACATAAATAATAACCATTTTATAATTTTCTTTGAAAATAATGTGTGCAAATAAATAATAACTATTGTATAGTTTTCTTGGAGAAGAACATGTGCACATAAATAACAATATTTTTCTTGGAAAGGAATTTGTGCACATAAATGATAACTATTGTATTAGTTCCTTGAAAAGGAATATGTGCACATAGATAATAAATATTGTATTACTTTATTGGAAAGGAATCAATGCACATAAATAATAAATATTGTATTATTTTTTGAAAAAGAATATGTTTTTTGTTATTTTTCTCGAAAAGAAAATGTATTTTCATGCAAGAATAGTAGTTATTGTGTTGTCTTTATTAGGAAAAGATCATGTATTTGCATGCAATATTGTGTTACCTTTCTTTTGGAAAATATTATGTATTTTCATGCAAGATCGTGTTAGTTTTACTTTGGAAAGATTGTGCATTGGATTTCTCTATATGTGAGACTTTTTGGAGTTTTTTTTGGATTTCTAGCTGGAATCTAGTGAAAAATATTATGGTTAAACCTTGATTTGTGTTGTCAAACTAGTTTTTTTATTGCAGATATGGATTCAACACCCTCAAAAAACCCTTAGGAACTTCTATTATGAATATTTCACCCATTAATCTTGTGATTTAAATGAATCCCTGTGGGATTCTAAATAAATTAAATCAAAATATAAACCATTTTTTTTAAGTCTCACATACAGATAATGGCTTACGTATTTTCATGGAAGATTGTGTTAGTTTTTTTTTTTTAAATAATATGATTTCCATGAAGGAACAATAGCTATGTTGATAGCTTATATTGGAAAATAAAAATAAAAAAAATAAAAATAAATATGTGTTTACATGTATCAAGACAATAATTTGTTAACCTAATTTCATTGGAAAAATAATATGAATGATCAAGCACAAAGATCATAGCTAATGTGCTAGTTTCCATTAAAAGAATATGGGTAGTTGTGATGGTCATTATTTGGGACAAGAATGCATGTTGTGCAAATAAATAATAGTTAGATGGTGTTCATATTGGGAAATATTCTCCTTATCTTATACGAAGAGATGGTGATAACCATGGAAATTCTTTCAAATATTACCATGTTTCTAAACATAGAAGTGAATTATGGATAAGTGAGCATGATTAAATAATATTTATATATTCACCTTATGCATGTGAGTTATGGATGGATTGAAATGTGTCACAACCATTCATATGTAAAGATAAATAGACATGTTTTGGTAGTTATGTAATTTAATTAACACATGTGTAGTGTTAATAAAAAGGCAGGTCTCAACACTTTGCATGCAATTTAATTATGCACATGAAAATATGCTTGAAGAATAACTAGTAAAATATTTATTATTTGTCTATCAGAGTTTGCTAATAGTGTTAATTACACGAAAGGATTGTAACTCATGAGAAGCACAGATTATATTTGACATTATGGAGGGAAACTAACTACTGGTCCACACAGATTGAAGGAATGTCACCTCAAGTATAATCCACCTTTGGAAACAACCAGGCCACAAAGAAATAATGTTCGAGTATCTCTGGGGAAATGATATAATGATTAATGTAATAGCCTCTAGCTTGTTATGTTATATGTTTTTTTCATTTTGTGCCATTATAATGTTGTTGCTTGTTTACATGACGTCATCAAACATGTGATTAACGAGCATAATTAACTCAATGATGAAAATGATGCAAAATTACAACACATAGCTTTATGTTATTATGTTTCAAGGGTGGGTGTTAATGGTTATGTGACTTACTATTCAATTCATAAAGTCACTCTTTGCGATAACAATGTTTTTATCTAATGGTCAATTAAGTAATATGGAATAAGTGAGTTCATATTATTACATGTTATTAAATTTCATAATAAAATAAAATCTTATTTAATTTTACATGAGCTTTATTGAGGGATGTTACAAGTGGTGTCATAGAAAAAGGTTGCAAGACTAGCACCCTTTTGGAATTTATAAGCAGAAAGGAAGTAGAGGTATGATGCTAATGGGATTTAGCTCTAGTATGATTCTAACAAAACTACATAAAAATATATGTAGTAGACTACATTTACATGAGATGCATGACGCATGTTAATAATTACACTAAAGAATAGTAAGTGATAATGTCTTCTTTAAAGTTGTGCTCATGACATTTGAATCTTTATACGAATATACGAAAATAAAAATTTGATTACATTGATGAAAAATTCTGAGCAGACACTAGTGACAGTGTGGATTAACTTCCAACCTTTGCATTCATACTCTTATAATAATTCTTAGTGGTGGATTTAAAGAAAACAAAAAAAGTTACAATGAAATGCTTATAAAGAATAAATACATGTATTGTTCTACAATGAAATTATGTAAAAAGTGCGGGGTTATCCTTGAACAGGACAATATAATGTTTAAAAGACATTGAAAGAACCCCTTTGGATGTTAAAAATGAATAATGAGAGAATTAGTGAGACTTATAGAAATGGCTAATTGATGATTGATTTTTTTCATGGATTTTGATTGAATTAAGATAGTTGTTAATATTGATTAGTTAGTATTGCACGAATAATTATTAAAATTGTATGCAAGAATTAGTTTTGATTGAATATTATTACAAGTTGTAAAAAAGTGATTGTGGTAGTTTACCTCATGTGGTTGGTCTATTGGTAACAATGCATTGTTGAATTTAGGGATTGTTTGGATTATTACCATAACTTTTATCAATAGTTACACATTAATGATAAATCAATGTTTGTGTAGGCTTTTATGCATACCAATATTTTATGCAAGAAACTAAATGATTTCAAAAGTGATTACTTCTTTAAACAATGCATATATATAACCGCAAGTTCTCGAAAGTTACAAATAGCTTGGATCATCATATAGTAGTGTCGTTAAAATGACTAATTTGATGGTTAGATGCAATACCCCTCCATTCTTTATGTTAATGAAGTTCTATTTTTTTACCTTTGACTATTTTAGATTTGATGGCTAAGGAAGCCATGTTGGATTTGTGAATTCATGTGAAAAATAAAATTACAGTGATGTAATTAATAGTTTTTCATTAATAACTAAGGCGAGAAATTGCTTGGGAAATAAGCATTACAATTAAAAACTTCTTTTCAGAACCATTATTGGTGGGTGAAATTAAGATAAGTCTTTCCTTAAATATCTCTGAAAAATACCTAGGAGGATGTAGACAGGATGTAATATGGTGGGAGAAAAATATATATTAAATCACTTAGTTAAAGGAAGACACTAATTATGGGTGGAATAAAGCACGGTGGAAGAGAAATTAAGGATTTAAAGAAAAATAAAGAGAACATTTTTCAAAAAAAAAAGGCCTAGGCAAGTGGGTTGGGAGACCCAAAAAGTGGGACACTACTAAAATCTTCTATGGAATAAGACTTATAAAATACATTACTTAAGAAACAATGAATTTGTTGATTTCAATGGCAAGGGAATCTTAGCTCGTGGGAGCACTGGTGGATTCAGTTCGTGGTTGGGAGGAACGTGTTAAGTTATTCAGTAATTTCCCATATGGAATATCTAGTTAGGATTTCGTTTTCCTGAGTTAAATTGAAAATTTGGTTTCAAAATTTTGTTTCGATTAAGAGAAGGATATGGTGTTTAATTTTATTTACAGAATGATTTTATTTTTTATGAGATGAGTATTAGGATGTAGTGATGAGTTATGTTGTGTAAAAATAAAGTGGTTATTTAATGAGTCTGATGAGTTAGCGAGGAGTCCTTATAGATGTATATGCATGGGTAGGGAATAAAGTATATTTATTCATGTGTGCTTATAGGATTATTGAGGAAAATTTCATAACTCTTTTACAGTGACAACAGATAAATTTTGTAAATTTTAATTTCTCCTTATCTTCGAAATGTTTGTATAAACGAAAGTGTTGTTTATTTTAAAGAAAATCAACTGAAACGGTCACAAAGCTTTTGAGTGCTAATGCAACGCATGAAAAAAAGAAAAACTAACAAGTGAAAGGGGTAAAACTGATATTCCATCCAACCCAATAGTTGGGTGGCTAGTGGTCCTAGAAAGAAAAAAGAACAAAATAACATAATGGAAAGGAATGAACAATCGAGCGTAGTATCAATAAGTACAAATCAAACACGTGGGGTGGATGTATCAATCGAGTGTAGTATCAAGAAGTAATATATGTATAATGAGAACTTACTATATCTATGCTAAATAAAACATTACAGTTATAAATGAAAGGTTCTCAAAATAAAGTAACAACATATACAATTTTCATATGTATTCCCGAAATGAAACTATATGGGTGGGCGATTAAGACGTGTCCCGGAAGAAGGGCTTCTATCCATTTTTAGATAAGAAGAAATAAATTAATAGATAATTTAGAGTTACAAAAACCATAGTGTATGAGGAAATTATCATGCAACAAAACAATTATCAAAGATGATATTCCCAAATGTATTGAAATTGTAATTCACTTCAGAGGTACAGCATATTAAGAAAAGAAAAACCCCCCTTAGTGGAGAAACCCTCATAGGTTTCACCACAAGGGTAACTTAACATATAAAATTAAGATACATATAGTCTTCTTTTACAAACAGTATACAATTTAGCACCTAGATTATTGAGAGAAAAATACAGGAATAATTATAAATCGAGCTCATAACTCTAATGCCACTAATATGGCCAAATTTCTTAATTTCATGGCCGTATTAGAATAATTCCAACAATAGTAACGAATGTGGAATAAATTCATACAAATATTTTTTTGTGCCTTTATGACATCTTCGAGAAGCCGAAAAGTATGTAATGGGACAACTGACCCGTATGTGAGCAGGGAGCAGTTAGAAATTGAAATCCAAGCTCTAACTTTTTTTTGAATACCCTAAGTTAACACATCATTCATGCCTACCTATATCAGGAAGTGCAAGTAGGTAGTGAGCATCAAGGTGGTAAGGGAAAACATGGCCAGATTAAAAAAGGGTAAAAACAATTAATAAACAGTGCCCGAGATACTTGTAGAGGAAGGACGATGCCAGGAAAATATTTTCCCTTGCACATTGCATAGAAATTCCATTAGTATTGGGACAACCAAAAAATTCTACCAGTGATTACCATATTCATACACTAGAGAAAAATAAATAAAAATACGGGCTGCATATGTGAAAAAGAAAGGTACCTGCATATACGCTGAGCAGAGCCTTTATAGAAGAGTCCTTCCAACCCTACATTACAAAAAATTGATCTTCAGACTCCTGTAGTAAACCCATAAGATCGACCAAGAGCCCAAATCAAAACATTTATGCTATCATTAAACCATAAGTATAATAACACATGCAGAAAAGGAGGACGCAAAACAAATTTACCTTGATAAAATTGTGATGGTACTCGATGTAGGTTATATTTTCATAGTAGAAAGGATGACAATTAGGCAACAACATCAAGTGAACTAACACAACACAAAGAGTGATCCAGACTTATGTAAGAATATAATAAAATAAATAAATACACATAAATGCAGAGATGCAACATAAATAAGACTTCATTTCATTAATATCTCATAGCTGAAATATTCTTACAAACAGAATGGACATAAACTAGCTATGGCACTAGTAGTTTATCTCTGAGAAGAGATGTGGCAGCTACATGCCTCTGAACTATGTTACAATGAACCTTAGAGACCTATTTATTATTACGAAACAATGTAAAACCCTAAACATCAAAAAACCTAACTGTACGATGTAGAGCTATAAAAAGGGTCTCTTTCACCTCTAATTACCTCACATTAATATGTCAACCCGAGAGCGTTTTGTCATTACAAAGAGTGACTCAATCCGAGGCTCATTCGTCGAGTACTATTGATACGAGTCTTAAGAAATACAAGAGTAAACGGATGCTCAAGCGAAATCAGAATTACTTTAAAGAAATAAATCACACACTCGAGAAAACTTAATAACTTATTAGTCAAAGGGTTCGGTAATGATAAACCATCCTTGAAGCGATGGAAAAGGAACTAAATCATAGATCCACGAGCACGGGAGCTGAAACGAGTGGCCCACTCTTGCTCTCTGACCCTTAGATCATCTCTCACAGCAAACCATCAAATGCGGATAAATAGAACAGCAAAGGAAATAAAGGATTAAACTATAATTCTGAAATGGAACAGCAACTCTAAAATAGGACAGCAAATGAATACTAAGTCCCGCGGGTTATATTCAACTTAATCTATGCACTCTTTGCAATCAAGGAACATGCTGTTAATCTAAAGGCGAATGACACAAATCATATTAATGGAACGGCAATAACCGTTTGGGAATTATGGAATAATACTGATGCATTAGAAACGCACACAACACAAATGTCAATAGAACAACTCTGTAGCTTGACAGTAAGGATATGCGATTAACTCTAGAAAGGAATAAGAACGCAATGCAGAGTTAACACACAAATCTGGCTGTAGAAACTTCAATGATGCAACTTAAACAGAGCATGTAATCTGAACGTATAAGCATATCAAATAATCAACTAACAGTAATGAACAAACCACACATAAACGAAGCTGTAATGGTACAGAAGCAAGTGTCCTTCGGGGCCGGGCCCTTAGCCTCCAAGGATACACCGCTTTAGGTTAATGCAGACGCGAAGATGGGATAATCACCAGGCTTTCATTAATACATTGATCAAAAATACATCGAACCAGTTCTCAACAAAGCTTAATAACCAAATCTGATGTTTTACAGAAGATTACATAAAACATATCTTATCTCGCCATTCTCTCCCTAAACTAACAGTACTTGTCTCTTTTTATAAAAATGATGGCGGAGATGTCCAAGCAACTAGATAAGTAAAGCAGCGATCCCTCAGGATCTTCGATCCTGAGGGATTCGCCAAACAGTTAACTCTTCATCCTGTCTTTGCTATTGCGCTGAGCTGGTGTCCTCTCCTTCTTTCCCGAGCCGATTCACTTTGATCTGTTTCCCTATGTTTGCGTTCGGTTCTCGTCCAGAGAGACAGCAGTTATCTCCACTTTGTTCTTTCCTTTAGAACGACAACTCTTCGTTTTCTCCTTTTCCTGTATAGAAAATAACCATTATTAGTGGCTAAGTTATACACATTGATTCTCACATGTTTTGTTATAGTTCCTTATTACTTTCCAAATTCATGATACAAAAGGTTCACAAATTCTATTAAAAATTCATTGAAATAATCATCAAAGTCATACCTTTTTAGTACTCCACACACCCCCCTGCTTACCTTGTTTCATGTCCTCATGAAAACATTGTAGTTGACATGTAATGCAGTGAGAGAGTATGCTGGAGAAGGAGTCTCATGCGGAGGCCTACAACCATGTTGAGTGATTAAATAATCAAAGAACTGAACTGCTTGCCCCTCAGGCATATCATACAGGGCCTGGTATCCATGTGCAGGATGCCAAATAATTGGAGCGCGAAATCTATACCCTAACCAAGATGACCCTGCTTTCAGAATGCTCTGGCCATAGAGATTCAAACGGTCAGCAGCTAACTCAAAGTTCTCATACTTAAATGGTTCTCTGACTGGATGTGTGGATCAGAGATTCGATATCGAAATTTGGCTGCATTAATGGCCAAGTCTTTGATGGAAAAGAAATACTCTAAACTCTCTTGAATGAGTGCCTCATGCATAGGCCCTAATGTTACAATGACACCTGGAGTCCTTATGTGGTTTATATGAGCTGTCCATAACTGTACTGGGTTCCTAGGCTCAGCCCTAACTCTTAAATCTAGACCATTTTCTTGACTCTGGAAGGTATCATAGGCTTTCGGCCACTTAATCTGATTAGCCCCGAATGAAATGAATGCTTGGAATTGAATATCACCAATGGAGGGACCAGGGTTCAATTCAGTCTCCTGACTTAGCACAAGGTCGTGTAAATAAAGTTCACACAACAATCTCTGGACTTTCACTCCATAATGTTTACAACAGTCTATAAAATCATTGACATTGTTGATCTGTATAGGGGTGCCTGCCTTAACAGCTTTTATTTGTAATTGTAAATATCGTTCTAATAGAAACGAGCATAGTTTTTAGCAGGGGCCCTACATGCTAAAACATTATTATATAAAGAACACAAGTCATTCATCTGTTTGATAGTAGTATCTAGTTTACAAGTTACCTGTGTGACTTCCTCTTGTTCCTTCATCCATCCTTCAAAAACCTGTCTTTTAGATTGACTGACATCCCTTAGTTGCTGCTGCAACTCTTCATATTTTTCTAGGGGAACCGTTTGCTCTTTAAGTTGCTCCACTTCTTGTTGTGCTTGTTTCACCATCTTGTGCAAGGATTTTGTCTTTGGATCTTTCTTCCATGCATCAGTGGAGGCCGGGAGTTTTACCTGAACCTTCTTGTTATGCTGTTTGGAGTTCAGGACCCTGATTACCCCTGAGGGTGGTGCTTCCGTCTGAATTTTCTTATCATCCTTTTCTGTCTTAATCGGAACGGCAGTTGGATCCTCAGGGTTTTGGTCAGCAGGCCGTTTGTTGGCCCTCTTCTTCCTTTTTACCTTCTGGTTCTTTTTCAAAATCCTAATTTGTTGTCTGAGTTGGGTTATCGTATTTAACAATTTAGTTCGTTCCTTCCGCAACTTCTTGATTTCCATTGTTTCATTTGAAGGAACGGCAGTCTGTCGATGGTGGACTGGATCATGACCAGTTGCTAACTCTTCCTCTTGGGGTTCTTCCTCACTGCTCTGCTCTGGCTGTTCTGGTGTATGCACCTCAACTGGTTCTGATTCTTCCTCCTGGGGTTCTTCCTCTAGATTTTCCTCTTGTGACATGGGAACAGATTGTTCCCGTTCAGTATTTTCTTCCTCTTCATCATGAATGGGCATGTTCTCTTCTTGAAGTTGGTCGTGGGGATTCTCTGAACTAGAAGGTTGACCATATTTACTCATATTGGCTAGGATGGCGGCCAAGTCATCTTCTCTTAGTAGGTCTTGTAATGGGCTATTCTCCTGCTGTCCCATTTCTTCCTCCTGTTCAGTTTCTGCTTCTTTTTCTGTTCCCGAAGGCTCGGGTATTTCTTCTTCGGGTTGCTCACCTTCAATTATTACTGGTTGGCTGGTGCTTCCCTGAAGCTGTTCCAGCCTTCCCCTTATTCGAGCCAACCGGGCTGACTTTCTGGGTTTATTTATGCTTCCTCTCATCTGAGCTAACCGAGCTGATTTCCTGGGTTCCTCTGGTTGCTCGGGTAAATCAACTACATGCTTTCGCTTTGCGGGTTCTTGGTATGTCTCTGGTTGTTGTGATGTACTAGCAACATTTTCTCTGCGTTTTGCCGGTTGTTCTGGTGGGTTTATAGAATGTCTACGTTTCGGGGATGGTTATGTCGATCCCCCTTCAATCAGTGTAATGAGTCTTTCCCAGCTGCTCTGCTGCTGGGTAAGACTATAACTAACAACAAGTCGAATTAACCCGTGGTGACTAACAATTGCCTCTACGTGCTGTGCCCTTTTCATACTTTGTGCAGCATCATGCAATAACGAGTTTAAGAGTGCCGGTAAATTCACAGAGCATTTCTGTTTTAGAACAGCTAAAAGTTTAAGGTGTCGTGGTCTTACCACGTCTTTTCTTCCTTCGCAAGTAATGTAGCTCTGTACTATTCTTGCTAGCTATGTCCAGGGTTCGCCTAGGGTCGCTGGCAGAATTCCCTTCCCTTTGATTGTCAAATGCTGGCCTTCATCCTGGAAGATGTCGATGACCTTCTGTAATCGTTCCTTTTTGAATGTCCATACCGGTCCAGTAGCTGGTAGTCCTGAGACTTCTGCAATTATGGCATCAGTGACCGCTATTCGTTTCCTTCTTACTATGGAGTGGTCATCTTGTAAATTCTGCAAGAACTCCATTGCTACTGTCTCATTACCCTCCTGTAAGCGATTGAAATAGTTCAACCATCCTTCCCTTCCTAGGATTTCTCGGGCAGCAGCAGAGATCGTTAGCTGTTGAGGCTCACTACGAATTGCCTTTCCCCCCATGATTTCGCTGTGATTTCTAAATGGAACAGCAAAAAACGTTTTCGGTTTGAAACACAGAGAGCAAGGTTTCGCCAGAGAAAACACAGAGTATGCAACAGTGCAGCAAAAACAACTTGTGCGAAAAATAAAAAATAAAAATATGCCATGCCGTGAAACCATGCCAAACCGTCGTAAACTAATTGTTTCGAATGGTGAATTGACACGTAATACAGGGAATGATGAGGTTAACCTCCCCCCCCCGCAGTGTGATAGGCTGTCCCAGCTGGCAAATAAAGGAGCGGCACCCAGTTTGCAATCAAGTCAGAAAGGAACAGCATGTGGATTTATGCCATGTTGAAAAAGGACAACAGATTACCGAAATCGAGGCGGAGGATGGATCGCGTGTTATATAAGAGGCTGCTGTGTTATGATTTGAGGCTGATGGATAGGGCATGTATCGTACTTGCCAATCTTAAGCGGTCATGGTCACCTCCGTTGCCATGATTGGTAATGATAAATATTCATGCGATGTATAAATCGGGAAATAACATATGATTAGTGCCTAGGATATAAAAACAAAAGAGTGTTAATATCTTACCTATTGGTGTAAGCAAAGTGACTTCGATACCATTAACATTACTCTGCTGCCAACAGGTGTCCATAACCTTGGCAGAGTTGTTTTTCACCCTCGGAACCATGATCCTGTGTGTATACTTAGGAATGTTATTATGTCAGAATGTAGACCATTATGCTGGCTTGGTGACCAGTTAACCATAATGTCATTCACGAGGAAAGAGCGAAACGTGGGCAGGCCGGCTCGTGATGAGACCTCCTGTTCCAAGGTTTGTTTATTTTGATACACCTTTTGGACCATATCCCTGGTGTGGTGGCCAGAATGGGAACGCCACTTCACTTCCATCCTCATGATCATGGTAGGTTGGCTCTCGATGAGACCCCCTATCCTGCATTTGACATTTGACATGCTTTTTCTTTTTCATAGAATTCTTTTCCTTATTTATACACAAAGGGTGGTTCAGCACTCCTTAAGAGTAGGAATGCTGGAAGAAGTCTTATTATCTCAATAGGAAGATATAAACTCTTTGCTCTTATTCCCAAGTACTAATAAATTTTTTTTTAAGGGAATTAGCATGATAAAGATAACCAATCAGGGCAAAATTAGTAAAACCATGTCAACAAAAGGTAATAAATAAGTATGTCCTTCCAGTTGTCCTCTTATTGATGCAGAGCCTTATAGATATAGCGATTTATGATTTGCAGATTTTCGGTATGTTGTGTTTTTATATTTCATCACACAAATACATAGCTGAAGCTTGAAGACTAGAAAGAAGACGGGCAAAAAGCATCCTCAATTTAAATCAGCAAAAGAGATCAAAAGTATGCTAATGGTGTTCCGTTGGAAAAGAGACAACGATGGATAATAGAAAAAGGAACAAAACTGCAAATGCCGTTCCTTTTGGAAAAAGGAACGACAATCATACTATCAAACACTCAATATGCCATTCCATTGAAAAAGGCAAAACAGAAATAAAAAAACGCTGTTTCTTTGAAGGAAAAGGAACAGTGGTAACCAAAAGGAACAGCGAGAAACGTAACAATATCGTTTTTTTTTTTTTTTTTTTTTTTTTTTTAAAAGGAACAGCAGAGATCCGAATGCTGTTCCTTTAGAACAGGAACAGCAGAACAAGCAAAACCAATATGATAAAAAAACATACATATGCTATTAGAAGAGCAAAAATCAAACTTTGTGGGAGAAAAAGGAACAGCAAAATGACAAGAATTTATTCAAATCAAATTTATGTACAAGAATCACTCAAAAACAAAAACTTTATGTACAAATTGAAAAAAGAAATAGACCCTTAATGAATTACAGGTGAGGAAGATTTCTCTTCCTCTCCTAAGATCTCCAGATCAGTATCTCGGCGTAGCTGCTGGCAGAAGGATTCCCGAGTAAGTGGTTTACGGTAGAGACGGACTCGGTGGCCATTTACCTTGAATGCATATCCAGAACCGTCAATAGTGATTAGAGTAAGGGTTCCATTGTCATGTACCTTCTGGATTTCGTATGGTCCCAACCATCGAGTCTGAAGTTTTCCAGGGAAGTCCTGAAACCGAGAATCGTATAACAGAGCCCAGTCTCCCTCGTGGAAGACTTTGTTCTTAATGAGTGCATCATGCCATTTGGCTCGCTGCTGTTGAATTAATGCTGTATTTTGTAGTGCAGAGAGCCGAATTTCGTCTAATTCATTGATCTGCTGTAGTCGATTGAGTTGTGCCTCAGTTAAATCTAGGCCAACTTCCTGTGATGTACGCAGTGTTTGGATTTCGAATTCTATGGGAAAAATAGGTTGTTTTCCAAACACTAGTTGATAAGGTGAGTAACCAGTGGTGCTCCTCCATGTGGTTCGATAGGCCCAGAGTGCTTCAGGTAGTCGGGTAGCCCAATCACGCCTATGTGATGCAATGGTTTTTGTTAGGATTGATTCTATTATCTTATTGCTACTTTCTACCTGCCCATTCGCCTGTGGGTGATATGGAGTAGTGATCTTATGCTGGACATGATAATTGTTAAGTGTTGCGGCTAATTTATGCCCAACAAATTGTGGTCCTCCATCTGTAATTATTTCCCTAGGAAGGCCATAACGAACAAATAGAAGGAACAGGAACTGTATGACAGAATCCTCTGTGGCTCTTGGCAATGCTTCTGCCTCAACCCATTTGGTGACATATTCTGTTGCCACCAAAATATATGTTTTCTGATTTGATGAAGGGTTGATGGGTCCAACGAAATCCAGAGCCCACCGTTCGAATGGTTCGATGACTAACTGTGGTTTCAGAGGCATTTCATCGGCTTGACCAGGTCGTCCTGCTCGCTGGCAACTGTCACAGGCTTGGACGAACTTCTTTGCATCTTTAAAGATCGTAGGCCAGTAATATCCTGTCTGCAATACTTTATGTCCAGTCCTACGCTCAGCGAAGTGCCCCCCACATGGTCCATCGTGACAGGCTTTTAGGATGTCAAAGATTTCATCCTCTCTAACACATCGCCTGATATGCATGTCTGCTCCTGTGTGAAACAAATTACCTCCAATCCACGAAAATCGAGAACTTTTCTGAATAATCTGCTTACGCTCATTAGGAGTTAGATGTTTTGGTAATTTACCTACTGCAAGGTAATTGGCAACATCAGCATACCAGGGTGTTTGAACAGCAACAGCAAACAGGTGTTCATCCGGAAATTGATCTTCCACTGCTGCTGCATCGCTTGATTTTGGTATTCTTGAAAGAAAATCGGCTACAGGGTTTTCTTTGCCAGGGCGGTCCTTGATTGTGATGTCGAATTCCTGCAATAAGATTAAACATCGAGTTACTCTGGCATTTGTGACAGGCTTATTTGCTAAATATTTTATGGCAGAATGATCTGTATACAAGATAACAGGGTAGCCTGTGATATAATGTCTAAATTTATTGACAGCATGTATTACAGCTAGAAATTCTTTTTCAGTAACAGTGTAATTCAATTCAGCGGGGGATAAATTTTTGCTGATGTAATATATAGCATATGGTTTTTTATCCTCTTCCTGCCCAAGGACTGCACCAATGGCTGTATCTGAGGCATCAGATGATATCTGGAATGGTAGGTCCGAGTTTGGTCCTCGAAGGACTGGGGCTGTGGATACAAGCTTCTTTAGATCCTCGAAAGCATGGTCACATTTGTCTGTCCAAAGGAAATCAACGTTACCAGTCAGTGCATATAAAGGAGCAGCAATGTGTGAATAATGCTCTATGAATCGTCTATAATAACCTGAAAATCCAAGAAAACTACGTACCTCTGTTTGAGTAGTAGGAGTAGGAATAAGCAAAAGTATTTGGATTTTGGCCGGGTCTACCTGAATCCCGGCTGCTGAGACATAGTGTCCTAGGATAAGTCCTTCAGTCATCATCAAAAAACATTTTTCATTGCTTAGGCAAAGCCTAGTAACAATGCAGCGTTGTAGGACTTTCTCTAGGGTGTCTAGAGCTGGATCGAAGTCATCTCCGTATGGTGTAAAGTCATCCCTGTAAACTTCAAGTCCATCATTGATTAAATCTGCAAAAATACTAAGGATAGCCCTCTGAAATGTGGCAGGAGCATTACATAAGCCAAAAGGTAAAACTCGATAGGCAAATGTTCCCCGGGGGCAAGTAAAGGTAGTTTTATCCTGGTCTTCAGGGGCAATCTGAATCTGATTGTATCCACTGAAGCCATCCAGGAAAGAAAAGAACTTCTTCCCTGCTAAAGTGTCCAATACTTGATCTATGAAAGGAAGAGGAAAATGATATTTTTGTGTTGCCTTGTTAAGTTCCCTATAATCCACACAAATTCTCCATTTCCCATTCTTTTTTGGTACCACCACAAGTGGAGAGACCCATTTACTATCAGAGATAGGGTAGATAAAATTCACATCTAAAAGCTTCTGAAGTTTAGTTTTTACGACATCTTTTAGATGGGGATTAAGTCTCCTTTGCGGCTGACGCACAGGTCTGGCATCCTTTTCTATGTAAATGTGGTGTGTACATAACTGGGGATCGATTCCTTTCATATCAGGGTAGTCCCATGCAAATGCTTCTTGATATTTTTTTAACAGATGGATGAGCTTTGTTTCTTGTTCCGGTGTGAGATTAGCATTGATGTTTAAAGTTTTCCCCGGTGCAATTTCCACAGTTTTACTATTTGCAACAGAAGTGACAGGTATTATTTGATCATGAATATCTTTCAGGGGATCTTCTTCTAATTCATTATCAAATGCTGCTTTTATCATGTGACATTGTGTGCGAGGTTCGGTTTGAGTAATGAAATTATTAATGGCATCGTCTTCTGTTTGATCTTTGAAATCGAGTGCCTCTTGTATAGTTAATGGAGATCTAATGTTATCAGTAAGATATGATACGGGGTGCTTATTCGTTTTAATCATTGTGACACTTGGCTGTGCTGGAGGATATAGAACTAAATTTTTGCTATTTGGTCCTCTGGTTATGGTCATATTTCCCTGCCGACAGCCAATGTAGGCATCGGCAGTAGCGAGCCAAGGTCTACCTAAAATTAGCGGGTGTCCATCAAGTCGGGTTTTTGGATTAATTATTAGGAAATCGGTTGGATACTCCCAGGATTCTACGGAGACCATGACATCATGTAGAGTGCCCTCTGGTCTAACCACAGATCGGTCAGCCAATTCTAACAGAGTAGAGGTGGGTTCTACAGATGTAATGCCGAGCTTTTGGCAAGTTGTGGTTGTTAAAATATTAATTGCAGCCCCTAAATCAACTAAGGCATTAGGCAAGGTCTGACCATAAATTTGAACAGTTATAATTGGGTTCCCGGGGTCTTCATATTTAAGGGGTGTTTCTCTTCCCGACAATAGGTCAGATAAGGTGCCGACTACTTGGACTCTTGGATTATTTGTTATATTCCTCCTTGGTTTCTTTATGCACAATTCTTTTATGGTTTTGGCGTATATGGGAATGTCTTGAATGGCTTGGAGGAATGGAATTTGTATGTACAGGTTTTGTAATTCTCCCAGAATGTCAAAGTCAGGATATTGTATGGATCGAGGTATGGCTAATCGTTCTGGGAACGGAGGAGAGGATGTGGTTGCTTGGTTATGAGTTTGTTGCTTATTTACATCCTCTTGTTGTGACTGATGTTCTCTGGGTAACTGATCTTCAATATGAACTGTTTTATCTCCCTCAGTTTCAATTATACGCCCAGATCTTAACTGAAGGTCATTGCACTCCCTTAAGTCGGGTCCTGGTTCTAGTGATTCTATGATTTGAATAGATTGGACCTGCCTGTTATTTGGATTGGGATCGGGTTGGGCTGGGAGTTGCGGCCTCAAGTTAGACTGGGGATTTTGTTGTAAAGCTGGCAAAGTAGGTTGAGGGAGCGGAATAGTTCCAGCTGGGTGGTACATCGGTCTTTGCCAACTTGTCTGCCAGGGCGAACTTTGTGAAGTAGAGGGAGTCCATTGTGAAGGATACGGGCCATTTTTCCAATATGGTGGAGTGTAAGGGAAATTTGGCCAACCAGTTTGGCTTGTTTGATTCAGCCATGGATTTGAAGAAGGAAATGATTGTGGTGACCAGTTTGTAAATGGGGTTTGAGATTGATTTTGCCACATACCATATTGTTGAGCATTATACTGTGGGTTTTGAAAGAAAGAGGTTGGGTCCAGAAACATACCAGGTTGTTTTGGCTGCCATGGGCGGCGCTGGTTGATCGAATTCACTGATTCTGGTTCTTCTTCTGCTTCCTTATATACCGCTTTCAATCCAGGAAGTGAGGGGCAGCTCTCCTAAGGTGATCTTTCGTACAGATAGCGCATGTTTGGACTTTATCCAGAGGACACTCCTTGTGGCTGTGTTTTTTTCTGCATCGGGGCAGAAGATTGCCATATTCTGTTCTGCCTCCAGCTGCTTCTGTTTAGCCTGCACAATATCAAGTTGTGTAGTTAGTGTCCCCATAATATCAGTTTTAAAATTTTCTAATAAATTTCCAATTTATGCACGTGTTACTCCTTCTGCTGATACTTTGTTATCTCTTGCAAACCGATCATATTCTGCCGGTTTTATTCTTGTGCTGCCTCTCGAACTCCTGATACATAAGTCAAGGATGTCAGTAAAATTCTCTTGATAAATATCCCCTTTTCCCATAATGTTTAATGTTTCAATCCATTGTTCCTTCATGCCCCTCATTAATGCAGTTTTTAACACATTATCGGGTAAAGGTAGCGATGCATAAGGAGATCTTTGTAGATTATACTGAAAACGTTCCACATACTCCTCTAATGTTTCATTTGGTCTGGCTGTCATTTGAAATATTTCGTCTTTTAATTCTCTAGACCTACAATAATCCTGGTATTTCTTTAAGAAGGATTCTTTCATTTGATCCCAATTGTTGATAACCCCGCCACCTAGCCCCATAAACCATCTTAAAGCAGCTCCTTTCAATGTAGAAGGAAATAATTTCAATTTTTGGGGATCGGTGGTGTAATTGTACCCCCGACATAACACATCGAATTCGAATAGGAATGCATCCGGATCTTCTGATGTGATTTCGTGAAATGTGGGGATATGCTGAAGAGGGATAGCTTTCATGGGTGCATTTGCTGCAGAATCCACTATAGGATATTGTAATGTAGAGGTTTGAGTGTTTGGCTGGTTTTGAGCGTTTGGTTGGTTTTGAGCCATGGGATTGAATATATGCCAGTAACCTTCTGGGATATCTAGGAGGGTATTCCTAGGTTGGGTGGGAACGGTTTTGACAGGGATCTTTTTAATAGCGCTTCCTTTATCTGGAATAATGGGAATACCGGGTGTTTGAGGAGATTGAATCTCTTCAACAATGACTTTCGTAGCACTCCCCTTATCTGGGCTATCTAATGACTGATTTGTTTCAAGAGGAGATTTTGGTTCCTTGGTTTCCCCTGTTTCTCCTTCTCCTTCGCAAAAGTTGCTAGAGTTCCCTTCCTGCAATAATTCTGGAGTGGAATTTTCAACTTCTTGAAAGTCCTGCTCCTCAGTTTGGCTATGCACCTCAGCACAGGCTACAGATGGTGATCCTGTGGCCTGAAGGGAACTAGTAGGTGGTTTAGAAGTGTTTTTCTTGAAGCCTACTGATGGCTGAGACTCTGTTTTCTTATAGATTTCGTCTATGAAGGTCGTTCGGCCAAGGGTCACCGGCCCCTTAGCTTTTTCAGGTTTGGATGGAGGTTTGATATTCTTTTCCGGTCTTTTTTGCTTAGTCATGCACTCAAAAAAAGAACTACCAACTTCTATTCAAACAAGCAAAAACAAATCTGTTAGGAAAGCGGATAATGAGCAGGTCTTTTACATGCTCTGCACGTAGGTTCTTACCTTCCGTTTTTAGGATCCAACTCCTCCCTAGCAGGCTTGTACACTACTCTGAAAAAGACAAATGGCTTCACTCTTTCCCCGACAACGGCGCCAAAATGTAGAGCTATAAAAAGGGTCTCTTTCACCTCTAATTACCTCACATTAATATGTCAACCCGAGAGCGTTTTGTCATTACAAAGAGTGACTCAATCCGAGGCTCATTCGTCAGAGTAATGCTAGTAGTACAGTGCTTAAGAAATACAAGAGTAAACTGATGCTTAACTGAAATCAAATTACTTTAAAGAAATAAATCACACACTCAGAAAACTTAATAACTTATCAGTCAAGGGTTCGGTAATGATAAACCATCCCTTCAGAAACTGATGGAAAAGGAACTAAATCATAGATCACGAGCCTGGGAGCTAAACAATGACTGCTACTGCTCGCTACAGCCTTAGATCATCTCTCACAACAAACCATCAAATGCAGATAAATAGAACAGCAAAGGAAATAAAGGATTAAACCACAATTCTGAAATGGAACAGCAACTCTAAAATGGAACAGCAATTGAATACTAAGTCCCGCGGGTTATAATCAAACTTAATCTATACACTCTTTGCAATCAAAGAACATTCTATCACTCTAAAGGCGAATTACACAAATCATATTAATGGAACAGCAATAACGATTAATGAATTATGGAACAATACTCATTCATTAGAAACGCACACAACACAAACGTTAATATAACAGCTCTGTAACATAACAGTAAAGATATGCGATTAACCCTTGAAAGGATTAATAACGTAATGCGGAGTTAACACACAAGTCTGGCTATAGAAACTTCAATGATTCAAACTTGAACAGAGCATGTAATATGAACTTGTAAAGCATATCAAATAATCAAATAGCAATGATAAACAAACCACACAGAAATGAAGCTGTAATGGTACAGAAGCAAGTGTCCTTCGGGGCCGGGCCCTTAGCCTCCAAGGATACACCGCTTTAGGTTAACGTAGACGCGAAGATGGAATAATCACCAAGCTTTCATTAATGCATTGATCAAAAATACATCGAACCAGTTCTCAACAAAGCTTAATAACCAAATCTGATGTTTTACAGAAGATTACATAAAACGTATCTTATCTCTCCATCCCCTAAACTAACAGTACTTGTCTCTTTTTATAAAAACGATGGCGGAGATGTCCAAGCAACTAGATAAGTAAAGCAGCGATCCCTCAAGATCTTCGATCCTGAGGGATTCGCCAAACTGTTAACTCTTCATCCTGTCTTTGCTATTGCGCTGAGCTGGTGTCCTCTCCTTCTTTCCCGAGCCGATTCACTTTGATCTATTTCCCTATGTTTGCGTTCGGTTCTCGTCCAGAGAGACATCAGTTATCTCCACTTTGTTCTTTCCTTTAGAGCGGCAACTCTTCGTTTTCTCCTTTTCCTGTATAGAAAATAACCATTATTAGTGGCTAAGTTATACACATCGATTCTCACATGTTTTGTTATAGTTCCTTATTACTTTCCAAATTCATGATACAAAAGGTTTACAAATTCTATTAAAAAGTCATTAAAGTAATCATCAAAATCATACCTTTTTAGTACTCCACATACGACATGAAACATGAGGCTATGGGCCCGTTGGGGTAAATTGGTACATCAATTTCCCCGGGCCATAACTTTGGCATATTATCTTCATTTGACGCACATGATACTGTTAGAATGTGTAATTCCTACTTGTCCAGTTGTGACTCTCTATGAATAGAGTCTGTTCCTATTTCCTAGGTTAGCTAGAACTAGTTTCCTTATTTGGTGTGAGGTTGAGATATTCCCTCAACCAACTTATTGTACGTCCAAGATATATTTCCTATCTTGAGACTAATTCAAGTATAAATGTGTGTAATCTATTTGATTAATATAGATAGTTTTCATATTGAAATTTTGTCTTGGTATCGGAGCGGTAAGAGCTTGGACCTCGGCCCTTCCTGGGCTGAGCGAAATAAGTGAATATATTTCGTTTGTTTTGTCCATTGGTTTGGGCGGACTGGTGCGGTGAGAGTGACTGCACCTTGTTATTAGCGAGAGCGTGGATAAACTCATAGATCTACCCAGCACTTCCGCATCGTTGTCTTCTCTGCCCTCGACCGGGGCTCCGCCTAGTGCCAGAACTGGCTTCATCGGCTTTCTGAAGCATAAGGTGCTCAGTGCATAGGCTTCTAGTGTTCAATGAAGGAAGAGCTTCCTCGAGCCACGAGGCACGGGATTGCTTCAAAATTGGCGAATGATATTAATAACTCAAGGTCTCAGAACAAGAATTCCATCAATGGTACAAAGCTTAGATATGCAGTGCTGCGAAGACCTGAGGCTGTCAATGGAGTCAGAAAGGAAATTAACACAAAGGTTAAAACAAATCTGATAGAAGGGAACACCTTAATGGAAAATGCCATCAAGACTCTAGTACATCGTAGAGGTGAGCTTGAAAAAATATATTATGCGTGTCCCATCCTGGAAGTTCATCAAGGCCCAGAGTTTGCAAGGAGCAAGACACCTGTTACGCAAAAAAATCCAAAGGTTCGGACAAGTGAGGCTTACGCCCGTATGAAAAGATCTCAAAGGCCTCCTAACTCATGGGAATCTGATTGTAGTATCACCCGACGAGTTGCTGCATCCGGTAATGAATCTTTTGGTGCAGGAATTATAGGAAAACGGAGAAAAACTTCAAAATGAACTTCTACTTGAGCAGGAAGAGCTAAATAGGACAATGGATAAAGTTTCCGAGTTGGAGAAAGAGCTCAACACGAAGTGTGGGAAATTGAGTATTTGAATAAGATAATTGAATGTCTGAAAACCGAACACTCTACACAAGTAGAACAACAGTCATAGAAAATGAAGATTTGTAAAGCTTGTGTGTGTTTTTAATATTTTGTGAAGGTAGTAGCAGAGGAAGAATATAAGATAGCAGTGTGGGTGAATCCTTTGGTGAGGTGTTGTTGTTTGCGGGCTCTCCTCAGCATTTTGTAAGTGAATGTGTGAGGAAAAACAACGTTGGAGTTTGGTTTGTTGCTTTGTTCTAGCTTCGATCTTAAGACACTACATTGTTGTTGTAGTGGTGCCTTGCTACTGCTCCAGTCTGCTGCTTGGTTGGTTTGCAATTTACTAGTATGTCTGGTGCTTAGTGATTCTGGCATTTTTTCTTCACTGGTGCAACCACAGCATGTAGCACGGTTGTTTTCTTTTTTACATGCTTGGGTAAATGATATGTTTTATGGTGAAAGTATTTTGGAATTAAAATCAATATACATATTGAGATTAGCCATCTCAATATGAAGTTACTTTGTTAGAATTCGCTACTCTAACAAATGACAGGTGAAACGTGAAATTCCAAGTTTCAATTGACAAAGACAAGGATGCCCAAGATGTGAGCAACGAAAAGAGATAATGAAGTAGCAACAATTATTATGATGGACATCAATTGAGTTTGTGTGAGTTTTTTATGAGTTTCTTGGAATAGATTCACTAGCATGTTGTATTATGAGTCACACATTTGTAAGCAAGTCTAAGATGTTTTTGTAGTGGTCTTTGTAAGTATGTATCTGATAACTCCAAGAGTTGGAGTATGTAAGCCTTGTAAAGACATGTGTATCCCCATAAAATTTTGTGGTAATCTCAAAACCACTTTGTAACTACAGGTTCGTGGTTAGCCAAAAACCATTTTGCAGTGTCAGTGTTCGCCCACTGATGAAGAGCATGGTTACGGGTTATCCGATAAAACCCAGGAAGAGCATGGTTACGGGTCATCCGATAAAACCCATGTTGGAGGGGGATCTGTAGATACAGGTACATGTATGCAGTGATAATGGTTGACAGAACCATGTATACGAAGGACATCCTACGAGACTAGTGGTTGCAGCGGTTTGTACCCATGCATTCCGGTGGATGGTTGCTCCTTTATATGGACGTCAACATATTCTTTGTTATGTTTGATCACAACTAGATTTTGCGAAGTGATATCGAGACAAGTAGTCATTAAGGGGGTGTGTTAGAATGTGTAATTCCTACTTGTCCAGTTGTGACTCTCTATGAATAGAGTCTGTTCCTATTTCCTAGGTTAGCTAAAACTAGTTTCCTTATTTGGTGTGAGGTTGAGATATTCCCTCAACCAACTTATTGTACGTCCAAGATAGATTTCCTATCTTGAGACTAATTCAAGTATAAATGTGTGTAATCTATTTGATTAATATAGATAGTTTGCATATTGAAATTTTGTTTGATACATCATTAGAAAGATCTATCCGAGGAATAAAATTTTTGATATTGAATATCAAGTCTTCAACTCATATTTTCCAAAGGCGGTTTCCCAAAAAATTTCATTTAGGGCCTCAAAACAACTCTAGAAGTTTAGGACCCAAAAAACTACCAAAAATAGTAAATTGTGCTACAATTAAGGAAAATGAAAAACTGAAAGAAACAATGGTAGGGGTTTAAGTGGAATAGGCAGGTGGCCACCAACATCCACTTGGATCAAAGAGAAACCCAGTTAACAAAGTAGACATATCGGGTAGGATTCACAAATGAGAAGCATATCCAAATAACTTGCACTCATTGGTGTCATTTGGGAACCAACACACAAATATAAAGAGGCTATGATAGTCAATGAACAAGCCCATCTGCTAGAATACCAACTCATCTCATGGAAGAATTTTAAGAGTTAGACACCACTAAAACAACAAGAAACTACCAAATGTGACAGAAAATTATCTGATTGTTTTAGGTTTGGGTTTAGAGAAGCCATCTCCGTCATTAAATGGGTGAAACCAAAATCCTTACCATTGGTTGGAGTTAGCTATTGGTGGCGATGTAAAGAGAACATGGATTTCACGTCTATGGTCCAGTGTAATGCGCTCATGAAACACCATGATTGCCACCTACCCCAACCTCCTTAAATTTGAATTAAAATCCAAACTTAGTAATGCATAGTGGGTAAGTGATAATTCGATATAAAGGAAAAAAACTTTTGAACCTGCTGTGAAACGAATGACTAAAATCATAACATATACCTTAGAGTAATGTTATGCACTCTAGGATTAGGAATTAATGAATTGAAAGAGAACGGTTCTCAATTCACTAAGGTAAGTCTTAGTAAGGATGTACACAAGAACAACTCTTGTGTGATCATTACTTTAGAAGTGTACAAGCTTTCGGTTGGACTAATTTAGATATGTTAACTATAGGAAGGAAAGATGACCATAAATAGGTAATAAAAAATTAAAAATTAAAAATAAAGAATAAAAAAATATTTCTGAAACCAGGTTTGTGGCATTAGATATCAAATTAATGATAAATCTAGTAGTAATTAGATGATATTGATTACCTTGTTTTTTTAAACTTCACAACTCTACAAATTAATGATTCAATCATGATGTTAGTTGATATGCATCTTATAAATATATTACTTACATATTTTAGAAATTCATCGAGTGTATGTGAATATTGTGGTGGATTACATTACATCTAATTAGTTAAATCTATTTTTTTTGTGGACATGTTGTGTCTCCATTATCATCGCTAAATGAAAATACGAATGGCGCTAAATATATTGGAATTACTAATTTTTTTTACGAATAAAAGTATGTGTGATTGAATTGAATTTCGTACATTGCATAATGATTTTTTATTAGATATACATGCGTAAATGAAGTGTCATTTTTCATGAATTAGTGACTATGGTATTTATGAAGGTCTTATTCTCTTAAATGTTGTTGAAACAAAACTTCATGGAATTTTTTTTGGATGTATCATCTGGAAGGTTTATCCTTATTTCTTGTGTTTAATTTCAATGCATGGAAATGATTTATGAAATGTGGATAGGTCCAATACCTTTCTACATTGTTGAAATATTGAATGGATAAGATATTTTGTAAATAAACGTATTTTTTAGAAATCATGTTTTATGAAAATTAGTTGTGACTATTGTTGCTATTGTGATTAACCAGGCTAACTTAATAGAAAAATCGTGACATTCCAGTAACCTAGAACATAAGAATGTGTGAAAGGTAAAATGTTGCAATGTGATTTTCAACTACAAATGAGAAGATATAATGTTATGATATGCAAGATATGGTAATATTTTTCTAAAGTGCATGATGGTTATTATGTGTAAATTTTGAAACGAATACCACCTGTATGACATGTGATGTCATTTATGAGTTCCTATCAAAATTGCATTTACAAAATATGAAACCCATTCTTAGGGTTGTATTTGAATGCATGATGTACATAAATGTTCATTTTTTTTAATGTTAATGTGCATATGGCTAGTTATGTAAATTACAGTGGAAAAATGTGCCAAAAGATATTTGTTGTGAAAGAACCAAAAACGGCTATGGGCTAATAGAAGTTGCCTACATGAATTTCCTCTCCCTAGAGATAAATGATCTCAGTAAGGCAGAAGAGTTGGCCAAGATGGTGAGAGGAAAAAATCTTGAAGAAACTCTATTGATTTTGGAGCCTACTATAGGAGGCCAAATGAGTGATTTGTTGAGATATAAATTCCTCAGAATAAGACAATATCGGATGAATAACCAAGACATTACCAAAAGGAATCATATGTTGCACTCAGTGTATTCACTATTAGAGAATTTTCCTCGATGTGAAATTGGCTCAATCTAATTGTGGAAATCAGTTCCCATTAGTTGGGAGGAGCATTCTTTTTCCCATTGTGATTTTCATCAAAAACCGGGAGTTAAATAATTAGATAAGTGATGTGTTAAAAATAAATTTTCTATGTGATTTTGTAATAATTTTAACTACATCTTGATAAGAAAGGATTCTTGTGCTCAGAAAGGAATTACAGGAGGTGTGTTTTTTCTATTGTATTACCATTCTTGTGGATTTATTTAGCAAGGACTAAGACAGTATTCACTTGGTGTAGTTATTAATAAATTTGATGATTAGAGAGCTAGGTGATCTCTGAGTACTTGTAGAAGTTTTGTACAGATGTGTTTAGCGAGTTCTAAGACATTATGCACGGTGCAGTTACTGATAATTAATGATTATAGGGCTAGGTTCTCTCTAAGTACATGTAGAAGTATTGTTCCATTAAAATATCACCTAACATTGCATAAATAATTAATGATTGAAAATGTTCTGATTATTGTGATTATATTGAATTTGTTGATAATACATTATATGGTGATTTCCATGTAGGTTGTGAAACCACCCTAGGTTCTTGTTGCTACACTCTCAAACCACTCTTATAGTGCTTTTCACAATTGATAAACTACCTATAATTAAAATTATTGTGTAAAGTGACCATGATTTCCAAAAGTAATTGGCAACTAAATATAATTTGGAATAGAGACTTTGGTTTTGTTTTTATGAAATTGAATTATGGTTAAGTGATCTAAGGAAAAAATTGAATATTTATATATTCTTAAATGCTTATGATTATAAATGAAAAAATTATTGTTTATTTAATGGTATTTCCTAGAAATAAAATCCTTATTTTTGAAAGGGATTGATTCCCTTTTGTTTTTTCTAGATAAATGTCATGTGTAAAATTTAATGATGAGCACTGAGGAAGGTGTTGTCTTTAATCATGGATTGTAATATCCCTACTGTAAAAACTTCCATAAAACTCATATTTACAAAATAAATATATTACAAATTTAATATATATTTAATTATTTCCATCAAGAATGAGTTAGAAGTTAACGAATTCTTGGTAACCTTCTTTACCTTATATATTTTCCTTAAATCTATTATTTTTCAAAGAGGGTGTACTATTGATAAAAAAAATGATTGTTGATTTACTCACGTTACTCTATATACTTTCTTTAGATTGATTGTTTTGGTGAGCATTGTCATCCATATTGTTATACTACTCATTCATCATGTTCATTAAATGGATACAATCTTCCATAGGTGGATGGATGAATGGATCCACCAATAATTAAAATAATGATAATCCATCGATTAAAACAAGAATGTGTAGATTCTTTTGAATAGAGTTGAGGGAAATGTTGCCATGAGAGTCAATTTTTCATGGGCTTGTTAGTTGTAAAAAAATTTAAGATAAGTAACCATACTATGCTAAAAAGGAAAAGAAAAATGCATATGCATTAAAGGTGGATAATTTGTTAATACCCTTGGAAATATTTGTAAGGTTCCTATCCATTCGTTTTCTTGAAAATTTTGCAGGGATTGGTGTGTAAAAGGATAAAGGAACCATGTTATTTATTTGAAAATGATTGCAAATGAAAGATGTGCATAAAATATTATCCATGTCATTGTCTTGGAAAGATTGCATGATACTAGATAAATTAATGTGTTAATATTTTGGAAAATAATTCATATGAATCTTTTGCATCAAAATACATGTAACCAGGTTAGTTCTTCGAAGTCATTTCTTGAAAAGATTGCAGAGACTTGTCTAAGGAAATATATTATTTGCATCGTTACTAGTATATTAGTTTTCTTGGAAAAGAGAATGCACACATAAATAATAACTATTGTATAATTTTTTTGGAAAACAACATGTGCACATAAATAATAACTATTGTATAGTTTTCTTGGAGAAGAACATGTGCACATAGAAAATAATAGTTTTCTTTGAAAACAATTTGTGCACATAAATAAGAATTATTGTATTATTTTTCTGGAAAGGAATATGTGTTGTATTATTTTTCTCAAAAAGAATATGTATTTGCATGAAAGAGTAGTAGTTATTGTGTTAGTTTTCTTTTGTAATGATTATGCACTTGCATGCAAGATTGTGTTAGCTTTATTTTCAAAAAGATTATGCATTTACATGTAGGAACGATATATTTGGTATTAGATTCTTTTGGAAAAATAATATGTTTATATATATATCAGGATAATAAGTTGTTAGGATAATTTCTTTCTAAAAATAATATGAATTCGCATGCACAAAGATCATAGCTAATGTGTTAGTTTCTTTTAAAAGAATATGAGTAGTTGTGGTGGTTGTTCTTTTGGAAAAGAATGTGTGTTGTGCAAATAAATAATAGTTTATGGGGTGTTCATCTTGGGAAAGATTTTCCTTAGCTTGTGTGAAGATATGGTCATAACCTTGGAGATTATTTTAAATATTATCGTATTCTTGTAAGTAGAATTAGAATGTAACTAATTCCCTTTCTCATGTGAAATAGGGGTAAGTGAGCGTGCTTCAATAATATTTATATATTTCCCTTATGCATGTGAGTTGTGGATGGATAGAAATGTGTCATAACCATTCATATGCAAATATGAACATATATGTTTTTTTTAATTATGTACTTTTGTAACATACCTAAAAAAAAAAAAAAAAACTTTTGGATGTTGGCTATTAATTACGCCTGTCCAAATCCACATTTTTCCCTCGAGAGTTTATCTCATGATTAAAAAGGAACTTTAATAGGATTATACATAATAATAATAATTTCCAACTTATTATTATTTCACAAGAATTCCCTTGTTAAACTTACCATAAGCACTATAGAAACCATCATCATTCCCCTTTTTTTTTATATAATATTGGATGGTCCCATTAAAACAAAGCACATATATTACCATGAAATCGTTTCGTCATGGCTCACATCATTTTTAACTTGTACTAATTGAATCCACCGCTACTTCAGATGTATTAAGCATCCCATACCATACTATTCGAATGGATATGAACTAAATCGACTTCCCTTGTAATTTAAGTGGAATATATTATAACCCCAATATTTAACTTAATTCAAATTATTACGTTGAACATGTGAATATATGGTTCACCCATATTACTATCATATGAAATCATTCTATATCGAATTTCCTTTGATTATATGTCATAAGTTCTACAAACCTATCACGTCTGGTATGTGTGAGATAGTACATACCATATCGAATTGATTTGTAACGATTCCCACAATCTTTACACAGAGCACGATTGCACTCAATGTGTTGACCCTGTTGGAGGTTTCGTCGCATGCTTGTCCTACATATTAAATGTCTCTTGTGTACCTCTCTACTATGATATTCAAGCGCCAGCCCATTGTTAACCCTACGTTAAGTCTGCTGCCTTTCTCGAGAAGAGAAGTGGTACCTAGAAGTCGTTTCACATTTAGTTTCCTGGCTCAAATTCATAAATTCTATCACCCCGCCATTAAATACCTTCAAGAACCATTGATCTAACCCTAAATTCAAGTACGCCTCTTGCAAATTTTGCCATCTGTATGGCGTGGATGCGTTAGGGTTTGATGTTCTACTTAATTGTGAATTTCTCTTGTTACAACCTTCATTTGGTTCCTGCACGTCTCGTGGCCGGGGTTTCTACTTGGTGGTATCAACAGTCTTGCCATCGAGACTGCTTGACACACACAGTCTCTTGGTTTGCATACTGGAGCGAGATTCATAGGTAACTCGTTCTCTTGATTACGTAATGCCTTGTTAAATTTATTCATGCTCTATATCGTATACAGGTTCTTATTATGATTACGATTTAACTCTACAGGACGAGTTTGAAATTTTGATTCTCTATTCGTGTTGGTAATTAGCTCTACCTTCTGAGAGCGTTGGTGTCATAGCGAACTCCTCAGAGCTGTTGAGGCATTTTTGTCGTGCAGTAACAATAATATACTCCACATTCAGACTTTGTTTTCTCTTGCGTTTGCATATAGTGAGTCGAATGAATATTTTTGCAATTATTGTCATTAAATACTCATGTTTTTGTTTCCCCTTTCAGAGTTGGGAATTAGCCAAAGGACGTTTTACGCCATATTTCTCAATGTAATTTGATATGTATATGGGCGTTTATTGAATTCTAGTTGTATTTATATTGGCTTATCCTCGCCCTTTTAATTTTTCGTTTTGGTTTCTTGTTACTGCAGGTGATTATGTTAATTCCCGCCATCATAATCGTCACTCTTACCATGCTCTCATCAATTTTTCTAGTTTCACTTTAAGACGTTTGTCTTCGTTTGTGAACTCAGGTTGGTTCCTTCTCGTCACAGAGAATTTTGATTTCAATAGTTCGATATTCCCATATGTATGGGTTGGCTTTGGTTCTACGTTTTCCGTTTCAGATCTTTAAAAATTTTATTTGGCTCGGGTGTTATAAATCCTGTTGCACCTCTGTAAATAATTGGACTGTCTAAAATCAACTCTCGGCCTTAGAATATGACCAAGCTTTTTGACCATGGAACACGTTCTAATATACTCTGGTTGTATTATACTATTTTCCCTTAAGACTAATGCTCAGGAATTTCAACGCTTGGGCGAGGCCTATCGAATTCATTTGGGACACTGTGTATCTATTTCATAATAGTATGTAGGGTTTCGCATGTCTATCATATTCACCATACACTTATTATTTATTTCCAGGTTTATTCAGTATTTCCACTTGATATTTGTCTATATATTAATTGATGGAAATTTAATACACTCCCATGACTACCTACAAACAGAATTCTTGGGTCCTCTTTCTGCTATTTATTTTTCTATGATGTCTATACATTAACATATGTTTTATTTTTATGTAATGTCCAGACAAATCATTATTCTATTAATAATCAGTTTTTTGGCTTAATGGTTATGTATAATACTCTGATCAGTACAATTTTCCTTTCAATGTATGATTAGGAAATTTAATAATGTCCACCTGCGTACTTTTTATTTCAATTCCTGCAATACAAAGGGTTACTAACATTAGTCCTTCTTGTCCTTATGAGTTCATTAGGAATAATGGGTATATGTTAATAAAACCCTTAACAAAATTTAAATGAGTACTTTGCTAGGACACATGGCTTACATTCATTGCAACCCAATGGGATTTATTTAAGCTGTAACTCATTATGTAAATTCGGATAGCAGAATTTCTGTGTCAGTAGATTGTTTGACTATTATTCTTTTCCTGTCAATCAGGAAGAATATAACAGAGACTTTTTCCATTAGGGACATATCAATGACATATATCTTTCTGTTATAACAGTTTCATCATTGGCATAGAATTTTAGCTCTATTTACCTATGTAATATTCCTAATTAGTGACAGCTAACTGGAATATTCTACTTTGTATAGTTTTGTCATCTATGGTTTGTAAATAAATAAAAAGTGAGTAAAGAGGGTCTAACTCACTTAAGTAGAATAAGACACCTTCCTAGTAGCACAACGTTGTGACTTAAGGGGGAGCCAAGGGGGGCCAAACACCATGTAGAAAGGAGGGCCTACGTACACTCTAGAAGTTTCTAAAAGATTCTGCGCAAATAAGGATGAGTATGTGGAGGAGAGAGAGGCTACGACGGGTTTTGGAGGGAAACCAACGTTATAAAAGATGGAGGAGCCTCCTCATTTCAATCATTCTTGAGTTGTTGATTTTGGAGTGAGACTTTGGTCTTCTTTAGCACGCTGGTTGTTTAGCCTCTCTGCAGCACTGTTTAGTGCACCGATTGTCTTCGTGCAGAGATCTCACCCTTAGCGCCGGGGGACTTCAAGTGCCTGCTCGGGCAAGGTTTGTTTTTTAGTATTTTGTGAGTTGTTTCAGTGTTTGGGTTTGTTGCGGAGTTGGAGCTTATAGAGACTACATAGACACTGGGAGAGAGGACGTATTCCACTGAGGAGGATCTTCGGATTGGGGTTTCTGTAGGTGATTTCTCCGGGATTTTGAGCAGAGGGTCAGCCTTTGCCCATCGGAGGTTTTTGGCATAGTTTCTGGCAGTATTCCAACTGTTTCTATCCAGCCACTGCATTGTACCTTGGAGGCCAGCGTAATTCACTGGGGAAGAAATTTCTGGTGGTCTCTGGGGTTAGCCATTCTTGGGATGGTTTTCGGATCTTGTCTGGGTTGTTGAGGAGAGGAGATTTGTCGATTCTCATCTCATTCCGGCAAGGGGATCAGCCCCTAATCTTCAATTGATTCCAGCAGTAGCAGCTACATGGTATTTTTCCAGCAGTTGGGAGGCAGTTCATAGAGGAGCCATTTCTTGTCTTTTCTGAGAGTGTTCTCTCACTTGCCTTGTGCAAGATTAGCTTCTTGTACTTCATTACATTTCTCAGATTAATAAAATGGCTCTGCATTTCCTCTCTATGTTTTCTGGTTGATTTTCCATAGTTGTCGTTGCTGCCGTAGTTGCTACATTCTCTTTCTATTATATGTCTATTATTATTTTTGAGCATTCTAGTTCTATACCACTTGGCATGTTTATCTTTCACTCTTAGACAGAGTCTGGAAAGGGCCAGGTAGCCTCCGGTTCTCGTCCTCTTTAAGAGGCGAAATATCCGGTAAATGCCCTCCCAGTCTATCTCTGGTTGAAGTTTTGTCGTGTTTTAGAGATATCCCCGAAACGGGATATTACAGTGGTATCAGAGCATAGTTCTGGCTCAGACTGTGTTCTATGACATCGAGAAAGAGACCATAAATAGGTTTGTTGGGATTTTGGAGAGCAATGATTAACAGTAGTAGTTGTAGTGACAGAAAACGAAATTGGAAGAGGACCAAACTACAAAGACTTAAATTTTAAAGGTTGGAATTAGAAGAAACCATTTATGGGTTTTTCTGGGTTTTGGGCAAGGATCACCTTTCCAAATTTCTGAGCAGTTTTCAGTGGGTAAATCAGAGGCCGAAGTCAGGCAGCAGTGTAGTCTTGGAGCAACAGTGCAGTTTTTAGAGGAGCCGATGGCAAGTAATGATGATGCAAAGAGATTTTGGGAGATGCTCCTCAAATCAGTACAGGACCTGTCGAGGAAGATTGAGGTGATGGGGCAGAGATTCACCATTGTGGAGGCTAGACAACGTGAAACCCCAAGAGGTTTCCAGATTGGCGAGGGATCAGGCACATCCCACCATTTGCCGGAGCATGATGCCACTTAGCATATGGCATCACATACACCCACACGTCCCACTATGCCCACTTTTCTTGGTGCATACACAGGAGAAAGAGCAAACCAGGAGCCAGAGCCTGGCCACATGGGTGATTATTTCGCCGAGTATGAGGCATATGGGCAAGAGTTCAGGGATGCCCTTCGAGTCAGAAATTTTGTTCAGCTCTAGTGGGATAGCAGACCCCGCAACTTTCACAGAGGGAACAGGTACTCACATGATGGGGGCTTACAGAGCACAGTGGGCAGATTCCATTTACTGACATTTGATAGGTCATCCAAGCATTCGGAAAAATATTGGGTGGAGAAGTTGGATACCTCTTTCCAGCTTGACCAAGTATCAGAGGGGAAAACCATCAAAATGGTTACCTCGCACTTGGAGGATGAAGACACACACGATTGCAAGGAGTTCGAGGATACACCTAGTGTGACACAGGACTCACCCTCATTGGATACCTCCTTGACTATGTCGGTTGATATATTAGTGGAGAAGGTAGAGCCTACCCTAGTAGAGCCATCCATTTAGGTGATGACCGGAGTTGTGTCCAAGTCTTCAGGTGGTAGCAGCACACGACACATGGGTGAGGTGTCAGGAGATGTATCCACCTTCAATGAGGCACTAGGAGATACAGAAGTATTGGATGATGGTCATAGACAGTGGTATCATCAACTTCGGGCAGACCTTCTAGTTTGGAAAAGGAAGGCCACATCAGTACGGGAGGCCATTTTGTTGTAGGACAAGGAGCTAGAGGGAATGAGAGTGGCTTGTGCCAAGTCAGCAGCGAAGTTGGCTTGCAGTGGGGAACAACTGGATTCCTTGATGGTACAACCAGAGGGCACGTTGGAGCATCAGATCATTCCCCTTTAGGCATGCATGGATGGGACTAGCAGCGCTGTTGGGACACATATTCCCATTGGAGAGAGAGAAATGGAGTCACCTAGTTAGATCTCATACGTTGACTTGGTTAGCAGGATGAGACGATCGGGGTTGCACAGGGTGCAGCATCCACATGCTGAGGTTGGATGGCAAGAGATTTTGAGTTGGTACCCGGTGGAGTGGGTTATGGAGATAGTGGTGGATCCGAGTGTAGTTCAGTAGGAGTTTCCAAGTATCAGGAATATAGGAACCCCAGATTGGCATTAGGATCTAGGTGGGATTGCCTGTCATTTCCCAGGTAGGTCGGTTGACTATGTCTTAGAGGGTACAGTTGGCCTAGCAGTTGAGCATGTGCATTCACTTGGGGAGTTTTGGCCAGCTCCAGTAGCCAACCAGTTTATGGGCAAACTCTCTAGGTTGTCTTGGTATGACACTAATACACGGGATCACGGGGTGGTGAACATAACTTGGCAAGAGCTTGTCGGAGGAGGTGGCATTGGAAGGCCACCATATAGCGCCTTCTATGGGGCCAAGGATTCTTCACCTTTGTGTGGGGCACATAGGACGCAGTGGAGCCGACCAGTGGTGGTAACACTACTGACACATAGGGAGATTCACTTCTCGGACCCCTCGAGGAGGGTTTGGAGTGATGATCCATTCGTCAGCAGGTATAGTGATGCGATGGTGGAGACGATGATACCGATTGGGGGTGGTCCGACATGTAGAGGCACAGCTCTAGGTCATCACATCCAAGGATGTGTAGGAGCCTCTAGCATTGAGTAGTGGGCTACCGGTGGACATGGAGTTGCATGGTGGTGTACCGTAGTGTGTAGGACTACATTGTGGAGTAGGAGTGTCCTACATCACATTGAGAACATGCAAGGAGTGACCGATGCCTTGACACAGACAAGGCAAGAGATGGTACAGGGTGGTATAGCAGTAGTAGGGGGTATCCAGTAGTGTACTGGGGTATGCCTCAGGGTGCAGTGGCATGTCAAGGAGTACATGGTTTATCGGTGGTATGCGAGGGCATACGGTGTTGCATAGCAGGGTCTTAGAGCATTGTCTCTAGGGAGACTCATGGACAGGAACACCGGGCTTACCTTTGGGGGTATTTCACCCAGGATCGATGGGGAGACAGATGAGCAATACTTGATGGTATCTGTGGGGACTCACGCACCTGACCCTCTTCTACATCACTCACGGGCACAGCCGATTTTGTTGTTGTCCTTTAGCAATTTGGGCATGAGCAGCGGGGTACGCGAGGCTCACCCAAGATATTTGGATGGCACTCAGCACACTAGGTGAGAGACCTCTCAGTAGTGGAACTAGGTCGGTGTGATAGTTAGCAGCCACAGGCCAGGGGATGAGATGATCCTCTGTAGGGGTGGCCCATCCTTCATCGCTGAGCCTAATATTTGGGAGCAGGTCATGAGGGAGACATGCGTCACTTTTCCCTCAGGTCATGTCGAGATCATGCATGAGTAGAGGATACTGGGTACAGTAGAGGTATCATCCTAGTATGTGTCTGGGCTCTAGACATTGTATCGACACTTTATCAAGAGGGTGGGTGGCATATTCAATGCATATCAGGTGGCGGAGGTAGAATAGGAGGGCATTCCTTCTGTATGCTAGGGTGAGGACTCTTTTTCATATGAGTCCATAGGATCAGTTGAGGATGCTTCTGGGGAGAGAGAGCAGTCATGCAGAGATGGTGCCAGTAGACAGTGGGAGCATGACATTACTGATCAGGAGTGGGAGGAGCTATTGGATAGGGTGGAGCATCCATCTGTGGGTTGACACATGGATGAGGGGTAGATAGATGTACATGCAGTCAGCAGAGCTGCAGTGTTTTTAGTGGGTAGTACTCTCCAGGGGTACATCAATGGAGCTTGCAACATATCTTGCCCACTTTGGCCCATTATAGAGAGAGGGGCTTCCTTCTAAAGGCATCTTTCATTGGAAGACAGGGCAGAGCAATGGGAGTTGATTATGGGTTGGTGGCAACACTTCAAGTGTGTTCCATATGCAGTTGTTGTTGTTATATTGGATTCTTCTTCCAGGATGGACTGGAGGGAGATCATGGGTTGGTACCCTCTTGATGGTATGGTATTCTTCGTAGGGAGCACAGTAGATCAGGGGCCCTTGGACATAGCAGATGTTACAAATTCCACCTGGCAGGGGGGCACAAGTCATCGTTTCTTCAGCACTCCATCCCGATTTCAGCAGAGCAGGATCAGCGTGGGAGTGAGTGAGGACTTGGATTGGAGAGAGGTGATGAGTTGGTACATAGTTGATGGGATAGCTTACACAGTCACAGATACAGCGTAGCGACAGTCATGGTCTTCGCCTCTTAGAGCATCAATCATAGCTAGGGGTAGTGTGCAGTCTGAGCCGTGGAACTTGGGTGATTATTGGCCATGGTGGTGATGGGATCCGAGAGGATTGTTGGTTGGCTGGTACCATGAGAGATCATTTTGGGATCCTGGAATTGAGAGATCCATTCATATCAGGGTGATGCAGAGGACAAGGAGGTTTCAGTGGTACATCTGGGACCTAGGCACATTTACAGTGTCGGTGGGGAGTATCAGCTAGAGAGGAGGCTTGTTCAGGCATTGCTTGAGGACAAGAAATTTTTTCCGGATGAGGATGCCACTTGGGAGATCGAGAAGATTCTGTAGCATCCATCACTTCAGTTGCTTGAGGGCAAGCAACATTTTGTCGAGGGGGAATGTAATATTCCTAATTAGCGACAGCTAATTAGAATATTCGACTTTGTATAGTTTTGTCATCTATGGTTTGTAAATAAATAAAAAGTGAGTAAAGAGGGTCTAACTCACTTAAGTAGAATAAGACACCTTCCTAGTAGCACAAAGTTGTGACTTAAGAGGGAGCCAAGGGGGGCCAAAAAACACGTAGAGAGGAGGGCCTACGTACACTCTAGAAGTTTCTACAAGCTTCTATGCAGATAAGGATGAGTATGTGGAGGAGAGAGAGGCTACGAAGGGTTTTGGAGGGAAACCAATGTTATAAAAGATGGAGGAGCCTCCTCATTTCAATCATTCTTGAGTTGTTGATTTTGGAGTGATACTTTGGTCTTCTTTAGCACGCTGGCTGTTTAGCCTATCTGTAGCACTGTTTAGTGCACCGAGTGTCTTTGTGCGGATATCTCACCCTTAGCCTCGGGGGACTTCAAGTGCCTGTTCGGGCAAGGTTTTTTTTTTAGTATTTTGTGAGTCGTTTCAGTGTTTGGGTTTTTTGTGGAGCTGGAGCTTATAGAGACTGCGCAGACACTGGGAGAGAGGACACAGTCCACTGAGGAGGAGCTTCAGATTGGGGTTTCTCCAGGTGATTTAGCTGGGATTTTGAGCAGAGGGTCAGCCTTTACCCATCGGAGGTTTTTGGCGGAGTTTCTGGCAGTTTTCCAGCTGTTTCTATCCAGCCACTATGTTGTACCTTGGAGGCCAGCGTAATTCACTGGGGAGGCAGTTTCTGGTGGTCTCTGGGGTTGGCCATTCTTGGGATGCTTTTTGGATCTTGTCTTGGTTTTTTAGGAGAGGAGATCTGCTGATTCTCATCTCATTCCAGCAAGGGGATCAGCCCCTAATATTCAGTCGATTCCAGGAGCAGCTACACAACATTTTTCCAGCAGCTGGGACACAGTTCATAGAGGAGCGATTTGCTGTCTTTTTTGAGAGTGTTCTATCACTTGCCTTGTGCAAGATTAGCTTCTTGTACTTCATTACATTTCTCAGATTAATAAAATGGCTCAGCATGTCCTCTCTATGTTTTCTGGTTGAGTTGTCGTAGTTGCCATTGTTGTCGTAGTTGCTGCATTCTCTTTCTATTGTATGTATATTATTATTTTTGAGCATTCTAGTTCTATACCACTTGGCGTGTTTATCTTTCACTCTTAGACAGAGTCTGGAAAGGGCCAAGTAGCCTCTAGTTCTTGCCCTCTTTAAGAGGCGAAATATCCAGTAAATTCCCTCCCAGTCTATCTCTGGTTGGATTTTTGTCGTGTTTTAGAGATATCCCTAAAACAGGATATTACAACCTATTTTGGTTTTCTGTAATGTATCCTAGTTGGTTTCATGATATGAGAAAGTCTATAGATAGGGTTTCATTCTCTGCCTTGTATTGGCCAAATGTACATATTCATATCAGTCTTGTAAATGATTTAACTTATCATTTGTATTTGCTTACTTCTTCAATGCTGTGTAGCTTTATATCTCATGTGTTTAATTTATATAACAAGAATTATTCACTCAGTTCAGATTTTCCTTTTTAAAACAAAATGATTACAGTTCATCTACATGTACTTCAATAAGGTATCTTTGCAATGTCAGTACTGTGCTTAATCACTATAAGCTCCTCTAATTTCATAGCTGGGTTTTCATCTTCAAACTCTCTTTTCCTATTTCATACAGAATTTGATTTATACTTCTACATAAACACATTAAAGTTACACTAGAATTATTTATGGGAGTAGTATAAATCTTCATATTTAAACCTTTAGCAGGTTTAGAAATTCTGGATGACTTTCCTCATAAATCCTATTCCTACAGTTATACAGAATTGAGAGGATTAAGTTCTTCTAAACAGTTATGGTAAATGTATGGAATATCAATTTCAGAATTTTTGAAGTACAATAACACCTACAGTAATTAACCATACTGCATAATAACAAGTAATTCTTAATCATTCATAAAAATTGTGAGCATCCAGTTCTGCAATTAACCAGTCCTCCCAACCTTAGAGTTCCTTTATCCCTAGAACTCACCCCACAGCTGAGATCATCTCCTAGAACAGACCAACCCCAATCTGTTCTGGAGTAGCTTATTTAAGCTTATGCTCCCCAAAGCCTGTTTCTAATTCTGCATCCAGAATTACAGGATGCTTTTATTCATGTTTGCCTCAACTTCCCTTATTTAGGGACTTTTAAAGATGCTTTCTACTTTTCCATCTTTTTACCTCTTCCCAACTGCTCTCCACCTCATTGGGGAAATCTAGATTTTTCCTCAAAAATCTAAATTAAAAATAAATTCTTTCAAGGATTTTTGAAAGATTTTTGGGGAAGGTCTTAGCCTCTTTCGATACCTCATGGATTTGGCAAGTGATCTCAAAATTATCATTTGGTCAATATGCACAGAAATATTTTATTTATTTCTCACAATTAAATAATTAATTACATCCACACCATAATTATCCATTGGGGTCCACCCCTTTGGATTTAAGTTCAAATGTCTAACTTGAAAAACATGAAACTAGGGGTGTTACATATTCCCCCTCTGAAAACAAATACCATCCTCGGTGTTATCAACTAATTACTAGAGTTCATTTTGAAAATAGATATGGATATTTGTCCATCATCTCAACTTCTCTTTCCCATGTAGATTCTTCAGCAGTAAAGTGCTTCCACTGCACCTTTACTCTTGCTACTGTTCGGTTTCTCAATTCAATTTCTTCCCACTCCAATATTTGAAGCAGCTCTAGAAGGAACTCCCCTTCTGGTTCCACCTATATCACATTCCAATCAACAATGTGAGAAGCATCATGCACATATCTTTTTAATAACGAAACATGAAACACATCATGCACTTTAACATGGGGCGGTAAGGCCAGTTTATAAGCCACTGGTCCCACCCTTTCTAATACTTCAAAAGGCCCACAATATCTAGGAGCCAATTTTGCACAACTTCTAGCATAAAGTGTTCTCTTTTTGGGTTTAATACGCAGATACACATGATCACCCACTTTGAACTCTCGATGCACCCTCCTCTTATCAGCATATTTTTTCTGTTGATCTTGTGCTATCTTGATGTTTCTTTGTATTTGTTCGACAATTCTTTCCATTTCTTGTAAAGTATCTGGCCCCAATACTAGCTTTTCTTCCAGTTGGCTCCAACTTAAAGGAGTACGACACTTTCTTCCATAGAGTGCTTCAAATGGACTCATTTTGATGGAAGATTGATAGCTGTTGTTGTAAGAAAATTCAGCTAAATGCAGGTAATCTTCCCATTTTGATGGCCTATCCATCACATACATTCTCTGCATATCCTCCAAGATCTGATTTGTTCTCTCAGTTTGACCATCCGTCTAAGGGTGATAGGCAGTACTAAAATTCAATTTAGTGCCCATGCCCCCAAACAGACCTTTCCAAAAGGCGGCTATGAACTTGGCATCCCTATATGAAATAATCATTTTTGGGACCCCGTGTAGCCTTACTATTTCTTTTAAGAACACATCTGCTACTTGGGTTGTCTCAAAAGTAGATTTTACAGGGATGAAATGTGAAAATTTTGTTAAGGTGTCTACCACTACCATCACTGAGTCATGGTGGTACTTGGTTCTGGATAACCCAGTTATAAAATCTATAGAAACAATGTCCCATTTCCATTCTGCAATTGGAAAGGGATTTAAAAGACCAGCTGGGTGTTGATGCTCCACTTTAACTAGTTTGCATTCCATGCATCTAGCTAAATATTCTGCTTCATATTTTTTCATTCCTAGCAATTTTTTTTTTTTTCAAAGCTGTTAGCATTTTCTGATATCTAGGATGTCCTGAATATGGTTGTTTATGATATTCATCTAGGATATCTTTTTTCACAGACTCTACATTGGGGATATACAATCTATTTTTATAGCAGATCAGCCCTTTCTAATTTTGGGTGTATTCAGCCATTTCTTTTTTTTAACATTTTCACTTGTAGATTCTCATAGTTTGGATCTTGATCTGCCACCTTTTTAACTAGTTCTTCTAAATCAAAACTAGCACTACTCCCAATGCTGCTTATGTTTTGGCAAGCATTTCTGCTTAGCGCATCAGCAATTTTTTTTTTTCCCTTTGATATGTTTTATGTCCATATCAAATTCACTCAGAAAATACAGCCATCTGGCTTGTCGAGCATTCAAATCGGTTTGGGAAAAGAAATATTTGAGACTAATATGATCAGTCATCAATGTAAATTTTTTTCCAAGAAGATAGTGTCACCACATCTTCAAGGCATGAATTAGAGTAGCCAAATCCAAATCATATACACTATAGTTCTGTTCATGTTTCTTAAGTTTCCTAGACTCGTATGCAATAACAGAATTTTCCTGCAACAGAACTCCTCCCAATCCCTCTCTGCATGCATCATTGCATACACCAAACTCTTTGTCAGGAACTGCAATTTTTAGTATAGGGGCTGTAGTGAGTTTTAGTTTTAGTTGTTCAAAGCTGTTTTGGCATTTTTCAGTCCACTCAAATTTGGTGCCTTTTCTCTGTAATGAAGTTATGGGATATTCTATTGCAGAAAATATTTCCACAAACCTTCTATAATGACCTGCAATCCCCATAAATGACCTTACTACTGAAACATCATTAGGCACCTGCTGTAACACCCCTATTTTATTTTTTTCTTTCAAAGCTAGAAATTTGAACTTTAAATCCTAAGGGGAGTGGACCCCAAATGGATAAGTATATGTTGAGGATGGATTAAATATTTCATTATGAAAATTAAATTAAATAATGCTATGCAGATTGACCAAATGAGAATTGTGAGATCACTTGCTAGATCCATGAGGATGGATAAAGGCAAATATTCCCCCAAATATTTCAAAAATCCTTGAAATAATATATTCCCAAATTAGATTTTGAGGAAAATCTAGTTTCCCCAATGATGTGGAGAGTATTTGGGAAGAGGTAAAAAGCTGGGAAACGTAGAAAGCAGCTTTAAAAATCCCTAAAATGGGAAGCCTAGGCAAACAGGAAGAAAAGCATCCTGATATTCTGGACGCAGAATTAGAAACAGGCTTTGGGGAGCAACAGCTTAAGTAAGCTACTCCTAAACAGATTAGAGGTTGGTCTGTGGTGGAGGTGGTCTCAGCTCGGGGGTGAGTTCTGGAGATAAAGGGACTCTAAGGTTGGTAGGACTGGTCAACTACAGAAGTGGTATGCTTATTAAAATGTGAATGAATAAATTTCTTATTATGCTTCATTTATGGTGCTCCATACATTTACAACATTTCTAGAAGAAGTACATCCTCTTAAATCTGTATAGTTGTAGGAACTGTGATTTTGGGATATCAACCAGAATCTCTAGACCAGAATATGGTTTAAATCTGGAGATAGAATTATTATTCAATAACCGAGTTATCTAGGTGAAATTAAAAATCTATTGCTAGTACCTGAACAAATAGCTGTGAAACCATTTTTTTTAAATTTCAGTTATAAATGGGAAGTAATGGATCTCGACTCTAGGTAATATAAACACACAATGAAAGCATTTTATTTCAGTGACCAGGACTGAGTAAGAAGTGGTACCTCAGGATTCATATTTTAACAGTACTGTGAAATCATTATACACTGTGAAATTTTTATGCTAGAAAGAGGAAAATAAGGGCTACTGTCTAGCAATGAAAGCAGTATAGTAAACCTCATGATATGAAAAATTACAAAGTAAATATAACCAGCAATCAGACTCTATACTTTATAGGATGAGTAAAGGTTGTATGAAAGAAAGATAGATGTTATGGATATTTTGTAGTAAGTTAATCTATGTCTATATTTATTTCCCAAGGACATTTTATAATAAGCTGCTTTTATGATGTACTGTAGTAATATAATAGAGATCCGATTAAACTATTCCTTACAAGGAAAGCACATGTGGTATGAGTACAAATCTCAACAATAACCAGAAAGAGTCTAGTTCTAGTAGCCGACTCAGGATAATATCAAATGAAAAAAATTACTATGGTTCCTTATAGGAAATCCAGACAATAGGAATTGACAAACAATTTTAATAAATCTAATGTATAGTGGAAACTACATTAAATTCAAAGGAGCAGAAGGACTCATTGATCACACAAGAAAGAGTTGGGTTTATCTAAAAATGTGGACCCATAAGATATTATAGAATAGAAAATTAACAATAAGAGGCAGAGATAGATAGGTGAATATTAAATTCACAATAAAAACGTTGCATAGTACAAACCATAGATATAATAGTTGAAAAAAAAATTCAGTGGGAAAAATAAAAATAAATCCGACCTACACTCGGTCTTACAGGTAGTACCAAGTTAATTGTCTATAGAGTAACCGAGGTCTGAGAAACCAATTTGGTTGACAAATTTCCAGAGTTCACAAATATTACAAGCCGTGCATACATAGACCAATGGTCGTATTTATGGATATAGCACTGTTGGTTGAGAGGAAACAACCCAACTTGTATTTCACAGTACATTAAACAAATAAACCCTATGAAAATGCTAAATTAAGAGGAGGAGGACAAATCTGGAAGTTGCCAGACCTTGATATAACAACCTGAAACAAAATAAAATGAGAATGAGTCATTATAGTTATGAACGCTCACGAATTGTGATGATTTCAAAGTCGTAGGGTGGCATGAATCATATAAACCAAACCGGACTTGGATACCTGCAACCAGACAACAAAGTAAAGTAAATATACTGAAGAGAAACGATGAGCATATATCCATAGCAACCTAAAATAAACTGAATCGAGTGAGGAAGATATGAACTATCTTACCTATGGTAGTCGGAAGTCTCGTTTCAAAGTGATACCCTAAAAGGAATCGAATGGAAGTGATGATTTAACGTATTCTCTCGGACAAGGGAATGTCGAGAGGCACCAATATCCCATAAAACATTAATATGGATACAATGAATGCAACACAAACTATCGCCTCACCATCAAAAGGCATTGGGCCATTCTAGTTACGAAAGGGAGTCTTCACCGCATCATTGAGCTATCCATGCGATGACTGAGGAATGGTTCGAACGCATCCCTGGGAAAGGCACACGAAAAATTGTATCAGAGAAAAAGGAGAAAGTCAAACGATTGAGCGATACCTTATGAAAGAGAATGACAATATACATCTCTGAGATTTAAATCAGAAACCAAGGTTTCAAATCCTCCGAGTTAAAAATTTAATCCTATTGGAAGAACAAGTCGACTATAATAACCAGTATAACTGAGAGAAGAAAAAATTATAACTCTAATATACCTGGATCCTCACCAACCCTGGGGTGAACTCCTCGCCATGAGAGGAAAACGCACTTGCTCCATAGATGCCGCGAACAGGCCTCAGGAAAAGGTCCAGAGCTCGACGGTTGAAGTCAAAATGAAATTGCTCGTAAAAGAAAACAAAACATATATACCTCAGGAAACCCTAAGTTCCCACACAGATCGACCATACACGTGTAGCGCTATAGAGCCTCCATTGTTAATGTGAACCAGAAGTGCGTGGACGCATAAACCTAGACCAGAATAAAATAGGTAGATCAAAGATATTCTCCGGAGGGAAATCCCTGACATAAATACGATTGTACTCGGAAAGACGTTACGATTGTACTCGAAAAGACGTTGCGAATGGTTAAAAGAACATAGATATTTATGAATAGGACTCCACATTAATTTCAATGCATAGAAAGTTGGCTCTCAACTCCTCGAAACCATAATCGAGAGGCATAAGGAGTCAGAGTCATAAATGACTTTAATAAAACCATCAATTCGTAGAGATGAGGGAGGTATACAAAGGAGGACAAGTACAATACGCTCACACGCCATCCAACCAGGTCTGTGCCAGACGTAAAGACCATAAAAAGCAGAGTTATAACCACATACCTCTAATTTCATCCTAACGCCATGCGGAGTAACACACCTTAGTTCGAATGATATGCTGGTCAAATTTCACGACGTTACCAGGGTCGACGTCTATCATGGCAAGGATGTAAGTACAAAGAAATAATATATGTGGTGATCCGATTTCATATGGGTATATGTATTATTGAAACGTATATATATATATATATATATATATATATATATATATATATATATATATATATATATTTGGAGAATATATAAATTCGAACAAAGGAAACATAGGCATAACTATGCTCAAAGTATAAAAAAAATTTGAAATTAATATGTACTCATGGTGAAGGTACAAATGAGATAAATAAAATTTGAAGATGTGTTTTGTTATTTAACATAATAATAGACAAACCAGCGATGACTTGGACCCTGTTTAATAGAGGTGTGTTAAACAAAAACAAAATTGAAAAATCCATGTATATTTATGAAGTAGTTAAGAAAAAAAAAAAATGTGGGGTCAATAAGTGGAGACGTTACACTGGCCATTCTCTAATAGCCTTTATTTTCTCAGGGTCTACTGCCAATACCTGTTCAGAAATAATATGCCCCAAATATTGAATCTTATCTTTATAGAATTCACATTTACTCAATTTGGCATATAACTGGTTTTCTTTCAAAGTTTGCAACACTATCCTTAAGTGTTCTTTGTGCTCCTCCTCACTTTTTGAATAAACCAGAATATCGTCTATGAACACTAGTACGAATTTATCCAAGTACTTGTTCAAAACACTGTTCATTAAGCACATAAAGGTGGCAGGGGAATTTATCAAACCAAAAGGTAGGACTACAAATTCGTAGTGACCATATCTGGTTCGAAAAGTTGTTTTACTAATATCTTCCTCCTTAATTCTGAGCTAGTGATAACCATTCCTCAGATCAGTCTTAGAAAATACTGAAGCTCCTCTTACTTGATCAAAAATATCATCAATACTGGGCAATGGGTATCTGTTTTTTATTGTCAACTTATTGAGCTGACGATAGTCAATGCACATTCTAAAGGTTCCATCCTTCTTTCTCACAAACAGCACCGGTGTTCCCCAAGGAGACACACTCGTTCTGATATAACCTTTATCCAACAATTCTTGCAATTACATTTTCAGTTCCATGAGTTCAGGGGGGCTCATCCGATAAGGGGCTCTAGAAACAGGTGTTGCTCCAGGCACCAAATCGATTGAAAATTCAATCTCTCTTTTGGGGGCAAGATGAGGAATATCATCTAGAAAAACTTCCTTAAACTCTCTTACCACTGGCAGAGTGTCCAGCAGGTTTTATTCGGGTTGCTGTCCTAATTCTTCGACATGTACAACATATACTTGATATCCTTTCCTAGCTGTTCTTTTTAATTGCAGAGCTTATATTTGTCTTACAGAGATTGGTTTTGGTTTTCCTTTGAGGATAAAGGGTTTCCCTTCCTCATCTATGCAATGCAGAGTTTTATCCCAACAATTCATCATAGCCTTTCTCTTTTCCAACCAGTACATTCCAATCAGCAAATCATATGAGCCTAAGGGCAGAATGTTTAAGTTTACTTTTGTCTGAAAATCATTTAATTTAATTGTTGTTTGAGGTAACTTATGAGTTACTTTTCGCTTCGTGCCAGTGGCTAGCTGGACCAACCAAGACTTCTGAAATTTTTTAGTTTTTAGATTGCATTTCTCTACAACTTGTGGACTAATATAACTCAAAGAAGCACCCGGATCAATTAAAACCGTAACAGATTGGTCAGAAATATTACCTTCCATCTTGACCATGGTAGCTTGGTGTTCTGCTTTTCGGTTCTCCAAGGCTGCACTGATAGTGGGTATGTTTCTTTCTATATCATTCACTCTGGTAGCTTCTCAATCCCTCATAATCATCTGAATATTTCGGTGTGGACAATCCCTCAACAGATGAGGTTCTCCACAACCCCAACATTTCAAGGGTTCCTGCATTTTGACTTCTCCCTCCTTCTTATTATCTCCATCCATTTATTTTGAACCAACTTGGGACTGAGTAGTTTGACTTTCCTTGGGTTTGTTAAATTTCTTCCACTGATGGTCCCTGCCAAAGTTCTTCAAGTAAGCTGGTTTATGTTTCTTCCCTTTGGATTCACTCTTATTTACCCAGCTTTTTCCATGTTCACCCTTGCCTTTAAACTGCTGGTAGCATAATCTCGCTTTCCTCACCGCCTCATCCATAATTTTTGGATTATCGAACTCTATTTTCTCCTTGTACACAGCAAGCAAACAGTTCAAAAACCTTTGTACCTTTGCCTTCTCTTCATGAATATAGGGAACATACCTTAGAAGATTTGTAAACTTGGTGACAAAATCATCTATGGTGAGTTGTCCCAATCTGAGTTCATGGAACTCCTTTGCTTTATCATCATAATAACATTCGTTCAAATAGTGGTTTTTAAACTTGACTTGGAAATCATTCCAAGTCACTATTTTTTCATCAATGGCATGAACCATTTTCGTCTCCTCCCACCACAAGGTAGCTTTACCCTGCAACTAGTAGACAACCAATCTGGCCTTCAAATTTCTCTCATATTCATAGACCTAGAAATACTTAATCATATTCAACAACCATGCCTCAGCATCTTCTTCCTTCTCTCCATCATAGGAGGGAGGTTTAATCTTTCAGAATTCCCCCTGTAATTCCTTTCTCTGTTTAGACTGATGTCTAGTAGTGTCATCTTCCTCAGAATCATCTGAGAACCTGCCTTTCTTCCTCTCTCTGGAACCTTCGCCTTCTTGGCTGTTCCGCGAAGTCAGTTCTCTTATGAGCTTTTCCTGCTCCTCACTGGCTAATGATAGCCTGTCATTCTGGCTTCTTAACTCAGCTATCTCCCGTTGCAACCCATGCAACGTAGCCTTCAAAGGAGCATTGGGATCTGGCGTGTTATCTTCATCACGCATATCAACATAAATTTCATCTCCTTCAGCCATTGTCTGTTCAGTTCTAGTACCATTGTACACTAAATAAAACAACATCAGTAACAAAAAATATATATATATTTTTTTCAACAAGAAATAATTTACACAATAAGCACAACAACAGCCCAGTTTTTAAACACGGGCTCTGATACCATTTGTAACATACCTCAATTTTTTTTTTTTCTTTTTGATGTTGCCTATTAATTACGCCTGTCCAAATCCACATTTTTTTGTCGGGAGTTTATCTCATAATTAAAAAGGAACTTTAACAGGATTATACATAATAATAATAATTTCCAACTTATTTTTATTTCACAAGAATTCCCTTGTTGAACTTACCATAAACACTATAGAAACCATCATCATTCCCCCTTTTTTTTTTATAATATTGGATGGTCCCATTAAAACAAAGCACATATATTACCATGAAATCGTTTCCTCATAGCTCACATCATTTTTAACTTGTACTAATTGAATCCACCGCTACTTCAGACGTATTAAGCATCCCATACCATACTATTCGAATGGATATGAACTAAATCGACTTCCCTTTTAATTTAAGTGGAAGATCTTATAACCCCAATAGTTAACTTAATTCAAATTATTACGTTGAAAATGTGAATATATGGTTCACCCATATTACTATCATATGAAATCATTCTATATTGAGTTTCCTTTGATTATATGTCATAAGGTCTACGACCCTATCACATCCGGCATGTGTGAGATAGTACATACCATATCGAATTGATTTGTAACGATTCCCATAGTCTTTAAACAGAGCACGATTGCACTCAATGTGTTGACCTCGTTGGAGGTTTCGTCTCATGTTTGTCCTACATATTAAATGTGTCTTATGTACCTCTCTACTATGATATTCGATCACCAGCCCATTGTTAACCCTACGTTAAGTCTACTGCCTTTCTTGGGAAGAGAAGTGGTACTTGGAAGTTGTTTCACATTTAGTTGTTTGGCTTGAATTCATAAATTCTATCACCCCGCCATGAAAGACCTCTGAGCGCCATTGATCTAACCCTAAATTCAAGTATGCCCCTCGCATATTTTTCCATCTATATGGCATGGATGCATTAGGGTTTGACGTTCTACTTAATTATGAATTTCTCTTGTTACAACCTTCATTTGGTTCCTGCACGTCTCGTGGTCGGGGTTTCTACTTGGTGGTATCGACGGTCTTGCCATCGAGACTACTTGACACACACAGTCGCTTGGTTTTCATACAAGAGCGAGATTCATAGGTAACTCATTCTTCTGATTATGCCATGGCTTATTAAATTTATTCGTGCCCTATATCGTATACATGTTCTTATTATGATTACGATTTAACTCTGTAGGAGGAGTTTGAAATTTTGATTCTCTATTCGTGTTGGTAATTAGCTCTACCTTCTGAGAGCGTTGGTGTCGTAATGGATTCCTCAGAGTTGTTGAGGCATTTTTTCCATGCAGTAACAATGATATGCTCCACATTCAGACTTTGTTTTCTCCTGCGTTTGCATACCATGAGTTGAATCAATATTTTTGCAATTATTGTCATTAAATACTCATGGTTTCGTTTCCCCTTTCAGAGTTGGGAATTAACCAAAGGATGTTTTACACCATATTTCTCAAGGTAATTTGATATGTATATGGGCATTTATTGAATTCTAGTTGTATTTATATTGACTTATCCTCGCCCTTTTAATTTTTCGTTTTGGTTTCTTGTTACTACAGGTGATTATGTTAATTCCCACCATCATAATCGTCACTCTTGCCATGCTCTCATCAATTGTTCCAATTTCACTCTAAGACGTTTGTCTTCGTTTATGAACTCAGGTTGGTTCCTTCTCGTTGCAGAGAATTTCGATTTCAATAGTTCGATATTCCCATATGTATGGGTCGGCTTTGGTTCTACGTTTTCCATTTCAGATCTTTGAAAATTTTTATTTCGCTCAGGTGTTATAAATCTCGTTGCACCTTTGTAAATAATTGGACTATCTAAAATCAACTCTCAACCTTAGAATACGACCAAGATTTTTTACTATGGAACACATTCTAATACAGTTTGGTTGTATTATACTATTTTCCCTTAAGACTAATGCTCAGGAATTTCAACGCTTGGGCGAGGCCTATCGAATTCGTTTGGGACACTATGTATCTATTTCATAATAGTATGTAGGGTTTCGCATGTCTGTCATATTCACCATACACTTATTATTTATTTCCAGTTTTATTCAGTATTTCCACTTGATAGTTGTATGTATATTAATTGATGGAAATTTAATACACTCCCATGACTACCTACGAACAGAATTCTTGGGTCCTCTTTCTGCTATTTATTTTTCTATGATGTCTATACATTGACGTATGTTTTATTTTTATGTAATGTCCAGAAAAATAATTACTGTATTAATAATCAGTTTGTTGGCTTAATGGTTATGTATAATACTCTGATAAGTACAATTTTCCTTTCAATGTATGATTAGGAAATTTAATAATGTCCACCTGCGTACTTTTTATTTCAATTCCTGCAATACAAAGGGTTACTAACATTAGTCCTTCTTGTCCTTATGAGTACATTAGGAATAATGGGTATAGGTTAATAAAACCCTTAACAAAATTTACATGAGTACTTTGCTAGGACACATGGCTTACATTCATTGCAACCCAATGGGATTTATTTAAGCTGTAACTCATTATGTAAATTCAGATAGAAGAATTTATGTGTCAGTAGATTGTTTGACTATTCTTTTCCTGTCAAATAGGAAGAATCTAACAAAGACTTTTTCCATTAGGGACATATCAATGACATCTATCTTTCTGTTATAAGAGTTTCATCATTAGCATAGAATCTTAGCTCTATTTACCTATTTTGGTTTTCTGTAATGTATCCCAGTTGGTTTCATGATATGAGAATGTCTATAGATAGGGTTTCATTCTCTGCCTTGTATTGGCCAAATGTACATATTCATATTAGTCTTGTAAATGATTTAACTTATCATTTATATTTTCTTACTTCTTCAATGTTGTGCAACTTTCTATCTCATGTGTTTAATTCATATAACAAGAATTATTCACTTAGTTCAAATTTTCCTTTTTAAAACAAAATGATTACAGTTCATCTACATGCACCTCAATAAGGTATCTCTGCAATGTTAGTACTGTGCTTAATCACTATAAGCTCCTCTAATTTCATAGTTGGGTTTTCATCTTCAAATTCTCTTTTCCTATTTCATACAGAATTTGATTTATACTTCTACAGAAACACATTAAAGTTACACTAGAATGATTTATGGGAGTAGTATAAATCTTCAGATTGAAACCATTAGCAGGTTTAGAACTTGTGGATGATTTTCCCCATAAATCCTATTCCTACAACTATACAGAATTGAGAGGATTAAGTTCTTCTAAATAATTCTGTTAAATGTATGGAATATCAATTTCATAATTTTTGATGTACAATAACACCTACAGTAATTAATCATACTGCATAATAACAAGTAATTCTTAATCACTCATAAAAATTGTGAGCATACCACTTCTACAATTAACTAGTGCTCCCAACCTTAGAGTTCCTTTATCCCCAAAACTCACCCTTGAGCTAAGATCATCTCCTAGAACAGACCAACCCCAATCTGTTCTGGAGTAGCTTATTTAAGCTTATGCTCCCCAAAGCCTGTTTCTAATTCTGCGTCCAGAATTACGGGATGCTTTTATTCCTGTTTGCCTAGGCTTCCCTTATTTAGGGACTTCTAAAGCTGCTTTATGCTTTTTCAGCTTTTTACCTCTTCCCAACTACTCTCCACCTCATTGGGGAAATCTAGATTTTTCCTCAAAAATCTAAATTAAAAATAAATTCTTTCAAGGATTTTTGAAAGATTTTTGGGGAAAATCTTAGCCTCTTTCCATACCTCATGGATTTGGTAAGTGATCTCAAAATTCTCATTTGGTCAATATGCACAGAAATGTTTTATTTATTTCTCACAGTTAAATAATTAATTACATCCACACCATAATTATCCATTGGGGTCCACCCCCTTTGGATTTAAGTTCAAATGTATAACTTGAAAAACATGAAACTAGGGGTGTTACAACTTTTAATTAATACAAGTGTGGTATTAATTAAGAGGCATCTCTCAATACTTTGTACGCAATTTAATTATGCACATGAAAATATGTTTGAAGCATAACTAGTAAAAGATTTATTATTTGGATGTTGGAGTTTGCTGACAATAGTACTTGGAGGAAAGGTTTGTAACTCATGTGAAGGATGAATTATATTTGACATCATGGCTAGCAAAGAACTAGTATTCCATGTAAATTGAGGGAATGTCAACTGCAGGATAATCCAACGATGGAAACAAGAAGACCACAAAGACATAATGTTTGATGATTTGTGGGTAAATGATATCATGATTAATGTAATAGATTCTAGCTAGGTATGTTGTATTTAAGATGATGTTTCTTTGTGACATTTTACGACATTGGTGGAGGGATAATCTTCCTTACAGTCATTCAGTGAGGAGTTAACACCCTCATGAGACGTTTAATAAAATTAAATGGTTGCTAGTTTTTCCCTATGGGGTTTCCAGGTATATTTGGTGTTTAATGATTGAGCCGACGAGCCCAGTATGAGAAGGAAGTGTAAGCTTGTGTCTGCATGTTCCCATTTAAAATAAAATTAAAATTAAAAATTATGTTCTAAATAGAAAAATAATGTTGGCTATAATAATAAAAAAATGAATATGTTGTAAAGTAATTAGAAATAAATAAAATTTTTGAGTAACATGTTTAAATTTATAATTTGGTTATTTATAAAATATTATAATACGAATTAATATTGACATATAACTAAAAATATGCTAATAATGAACAGCTATTTTAATTTCCATCATAAAATGTCTAGATGTACATGTTATGTAAAATATATTAATGTTAATAGGGTATACATAAGATATTATTTTAAAAAAATAAGTATATATTGTGAAAAAAATAGGTATTTATGGTTAAAACGTTTATTTGGTCCTATATATACTTTATTTAACATTCAAAAATATACAATTTAAACAATAAAAAATAACACATTAAACAATGAAAAATAACACATTGTATTTTACACTCTAAAAAGTTTGCACTTTACACTCTAAAAACTTTTCACCTTACTTAAGATGGATCTATGCTGGTGTATTTTCCATTTGTGTCATTCTAATGTTGTTGCTTTCGTGACTTTAACACTTACATAATTAAACATGTGATTAACTAAGCTGGAATAGTTGTTGTTAATAATTATGTAACTTACTATTCCATTCCTAAAATTTCTCTATGTAATAACAATTGTTTTACCTTATGGAATAAGTGAATTCTCATTATTGGATGTTATTGAATTCTGTAAAATAATTTAAATCCTATATATTTTTACACAAGATATATGTTACATCAGTAATTTTGAAAAATCTACTATCACTATTACACCATATATTTTTTAATTCGCTACAAAATTCCATTTAACACAATCAATAAATAAATAAATAGATATATATATATATATATATATATATATATATATATATATATATATATATATATATATATAATATGGTTGTTTAATAATTATTTTCAATCTGAACTGTGTTACATATTTCTAATAACAATATACTCCATTTAAATTAATCATTGTTCCTCACATACACAATATAATATGACATTGGAATCACGTTAATATTTATTAATAGAGGGAGATATGTATTTTATGAAACATTTTAAAAAACTGTTAGGTGGCAAGCGCAAGACTTTCCCATTAGTAAGCTACAAGGTCACGGGACAATGTGGGCAGTTAGAAAGATGCCAATGAAAATATAGGAGTCTGCCCACAGAAGGGCTGGAATCCAAAACAAAACGAGGTCGTGGGATTTTCCATATGGACGGTTAGCACAACTGGTTGGCATCAGAATCGAAGGACGAGAAACGCATGTCTACAAGAGCGAAGAAGGTGCCTACTATACCAACAAGCACCTCAGCTCGGTACTAATGACAAGAAGATGCCAAACAAGGAATGAATTGTATAAGTCTTATTATTGCCTCTAGAGTTTTGTCCCGGAGCGGAGACAGAGTCATCTTGGCGTGTACATTGTTGCCATTACCTGTCGTCCTATTATGCAGCGTATTCGAAAAAAAATTATCATAAAAGGTGTCACATGAAACTCGGGCAACTGTTTTTATCTCTATAATTATGGTAACATGTAAGACGAGCACAGTAATTCTGATTACTACATCTCGGGGGAGCTAATAATGCTAATGTTATGTCAGGGTTGCATTTTTCTACCAGCAATCCTCCTCTTTCCGAGGCAGAGGCCGAGGCGGAGGTCAGTGCCTCCGTATCTGTTCCTTTCCAACCTCTGTTTGGGCGCCTTTTAGGATGAAGATTCTCCTGTCAACATTCTGAGCCTTCAACAAGTTGAATTGCTTAAGAAATAATTGTTATTGGAACAAAAGGGTTTGTTTTCTGTGACAAGTGGAGCGATTCTGGTTTCCAATGCACCATCTGTTGAATTTTCAAGCAACCAAAGGATTTTTATTAGGCGCATCATGCTTTTGTATGTTTTTGCATTGCGTAAATGTACATTTCTTGAAGTCTGGCTCTCTGCTAGCGTCTGTCCTGCTCAATTGCAGTGCGGTGCATTGCATGGCCATGCACTTAATATCCTTATCAGCCTTTGCCATTTTCCGTCTAGTCCTGGCCAACTAAAAGAGAGTGCACTAGTGCCAATTTTCCAACGGTAAAACTGTGGAGGTTTGCTATATTTGAGGATCCCGGTGTCGTTATCACAATTGTAAAAGTAAGGTCAGTTTTATTATATGGCTGCCGCTCAAAGTTGCGATTCTAATGGATTCTGGACTAACTAAATCGGAAAATAGACCAGAAATGCTTCCAAAACGTTTAACTTATAGATTAAAGTTGTGTTCTCAGGCACCATCATCTTGGAATATTTTTTCATTTTTTCCTGCATCAATTTTTTTTTAAAATTCACTGTAAAAATATTTAAATTAAATTACCCTAATACCAAAATCCTAAAATTTAACAACTAATTCCAAAATTTCAAAAAAAATAGCTAACATTTTTTTATTGTTTTCTAACCAAAATTACATCCCGTTTAAACTACGCTATTGTTCCATGCTCCCTTCTACCTTAAATTCAAACATTGAAAAAGCGTTGAAAAGCTCCAGTTCAAAAATCTAGATAATATTCGATAGTAATGGTTAGATTTCGTAGCTCGTTGTTAAACGCCTGAGTTTGAGTTATCCAGACAAACCAAGAATAACGATACTTTGGATATACTTTTAAGACCATTGATGGTTAAATCATTCATATTAGATTGCTTTGATAACTCCATTACCAATTTTAATAGTTAGAAACCAAGAATAACGATACTTTGTATATATTTTTAGGAGTAATTATGGTGAAATCATTTATCGATGAAGTATTTGTACAATGAAGATGGCAGAAATAGATTCAACATCATTAAAAAAAATTAAATAAAATAATGTAACTTTACAATTATAAAGGAGATTTCCAAAAATGTCAGGTATTATCTTTTAGGTGAAATTGCGGCCGTTTGTAAAATAGGTTGCACACCGTCTGCTCTAACAAAATAGCTACATTGCACACTGTCCAATTTATAAGTATTAAAGATCCAATGTTGTGCAACCTATTATTACAAGGCTTTAAATGCCTTGCAGCAGGGTATTGCTAGTTGGACTTGCAGAAAAAGGCTACTGGTGTGTAACAGCCTGCCACTATCACTAGGAGTAAGGCTTCTGCTGTTCTTGAGAAGAAGTGGAAGGTAATTATGCGATTTAGGGATAGGGTCAAAGGCATGGAGTCGGGTAGGGCACGTGGTTTAGCATTCGTAATTTAGAGCCGGACAAGAGGTGATCCTCCAAAACTCCGACACCAACCTTTTGTAATGTCTATAGTCTGCCCGATGTGAAATGCCATTTTAAATTCATTAAAACACGATTAATAAATAATAATAATTTACTTTTTAAGATCGGTTAAATCAGATATTGTATGAGAATTATTTATTTATTTTCGAAAGAAAAAAATTGTCACTGCAACCTATTGATGGATGTAGAAGTGTATATAATTTATATGTAAAAATGTGAAATGTATAATCAACCGGAGTTTAAAACTATAACTTCTAATAGAAAAACAAGATTTGTCACTCCAACATATTAATGGCTATAGAAATGTATATAGTTTATATTTAAAAATGCTAAATGTACAATCTAGCGAAGTTTAAAACTATAACTTCTAAAAGAAAAACACATGGCAAGAAATTTGAATGAAAAGAAAAAACACATGCCATGAAATTTGAATGAATGAGAAAGACCGCATGAAGAATGTCGTAATGGGCAGTTATCCGAGCTTCACATAGTCATACCAATAATAACCTTAGCCTAAGCCCAAACCCTAGACCGACCTAGAAGAAGTCCATGTACCGAGATCATGGTTTCAACTTTCAAGAGGCATTCAACTTCTTTGTTACCTCTCGACTTACCTGGGCCATCCATCTCTCTACGAGGGCATGATCAGCATCTGTTATGCAGGCGACGGGAGTAGCGTGACATAGACAGCATTCAAATGGTTATAGGTTTCTTCAAACCTTTATCTTTTTTTTTAATCTCTTATCCTCTTTTTTTTTATTTTTCACATTCCCTATAGAATTAAAATTTCTTTACTTTTTTAATTATTATATTTCTAATTAAAAATAAATATTTAACTATTTAAAATAATTTTTGAAATATATAAATAAATTGAATACCATAATAATTAACCAAACATACATGCAGAAAAAACAAAAGGAAAAAATTAAACTACTAATATAAATTAAAATTTTAACTTGCCTCATATTTTTACTATATTATGTAAAATAATTTTGATGAAAAATGATTACTTAAATTTAACAAAAGCTTATATTTAAATATATTTAAAACTAGCATGACCATATTAATGAAGGTGGTTGATATACGATAGATACATATGGTAGAGATTTAATAATAAAAAAATTGTTAGTCAAGTTAACTGAGTTTGACTTCAACCTTGAGATGTGGCTTGAGAAACTTTCGTTGAGGGGCATCTAAGCTCTCAAAATCATTCACAAATTACACCCTGCCTACCACACACCAACCCTTAACATGTTTGAACTTTAGCCTATAAGGTTTTCAACCAGTAACCTTCGCATCACATAGTGACTTAATAGTACACCTCATCATCGTCTATTTTACGCCCCATGACCAGCATGGATTTAATATTCATATTAACATTAATATCTATATTAATTAATAAGTAATTATAATAATTATATTATAATAATAATTTATATTATTATTATTATTATTATTATTAAATTCTAAGATTAATATTATAAACTCTAAGATTATGAACCTTAATATATTATTAGCCGTATTATGGTCTCCAATCTTAATGTTATTGTAAGAATGATAATATAAAATTTTAGGATTAATATATAGGATTATAACTATCATACATATAATTAATACTATAAACCCTTATTTCAAACAATAGAATTATAAACCCTAGGATTAATATTAAACTGAATATTATAAATCCTAATTTTGGAAATGTATCAATGTGATATTGAATAAATTGCAATGTAATGTAACATTAAGACAATGATTGTTACATTGATTGTCATATTGTGACAATGTTTGTCACATTTTATTATTGGATAGAATTCCCTACAATTTCGATGCGAGAAAATTAAACCAAATATTATAAAACCTAACATTATAAAACCCAATATTATAAATGGTATGATTAATATTATAAACCTAAGATTAACGTTATAAACCCTAGGATTATAGATTTTTGTACAATTCCAAAGTCACAAAATTAAACCCTAAAAAAAACAAAAAATTAAAAAAACCTAACATTATAAAATCCAATATTATAAACCCTAAGGTTAATATTATAACCCTAAACTTATAAACTATAATATTAATGTATCAACCATAAATTTTATGTAATATCCCTAATTAGCGACAACTAATTGGAATATTCTATTTTGTTTAGTTTGTCGTCTATAGTTTGTAAATAAATAAAAAGTGAGTGAAGAGGGTCTAACTCACTTAAGTGAAATAAGACATCCACCTAGTAGCACAACGTTGTGACTTAAGTGGGAGTCAAGGGGAGGGCCCAACACCACGTGAAGGAGGGGGCCTATGTACACTCTAAAAGCTTCTGCAAGCTTCTGCGCAGATAATGATGACGATGTGGAGGAGAGAGAGAGGCTACATTGGGTTTTGGAAGGAAACCAACGTTATAAAAGATGGAGAAGCCTCCTCATTTCGTTCATGCTTGAGTTATTGATTGTTGAGTGAGACATTTGTCTTCTTTAGCACGCTGGCTGTTTAGCCTGTCTGTAGCACTGTTTAGTGCAACCGAGTGTCTCTGTGTGGAGATCTCACCCTTAGCCCTGGGGGACTTCGAGTGCCTGCTCAGGAAAGGTTAGTTTTTTAGCATCATCCTCCAGGACAGTGTTATTGCTGCAGTAGCATAATACTGTGTTGTAGGGTGTTTCCGTGGAGATTCCACAACACCACTTCCTTCTCTTGTTTTTTCAGAGGGATAGTCTATCTTTCCTTTGGAGGATCAGATTGGAAGACATTGGAGCTGATTTGCAGATCTTGGCACTTGGCCAAAGTATTATATTCCACTCACTACACAGTCCCTCTTAGTTACTGCATTATTTTCATGGTGTAGCTACTATGAGGGTTTGCAGATTGATTTGTGGGTGGGGTCTCAAGTGTAAGGATCAACCTTCCACTTAGGAGATCCATTGGAGGAGGTCTACTTTAGTTTGTTCATAATCTTTAGCCTTCTCTATTGAGTTCCAGATTTGAGTTGCAGTAGCTGCCCAACAACTCTGGCATTTTTTCCATTTGTGTATTTCAGCCAATCCCTTGGAGGATTGAGGTATTTTTGCTTATAAGGGTTAGAGCTTCATTCCCCTATTGTATTTGGGCCATATATTGTCATATCCATGTATTGATCTCATTTTGGAGCAGTATTCTATCATATACTACATGCCCATAGCCTGGTTTTATGTAGAAATAGTAGTGTTCTTCCCTTGCCATGTACATGTATTATTGAGGCTTGCATTGCTTTCTTGAGAGGTTGTTTCCTCAAGAATTGTACTCTCTCTTGCTGCTATACATTATTCTTGGCTATATATATTCATATTCTTGTCTTGCAGCTCCTTGAGAAACACTGAATGGTTTCTGGATCATTCTCTTGTCTTGGGGCACCTCAATCTTGAGGGGTTTTCTATATAAAACTGTTGTTTAGCCTTGCTTAATGCCCATGCCATATTACTAAACTCATAATATGATTATTTATAGTTTTTTGCATCTTATTCATTCAGAAAATATGATGCCCTTGCTTCAGTAAATTTATGCATACTCAAAGTCATGGGAAATCAGGGTTTTTCTTGACTAGTCGGGAAGGAGGAACTGTTTAACATAGAAAAACGCTTTTTTTTGAGCTGAAATTAGACATGGAAGTCCCTCTAGACTCAATATAACATATTCCAGAACCTTGACCCGTAATTGTATGCATATTTTCTTATACACTCATTTTAGGGCTGAAATCCTCACTTTTCCCCACCTTTTTTCCCTTAAAAGCTGAGTAAAGAGTGCTGCTGTTATTTATTTTGGATTCTAAGCATTTTTAAACACTTTTTATGATATATGAGGCCCACTTTCCTGAAGAATGCGTTTTTCTGGCATGATCTGCTGAAAAATCCATTTTTGGGATATTACAATCTGCTGCACTATTATTTTTTGAGCGTTCTAGTTCTATACCACTTTGTGTGTCTATATTTCAATCTTATATAGAGTCTAGAAAGGGCCATGTAGCCTCTATATCTCATCCTCTTCCAGAGGGAAAATATCCGGTAAATGCCCTCCCAGTCCATCTCTGGTTGGAGTTTGTCGTGTTTTAGAGATATCCCCGAAACAGGATATTACAGTGGTATCAGAGCATAGTTCTGGCTCATCCTATGGAGCTATTTTTCTCACAATGCCTACATTATTACCTCCAGTACCTAGTGAGAAAGGGAGGCAGAATGATCATATACCCTTTAGAGATTATTTCCGAGAATGGCAGTCTAAGGGGGAAGACTTCAAAGCAGATTTTCCCTTCAAATATTACTATCAGCTCAGGCAGGATGAAGGAGGAAGGAACAGTCGGATTTCTAGCATGCAGAGTTCAAATTTGCAACATACCACTGGGAGGCACCTTTTCCCATGTATGAGGGATCCATTAGTTCCTGTGAGTCTAATCCCAAGAAGAAGATGAGTTTATTTTCATATATTTTTAGATCCAGAGGAAATGCATCCACCTTTGAGGAGGTCAAGAAGATTGAAGAAAAAGAAGAGGAAGTACCATGCGCTTCCTATTCTCATCAGGAAGAGATCACATCACCTCTGGAGGAGGCTTGTGATAACGCTATCCCACTCATGGAGGAGCAACCACATGCATCAGCAGTTGGGGCAGCCAACACTTTTTAGGAAGGGACTCTTGCAGCCCTACAAGAAGTTCCAAATGCGCATCAAGAGTAGCTTGGTTGCACTGCACTGTGCAACATGGAAACACTCAAGAAGGAATCAAACCATCATTCTCATGAGCCATTGTTGGATTGTACATCACATTGGAGGTTGGGGTTTGAAGCCTTGAAGATTGATGGTAGACATCTTGGAGTTAGAAACCTTTTCTCCCTTCAAGATGACACTTTCTCAATGAGCTTTTCTCAGCTCAAAGAGGAACTTCTACTTTCAGATCCAAGACCTCATTGGTTTTGGAATACTATGGATGAAAGGGAGGTATCAAGGAGAGATTTCATTGGAGATGCACTTCGACACACCATGGAATGCAATTCTTTTCTTCCCTTCTCACAAGAGCAGATAGAATATGGAGGACATCACACGATGGATAACATCTCTCCTGCTTGTGTTGGACATCCCTTGAGGCATACACATCATGATGGGAGGTTTTTTCCTACCACATATTTGATTCTTGATAGGGTCTCATTGATCCTTGAGAAGCTCACATTTCAAAATCCCATGAAGTGCAAAGACAGGAATTTGATTTGGGAGGATGGTAGCCCTCATGAGAGGAGTACCAGGATGAGGAGAAGAAGGATGCATCCACAGGTGATTGAGTGGATGTGGATGATGAGCAAGGAGCTAGGGAGCTACCTGCAGATCTATGATACCGGGCAACAGGAGGCTTGGCTACGCTGGTTACTCTTGAAGGAGTTTGGCCATCACTTGTACTTGCAAAACTATGATACCAGGCAGCAAGAGGCCTGGCTGCACTGGTTACTCTTGAAAGATTTTGGCCATCACTTGGAAAACACTCTTCCTAAGAGTAGGAGGACGTGGAAAAGATGGCTGGATACTTGAATCATTGAGCAGCATAGAGTACGGATGCATGGTATTGCTATGATACTCATATCATTCATTGTGTCTTCTTCACATGATTGGTATGATGGAGGTATGGGGAAGCAACACAATGTCTTGTTTCTTTGTTTGTTTCTGGGAGAGCGAGGGTAGATTTTCTCTCACACTTTGTACAATGTTGCAGGAAGAGGGGATGGCACTATCTCCTTGGTCTTTGATGATGATTGGGAAGAACTTCCATCTTGTGAATTATTCCACATTTGTTGTAGCATTATTGGAGGAGTCTTTGACAAGGAGCATATCAAAGAACGGAGCTTTGTATTGATAGGAGCTTATTTGCATGAGCTCACAGCGCTGTCACTTGGGAGCAGAGACTTATGGATGAAGTGTGCCCAGCAGAGATATGGTGGATCTATAACCCATAGGTCCCAGGATCACTTCATATTTGTTTCACTTAGAGGAGGCAATGATGATAGAGACATCTATGGCATATTCTTCTTAACTTGGATTTCCAAGCATGAGGAGGATTATCTTCTTGCAACACATGGTTCATTCTTCTTCATAGCATGCCAAAACACTATGAAGGACTCATGTATGGACCCATGTACCATCTTACTTCCAGCATATGGTGAGAATATTGTTTATACATTCATCGATTTGCACACTCTTACCATTCTTATGCAATGCATTGCTTCACAAGAGGGCAAGCTTGTCAAATTGCTCCATGAATTGTACTGGGCCAATCTACATGATGGAGGCAACCATCTCTTTTGTGGCCTTGGGAAAATGTTTTATCACTACATGTATGTTCATTTTCTGAATTATAGCATGTATCATATAAAGACATGCATGATTAACCATATAAAAAGAAACATTTTTCCATGTACTCTTATCAAACAGTAACTTGTAAAACTGTGTTGTACTTGTTTGGGAAGTTGTTGGTACCTTCTTGCATCACATCTAACATTCATCATTTTCTCCTTTTTTCTGCTAATCATGTCTCCATTTGCTGATATAGAACAGATTTTTATGGGAGGCTTGATTATGAGAGAGACACATGAGCTGGATGTGTCCGCGAGTGGGAAAAATTCTCACAATTTCTGCACTACATGTTCTAATGGGAGCATGAGAGGAGATATGGCCACCACAACCAAATGTTTGTTCTCTTTTGAGGTGGGCCATAAGATTGATATTCATCCATTGTATATCCATGGGCAAGTGATTGATCATGTATTATTGTTGCTACATTCAGCCATTCGCTATCCTTTAGTAGATGTGATGAATCATGGGCATTGCTTGCCATGTAATTTTCTGAAGTTGCAGTGGATGAGACTGTGTTGTATCCTTGTGAGAAATTGTTTGCACCATGTATCATCATGCAAAACCTTCAAAAAACCTCTCATTAGGATTTTCCATGATGACCATGTCCTATTCTTTATGGATGGATTGTTTTGGGCCAGCTTGTTCTTCATTGTTGGACGAACCTTCTTAGGAGGATTGTTCTTCACCTTGCCATTGGAGGGAAATGATTTTTCAGCCCAGGATTAGCATACACTCTACACTTGTCATGAGTGGAGAGAAGGACAACATGGGGTAATCTATGATGTTTTCCAAGTATAGATTTTTAGCCCACCTTCATTGCCGGAGCTTCAGGTGGAAGGAGATTTTCAAGAGTTGCCTTGTTGGGAGGTGGCTCATTTTGTTTGGAGATTACTTGGAGATGGAGGATCCACATGAGGGAGATGTTCCTCATCATATTCCAGACTCCATGCCTTGAGTGTAGAGAGGTGATGAGTTGGTACACAGTGAATGGGACAGCTTACACCGTGACAGATACAGCACAGGAGGAGTCATGGTCCTCGCCTCTTAGAGCAACGGTCATAGCCAGAGGCAGTGCGCAGTCTGAGTCGTGGGAGTTGGGCTATTATTGGCCATCCTGGCCATGGGATCCGAAAGGATTGTTGGTTGGCTGGTACCGTGAGAGATCAGTTTGGGATCCTGGCATTGAAAGATCCCTTCATATCAAGGTGATGCAAAGGACAGGGAAGATTCAGTGGCGCATCTTGGACCCAGGCACATTTTGCGGAAAGGAGACTTTTTCAAGCAGTTGCGTGAGGGCAAGAAACATTTTGCGGGGGGGGGGACTGTAATATTCCTAATTAGCGACAGCTAATTGGGATATTCTATTTTATTTAGTTTATCGTCTATAGTTTGTAAATAAATAAAAATTGAGTGAAGAGGGTCTAACTCACTTAAGTGAAATAAGACATCCACCTAGTAGCACAACATTGTGACTTAAGTGGGAGTCAAGGGGGGGCCCAACACCATGTGAAGGAGGGGGCCTATGTACACTCTAGAAGCTTCTGCAAGCTTCTGCACAGATAAGGATGAGGATGTGGATAAGGATGAGTATGTGGAGGCGAGAGAGAGGCTACATTGGGTTTTGGAGGGAAACCAACGTTATAAAAGATGGAGGAGCCTCCTCATTTCATTCATGCTTGATTTATTGATTGTTGAGTGAGACATTTGTCTTCTTTAGCACACTGGTTGTTTAGCCTGTCTGCAGCATTGTTTAGTGCAACCGAGTGTCTTCGTGCAGAGATCTCACCCTTAGCCCCGGATGACTTTGAGTGCCTGCTCGGGCAAGGTTAGTTTTTCAGCATCATCCTCCAGGACAGTGTTATTTCTACAGTAGCATAATATTGTGTTGTAGGGTGTTGCCGTGGAGATTCCTCAACACCACTTCCTTCTCTTGTTTTTTCAGAGGGAGAGTCTTTCTTTCCTTTGGAGGATCATATTGGAAGACATTGGAGCTGATTTTCAGATCTTGGCACTTGGCCAAAGTATTCTATTCCACTCACTAGACAGTCCCTCTTAGTTACTGCGTTATTTTCATAGTGTAGCTGCTGTGAGGGTTTGCATATTGATTTGTGGGTGGGATCTCAAGTGTAAGGATCATCCTTCAACTTAGGAGATCCATTGGAGGAGGTCTACTTCAGTTTGTTCACCATCTTTAGCCTTCTCTATTGAGTTCCATATTTGAGTTGCAGTAGCTGCCCAGCAACTCCAGCATTTTTTCCATTTGTGTATTTCAGCCAATCCCTTGGAGGATTGAGGTATTTTTTCTTATAAGGGTTAGAGCTTCGATCCCCTATTCTATTTGGGCCATATATTGTCATATCCATGTATTTATCTCATTGTGGAGTATTATTCTATCATATAATGCGTTCACATAGCCTGGGTTTATGCAGAAATAGCAGTTTTCTTCCATTGCCATGTACATGTATTATTGAGGCTTGCATTGCTTTCTTGAGAGGTTGTTTCCTCAATACTTGTACTCTCTCTTGATGATATACATTATTATTGGCTATATATATTCATATTCTTGTCTCACAGCTCCTGGAGAAATGCTGAAGGGTTTCTGGATCATTCTCTTGTCTTGCGGCACCTCAATCTTGAGGGGTTTTCTATATAAAACTGTTGTTTAGCCTTGCTTAATTCCCATGCCATATTAATAAACTCATACTCTTATTATTTATAGTTTTTTACATCTTATTGCTTCAGAAAATATGCTTCCCTTGCTTCAGTAAATTTCTGCATACTCAAAGTCATGGGAAATCAGGGTTTTTCTTGACTAGTTGGGAAGGAGGAACTGTTTAACATAGAAAAACGCCTTTTTTTGAGCTTAAATTCTACATGGAAGTACCTCTTGACCTAACCTAACATATTCCAGAACCTTGACCCATATTTTTACGCATAGTTTTTTATACACTCATTTTAGGGCAAAAATCCTCACTTTTCCCCACCTTTTTGCCCTTAAAAGCTGATTAAAGAGTGATTTTGTTATTTATTTTGGCTGTTGAGAATTTTTAAAAACTTTTTTATGATATCTGAAGCCCACATTCCTGAATAATGCATTTTTCTGGCATGATCTGGTGAAAAATCCATTTTTGGGATATTACAGTTTGCTGCACTATTATTGTTTGAGTGTTCTAGTTCTATACCACTTGGTGTGTCTATATTTCATTCTTATATAGAGTCTGGAAAGGGACAGGTAGCCTTTGGATCTTGTCCTCTTCCAAAAGCGAAATATCCGATAAATGCCCTCCCAGTCCATCTCTAGTTGGAGTTTGTCGTGTTTTAGAGATATCCCCGAAATGGGATATTACATTTTAAAATATTTAAATCTATAATTATAAATCCTAGGATTAATATTACAAACATCGAGATTAATATTATAAACTCTAATATTATAAACCTAATGCTATAAATCTAGTATTATAGACCCTCATATTAAGTCCCAAATTTGTAATGTCACAATGCGACATTGAATAAATTGCAATGTAATGTAACATTGTGAAAATTATTGTCAAATTGATTGTCTCATTTTTGTATAAGTCAGTATCAGTATATTATATTATGAAACATCGATTACATAAACAGCTGCAGGTCTGAGAGCAACAGCAGAAAGCTCCACAGGCCGGCGTCACGACGCCCAGACATAAAGACTGAATAAACAAAGACTGTGACCAGCCAGGCACTGATCTGGCGAGACACCTATAGACCAGAAACTAGACTCAGGTGCACCACACAGGGTTACCCTATAGACAAAATGCAGTTACAAACAAAAATATAGCCTTCAGAGGATCCTTACACATACCCGATTCCCCTAGTAGCAGACTTACAAAACAGATTATCAGCAGTATATAGACGCAGACCGAACATAGGAAATAAGAGAGAACCAAACAAATTAATGAGTGGGGGTTGAAGCCCCAGAATGACCAGCCACGCTAGGCTCAGCTGCCTCCGCATTCTTCGCTTGAGTCCTGGCCTTGAAGCGCCGAATTATAGTGTTTTGCGTTTCATCCGTAGGCATCTCAATGGAGACATTGAGAACATGGCGAAGATAAATGTCAAAGCGCCGAAAAAAGTTTTCCATCGCCTTGCCATGTCTGTGGATCTCCTCTGTGAGCGAGTTGAAGGCCATTTCCATCTTGTCCAATTGTGCTATATTCCTTGCAGAAGCCATGGAGTAGGCAACAAAAGTTTCTGTGATCTCGGCTCCCTGCCTGGCAAGGGCCTTCGCGAGCATAGTTTTCATTTTCCATGCCACTGCTTGGGTTTGAAGAAATTGTGTATGCCGAGTCGAGGGGGTTCCAGGGTCAACCAGCCAATCGACTTCCTCGCTGATGGTGTTGTCGTCCGTTTTAGCCTGGGCTACTTCCACCTCTTCCTCCAGCAGTTCAACTGTTTGTTTTCCCCACTTGGAGACCGAGGCTTCGTAACCGTCTTTGGCTCGTTTGAGGGCTTTCGATGCTTTGATGCTACTTGGGTCGATATCCGCCATGGCTCCCTGCTTAGAGAAACCCGAGATAAACCTGAGAGGATTTGAGTGTAACCTGGGTTCCAAAGCCAGAATGCTCACCACTGAAAGATGGGAGAGCAGACTGTAAGAGCCATTGTGACGAAAGAGATGAATAAATAGGAGGTTGGGAAGATGGGTGATGAATGGCGCAGGAGAATAAATCATGGTAGTGAAGTATAATAGATCGTCGTGCAATCTGCCACCTGCATCTGGAGTCCTACATAGAAATTCCCATTCCCAAATCGTACCGATCACACGCTTAAGAGATCCCCTTATTTCCTCATAAGGATCGGATGTTATGTGTTTGTCCTTTCTTATGATGTACTTCCAAATCCCAGAACAGCCTGGTACTGTTAACCAATGATACCTGGTGAAGCAATTAATCATGAAACGGTTATTCATAAACTAGTTATAATGGGTAGGCAGTCGTCCGTCTCCTCGGTATTACCATCCATTAAGTCACGCTTTGAAATGATATAGCATTTATCCCTAAGCTTCGTATGCGGAAGCACAGTCCAACAGGTGTCCAGTACATCATTCGGGTTGTCAACCGCGTAATTTGCAAGGTGGTCTGCAAGAGCATTAGCTTTCCGTCGCACCGCCTGAAGGATTAATCCACCCAGAGAGGCGAGATGTTGCTCTATGATCTCTGTTATAGCTGCAAGACGCCAATTTTTTATCGCTTTATTAGGCTTAGTTCCATTCTGTATTTTCTTGATGGTGGTTATGGCTAGCTAAGAGTCACCTTCCACAATGGTCATCCTTTTGCCAAGCCAGATCAGCAGTCTGAGCCCTTTCTCTAGAGCTGCGAACTCCGCATAATTGTTCGTAGTTTCTCCTAGTTCTCTGCAGATGACATGCAAAATTTCTCCCTTGTCATCTCACAAAACACCTCCCATTCCTGTCGGGCCTGGGTTGCCTTTGGAGGCCCCATCAAAATTGAATTTACAAAATCCTGGAGGGGGACACTTCCAAATTGCAGGAGAGGGTGCAGGTCTATAGGCTTGCTACTGAATATAACTTTCCGCCTTTTCTGCGAGACCGAAGAAAGCCAGAATCCTAAGGTCATTGGGAGATAGCGACTCGACTATTTCTTCTTTGCACCAGGTGAGAGTGGTCTCTGTTAGGCCTTGCAGGATAATTGATTTCATTTCCTTGATTTGTCTAAAACGATGTTTATTGAAAATACGGTTGTTTCTCTCTTTCCAAATTGTCCATAATAAGAAACCCGGGCTGAGCCTCGAGAGATTATTAACCATGTTGCTGTTGGAATAGATGGATCGCCAGTTGGTGATCGTAGCTGTAATGGAAGTGGTAATTCTGTCTGTTTGATGAAAAATACTTTGTATCCAATCCCATAATTGGCTAGTCCAGACACACTCATTGAGTAAATGATTCATAGTCTCCCCCTGTTGTTCACAAAGTGGGCACCGAGAGGGTCCTATGAACCCATTTTTTAAAAGATTTTCCCAGGTTAGGATTTTCCCGTTCTGAAGAAGCCAAAGGAAAGTTTTGATTTTGGGCCAGAGGTTGCTTTTCCAAACGTTGTTATGCCAAGCTACCTTGTCATCCTCATTCCTATTTTCCAAATAGTAGCGGGCTTCTTTGAGGTTATAAGAACCTCTGGAAAGGTTCCCCCAACGAAGAATGTCCGGCCCCTGGACTGTTCTGATGAGTCGCTTCCCGAGGTTTGTATTGAGGGTGTTGAGGAGTTTCTTCAGGCGATCATCCGCGGGAGGAGGAGAAAGCGTCCAAGTTCTCCAAGCATGATGATCTTCATTACTAGCCCAGTAATGATGCACTCTCTATTTTCCATTTCTCTGGAACCATAGTTGTAGAGGTTGCATATCAAGATGCTCGAGTTTCGGAAATGGATGCCACGCATCTTCCCAGAAAATAGCTTGGTGCCCATTCTTTAATTCCCAGAAACAATGGTTTTGAACAATGTTCCGGTTGGCCCGGGCCAGGTTCCAAATGGGTGAACCTACTGGGGTGTCAGTTATTCTTACTAACTCCTCCAGCTGCCAATCCGCCGCGTATTTGGCTTTCCAGAGGCGTGCCCATGGGGTTAGAGGTTCTGTGATCCATCTCCACCATAGTTTAGCCCCGCATGCCTTGTTGACAGAGCTCGTATCTTGTAAACCTAGCCCTCCATAGCTCTTAGGCATGCAAAGTCTGTCCCAGGCAACCAGCGCCCACTTGGGCTTCCCAGAGTTGCCTGACCAAAGAAAAATCCGTTGGATGCTCCTGATTTCTTGAAGAATTCCTTTGGGAGCAGGGAGAATCGATAGCATAAAGTGGGGTATGGCCTGGAGAATGGCCTTCGTTAAGACCAAGCGCCCAGCCAGGTTGAGGACCCGGCTTATCCAATGACTGCATCTGTCAGCCATCTTTGAGAGAAGCTTTTCCCAGTGACTCTTCTGCCAGGGTTTGTCAGTGAGGGGAATGCCCAAGTACTTGGAAGGGAGGGTATTTCTCTTGAACCCCAAGATACCAGTAAAATGCCTTTGAATAGCTATATGCGTGTTAAAAAATAAAACAGAGGATTTCTCATAATTGAAGTCCATACCTGAGGCTTGACTGAACAAGTCGAGAAGTTGCTTGAATCCCCTGGCTTCCTTAACGGTTGGAACACCATGCAACATTGTATCATCCACAAACTGCTGGTGAGTGGTGGCTGGAAAATTGCTTAAGGGTTGCTAGCCCGATATCATATTCCGAGCTTTAGCCGACTTGATGAGGCAGCTGAGGCCCTCCATCAGAATGACAAAGAGGAAAGGTGAAAGGGGGTCCCCCTGCCTGATGCCCCTTGTAGGGAAAAAAGGTTGAGAGGGGGCTCCATTGATCATAATGGAATGACTAGGGGATTTGATTAGAGCTAGAGTCCATGTGATCCAATTATGTCCAAAGCCAAATGCTTGGAGAACTATTTCCAGATACTCCCAGCTAACCTTATCATAAGCCTTGGAAAGATCCAATTGCATTATCATGCCAGCCTTTCTATGAATCTTCAATGTGTGGATCATTTCATGAGCTAGCATCACATTGTCCATGATCTGTCTACCTTCCACATAACCAGACTGTTCCTCGGAAATGATCTGAGGGAGAATGGGTTTTAGACGTTTCGTCGTGACTTTTGAAATGATCTTGTACAGAACATTGCATAACACAATAGGTCTAAATTTGGCCGGTGTGCAGGCCTCCGCCTCCTTGGGAATTAGTGCTATAAATGTGGAGTTGAGGGACTTTAGAATTGAGGATGAGGTTTTGGAATCCTCTTCAATCTCCCAGACGTCTTTCTTTACTATGTCCCAGTAGGTTTTGAAAAAATCCACAGTAAAGCCATCCAGCCAAGGGGCTTTCCCATTGCCCATTTCTTTGACTACCATCTCCACCTCCTGGAGGGAGATAGGTCTCTCCAGAGCTCTGTTCTGCTCCTCATTAATGAGGCGAGGAATGGATGATACAACGTTCCTAATGGCTTCCTGTCGATTCACATCAGGCTCGGTGGCAATAATTTGGAAATGATTTCTAAGAAGGCAGGCAATGTCCCGATGAGATTGAAAGATATTCCCATGCTCATCTTGGATCTTGGTTATACTGTTATTGCACCTGTAGTCCATAGCAGCTCTGTGGAAGAATTTTTTGTTTCTTTCTGCTCCGGGGGCCCCCGGCCTGCCCATCTTCTGCGCCAACTCGATTCCCCTTCTTCGCAGATCGTGGAGAAGCTCTGGCCTTCTCGCCAGATTTCAGACAGGCGAGCGAACTCAAAACGCCAAATTGATTGTCTCATTAAAACAATGTGTTGCATAGATTTTTGCACCATTCCAATGTCACAAAATTAAACTCTAATATTAGATAAAATACTAGAAACGCTAATATTATAAAACTGAGTATTATAAACATTGAGATTATAAATATTATTATCTTATAATATTATGATAATGTTATAATATTATGATAATATTATAATATTACAATATTACAATATTATTATTATAATATATTAAATCCTAAGATTAATATTATAAACTTTAATATGTTATTATATATTTTAGGGTTTATAATCTTAATATTAATATAATAATAATATAAACCTTTAAGATTTAGTATTATTATATTATAATTATCATATATAAGATTAATATTATAAATATTTTGATTAATATTAAACCCAAAGATAAATATTTTAACCAATAAGATTATAAATCCTCGGATTAATATTATAAACCCTAATATTAATATTATAAACCACAGGATTGTAAGTTCTAGGATTAATGTTATAAACAGTAGCATCAATATTATAAACCCTAAGATTAATATCTCAAATCCTATATTTAGTATATTAAACCCTAAGATTATAAACCTTAAGATTAATATTGTAAACAGTAAGATTAATATTTAATCATAAGACTAATATTATAAACCATAGGATTAATATTACAAACCCTCAGATTTATGTTATAAATCCTAGGATTATAAAATCTAGAATAATATTATAATCCGAGAGAATAATATTAATAACACTAGGATTAATATTAAACCATAATATTAAACCCTAATTTTGAAACGTTGCAATGTGACATTAAATAAATTGTAATGTAATATTCAACCATGGGTTAATATTATAAACCCTAAGATTAATGTATTAAATCATAAGTTTAATATATTAAAACCTAGGATTACAAACCTTAATATTAATGTTATGAACTGAATAGTAAACTCAAATATTAGAAACATAATATTATAAACCCTAATAATAAACCTCAATTTTGTACCTAATGTAACATTGAATCACTATTATAAACCCTAGATTAATTTATTAAACCATCAGTTTAAAATATTAAAACCTGCGATTATAAACACTAGGATTAATATTATAAACCCTAATATTATAAATTCAACATTAAGCCCTAATATTACAAACCCTAATATTAAACCCCAAATTTTTAATGTCACAATGTAGCATTGAATAAATTGCAATGTAATGTAACATTGTGAGAATAATTGTGACAATGACTCTTGCATTAAGATAATGTTTGTCACAAAACGACATAGGATAGATTTACGTACCATTCCAACATCACAATATTAAACCCTAATATTAAATGAAACATCATAAACTCTAACATTATAAAAACAAGTATTATAAACCGTAAGATTATAAATATCATTATAATATAATATTGTGATAGTATTATAATAACAATAATCTTAGGATTTAACATATTAATTCATAAAATTAATATTATAAACCCTGAGATTATAAACTTTAATATTTTATTACACATACTAGACTTTTTAATCTTAATATAATAATAATATAAGCCCTCATGATTTAGTATTATTATATTATAATTATAATAATTAATATTAAATTATATTATAACTGTCGTATACAATATTTATTTATTTATTTTTATTTTATTTTATTTTTCTACACAAAAAGAGTCGTAATTTTATTCCTTAGGAATAAAATGACATTCTACATATGCACTTCTCGAGCACATGTTTGAGGATATGAATATACCTCTCAATACAAATTTCCATAGGCTGCTATAAACAAAAACTTTGAGATATACCAAGCCATAAGCAATGTTTTACATCGTAGGATGTCGACATTCCAATCTGAGAGATCAATCAAAATGGTGTTCACTGTCCAAAGAAAAAAATACCTAGAATATATTATATTATGAATTGACAACATATAGTTCAAAATTGTTTATCAGTCAACCTCATGAAACTAGAATGAAAAAAAAAAATAGGAAACAGTAAATGATCATCTTTATTCAGTTTCCATTGCTTCTTTTTCGGCCTCCTCAATAAACTACTTGTTGTAGAACTCAAACGAATATGTCCCTATGTATACTATGATGTTACAAGGCCCCTTATCCACGTGCACACCTTTTCTAGAAAGACAGCCTGTTATGTGGTTCCTTTCCTTGTAGATATGAGTGAAAGAGAAAAAAATAAATATTGTTTTAGTCTTGTCATATCATGTACAACTAGCAATAGAAAGAAATTATTAAACTCCTGAAAAGAAATAATCAAATTGAAATCAAGTAATGAATCACCATGCACTTGCAACTGGTCACATCCCTTATCCGAGGCATAAACTAAAAGGGATTTTAGGGCTAGAAGTTCAGCGAAATTATTTGTATCCCTCCCCAGTCCCATCTTGGCATGGAAAAAATGATCGTCTCAGAGAAATAGGATGACACTCCCCCATTCCCCCACATTTTTGGTTGGCATCTATAGAGGCACCATCGATAAATCCCCATGGGATCGATCTATCTAGATTGTCCACTTTGATTTGTCTAGGTTGGGAGTTTGTTGAGGCTTGAGGAAAATGAGATAGGATGGTAATTCCTTAGGTAGCTATTATCTCAGGGAGCATGTATTTTTCCTAGAATATGCACTTATTTCAGGCTATCAAGATGCCCCATTTGGAAATTAGAGGGAAAGCTTTAACTTTTTTCGAGTCGAGGTTTTGTAACTAGTTCCTCTATCATTCTGCAATATTTTTACCACCCTAACTACATGTTGGACCAGGAGAGGCGATGGACACTTCCCAAAGATGTTTGGAGAAAGGGAATTCAATGAAAAGGTGGGAGATCAATTCTCTTGTTGATTTGTAAAGATGACACCATATAGGACCAATTTTTAATCTCCTCTACATCACATCTCATGTTGGAGTCCTTCCTGACAATAAGAACCATATAAAAATTGTAGACTTAATTGGGAACTTGAGGTACAAAAAAATAGCTCCACCATGAGACTTGATCAACTGGTTGGCTCACTGTGCATATTAAAAATAATATTATTTTGGCATGTACTTCATCGAGGAAGAATAGGACCAAATCAACTTCTCTTTTGAATTTGATAATTTAACATTAGTATCACAAAACGGCAGAAACGTGAAGCTGGGTTACACTTTTGTGAGAATCGGGGGCCGAAATTTTTTTTCAAAAATAGTTCGACCGAACATTTTTCAAAGTTCGGCCGAAATTTTTATAAAGTTCGGCTGAACTCATGATTCTGTTTATATTTACGGCACACTGACGGCGCGGGCAAACATAATTTTTTCCGGAGATTGAAAAACCGACAACAAAAGTTCAGCCGAACTGCTAAAAAAGTTCGGCCGAACTATGAGTTCAGTCGAACTTTTACTTTTAAAATAGTTCAGCCAAAGTATTTTCTATAAATAAATCACCCACGAATGTTTATGGCTTACTGTTTCATTGTTCGCGCGTTTTTATTGTGGTTTATCGTTTTCGCTCTGTTCGCGTTGTTGCCGCTACCGCCGCGCTGGTGCTCCTGCCGTCCTTGCTCGTCGACTCCGTCGGGTAAGTCTCCATACGCCCTCGAAAAATTTTTGTGCGTTGAATTAAAAAAATGTCTCTATATTTTATTAAATGTATGTGTATTAAAATGTCTGTGTATTAAATGTCTCTTTATTTAAAAAAAAATTCTGTGTATTAAAACTTTTGTGCTGTATTAAAGTTTTGGTGTTTGTCGGCCCGCTCATCTCGAAGATCTACCTCTCTCCCTACCTTTTTTTTTTTCACAAGAGAAGAAACATTGTTTTAGATATATTGTAGTGAAAAAAAACAGTCTATGAGTCAGATACATAATCTCCCCATTGATAGCACACCTAGTTTATCCATCCAAATAAATAGGTGCCCCATCCCATACTAGAATGATGAGAAAATCCCTATATCAACGATACAGAAAATTGTATTAATTACAATATGAACCTCATGAGTATGCATAGAGGATACCAAATATGTCAAAAAGAAAAATAGACACAAGGAGCAAATGCAAAAACAGCAGGCCCCCAAGTTTATCCATTCGATCAAAAAAATTCTAATTAAGACCAAAGACCGGCATCATGTAGTAGAAAGCAAAGGGAAGCTCACTGGTCATGTGTGAACCAAAATGTGCCAGAAGGAGTGTAGACAGGCATGCTGTGTGAACCATAGTCTAGTAATCGATCCGATGATACAACATTCTTGAGAGGAAATAACAGTTGTACAGGTTTGCTTGAATATTCATTCAGGCTCGCCTGCTAGCCATAACAATCTACGACGTCCAAAAAAAACAGAGCCTTGTGGGTACCATTCATATTGAGTACTGGAGAGCATATTTTGATCAGCAACAATGAGTAGTATGCAATTGACAGGATTTTTGTGCGGATAATAGTCTAGTAAAAAAAATGAACCCCTATGGAACAGCATACAAGTGAGAAATAAATAGAAGTACAGGCTCGCTTGAAAAGACATTAGGCTCGTTTGAAAACCATTACCAACTACCACATCCAAAAACAGAGCATGTGGATACCATTTATATTGAGGACTGTCAAGTCCGTTGAGGAAATTGCAGCAATATTTTTAATAATCTTTGTGATTATATAAGAAACATCAGGCTCGATTGCAGGTTAATACAGGCTTGATTGAGTACTAAAGAAAACACAGACAACATCTTTTGTTGGAAATATTTGCCTCCCTTCTTGACTGGAATGTTGGAAACCTGCTCTGTCTTGAAACCCCTTCTTGGAGTCTCTCCCTAGCTAGAACTGCACCTACACTCTGCAACTAGCCAAAAAATAGATTTGAAATATTTGACTAATTTTTTATATAATTGAAATTCAAAAACAGATGATTTTCTCCAAGTTTTAATTTTTTAAAATATGATTGTTTGAGCAACTCTTTCTTTGGGATACAAGGAGGCTAAAATATTTTTTTTCTTGTATATTTGAAGCTCTCCATTATTATATAAAAGGATTTTTTGTTTGTATATTTTTACGCTCTTTGCCATATAGTACTGTCATAGTGTATGAAGTTTTAAATTGTTTTTATTAATTTTATTATATGTTGGATGTGATTTTGATTGAAAATGCTTCTTTTTTATTTATTAATTAAAAAAAATTATTAGAAAAATTATTGCTTTAAGCCTTGGAATTTATAATCAAAATTAGAAAATGTATTCATATCTAAAATATTTATGAAAAGTTTAATATTGTTTGATTTTCTCTACCATGTCCTTTTTACATATATCTAGAATAATATTATTTTTAGTTTCCGGTTTTTTGTAACATTTTACTACCATAATCAAAATCTATAGAAATAATAATCTAACATTATAATATCTTGAAATGGATCTAGCCAACTCAAATATAGTATTGAAAATCCCTGGCTCAGTTAGATGAGGAGGCTATGTATTACTTAGTATTGTATCCATATCGGGGTTGCAAGTTCTATGGGTTCAAAAGAACACTTGCAAACAATTTTTTTTCCATATGACCTCTATTTTTCATAGATAAATTTTATTCTTTTAGCCATTATGGATTTGAGAAAAATACATCCTGATAGGCCAATAAAAATCCTTAACAATGAATTAAACATGAACAACTATTAAATATGGGTAACCAAGTAGCATCAAAACAAACAACTAAATCACCAAGGCTAGTAGTGATAAATAATAAAAATTCTAGGATACTTAAAAATTCCATGTAAATATTTTTTTTACCTAAAATCACTAGATGGTGAGGCCCACAACAACAACTACAAAAGCAATGTAATATAACCAATCAAACTACACCAACAAAACATATGGTCGTTAATGAGGTTTTGGACTCTTTAGATATAAATGTACACTGTGGCAATGTATCTTATATAAAACTTTAATCCATGTGCTTAACCTTAACATTGACACAAATGGAAAACAATTTTACTCATTGTTTTATGATAGAAAAATATTCGGATGAGTATTTCCCACATATCTGAAGTCAAAAGGGATAGATTAAAAAGGGATGCTCCGATCATCTATAAAAGATAAATTAAAGAAGCATGAAATGACATATTAGTAATGCAAATTAGATATGTGTACCAATTATGTTCATATAACACAACAAATAGATGATTGAATACAAATTTCACATAGAAGTCATATTTATCTCATGGGCCTTCAACTTAAATTATATATCTAGCATTACATTAAGCTATAGGAGATAAATCAAAGAAGCATTTGAGTGTAAATTAAACATGTGTAATAATTATGTCCTTTAGTTCAATAAATAGATAATAATTTGCAAATTCCATATCTAAGCTATATTTCATCTAAGTAGCTTTCAATTTAAAATTATATCTAATGTTAAATTATATAAAAGAATAATAGTAATTCAAACTTCAAAATAATATTTAGAGTTAGTATAAAATGTGACATAATTTTCCTGCGTGGAAAAACATAGTTACGGAGAGTTCAAAACTCATGCATTTGAATAGAAAGTGGGTATACGAATGAGCAAGTATATTTTTTCTAGAAATGAGGAAGTGAAGGTTGATAGAGAGCCACACAAAATTGCAAATTCATACCTTAACAAAATTGTTAGATCCTTTTAAAGAAAACATATTTAATCAACTTTCATTGAAATATATGATAAACTCAACCCAATTTTATGAAAATTAGTATACCATTTTTTACATAATTTCACATAATACAAATACATAAATTTTAATTAAGTATTGTTATAAAGATTTAACTACCCATCGAGAGATGGCCAAGTGATTGAGACAGGGCATCATCAAAATACAAAAACCAAGCACAAATTGTAGTAATCCTAGAATCATGCTTTACATGAGGTAAAATTGGGGAACTCATGACTTGTACTATAGATAAAAAAACATTTACCCTTACCAAAAAATATATGATAAAAATTGACAAACTACATAAGCTTAAGCTTAAGGGGATATACTCCTTCTTTCCTTCCATATATATAATGAAAATGATTGTTCCAAGTCTCATGTTGCTTCTCATGTTATTTTATAAACCTTGATTGGAAAGAAAAATAGGAGGGCAGAAATGTAAGAAATATAAAACATAATGAAACACAACGTAAGAAATAGATAACATAATGAAACACACACATAAATATCTCTAGACAATCAACACAATTATTTTCCTAGGAAATCCTTATATGGGAGACAAGAAACCCTAAAAAGTAATGATGCTCGAGACTCCTTTTTCCCTAGGAAATCCTTATGGGAGAAAAACAACACTAAAATATAAACATGCTCTACTCTCTCTTTTTTGGTATGGAAAATATGTGAGTACAAAGAAAGAGGTAATCTCTCTAGAGTTAGCTAAGACTTTTAGCATGTAAGGTTGCTATAAAAACTTAACTTCGTACATTTTTCTCTCTAACTTCACACTCCTAGTTGTATTTTAAACTATGGAACAAAATACAATAACACAAAATGGAACTCTTATTCCTCCTAGTGGCCAACTATTTAACATAGTGTGATAACCAACTAGGTGTAAGATTTGACTCTGTCAACCATTAACGAGGTTTGTGATTTTAGACCTTTTAGAGTCTTGTTAAAATTCCATATGTAGCTAGCTTGCCATGCATGAGTAATGGGGCTAATATTTCATTCTCTCGTACCATGGTGGTCAACATGATAGGTCAACTTACTAAAGGCATAAATTTTGAATGAACTTCGTTTGATGTTTTTCTTGCACCATTGGATATGTCTTTAAGAGTAGAATAATGGTCAAGATTTCGGCAGAAGGGATAATCGTTTGACCCCCAGAAATGTCATTTAATGCCTCAAAATGACTCCAAAAGGTTTTAGACCCCAATTCTCCACCCACCATTAAATGACCCTACAAGTTGATTATTTCAGTTTTTTCACTCTATAAGCATCAAAATATATGGAAAATAATATAGTTATCCAATCTATATCATTATTTAATAATTTTTTAAAATTATGAGTAAGATATACATCATGGAATTTAAATAAATAGCGTTAATTCATTGAACACCCTTGTACATGTTCCTTGTTGATACTTTGAAAGTAATACGTTTTGAAAAATAATTTGTTTATGGATTCTATTTTTCACATTCTCTCAACCACATCAAAAACCTTCTTATAATATTTGAAACCTAAGGTCTTTCCCATACCAAAGTATGTTCTTTTAAAACATGTTTTCTTGGTGATATGGGTGATTTAGAAATGATTGGGAGAACGAAATTCCTCATTTAATATGTACAATATGTTTGGTTCATGCCACTAAGCCAAGAATTTTAAATTCAACTGAATTTTAATATAACCAACTAAATCCTGCAAAAAACGAATAAAACAATTTATGTTAGGGTTGTGGATTCAGGCATCGAAACAACACACCATGATATTTGAAATTTAAAAATAATGGTTTGAGTCCTAGGTAGCTCAGAATCCTATTTGTTTTCAAAATAAGGATGCACTCCCATTTTATTCTCATGATTAGGTTGTAATCATGACGCTCTCGCTCAAGAGTAGACCTTCCCAAAATCTTGTGATGTCTTGTCACAAACAAAACCATCAAACTGAAAACACATCATGCAAGAAACATAGCTCGCTGACATATCATTTTTCTCCTTCAAAGAAAAAAAAAATTCACATCATGTGAATATCTCCATGTACTCTTACATACTGGTGTACAAAACCATCAACCAAACACAAGTTGACAAAACATGCCTCTTCAAACAACTGACTCACAAGTCAAATAATAGAGCTCATGTACAAATTTCCATATTTTTTGCATTTAACTGTGTCAACATAACTCTACTTTCAACATCTTGCTTCATGCAACATGCACCATACTTTGAATTTGCAAAGAAATTCATGAAACATCAAAATACATGCAAGGCCTTAATTGGATAAGAAATCTAACCATCTATTAGCAAACCATTTCAATGGCGCATCTTTTAGCTGCACTTCATCATGTGAATCATCTTGACCCTCATCGATTATGGAATCCTCTTTTCCATTCTTGTCATTATCTCTTTCCACCTTCTTCAAATGTTGTGGATGATTTCTTGAATACAAAGTCCAACACTTGTCCACAAGGTGACCATTCTTATGGCAATGAGTAATAAACAATTGCATCTTATTTTCAACATCATTTTCCTTGTCCAATGGGCCTTTGAGTTTTTGCCTCATTTATTTAGAAAGTTTCAATGTGCATGGATATCTTCTTCCAACATCTATAAACATTATGATTATTCAAACCACAAAAGGAACATGTTCAAGTTCTTTTATATATCTTATGTGAATATTTACCATGTTTATCATAATCAAAAGCAATTTGATTAAAGGCAAATTTATACCTTGAACATTCACCATTGTCGCCTTCTTGAGGAGGTGAATTTCATGAGGTAGTGGCTCTCCTCTGAATACTAGCAATGAATTCAATGACTAGATAGAGCTTTCAACATCCTCTTCTTTTACATTCTCATTAGCTACATGTTTATTAACATCTTCTTGCAAAGTGGGTGTCAAACTTTTCCATTCATCATGAACACAAACTTCACAAGCTTGAGGTAATGAACACGAAATAAAATTCCTTCTTGGAACAACTTCATGTGCCTCCTTGGATTTGGAGCATTCTCCATCATGTTTTCCATAACCAAGACCTAAATAATTAGGCCCTTCCTCAACAACATTTGGCTCAACTATGCCTTGTACTCAACTATGCCTTGTACATGTTTGCCTTTAACCCTTTACTTTCATAGCACATTTTCATCAAAAATTTGGACCTTATTCCTCTAGTGTGTCTCTCAAAAGCACGTACACATTCATTTTGAGAGGAAATTGAAGACAGAAACCAATAGCTAATTTTTCTAACTAACCTTGACTAAAATGAGCTAAATTATACTTTGATACCAACTTGATTTGAATATGGACAAACTAGTTTTATTGGGCTATCTCCCTCATTAGTTAAATAAAAATGTGCTTAGGATCATCTAAAGTTAGCCAATTGGGAAGGGCTTTGTGTCAAGCTTTAAGTGTATTTTGTGAGAAATTTATGAGTTAATTAGCTTTTGAAAACTCATGTGTACAAATCAAATGCAAAAATTTTATTTAGGAATTTTTTTTCCCTCAATCCAGATTCCGATCATTGGACATGTAAGAGGAAGAAAGAGGGAATTCACTTTTCAAATTCTAGACCTTGTCTAAACCAAAATAAACTAGAGGTTTGGTTTTCAAATACATTCAATTATTTGGAAAATTTCTAGCTACCAAAAATCCATATGCCAATCTACGTCCCAAGAAATCCATTTAGTACACCACTGGTTAGTTTTTTGTCTTCCTATATTCTTTATCAACCTCTTTTAGTGATTATTGAAAGGTGGATACTTAAATCCTTCCTAAAAATTTGAGCTCTAAAATGAGAATACATACAAGGTCATTTTAAGTCATTCTTCTATCCAATTATAAAAACCAAGTGAATATTTTTACATATTGTTTTCTGTCCCATAAACTGTACAATATATGTGGATTTTCCTCGCCCTAAGCGAGATGTTTAACAAACATGATAATAAAGAAACAATTAGTGATGTCACCAAAAGATGTAGCCTCTTCAAGGTATAATATCCTCTCATCAAGGTCAAGAATCTATTCACCAAAAATGTCCTATGGAAATGATGGTTTAAGAAACAAAACTAGACAAAAACCTTCAGTGAGAACAAAAAAATCTAAAACCTCTTCAAGGTCTTCAATCTGCTCGTAAAGTTAAATTACATGTCTTGATCAAGTCCAACAACAAAGAAACATTCAGTGACAACACCAAAATCTACAACTTCTTCAACATCTTCTAAACCATCTTCAAAGTCAATATTGTGTGCATGAAATTCCTCAGCAAGGTCATCAATAGAGTCATCAAAACTACTATTTCAAACTTCAATGCCAAAAATAAGTTGAAAGAATTCAATTTCTCCTCCAAAACCTTCTTCTCTAAGCAAAGCTAGCATGATGTCGTCGAGAAATTCAGTAATTCCACGAGGAAATTCTATCAAAGTTAAAACAAATCCTTTTCATCCATATTTAATGCCTACTTTTCAGGTGGAACACCTCCAAATTTAAGGACCACAATGACATAAAATATGTAACTTTACCTAATAGGTGTAGACCTAGAACCCCCAACTTTGCGTGACATGTACAATAGAAGATCTTATATGGTAAGCAGTGTGAGAAGAGAGTCATGGTCACTGAGTTGAGCAAGAGAAATAGTTTGGTATGACAACCTTACTTGTGATATGTCTAGCTAGCAGGCTACCAAATTATATGGTAATGGCATTCAAAATGTCAAAATTCCCATTTCACTTGGAAATAAGATGGTAGAGAAAGGTATAGATGAAAGGAGATATCCATTTATGGTAAAGAAATCAAATAGTTCTATCAATTCCACCTTGCAACTCTAAGAGACATTAAATTAAATTTCATCATTCATAATTCATGGTCATGGAACATGATTGTGTTGCAATTGTGATAACATCTTCTGTATGCAGAAGCTAATAAAAAAAGATCGAAAATGACATTTTTGCTCTGTTTTTTTTAAGATTTAAGGAAAATTACACCAAGTAGCTTCCAACTTCATATGACCATCATGTCAAACTCATATCAGGATATTTTCCAAGTAAGAGACACTTAAGCAAGCAATATAGTATACATGACTCCAATTTCAATTAGCAGCAATGACAGTTCTCTAAGTATGGTGCAAACATTTCTCCAGATCCTCAATGGGGCATGTTTGATGACAATAATTTGAGGAGTGAGAGAGGGAGATGGTAGGAGAAAAAATTCAAGGAATCTACGGGAAATTGAAAAATATATAACTAGAATAAGGTGGAAGACATTTGTAACCTAAGAGAGAAACCTGTGAGGAAATGGGTGAAGTTGGTATTACACACCCAATTGGACAACCTCGAGGATAAAACATTTCTCCCACTTTATTTGTTGGCATAACCTAGTAAGTGTTATTCACTAGCATGTATTTTGTAAAGGGCTCGACCTAGTTTCCATTCAACTCCATCCACCAGGTTGTGGAGGATTCCAAGCCTAATTTCATGAAAAGTAAGTTGGGGATGATCACATTGACCTGCTTGATGACATGTCTATGAAGATTAACTACCTTGAACTATTTTTTTGCGTAGGGAAAGAGACACATTCCCATGTCTGAGCATGAAAATGTTCTTTGATATTGTTAATGCCTCTAGTGTTTACTTCTACAATTTCTATAGGCAGAGTCTGTAAAGGGCCAGGTAGCCTCTGGATCTCATCTTTTATGAAAGGTGACATATCTAGTAAATGCCCCTACAGTCAATCTCTGGAATGGATCTAAATAGAAGTTCTTCATTTTAATATCCATAAAACACGGCAACTTTAAGGTAAACTATGTACATGTGTCATTTCTCCCACAAACTAAAGTGTATAAGTGGTAAATCTTATACCAAGTGTGCTCCCACCATGTAAAGCGCAATTTGGTGAACTTATCATTTTTATAATTTCTTTTTCGATTAAATTTAGTTTCACACATGATCAATTATTGATTTGAAAGTTGTGTTCTACATAATTTGTGTACACTAAATTACAAATTGATTTTTTGAAATCTATTTTGTGTAAATGTCGACCAATAGATATATATCATGGAGGATGAATGATGAAGATCAGCCGAATCCTATATGGAGGTTCAGGGATCGGGGGATGTTCATGGTATTTAAATATAATCATAACTCTCCATACATGTGTGTACATATGGAATTGATTTTTTATTAACTTTGTGAGTTAAATTAGTTGTTAATAAGTTTCATATTTTAATTTTTAGGAGGTAAGAGGAGAAGGGTTTCTACTCCGTCCATGGAGCGTGGCCAAGGTTCAACTGGTCGAGGTATGAGTGGTAGCAGGTTGCGAGAAGGGGGTGATATTTATTCCCTCGAAGGCTAATCAACGGCTGCTGGTTCTCAATACGGTCACTGTGGGTCTGGTTCTCAGCAGCGTCATTCTGGGTCTGGTTCTCAGCAGCGTCATGTTGGAGAAGATGTTAACCAACAACATCAAGGTTGCCATCAATTTCAATATTTTTTCATTATATTTGTACAACTTTTTTTACACGTTTTTTTTCTAATATACGAAATTATATATATATATATATATATATATATATTGATGCAGAGGCCGAAAATGTTCGAGCTAGTGGTCAAAATAGACGTAGGGCAGCTTGCTACATTCAAGAAGAAGGCTGCCAACCCAGCACAACTTATCCGGCCGAGATTACTGATATACCATGGGAAACCAACATGGTGGAATGCACCCTACAAAGGTGTGAAAGCCTTCATGCAAAATTGCAAAGAGATCTCGTCGCTTTGTCTCTACCTGCTGAGAGTCGACAAAGCCTTGAAATAGTTACACATTCATTGGGTGAAATGGTAAATGTGTACAGAAATCTTGGGCCAACGACTGATTCATTTGTAGAACTGATGAGAAAGAGAAAATAAACAGTGATGGGTCCTGATAAATGGGAGGACATTAAACAAAAATTTACAAGAGAAGTGGCCAATTCAATGTTTAATTATAAGGAAGGGCCAAAAAGAAACATTTTGAAGGTGCATTATTTCAAGCACCCAGACATAGCTCGTTATTTGTATGATCGGCATCTTGCGGCCTTTGGAAGGCTTCCATGGAACGATGAGGTTCCTATTTATTTTGCACAAATTTTCTATGCAGAATTTTTTTTGGGTATGAAACCCAACTACAATGACCTTCCTTCAGAATTTTTTGGCCCGGGGAAAGGTCGATTATATGACCGTAAGGGCGCTAAGCGAGATGTCGAGTTGCCTCGCCCTGAGCCACTATTGGTGAGTCGACCATTTCAAGTCGAAACTCTGCGATCAGAGATGGATGCGACTTCTCAAATAAGTCGAGAAGCAAGGGATGTTATGATCGAAAATTTTCATAGAAAATTGAGTGGAGTCTATCTTTGTTTAAATCGACAAAGAGCACGTGAAAATGCACATGCCAATTTTGTTTATTGTACAGATGAGGAGATTTACAACATGAATGTTGAATATCTCCGAACATATGCAATAAATTGTCGCAATGGTTTGCAAGAGATAATTTTTCATGAGGAAGAGGGCACCAGAATGGTATGTGTTAGTGACCTTAGGGTTTGAAATTATTTTTACATATACATGCGTACAATTTGTAATAAATACATGTGTATGTACATGTATACATTTATTTGTATGTGTACATTAATCTAACAAAAATGTATGATTATATGTTAAAACACAATTTGTAGTTCTCAGGCATGATGCGTGATGAAAATGTTAATATCACGTTCGGGATCTCCGGTTCAAATGATGCAGATGGGTCTGACCATCATGATATGTTGGCAAATGTTAGTGTTTTTTAAGTGACTCTAAAATAAATAATTTTTGCCACACATGTACATGTATGTATATATATAATTTGATAAAATGTTTTAACAGGTACCGATTCCGTCTGATGTTTTTGGGATGGCGGTACCTTCTTTTTCCTTAGGAGATGTACCTTCTACTTCCTTGGGAGATGAGCCACAAGTATGGACAATTTTTCACAAGTTTAAAATTTATGTTTAAAAGTTATATATATATATATTCTACCTCAAAAAGTTCCATTAAAAATTGAGATATATATATATATATATAGAGAGAGAGATCTATATTTTGAGTTATTTAAAAATTTCTTTAATCCGCGGACTTTAGTGACGGAGATAGGAACATCCACAGCATTTGAACAAGTTGTCTTTAGTTCCTTTTTTTAATATTAAATTGAAAATAAGTTTATATATGTACACATGCATTTTCATTTGAAAGTTTTTAATTTATATAAATTATTTATATTATAATATATATATATATATATAACTGTACATGTATATTGTACAGTTTACCACTGCAAATGTTCCTATGGGAGAACCTGTTCATCAAATGGAGAGGGAAACTTTACGAGGTATTGCATGATTTCTTTGTTATATTTTGTTTTTTACATGAAGTTCTAGATATATATATTCTCATTCATTTTTAAAACATCAAATTTTAATGTTCAAGTATATGTGCATTGTGTATGTAGGTTTCCATTCATAGGATAGGGCACGGACTGAGACCCTAGTAGGGAAGACGCTAGATCGGTCTCCATTTGATGGACATGATTTATAGTAGATTTGATTTCAAAATTTAGATGGTTTTAAAATTTGTTAAACTTGATACAGTTTGATACTTGTGAGATTTACAATTTTTGGACATATTTTATTACATTGTTATTATATAATTTGTTTTATTTAATTTTTGGATGGTTTTAGTACTTTTGGCATGTGAATATTTAATGTTAAATGTTTTTGTTGGATAGTTGAATTATAATTGGCATGGCATGTGAATCTTTTAAAACTCAAGTTTTGGATGGTTTCAATATACATTTTGCATGTGATATTTAATGAACTTTAAATGTTTAATGTTTTAATGTTGCACAATATATAATCAAAAGGTTTTTAAAACTTAAAGTTTTGGATGGTTTCAATATACAACTTAAAGTTTTGGATGGTTTCAATCTACATTTGCACATGTGGTATATAATGTTAAATGTTTCTATTGGATCTAGTTGAACTATAATTGGCATGGCATGTGAAGTAACGATCTATATATAATTTAAAGTTTTTTAAACTCATGTTTTGAACGGTTTCAATCTACATTTCGCATGTGATGTTTAATGTTTTAATGTTGCACGATATATTATCAAAAGTTTTTAAAATTTTAAAGTTTTGGATGGTTTCAATCTACATTTGGCACATGTTGTATATAATGTTAAATGTTTCTATTGGATAGTTGTTCACTATAATTGGCATGGAATGTCAAGTAATGTTGCACAAATCCCTTTTGGATGGTTGAAGTACATTTGAAATTTAAATATTGCTTTTGATCTCTCCATGTAGTTTTGTTTGAATGAAAAATTTTCAAATAGGAAGAACATAGCTTTTCAATGCAACTAACCATCTATTAATTGAGCTCTAATTGAAAATAGAGTTTAAAGAAGTAGATATATGTACAAATTATCCCTTTAATTTTGATTGGAAATATAAGTCTCTAGTACATATATATGTTTGTTTAATTTGGGTCAATGTCGTTAATGCACTCAAATAGGTAGTCTTGTCGATTTATTTACATTGTTGAAACTTTTTACCAAAAAATCCAACTAGTTTTTCATCAATGCACATAGAAAAACTACTTGGAACAATTAATTATGCATTCTAGAACATATCTATCCAAGACAAGTAACATTTTTCATCAATGCACATTGAACATATCCGACCATTGGACAAGCAGATTTTGTACAAGATTTTCAATCAGGATTAGAGATGTGGGTCAAATCCCACCAAAAGTCGGAGAAGTGCTTCGAGTCTCTTGTCCGAAAGGAATTTTCGTACAAAACTATACTGCAGATGATTTATTTACATTGTGTCCATACTTTTTACCAGAAAATCTAGCTAGTTTTTCATTAATGCACATAGAAAAACTAGTTCCAGTTAATTGCATTCGAGAACATATATATTGAGTACGTAAATAATTTTTCATCAATGCACATAGTAAAACTAGAACAATTAATTTCATTCTATAACATATATATATATATATATATATCCAATAAATATAACATTTTTCATCAATGCACATGTATGTATGTAAAACTACTTTCAGGTGATACTAGAGCACGTGCTTGTACCCAAACAATTTGTACATGTGCAAACACTTGCACAAATAACATAAGCAACTCAATTTTTAGTTGAGTACTGGAAGTTCTAAAACATATTTAATCCAAAGATAATAAATTGTTGGACAATTCACTCAAAAATATTCTAATGGAATTCCATCCTCAATAATCCGTTCATGATCGGATTTTGACATTTTCCATCTCTTAATTTTTTATTTTTTATTTGATTGAACTTCTATCAACTTTATGCGCACTGCACACACCAAGTGACTATATTGACAACTTATGGAATCAGGTTCATAGTCTTCAAAGTAAACAAAGTCTCCACTTTGATGAGTTTGTTTGAAAAAATAACCTTTCAGTTTAATAGACCCTCTGTCATACTGAAATCCATGATCATCATAGTTTTGTAATAATTCATTTTTCGTTCAGTGAAACGCATGAAATAATACTTCACATTTTCATCGTTGTCAATAGGTGCAATTACAGCAAAAACATCTCCTGCACAATAAAATGAATTTAACAAAATTATGCATATTTAAATTTATTTCTAGATCTTTAAATCATTAGAAAGTAATTCAAATGTTACCTTCTCTAACAAGATCAGAAACTCGATCATCATCGGATGATATTGTAGTTTCCTCTGATTTCATTTCTTCAAACATTGGAACAGACATTTTTCCCTTTGTATTTAGCTCTGTATGTTTCCAATCTGACGCAAGCACAACCTACAAACCCCAGAATCACACTATATTGCATATCAAAAATGCAATTCTTATTTCTTGTTGAGAAAATTCCCTTTCTCGCCAAATCAATAATTTAAATCTGCGGAAGTCTTGTTCACTAATTTCTCTATTTTTAAAAAAAAACCCATGATTCAAATCATTATCTATGCCATTACTCCAAATACTTATTACAAAACTTCAATCATCAATCCCAAGTCCAAACTCACAATCAAAGGTCAAATGTACCCATGTAAGAAATTCAACTTGACATTGTTTGTTACACAACCATTTCCACATGCAAACTCTTCAGCTTATATCCATACAAACCATGCTTTCATAACCCAATAAATATTATTTCCATTTTCATTTGCATGGAGCTTTTATTTGCCGAATTGCATTTCACAATCAAAACATCAACAAAGCAAATGCGCCTTTGTTTTAATCCACTTAACTCCATCAATTTCTGCGTAGACCATTTGAACAACATCTCCTACAGAATTCATATTAACGTGCTTACCTTTATACTGACATAGACCTGACAAATTGTTCTGATCTATTCTCTGCACCAGCGTTCGGCAATTTCATTTTAAAGTAACTGTTCAACCAGCTCAACGCCTTCCATAAAATCGACTCTCCAAGTTTCGTTACACTTCATTTATACACATCGTCCTCTTGCACGCAGAACCTATCACATCGATACAACACAATAATAGAAGAATCGATCTGCAATCCACAAGCGCTAATTGCAAATCAAGAGCAGTCACCTGTAACCATCATAGCAATCACCCAATGTACAGATCGGTCTGAAATCACAGCAACTTAATAAATACAATCTTGGATATCATATTGTTGGTTATTCCTGCAATTTATCCACGATTCGACACACCAAAACCCGCATCTACCATAAGAAGATTTACATATTCAATTATCATTTAACACAATTACTTCAGCCCAGCAAAATCTGTTCTTCTTAATGAAACAAGGAAATCGTTTCAGTTCTGCAAATTTAAAATTCTGTCAATCGAATTTCATTCGATCAGGTATTCCACGCTATTGAGTTCATTTAAAACGCCCTTCCGGCATTCATTAACGCTGCATTCATTCTTCTGCAACCTATTTGGACTTTAGACAATATGAAATTCAACGTATTACTGTTCTTACAGCATGTAAAAGCCAGACATATTTACACTGCAAACACTGCTATACGTTCTGTTTTGAAACATCTTTCAATCCATTTTTTTAAATCGACTCACCATTAAACAACCAGCGTTTCATAATTGCTCTATGCGTTTTGTTCAAATTTGTGAAGATTATTCTTTACAAGGACAGCGTACTGCATTTTTAGAGATGGTCATACTGAGCTCCTGGAAATCATATACACTAATGCCTTTTTCAAACAATAACTAAAAATTCACTGATACGGAAGTTTTTCTCCTTGAAATCGATCCATAGCGATCGAATTTCCAATTCCATGACTTCAATTTACACTTTGGATTTCAATACAAATTTTTATCGATTTCCACAAATAGTTACCAGCAAGTCTATTACCACAGATTCATGGATTTCAATCATTCATAAAGACTCAGCTAGGGCGCATGATTTAACTCTTAATCACAAATTTAACACTCTCAAATCATAACCCACATTCGAAAACTCACTTATGCAGAATTTAACCATATATAAACCAGTCCATTAAGGCGCATAACTCAAAATCACACTTTCATAAAAAATTAACATACTTACAAACTGATCTTCTTGGCCAAATATTCAACGTTCTTACAAATTGCCAGAGGCTTACAGCCTTGGCTGTTCAAAACCAGCTCTCTACCACACTCTCACTCTTTCCAACTATCTCAATGTCTTTTTCTCTCAAAACCCCTTCCTATTTATACAATTTTAAAAATCATTTAATTAAATGCTCAATCCCTTCAATTCCTCAACAAACCCCTAAATCTCTCAACATCCCTAAAGGATAGATCTTTATCCCTAAAATCCTTCAACTAATTAAATTCCCTCATATCCTTTTATTAAATAAAAAGATATTTACCATAATCCTCAACTTCTCCTATTTTATTCAAATTAATAAATAAAATATTAAAAATTATCACACCCCCTTTTAACATATTTACAAAATAAAAAAAAACGCCCTTGATGCTCCTGCATCAGACTCCCCATGTAAGAAAATTTCATGACCACCTGGTCATAAGTCTGGATATTTCCTCCTGGATCCCAAATTTTATTTTGTAATATTTCCGTGCTTGTCGATTGCTTTACTACTGTTGTTATCTTTTGTTGTCTTCCAGGTTTCCATATTTTGTGTTGTAGTGCTCCACTTGCTCTGCTCTTGCAATCTTTCACTGTCTTTCTCTTATTGTCGCTCATTTTCTTTCTTGCTACTGTCTTTCTCTGGGATGTTTTTATCATTAACCTCCTTATCAACTCAATTTCTCTGTCCAGTATGTCCTCTGTCTGCTGATTGTTTCCATCTCTTGATTGCTGAACTCTCATTCTTGCTTGTTCTTCACTTGTTTTGATCACCTTTTCTGCTGTTGCTACTATAAATGTTGCGGCCTCCCAAACTTCCTGTCCCTCTGCAACATTCCTTTGCTCATCATCTACAATTTCTTTTTGATTATTATTTATGACAACCGCTTTGTCATCCTTCTTCAGCAATCTGTCCTTAACATCCTTCAGTAGATGTTCTCCTTCTTCCATTTGGCTATCCACCTGTGCCAAATATGTTCCAGCGTCTGCAACAACATCTTCAATCATAAGACAATCATTATAAAAAAAATAAGGCCTCCGTACCTCTTTTCCCTTTAGCAACACTTCAGTATGTTGCGTTGATTTCTCTTCTTCTGTCAGCATATCAGTATGCTGATCCAAACTCAAAGAACTCTTGACACTGTCAGCTAGTCTCCCCTTCTCATCAGCTATTTCACTGATGTCTTCCAGAATTTGTCCACTGTAGTGAACTGATTCTTTCCCAGGCTCTTTATCATATTCTCCTTCAAAACTTTCATCTTCTGGAAGGTACTCTTTGACAACTTCTTCTTCCAAACCTGCAATCACACACAAATCATTAGTTTTAAAATCACAAGACCTTACGGTCTTATTCAATGCTTCAGTCATCAAGTCTTCAGGCTGCTTCGAATCATTCATATGATTCAACTCCTCTAGCTCTTCATCACTTTCAAAAAGTAATGGTCCACTTTCTGGGTAACATATCGAAACTTCAACATCTTCTTCAGCATCTTCATTTTGCTGTAGCTCAACTCTTTCGAGCTTCTCTATCCTCTGTCTGGCATCTATAACCTGTTCAAGTTCCCTTAGTTCCTTTATCAACTGCATATTTACCTGATGATTCCACTTCTCTTGTAGCCTCTGCCACTTCAGCTTTTTTCTCATGACATAACCATGCTTCTGGTCTTCCTCATTTCTTTGCAACATCTCCATTAACACCTCAAGCTGAACTGTTATCTCAGCCTTCTCCCTCTCATATTTCTCTTTGCTTAACTGTCTCTGTATGCCAATTGCCTTAGCATCCTTCCTCTTTTGTCCTCTGCTGTGGTTTATTTCAGAACCTCTGTTACGACTGTCACTAGTCATCATCCTTTCCATCTCTATGAGTCCCTTACTCACTTTACTACGAGTTGCATTAAAGCCTCTTCAGCAGCAAGTCCTGTCCTGCCGCCACTTACCTCACCAAGCTCTCCTCACTCAGTCTTTTGGCAAGCAATTGGTTCTCTATCTCTGGAACCTCCTTTGAGCACTTCTCTTTTCTCTTCCCGGGCTTCAACTCATCTGACTGTTCTAAGAACACAACTGTCCTCCTTATCCAATCTCTATTGGATTTCCTCAAGGTTCTTCCACCTCTATGTTTCACCTAGAAACTTTCACCAGCCTCCTTTATCTGTTAGCAATTGCCTTTTGGGAGTTGCAATAATATTTCAATGCAAAGACTACAATACTCTATTCTTCAAAAACATATCTTCTTACCTCCAAGATCTCGTCTGATCTTGTCCTTTCTTTTGCCTGTACTTTTAAATGGACCGTCCTTCCCACTAGTTGTCAGCTGTGTCTTCAAACTCTTCAACTACCTTCAGAATCTCACCACTTCTGCAAATCTGTTCCAGCAAATCCTTATGCTTCCTCTGTACAATTTCTCGATATCCAACCACTTTCAATCAGATTTTAAAATCTTATTCTCTCTTCCAATCTTTTGGCTTTATCTGGCAAACTTCAGCTGTCAGCAATAATTCCTTCTTTGCTGAGTTTCTTCATTGCTGCAATCATCAATCCTCATTCCATTTCTTTGTCAGTAAAACTCAAATCAAAATTAACCAAACACAATACCTGCACGATCCAAGTGAATTTCCATTCCCCAACATCGCTGTGGATTCTTTCTGTCTCTGCAATCTCTGCTTAATTCTGCTTTACCTGCCTCTAAGAACTTAATTGTTCTTCTCCATTCTCCCAGCTGTATTTGGTTGCTTGACTTTCAGATTAGAATCTGATCTCCTTTACCTGCATTCTGTTCAATTGCAATTGTATATGCTGCATATCAGATTTAAAATCTGATCTTCATCATTCATTACACATTCAAAAAATACATTTCAGCTCAACAAACCTTCTTGTCCTCATTCAGAAAATAAACATTTTTCAATTCAACAGAGCCAAGCTCCGATACCAAAAATTGATGCAGGCACAACCTACAAACCCCAGAATCACACTATATTGCATATCAAAAATGCAATTTTTATTTCTAGTTCATAAAATTCCCTTTCTCGCCAATTCAATAATTTAAATCTGCGGAAGTCTTGTTCACTAATTTCTCTGTTTTAAAAAAAAAACCCATGATTCAAATCATTATCTATGCCATTACTCCAAATACTTATTACAAAACTTCAATCATCAATCCCAAGTCCAAACTCACAATCAAAGGTCAAATGTACCCATGTAAGAAATTCAACTTGACATTGTTTGTTACACAACCATATCCACATGCAAACTCTTCAGCTTATATCCATACAAACCATGCTTTCATAACCCAATAAATATTATTTCCATTTTCATTTGCATGGAGCTTTTATTTTCCGAATTGCATTTCACAATCAAAACATCAACAAAGCAAATGCGCCTTTGTTTTAATCCACTTAACTCCATCAATTTCTGTGTAGACCATTTGAATAACATCTCCTACAGAATTCATATTAATGTGCTTACCTTTATACTGACATAGACCTGACAAATTGTTCTGATCTATTCTCTGCACCAGCGTTCGGCAATTTCATTTTAAAGTAACTGTTCAACCAGCTCAGCGCCTTCCATAAAATCGACTCTCCAAGTTTCGTTACACTTCATTTATACACATCGTCCTCTTGCACGCAGAACCTATCACATCGATACAACACAATAATAGAAGAATCGATCTGCAATCCACAAGCGCTAATTGCAAATCAAGAGCAGTCACCTGTAACCATCATAGCAATCACCCAATGTACAGATCGGTCTGAAATCACAGCAACTTAATAAATACAATCTTGGATATCATATCGCTGGTTATTCCTGCAATTTATCCACGATTCGACACACCAAAACCCGCATCTACCATAAGAATATTTACGTATTCAATTATCATTTAACACAATTACTTCAGCCCAGCAAAATCTGTTCTTCTTAATGAAACAAGGAAATCGTTTCAGTTCTGCAAATTTAAAATTCTGTCAATCTAATTTCATTCGATCATGTCTTCCACGCTATTGAGTTCATTTAAAACGCCCTTCCGGCATTCATTAATGCTGCATTCATTCTTCTACAACCTATTTGGACTTTAGACAATATGAAATTCAACGTATTACTGTTCTTGCAGCATGTAAAAGCCAAACATATTTACACTGCAAACACTGCTATACGTTCTGTTTTGAAACATCTTTCAATCCATTTTTTTAAATCGACTCACCATTAAACAACCAGCGTTTCATAATTGCTCTATGCGTTTTGTTCAAATTTGTGAAGATTATTCTTTACAAGGACAGCGTACTGCATTTTTAGAGATGGTCATACTGAGCTCCTGGAAATCATATACACTAACGCCTTTTTCAAACAATGACTAACAATTCACTGATACAGAAGTTTTTCTCCTTGAAATCGATCCATAGCGATCGAATTTCCAATTCCATGACTTCAATTTACACTTTGGATTTCAATACAAATGTTTATCGATTTCCACAAATAGTTACCAGCAAGTCTATTACCACAGATTCATGGATTTCAATCATTCATAAAGACTCAGCTAGGGCGCATGATTTAACTCTTAATCACAAATTTAACACTCTCAAATCATAACCCACATTCGAAAACTCACTTATGCAGAATTTAACCATATATAAACCAGTCCATTAAGGCGCATAACTCAAAATCACACTTTCATAAAAAATTAACATACTTACAAACTGATCTTCTTGGCCAAATATTCAACGTTCTTGGCCCTTACAAATTGCCAGAGGCTTACAGCCTTGGCTGTTCAAAACCAGCTCTCTACCACACTCTCACTCTTTCCAACTATCTCAATGTCTTTTTCTCTCAAAACCCCTTCCTATTTTCTTGGCCCTTACAAATTTCCAGAGGCTTACAGCCTTGGCTGTTCAAAACCAGCTCTCTACCACACTCTCACTCTTTCCAACTATCTCAATGTCTTTTTCTCTCAAAACCCCTTCCTATTTATACAATTTTAAAAATCATTTAATTAAATGCTCAATCCCTTCAATTCCTCAACAAACCCCTAAATCTCTCAACATCCCTAAAGGATAGATCTTTATCCCTAAAATCCTTCAACTAATTAAATTCCCTCATATCCTTTTATTAAATAAAAAGATATTTACAATAATCCTCAACTTCTCCTATTTTATTCAAATTAATAAATAAAATATTAAAAATTATCACACCCCCTTTTAACATATTTACAAAATTAAAAAAAACGCCCTTGATGCTCCTGCATCACAATCGTTCACATACATTTTTTTTTCACAAACGTCATTGGATTTTGTGTTGTCTATGCAAACATCACAAAAACAAGAATATTTTCTTTTATCTAATGCAAACACATTTTTGGACGACCTTTTTTGAATTGAATGCAATTTTCGAGTCCCTTTTATTGTTTCAACTTCATTTCCAATTGATCTATCTATGTCTTCGATTCCAATATGCCATAAAAACCTTTATATGGAAAATTAGAAGAAGAATTTGTAAATATGATATCAAAATACAATCAAAGATAATCATTGCATGATAAATGTACAATGTTTAAAATTAGATTTCCAGTATAAATAAAATTGAATATACCTTTGCACTTCTCTTGATGGGTTTCTCTCATGGCTTAGAGCAGTGATGCACCATTGAACAACTTCTTCAGCGTTCACAAGTCGGCTTGAAGAGTGGTTCATTTGATATCTTCAAAGTACTCGTTTTATGCATGCTCCTGCACCGTCATGTTCTCCTTTTCCATGGCCAGTTTCAAAGAAATTCCAACAATGTTTAATACAGTTTTTCTTATGAAGACAGCACAACCAAAAGAATGATCGTGCAGATTTGAATTGACCTGCGCATCTGTCTAACCATATCCAATGTTCATTGAATGTTATTCCATGATTTTTCAATGAATCATAAATTTTTCCAAAACAATGTTGTACAAAACATGTATCATGTGTACGATCGTCACTGATATAAAAGTGATATTCTTTAATGATATGTCGATTTTCACTCGTTCTTTCTATATGATCGACATTTTGTTCAGCATGTCTATATAGAATATGGACGAGCATGGAGACTTGGTCAGAATGATAGTATTCACTCTGAATTTCTTTTTGCGGAACAAATGTGTAGTTTTCTGCAAAATCAATCACTGACAAAATGGTCCCTGGTGGAAAAACTTCACGAGATTTTTTGAATTGCAAGTCTTGCCATCGAGCTCTATGGGAATGCTTGGTATATTTGTAAATTTCTGCCTCAAACTTTCTCAAAAATTCTATCAGAAAAATTTCGTCTTCTAGTAATTCAATTATTTTAACACTATTTGCACCTTGAATCGATGTATCGATATATTCATATCTCTTCCATTTCACTTTCATGTTGGAAAATGATTGATCATTTATATCAATACGATATTTGTTTTTAAATTTAGTCAAATGTCCGCAATCATCGTATTTTTTACCACCAACACATTTCTTTTTGTAAAATAGTTCATCGCTTTCTCTTTCACATAGAATTTGAGGTATGAAATCACGGATAGTGGAAGGAGGAGGTGAATCCTTCCATAATGTTCTACCGAAATCAAGGAATGTGTCATAATATAACTCAAATTCCACATGATAACGACAACAACAAGTGTCGCGTACGGTGATAGGTTTTACATACCATGGTTTTTGTTGAACAAAAGCACTGAGTGAAACATGAATTTGACGATTCTCTTATTTGAAATTGTTGAATAACTCTATCTGAGTGGTTTCCAAGAGATGTTTTTCATGTTCTTCATACTGATTTCGTGTTATTCTTCTTCGCATCACATGCCTTGCAGTTGGTGAAACATGCGAATTGTTCGTCCAATATTCATATATTATTTTTTTAACATTTTCTCCAAGTCTATCTTTGTATGGTTGCCTATAAATAGCTCTCCAACAAGTGAGTTCATCATTTACATCTATTTGCGACCGAAATTTCCGATGTTTGTGCAAAGTTTTTCGCGAGGTTCCCAGTGCTCGTGCCATAGATGTTACCAAATGATTCTCTTGAGTACTTGAGGAAACCATTGCCATCTGTATTCCTCTACGTACAATTGAAACATCTTTCTCTCTAGATCTCTTAATTGACTTTATAGCACTACTCATATTTTTTTATCACTTCTTCCTTCATTTTTTTATATTTGGTTGATTTTCGAATACCCAATAGTGTCGTAGCTTCTTTTAATTTCTTTAATGATAGGAGACCTTTCAACATTTGAGCCTGAACTGTCACCCACTCATTTAAGAAATACTTTTCAAAAATGCAGTTAACACGATATCGTATAACATGGTTAGGTTTTTTATCTCCATATGTGTGAGTGTCAACATTTTCTAACATCTCATTATCGATAGTGATTTCATTTGTACATATTCAAAAAAATAGTACATATTCAATAAATAACTAAATTAATAAATATATCTAAAATTTCAAATATTTTTCAAATTAGTTCATCAAATAAAAATTAAGCTTCACATTTTACATTAAGAAAATTTTAAATATATCAATAGATCATAATATTTACATTTACATACCTGCTTCAATTTCTTCTTGAGGTTGATTTTCTTCTTCAATATTTTGAGGAATATCTCTATCTGCTTACATTAAACAAAATATTTTTCAAACTAGTTCATCAAATAAAAAATTAAGCTTCACATTTTACATTAGGAAAATTTTAAATATATCAATAGATCATAATATTTACATTTACATACCTGCTCCCGGCTGCGGGTGATTAAGGGCGTCCGGACGGATGTAATGCCGCGGGAGGGCGCCTGGCCTAGCCACATGGACTCACGCTGGCTGAATTTATTTCTCACCGCCATGATCTTCGTTGCAATCCACCACCCCACACAGCATTTACGCCGGTGGGATGGTCGAGGCAGCAAGCCTCCCTTCATGTACTCTCGCCTTTGCACCATCGTCATTCAGCGTTCCGCTTCCTTTCTCCGTCTGATCGCTTGGCCTCTCTGCAACGCCCAGCTGAGCTTCATGCCTATGCAGATTAGACCTCTCAATTCCAGGTGCTCTCAGGAAGCTACCTCGCCTAGTTTCCGCACTCAGGTAGGCAGACGCTGTCCGCTCACCTGCTGCATCGATTTTTTACCTGGTTTGCACTACACCCACAGTCCTTACTGTTCTTGTCTGTTTGCTACCCCGCCTGAGTTCTTGGATTCTTTGCCTCCTCGCTTCCCGTTTGTTCATCCCCTTGACCTTGGTCACACTATGCCTAGGCTCATACATAGGCTAAGGTGCCGACGGGGTAGCACGCGTGCTCCCTCAGCCAGGCGCCGGTGCTCTCTTTTTTCCACCTCGACGTCGTCTTCGTCTGCAGACAGCTTCGAGCAGCCTTCTCGAGCGAGACACCAGCATGGCCCCGAGCGTAGACGCAGAGTCCCCTCCTTGCCTAGACAGTGCTCTGAAACCTCCAGACCTCCTGTTGACTCCCGCCCCACTCCTATCGCGCCCCTACACAACCCTTCCACCTCCATTTTCCACTTTCAAAGCAATTCCGACAAGCCTCTGATCATCACAACAGTCACTGTCTCTTTCAAAGAGATTGTCGAGATTACTCCCACCCCTCCATCTACTGCCCCTCCGAATAATGACCCTGCACCATCTTCTGCTCTGCACACCACTATGCCTGTAGGTTTCGATGCTTCGCGCAAAGGAGGAGAGGGTTGCTCCAGCAACCCTCCAGCTGAAGGTTTCCAGGTGGGAGTTCGAGATGCTGAACCAGCTGCAGCTCCAAGTGATCCGACCCACAAAGATGAAGATGCGGGATGGTGCAGAATAGAAGAAGAATTGCCCTCAGGTGACTATGACCTCTAGCTGAGCTCCACGTTCAAGTAATATTGTACGGTCTCTATGAATTTTTGGCAATTGCTTTTTTTTTCGGTCTTAGGCAAAAACTTAGAATGAGTCATTTTCCCCTCGTGGGCGACGCTGGATTTTTGTTTAGTACTGATGTGTCAAAGCTAGTTTCCTCAGATGAGGCAGCTCTTAAACAATGCTCGGGCTGGTTTCCCTCAAAGGGCAGCTCAATCTTTGATATTTTGCTGACAGTCTGCCTCATGCAGGCCATGAACGCTATGTACCATATGTTCCCATAATAGATTTAGAATTACTTAGAAAAAAAAAACATTTACATACCTACTTCAATTTCTGCTTGAGGCTGATTTTCTTCTTCAATATTTTGAGGAATATCTCTGTCTGTTTACATTAAATAAAATATTTTTCAAACTAGTTCATCAAATAAAAATTAAGCTTCACATTTTACATTAGGAAAATTTTAAATATATCAATAGATCATAATATTTACATTTACATACCTGCTTCAATTTATGCTTGAGCTTAATTTTCTTCTTCAATATTTTGAGGAATATTTCTGTCTGTTTACATTAAACAAAATGTTTTTCAAATTAGTTCATCAATAAAAATTAAGCTTCACATTTTACATAAGGAAAATTTTAAATATATCAATAGATCATAATATTTACATTTACATACCTGCTTCAATTTCTGCTTGAGGTTGATTTTCCTCTTCAATATTTGAGAGGGCTTCTAACTTTCTTTTGCGAGATTGTCTTGTCTCTTCTCTACGTTCCCCAGGGTCTCTTTTTCGATCATATTTTCGCACACAAGTTCTTCGATTTCCCATGATAATAGGGTATGAAGTTAAAAAAATTTCCTTCAAAAATTTAGACAATAACTCAATTACAAAAAATATCACAAAATATTTAATTTAAAAAAATTCAGTGTAATTTTTTTGCAAAAAATGCATACTCCAATCCAAAACACTTTAAAAAATTCGAGAGAAAAATGTCTTATAAAAATGAAACGAAGCTCAAAAGATTTACTTCAACTCAAATCACATACATACCTCCAAGAAATGTCTTTTGAATGTACGTCGAAGAAATTTTTTTAAGTTCAAAACAAATTTTTCCAAAATCAGGCCGCCTCCAAGAAATGTCTTCCAAAAAAATTCTTTGTAAAATGAATTTGCTTCCAAGAAATGCTTTTAAACCCAAACTTTGAAGATAAGTTTTTGAACCCAAACCAAGATGTTTATAAAATGAGATGATATGTGCGAAATGTGCGAAAATTGTGAATCATTTCGCGGCAATTTATATTGTCGCGAAATGTGTTTTAGTAGGGGCTCCGCAAAACTTTCTGGCCGACGGAAAGTTATACAATAGTTCGGCCGAAATTTTTATTAAAAGTTCGGCCAAACTATTAATACGTTAGATTTAATGAGCCTATGGCGGAAAACATAGTTCGGTCAAACTTGGATTAAAAGTTCGGCTGAACTAATGCATCACCAATTACGCAAAAACTAGGTTCTAAATACGGTTCTGCAACTTTGCACTGATTAAACTCCATGAAAATTTGTTAATTAACTGTCGGAACCAAGACAATCATTTTCAGAATTGAATCTACTTTCAGGGAATATAACTTTTATGGAATTTCATAAACGTTTATTAATTTTAATTATTTTTCTAATAAAACGGGTGAAAACAATTTCTAAGGGTCATTTTGATTCAGTGAAATCAAAATTTTGTATCTTCCAAAATACATTGTAAAAAAAATTGAAAAAATTATGGGGCATTACATTGGTCTGTCATCTCTAATGGGTAGCTTTTATACTTTTAGTTTATAAATTATATGTTAAGAAATTTCGTGTGATGCGAAACATATCCAAAATACGCAGTTTTTCGTATTGGACCAGCTCAAAAAATTCTAGTAATTATGATATGCATCCATTGGCTTTGTAAATATGATGAAAACAAAGTAGACTCTGTCTAGATTGTTGTAACACATTTTTTTTTTCAAAAACACAAATTTTCAATGAATACAACATTGCGTCATAACATGACTTCTTATGAATCCTTTGATTGTTAAGAAACACACACTCAAAGAAATGCTAAGTTGACATATCAAATATGCATAAAAAACTTTCAAAAAATAAGTAATAGAAAGCTAACAAAATTTCTCACAACTTTTATTTTTATCGCAAAATGAAATTCTACACAGAAAAATTGTTATAGTTTGCAGAAAGTTGAAGAACTGAAAAAAATGAAATTTTTTTCTCAAAAAGGGAAAAAAGTGTAACCCAGCTTCACATTTTCACCCTACAAAACCTAGGATTAATATTATAAATCATAGGATTAATATTATAAACCTTGGGAATAATATTATAAACTCTAGAATTAATATTGAAACCCAATATTATAAACCTTAATATTTAACCACTTTTTGAAATGGCACAATGTGACATTAAACAAATTACAATGTAATATTAAACCGTGTGGTTAATATTATAATTCCCAGCATTAATATTAACCCCTAACTTTATAATTATAAACCCTAATAAACCCTAGGATTATATATTTCCATACCATTCCAACTTCATTATATTACAGACTAATAGGAAACCAAATATTATAAACCCTAACATTATAAAATCCAATATTATAAACCCTAAGATTAATGTATTAGACAATAAGTTTAATATATTAAAACCTAATATTATAAACCCTAAGATTATTGTTATAAACCCTAATATTAAATCTCAATATTATAAACCCAATATTAAACTTTTATATTGTAAATCCAATATTATAAACTCTTATTTTAATTCCCAAATTTGTAATGTTGCAATGCGACGATGAATAAATTGCAATGTACTGTAACATTGCAACAATGATTGTGAGATTGATTGTTGCATTAAGAGGATATTTGTGACGGTGCAACATTGGATAGATTTTGTGTACCCTTCCAATGTCACAATATAAAATAAAATATTATATTCCATTACATCATACAACCCAATATTATAATTTCTTAGATTAATATTATAAACTCTAAGATTATAAACTTCAATCATAATATTAGAAACCCTAACAATATAAAACCCAATATTATAAATGATAAAATTAATATTATAAACCATAAGATTAATATGAAACCCAAGATTGATATTCAAACGTAGTATTAATATTGTAAGCCCTATGATTAATATTATAAATCTTAAGATTAATACTAAACCCTACTATTATAAACCCTAAGCTTAATATTATAAACTCTAAGATTATAATCGTAAGATTAATATATCAAACCATAAGTGTAATATACTAATCCCGAGATTATGAACTATAAGGTTGATATTATAGATTCTAATATTAATATTAAACCTTATGACTAACATTATAGACCCTAAAATTAATATTACAAGCTCCCTAGTATTAATAGTACACACTTTAGGATTATAAATTCTAAGAATAATATTATAAACCCTAGGATTATTGTAATATCCCTGGCGTAAGCCACCCTAAAAACTCTTATAAAATGAGGGTTCTTAAATAGTTAATTATTATTAATTATTATATTCATATTACATGAAGAATATTATTGTAATTCTTAATTATAAGAATATTGGAACAATTATTTCTTCATTATTTTGTTTAGAATAATTTATATTCTTTTATAGAAATAAATTATATTGCCAAGTTGTTATCTTTTATGACTTTTAAAAATAACGAGTAATAGTTTTGTAAAAGCTATGTATAAGTGATATTTTGCTCATAAGGAAAAAAAACAAATCTACCTTTAAAAAGAAAAGCATGAGAGATTTATTGAATTCTTTTGTGATTTAGGAAAAATCACATTTATGAATGCTTTATGAAATTATTTTATGGTTTAGAAAAGCTGGAATGATTTTATGATTTAGAAAAGCTATTCCATTTTCTTAATTCTCTTTATTGTAAGCCTATGAGAAAAATATAGGAAAAGAATGAGAGAATACATGGAAAATGGAGCTAAGAAAGAGGAAGAATGGATTCCAAGCATGCATCAAAAGATAAATAACTATGTTCTTTGAAAATTCTTTTATTTGCATATGGGGCATGATGATATAATAATTGAATTTAATTGCAAGGAAAAGTTCATATGATGAAGAATCAAGATTATTTCTTGAGAAAAACTCTATATAATTTTCTGGATAGAGGAAGAAGTGTTTTATTCATTGAATTCTTAGAATAATTTATGTATTGTGAATTCATAAAAGTTTTTCATGGCTAAATAATTCTATGAATTGCATGAGTTATTGGAAAATAGGGTCTAAATATGATTTTGTATCTCCCAAACTGAAATATATATGAAAAAAGTGAAAGAGTTTTATGTAAAAGAGGATGTTATGACCAAAATCCTCTTTCATATTTTAAAAATTGGTTTCCTATGTCTCAAAAACTGTTTCCATAATTGATGCCAAAAACAGTGGATTATTTAATATTTAATTATGGAAAAATGAGCTCCAAATATTTGTTAGAATATCCCAAACTGTAACACCTGTGTAAAACCTAAGCAAGTTTTTTTTAATCAATACATTAGAAACAAAAACCTCTTTTTGTTTTCTAAAAATCATTTCCATTTGGTTGGAAACTGTGTCCAAATTTTATGACAAAAACATGAAATTATTTAATATTTAAATCTAGAAAAATGTCCAGCTAAGATTCATTTGCATCTTAAAAACTGTGACACCTATGAAAAAAATTAAAGAAGTTATTTTTAAAAATTTTGTTTCAAACAAAAATCCCCTTTGGTTTTTTGAAATTAATTTCCATATGTTAGTAATACGCGTCCAAAGTTGATGGCTAAAACAAAAACAAAACAGAGTAAAATAGAGTGCTTCTATTTGATATTTCAACCAGATAAAAAAAATTGTTTATATACATATACACATAATAATTATGTTGATAATTATTTAAAAGGAATTATGCTATTTATTTTAAGATATTACCAAGTATGTTCTCATGATGCATATGCATTAAAATTTAAAGAGAAATATTGGACTCTTGAAAAGAGTATGTGCTTAGGTGCACATGAATAATTATCTAGTATATTTGATCTACTAGAAATTATTATGTCAATTTACATGCATGAGGAGCTTTAGTCATGTAAAAGGATATAAATAACTTATGTGAGGGGCAACTCACATAAGACCTTTGCGTAAAAGGAAATTGGTTTTGTTATTTGAGAAGGAATTGGTATTCATGTTGTTTCTTGAGGAAATATTACAAATCTCTCTAATATGTGAAATGATAAGAAACTATTTTGTATTTCATGCATAATAGCTATTGAGTTATCTATCTTTTGGAAAAATAATAATTAAGGTGTTAAATTCCTTGGAAAATAAATATATATAATTGTATGCAATGAAACAATTATTGTGTTAGAACTCTTCAAAAAGAATAGAAGAGAAAAATATATCCATGTATGCATTATTGGATCAGATTCTTGGAGATGAAAAAGAGTAATCACATGCTTTATTATGTAAGATTATTTAGAGAAACATATATGCTTGCATACATGGAAAAAGTATAGTTTTGGGTTAGATCTTTTGGATGAGAGGGAAATGTCCCTTTGCATTCATAAAAGAATATGTGGTATGCATTTGACCCATTGGAAAAGAAATGTGTTTATTTTTCCATTAAATATTTATTTAGTTTCTTGTGGAAAGAAATATATGTTTTACATGTAGGAAGAACAAGATATGTTATTGCATGCACAAAACTATAACTAGTATGTTAACTTTGTTTGAAATAGAGTTGGCATTGTTATACATAATAACCATTATGAATAGCTCTTGGGTGGAAAAGATGTTTTTGGAAAAGAACATGCATTCACATGCATAAGTATAACATCTATTGCATTAATCCCTTTCGAAAATAAAACATAATATTAGGAAGAAAGAGAAATTGCTTGTGGAGATAGTTATCTTGAAATCTTGTTATGCATTTGCATGCACAATATTATTATATAGTATGTTAGCTTTCCTTTGAAAATAATATGAAAGTGCATGAAAGATTTTTTTAGTGGTTGTTAGAAAAATGATACTTGATAGTGATTTATTTTTTACTAATGCATGTGAAATTACATTTCATGTCAACTTGGTTATGTTTTATACATGCATACAAATATTTGTTGAAGTGTCACAAATAGATATTAATTATTGGTTTATTAATATTTTATCTTATCATGATATCAAGTGTGCTGACGACAATAAGGGCAGGAAAGAAGTATGACTTGAGAAAAGGATTTTTTAAGTTTAACATTGTGGAAGATAAAGAGTTATTAGTCAATGCAGGTTTAGTAATTCCAACTGTAGGATGACCCACTGAAGGAAACAACCCGACTACAAAGACTGAGACTGTGGATCCATGGGTAAATGGTATCATGATGATTATGATAGCTTATAGATAGTTATGTTTCATTTAATATTATTTTTCTATGTAATTTTTATGAAAATGGTCAAGGGATGGAATCCCTTATAACCATTGAGTGAGGGGTGAAAACCCTCACGAGAGTTTAATAATAAAATTAAATGTTTGTTGGTTTGCACCCTACAGGGTTTCCATGGTATATCGGTGTCTAATAATGTGATTGTTCATTGTGTCAATTTCATGATGTTAATTTCTTTCATGATGTAATGTTTATATTATCAATTAGGTGATTTACTAATTGAGTTAAAATGATCATAGTTATAGCAGGAAATTTAAGTTAATATGCTATAAAAAGGACAATTAATGGTTGTGTAACTCACTATGTTTTTTACTAAATATTTATCTAAGTGATGATAATGGTTATTCAAATGCTTAATGCAGATATATAGAAAGTAATTTATAAGGTTACATATTCATAAATGTTGAAAAAGTTTCCTAACTCCATGCATTCTCCTGCGAAGTTATCGGGGTATGTTACAAATGGTATCAGAGTAAAAGGTTGCAACAATGGCACCTTTTGGGAATCATTATGAAAATAAGATGTAGAGATATGATGCTAGTGAGCATCATCTCAGGTATGATTTTAATTAAACTTGAAGCATATTACAATTAACATGAAATGCATGATGCATGATTAATGACTACATGAAAGAGCATAAAGTTATAATGTTTCTTTAAAAGTTCTGCTCATGACATTTGAATATGGGTTCAGATAAAAGATAATAAAACCTCTATTGTACCTATGAACCATCCTGAGCACTCACTGGTTATAGTGCAGAATAATTACCAACATTTGCATGCATAATATTAGAAAAATGATTATGGTGCATAAGAAGAAAAAAGGGGAAAAACATGACTAAAGTTATCATGCACTTATTATAAAAAATGAATACATGTATGGTTGGTTTGATAACTAAATAATTTAGAAGTTGGGGTTGACCCTGAAGAGGACAATGGAAAGTTGAAAAAAACTAAATTGAACAAACTTCTTTAGTTGTTAAAAATAAGCAATTAGTGAAGTGGATCAACTCACATAGTGAACTTAAAGTCAATGAACAACTCATAGTATCATAATTGTGGGTTCTCTTTCTTCATTTAAATTTGTAGAGGAAAGTTTGCATTCCATGTGTTCGACAAAAAGTGGTAATTGAGGTCCACAGTTTTGTTGTTTTAAATAATTGCATACGTAGAAGTTTTGGATGTGATTAATCTTAACATCAATGGGTAATCATACCTTGAGATCATGTAACCCCCATATTGATTCCAAATATATATATATATATATATATGTTTAGAATTGGATACATAATTAGACACTCCTGTAAGTATTATTGGTTGTGTTGTTTGGCAGAAATTTTACCATCGATGATATTAATATGATTCATGCTATTCTATAAATTCTATTTTTACTATCTCTCTGATAGTTTAAACATATTTATGAAAATTTATTTCATGTCTGCTAACTATTACCTCAATGGCGGTAGATTTTATGCTTTCCAACTATTTGGTAGAATGTCTCATTGACCATAGATTGCATGCTTGCAAATTGCTGTTAAAAATCCTTAATGGATGTAGATTGCATTCTTTCAAAATGTTTGTTGGAATGTCTAATTGTTTGTATATTTCAAGCTTGCACACTATTTTATAAAAGTATAAAGTGGTTATAGATTGCATGATTACAAATTATTTTCCCAAAATTCCTCAATGGTTTTCTCTTACATGGCTGCAAGCTAATGGTGAGGAAAGAAAAAAAATGCATTTTATGTCCTAGGGTTTAATGGGACTGCTATTTCTCTACAATATTGATTGTTGGTAAGTTGAGGCCTTAAATAAATTATAATGCTATGGTATGAAAGATATGTTAATGTATTTTTCCTAAGTTGCATGATTATTACTATGTGAAAATTTGGAATGTATACCACCTATATTACATGTGATGAATTGTTGTCAATGTACTTTGGAAAATTGTCAGACCCATGTTGAGGGTAAAGTATGGATGCGTGGTCCATATAAATATTCATTTACTTTAACGATAATATGCAAATGGACAATTATGTAAATTACAATGGATATGTAGACATTGACTATTTTTGGACATTGAATTATTATTGGATTCAATGGTTATGGAAGCCATGATGGGACTAATGTTATGATGTAAAATTTTATTATTGAGTTAATGAATACATTGGTTGGGGTATTCAGTAAATAACTCTAGAGTTTTAGAAGACTTCTTGTCTGCTTATGAAAAGCTATTGGTGGTTAAGTTCAACAAGGACATTCCCTAAAAATCTCCTAAAAATCCCTAGGAGAAAATAATAAAGAGGAAAATATTAACATAATGATAGAGAAATATTATGTTAATAATGGGATAAGGGCTATATCTGACCGAGTGTGTCTCCTTGGGGAGCACCAGTCCTATTTGTGAAAAAGAAGAATGGAACCTTTAGGATGTGCATTGATTATCGTCAACTGAATAAGTTGACCATTAAAAACAGATACCCCTTGCCCAGAATTGATGATATTTTTTACCGAGAGGAGCTTCGGTATTTTCGAAGATTGACTTAAGGACTGGTTATCACCAGCTCATAATCAAAGAGGAAGACATCAGCAAAACAGCCTTTCGAACCAGGTATGGTCACTACGAATTTGTAGTCCTACCTTTTGGTTTGACAAATGCCCCTGCCACATTTATGTGCCTAATGAACAGTGTGTTAAATAAGTACTTGGATAAATTTTTACTTGTGTTCATAGATGATATTTTAGTCTACTCAAAAAGTGAGGAGGAACATAAAGAACGCTTGAGGATAGTATTGCAAACTCTAAAGGAAAACCAGTTATATGCAAAGTTCAGCAAATGTGAATTCTATAAAGATAAGATCCAATACTTGGGTCATATTATTTCTGAACAAGGGCTGGCTATTGACCCTGAAAAGATAAAAGCTATTAAAGAATGGCCTGTACCAACTGATGTCTCAGCAGTGAGATCATGCATGGGAATTGCAGGTTATTATCGCAGATTTGTGGAGAGATTTTTTGCCATAGCACATCCCATAACATCATTACAAAGTAAGGGTGTCAAATTTGAGTGGACTGAAAAATGTCAAAATAGTTTTGACCAATTAAAACTAAAAATTACTACAGCCCCTATAATGAAGATTGCAGATCCTGATAAAGAATTTGTTGTATGTACGGATGCCTGTAGAGAGGGATTGGGAGGAGTTCTTTTGCAAGAAAATTCAGTTATTGCATATTAGTCTAGGAAATTGAAGATACATGAACAGAACTATAGTGCCTATGATTTAGAGTTAGCTGTTGTCATTCATGCCTTGAAGATGTGGCGACACTATCTCCTTGGAAAAAAAATTATATTGATGACTGATCATATTAGTCTCAAATATTTCTTTTCCCAAACTGATTTGAATGCGAGAAAACCCAGATGGCTGTCTTTTCTAAGTGAATTCGATATGGACATAAAACATATCAAGGGGAAGGAAAATAAAATTTCTGATGCATTGAGAAGAAATTCTTACCAAAATATAAATAGCATTGGAAGTAGTGCCCAGGTTGATGTAGAATATTTAGTGAAAAAGGCAGCAGACCAAGATCCAAATTATGAAACACTATTGGTGAAACTACTAAAGAAGGAGAAGACTGATTACACCCAAAACCAAAAAGGGCTGATCTGCTACAAAAATAGATTGTATATCCCTAATGTAGAAACTTTAAAAAGGGAGATTTTAGATGAATATCACAAAAATCCATATGCAGGGCATCCTGGATATCAGAAAATGTTAACAACTTTGAAAAATAAGTTGTTTTGGCCAGGAATGAAAAGAGATGTAGCAGAATATTTAGCTAGGTGCATGGAGTGTCAACTAGTTAAAGTTGAACATCAGCATCCTGCTGGTCTTCTAAACCCCTTGCCGATTGTAGAATGGAAATGGGACACAGTTTCTATAGATTTTATAACAGGGCTACCCAAAACTAAATACCAACATGATTCAGTGATGGTAGTAGTAGACACTTTAACAAAAGTTGCACACTTCATACCTGTAAAGTCTACTTTTGGGACAGCCCAAGTAGAAGATGTGTTTCTAAAGAGATAGTAAGATTACATGGGGTCCCAAAGGTGATTGTTTCAGATCGAGATGTTAAGTTCACAACAGCTTTTTGGAAGGGGCTATTTGGAGGTATGGGCACTAAGTTGAATTTTAGTACTACCTATCACCCTTAGACCGATGGGCAAACAGAGAGAACTAATCAGATTTTAGAGGATATGCTGAGAATGTATGTGATGGATAGGCCATCAAAATGGGAAGACTACATGCATTTAGCGGAAATTTCCTATAATAACAGCTACCAATCCTCCATCAAGATGAGTCCGTTTGAGGCACTGTATGGAAGAAAATGTCGTACTCCTTTGAGCTGGAGCCAGCCAGAAGATAAACTAATGTTGGGACCAGATGCTTTACAAGAGATGGAAATAATTGTTAAACAGATACAAATAAACATCAAGACAACACAAGATCGCCAGAAAAACAATGCTGATCAGAAGAGATTACACCGAGAATTTAAAGTGGGAGAGCATGTGTACTTGTGTATTAAACCAAAAAAGAGCACACTTTATGCTGGAAGTTGTGCAAAATAGCTCCTAGATATTGTGGTCCTTTTGAAGTATTAGAAAGGGTGGGACCAGTGGCTTACAAGCTGGCCTTACCACCTCATGTTAGAGTTGATGATGTGTTTCATGTTTCATTATTAAAAAGATATATACATGATGCTTCTCACATACTGGATTGGAATGTGGTACATGTGGAACCAGAAGGGGAGTTTCTGCTAGAACCGCTTCAAATATTGGAGCGGGAAGAAATTGAATTGAGGAACCGAACGGTAGCAAGAGTAAAGGTGCAGTGGAAGCACTTTACTGCTGAAGAAGCTACCTGGGAAAGAGAAGCTGAAATGATGGAAATATATCCATTTTTGTTTGAAAAATGAACTCTAGTAGTTAAATAACAACACCGAGGATGGTGTTTGCTTTCAGAGGGGGAATATGTAACACCCCTAGTTTATGTGTTGGAAATTCAAAACTAGACATTTGAACTTTAATCCTAAGCGGAGTGGACCCCAAAGGACAAGTATTTTGTGGATGTAATTAAATATTTAATTTGAAAAAATGAATAAAATGACTTTGAGTAGATTGACCAAAATGAGAATTATGAGATCACTTGCTAAATCCATGAGGATGGATAAAGGAAAATACTTTCCCCACAATCTTTCAAAAAAATCCTTGAAAGAAATTCTAAATTAGATTTTGAGGAAAATCTAGTTTCCCCAAAGATGTGGAGAGTAGTTGGGAAGAGGTAAAAAGCTAGGAAAAGCATAAAGCAGCTTTAAAAATTTCCTAAAATGGAAAGCCTAGGCAAACAGGAAGAAAAGCATCCTGATATTCTGGACGCAGAATTAGAAACAGGCTTTGGGGAACAACAGCTTAAATAAGCTGCTCCTACACAGATTAGAGGTTGATCTATTCTGGGAGGGATCTCAGCTCGGGGGTGAATTCTGGAGATAGACGAATTCTAAGGTTGGGAGGACTGGTCAATTACCAAAGTGGTATGCTTATAGAGATTAAGAGTAGTTGAATATTTAATTGTGATGGAACCAACTAGAGTTATTTATATTTGTTTTTCTGAATTTTGAATATTGTTCCATACATTTACAGAGTTAAGAAAGGAATTAACCTTCTCATTTCTGCAAAGTTGTAGGAACTAGAAAAATGAGGAGAAATCCTCCAGAACCTTTAAACCAACCTTTAAGCTTAAATATGGAGATTTATAGTACCTCATAATTCACAAATTTGTAACTTTAATCTGCTTATGTGGGAATTGGAATACGTTTAGTCCACACTGTAAGGAAATTTATAAACCTATAGACAGTGAGAAAGTAAATGTATAGAGGACAGAAGTATTCATTTAATTAATTACTAAGCGAAGAGAAGAGTTTTATTAAAAAAAAAAAATTCAACAGCTGTGCATTTCAACATTTAAAATATTTGTTATTTCCTTTAATAAGGATTGAATGGTAGAGAAGGAAATTTTAGTATTGCATATCTGTCTTAAATAGTAATGAAATGAAACAAAACATGGCCTGCATCTTTAGAAATAACTAGGAAAGGAGAGTTATGTATGAAAGATATGGGAGTAACCCACAAGAAAACAAAAGGAGGCCAAATTGAAATACATGATATGAAAAGTTAGAAGTGTATGGAAAACTATAAACAAAATAGTACCTGTACCCTATACATATCTAAATAGATATATATAATGAAGAATGGAGTACACAAACATCATCCAGATATATATAGGTATGTATCAGTAAAGAAATTCAGTCTAAATATGGATATATTAGGATTTTTCTATCATGACAAATAAATAGCAAAAGAATTTAGATGTATATAGCTACAGGGAACAATTTAGATGGGCATACAAAGCTTTCCCAATGGAATTACAACTTCCCAGAAATCCTGAGAGTCTCTTATAGGAGTCATACAAAATATATATATAACAGATAGCCATGAGTCACTGCACAATTGAAAAAACAAATCTGGCTACAAAGAGACGTATATACATTGCAGTCACTACTAGGATAAGCATTCTAAAGGATGAATAACTCATTATTCTTAAATCATATTAATTAACACTCAACAAATAATGTCGTGCGAGGTAGCGTGAGAAAATCAATAAATTAATAATCTGTAGCTTCTTCGAAATTATTATGGCAAAAAAAAAATATTAGTTACGAAGAATAAATACTTTCTGTATACAACCAACACAAAAAATTGAGCCCTCTTGGACCAGAGTCTTGTAACAAAGACCATGTTCCCATTCCAGAATTTTAAACAAATCAAAGAGTAAGAGCATACGACTAAAAATCATTAATATTCCGTCTCTGACAGAGTCTAGAACTTCAATAGACATTGTTTAAAACCCTAAGAAATTTAACGATTCTGAATAAGTGAGGCGGAACAATGCAATGAGAGGATAGCTCCCCTTCGCCCATGAGTATACCAACCTGAAACACCAAGAGCCGCGATAATTAGTGCCAAATGACATGACTTATTTTAGGGCTCACCAAGAACGAAATTCGCATGGCATCTACCATACCTGTAGACATACATACAGGACAGTGAAAATTCATTTAGGGAAACTAATAAAAGGAATTCTATTAAGAATGAAAGAAAAATTATACCAAGAAATAAATCATTACCTGAGAAAGGAGATCCTCACTCGTTCCAATGGATTCTGCCACCGAAATAGAGGTAGGACGTAAATAAATCGTAAACCAGGAGGTAATAGAGGAAATAGAAAAACATTCCAACTGATATAATAACCCAATCGATTCTTACCTAGCCGGATAGAAGACGGGTGAAATCAAACCACCGTCATTCCAAGGCCAAATGACAAGTAGGAGTATACCCTAGTAAGAAACGCAGGCGTGTTGGCATCACGCATCGTAGATAGTCATCAAATGAAATCGAGAGGGTGGCGAAGAAAAAAAATATATACAGGAGGAAGAAGTCACTAAAAGGTATATGGGTAAGAAAATCCAACGCCAGTTCTCTTTGTTAGTAAGCAGACGCAGAGCACGAAAGGGTGTAAATAAAACTCAGGTCAATTACTGTCATTTACATGTATTACAATGCTCAAAATCAATAACAGAGTTAGAAGTTATCACACACAAAGCTTACAATATTTTACCTGCATTGTGAGGCGTTGACGGAGTAATACAAGCCTGGAGTGTATGAAGTCTTTGATCCAGGTGGATATTGGTGGCCACCCGCCTATTCCACTTGGGCCCCCACCATTGTCTCTTTCAGTTTTTCAGTTTCGGCATAGCTTACTATTTTTAGCAGTTTTTCGGGTCCTGAACTTCCGGAGCCGTTTTGAGGCCCTAAACGACGTTTTTTGGGTATGATTTTACCAGCGAATTGGATCATCCAATTCGTCTCGATAGTTGTATTCCTCGGATAGAGCTTTCTAATGATGTATCATGTGCATGAAACGGAGATAGGATGCCAAATTTACGTCCCTGGGAAGTTGAAACACCAATTTACCCAAACGGGGCCCATAGTTGTGGCGCTTCATCTCCTAAGGTTAGGTTTTTGGGATGTTTAGGGTTCTCCATTGTTTCTCAATAATAAATAGGCCCTCGAGCCTCATTGTAACTCAGTTCAGAGGCCTGTAGCCGCCACATCTCTTCTCAGAGATAGCTACCAGTGCCCTAGCTAGTTTTATTTCCATTCTGTCTGTAAGCAAATTTCAGTTCTTTGATATTAATGAAATGAAGTGTTAATTCCGTTGCATCTCTGTATTTATGGTTATATTTTTATTCTGTTGCGTTCCTACATAAATCTGGATCAGTGGTATCAAAGCGGTCTGCTTTTTCTCGATCCTTCTTTGCATGTCCCCAACGAGGTCGGGGTATAAGGAGCTAGGGCTTGATCTGGTGGAACCTTTGCAAGATCAGCCTCGCAAACCTCGATGGACACCCATGGGGGACGAAAAGAAAGATGAGGGAGCAGGAGATCCTATCAAAATATTGCTCGAGGAGGCCCTCGAAAAACAAAGGAACGCGATGATGGATAACTTTGCTCAGATCCTTCAACGGCTGCCCACCGGCGGCGCATCTACATCCAGCAGCCACTCTGGAGGTGCAACTCCTTTTAAGGTACAAGTAAATTTTTACATTCCCATATTTGAGGGTCAAATAGACGCAGATACCGTAGATAGATGGTTGAATCTATTAGAAGGATATTTCTCTGTTCATGACTTTTCAGACCGGGAGAAGATTATTTTTGCACTCCTCAAAGCTACCCCCCATGTTAAGGACTGGTGGGAAACCTACCGTGAGAACAAGGACCAGACAGAACCCTCTCTGTTCTCGGCCATACCAACTTGGAATTCTTTCTGAGACGCCGTCAAGGAATAGTACTATCCCGTGGGGAGCTATGAGGACAAGTACATACAATGGACCACGCTGCGACAACAAAGGGATCAAGATGTGCATGAGCTGACGAATCTGTTCCATACCCTGCGCACAAAGTTGGTTATCAAAGATTCAGAGAAACATTTGATGCTAAAGTATCGCAGATGTCTGCACAGATACATTCAGGAGGAAATGGAGTTCCTCGACATCTCCTCGCTTGGTACGGCATACCGGTATGCTGCCAAGATTGAGTAGAAATTCAAACAGAAGAAGCGAGACTTTGGATCTGCGAATCAAAAGCAAGGAAAAGGTGCTTCCAAACCGCAAAACAAAGGACAGAGCATGGCGGCTAAAGACAACCCATCAAAGCCACAAGACAAGAACAACACCGTAAAGCCAAAGAAGGACACTGGAAAGTGGTGTGAGTTCCATAAGAGCTCCACTCACAACACAAGTGAGTGTCGGGCCAAGCAGTCGCTAGTGGCCGAGATGAGGGCTTCTGAGTCAGATGCATGCTCCGACTCCGAATCAGAACCTGAAAAGGGGAATGAAAAATGGAAATAGATTATTGATGCGGAGCCCAACGCCACTGTTGCCACTACAAAGGTCCAGAGGGAGGAACCGGAAGATCCAGAGGAGGAGGAACGTCTCTTCCACTCCCAGATGTGGGTAAAGGGCTCCCCTGTACAGTTCATTGTCGACAATGGGAGCCAAAAGAACCTCATTTCAGTAGACGCCGTGAAGCGGCTAGGCTTGCCGACCACAACTCACCCACATCCATACACCATCGGGTGGTTTCACCAAGGACGAGATCTCCGCGTCAGCCAGCAGTGTCACCTTCCCTATAGCATCAAGCCCTTCGCGGATGAGGTATTATGTGACGTTGCTCCTATTGATGTTTCTGATGTATTATTAGGACAACCATACTTGTGGAAGCGTCATGCTGTGTATGAGTCTCGACCTCGTGCTGTTATTATTACTTTGGGAAATAAGTTGTACAGGATACCAGAGGTACCACCTCCTACGACTATCTCTTTGGTTACTGCAAAACAATGCAGTAAGCTCATTTCCCAAACCAGGAAATTCGTTTTCCCGATGATCCGCCCCCAGGGCAAGAAGAAGACTGTGGCCACGACCTCCAGACAGGGCCCCTCTGCACGACAACAACAAATGGATAAGGTTGTGGAGGAGTACGGGGACATCTTCACCTCGCCCACAGGGGTTCCTCTGCACTGTCAGGTCAAGCACCCGATTGATCTGACCCCAGGTGCGCCGCTACCCAATGGACCGATCTATCGACGCTCTGTTCTGGAAAATGATGAAATCAAGAGGCAGATTCAGGAGCTGTTGCAGAAAGGTCACATCGGACCAAGTTCATCGCCCTGTGGGAGCCCGATCGTGTTGGTACAGAAGAAGGATGGGACGTGGAGACTCTGTATTGACTATCGGGCGCTGAACAAGATCACTGTCCGGAATAGGTAACCAATCCCACGGATTGATGACCTTCTGGACCAACTCCAAGGTGCAAAATATTTCAGTAAGATCGACCTGAAGTCTGGGTATCACCAGGTACCAATTGAACTCTCTGATGTGTGGAAGACTGCCTTCAAAGCTAAGGAAGGCCTTTTTGAATGGCTGGTCATGCCTTTCGGGTTGACGAATGCTCCCGCAACCTTCATGAGGATGATGGACGACATCTTGCGGCCATTCACAAACTCATTCGTAGTGGTGTACTTGGATGACATTCTGATCTTCAGCAAGACTTGGGAAGAGCACCTTCATCACATCCGACAAGTCCTCCAAACACTGCGGCAACACAAGTTGTGTGCCAATTTGGAGAAGTGCACGTTTGGCATGACCCAGGTTCAATATCTGGGATACATCATTGATGAAAGGGGGGTGCATGTGGATCCAGCCAAGATCCAAGTCATTCAGGATTGGCCAGCCCCGACCACTATAACAGAGCTTCGCAGCTTTCTGGGTCTTGCTAATTTCTACCGCAAATTCGTGTTGGGATTCTCTCATATCACTTGGCCCTTGAGTCAAGTCACCAAAGGAGGAGCAAGAGCAAAATTATTTTGGTCGGAACCTCAACAGAAGGCGTTCAAAGAATTGAAAAATCGCCTCTGTTCTGCCCCAGTGCTCACCTTACCAGACTTGCAGCAGCCATTTGAGATCGAGACAGATGCCTCCGACTATGCTATTGGGGCAGTTCTTACTCAACAGGGACATCCAGTGGCATATCACAGTGAGACATTGTCTGAGACAGTTCGCAAGTATCCCACCTATGATAAAGAAATGTATTCCATTGTGCAAGCCTATCAACAATGGAAGCATTACATTTTGGGGAACGAAACAATCATCCACACAGACCACCGGCCCCTACAGTTCATACAGACACAAGGGAAGTTGCAGAATGATCGCCATCAGAAGTGGTCCACATATCTGCAACAGTTTCATTTGAACATCAAGTATAAGAAGGGTAGCACCAATAATGTTGCGGACTGCCTCAGCCGACCACCGATCGTGGCGCTCACCACCGTGCTCAACTCTTGTGGGCACGAGACTTCTGATTGGCCGCTTCTCTATGAGAGTGACCCAGAATTCGGCCACACTTACAAGGCACTCTTGGGGGGTACGCAAGTTCCAAATTTTCACCTTCAAGATGCACTTTTATGTCACCTAGGACACCTTTGTGTTCCTTCAAGCGAGCGTGCCAAGATGATATGGGAAGCACACTACAGTCGAGTCGCTGGGCATTTCGGGGTCGAGAAAATAGTAGCAATACTACAGAAGTATTTCTATTGGTCGAACCTTCGAAAGGATGTCGAGAAGCACATTAGATCCTGCACTGCTTGTGCCATTGCCAAACCGACCATCAAGAAGCAAGGCCTATATACTCCACTACCTACCCCTAGTCGACCTTGGGAATCCATCTCCATGGATTACATGTCGAGCCTGCCCTCTACTAAGAATGGCAATGATTGCGTTTTCGTGGTCGTTGACAGATTCTCGAAGATGGCCATTATGGCGGCCTGTAAGAAGAATATCACAGCAGAAGCTACTGCTAAACTCTTCTTTGAACGAGTATGGGTACACTTTGGGATCCCACAGTCTATCATATTAGATCGAGATAGCAGGTTCCTCAGCACATTTTGGTCCAGCCTCTGGTCAATGTTGGACACAAAGCTCACCAAGTCCACAGCTTTCCATCCCCAAACAGATGGCCAGACAGAGGTCGTCGACAGAATGATTGTACACATTCTGCGCATGTACAATTCAAAGCATCCACGCACATGGGACGAGAGCCTCCCTTATGTACAACATAGTTATAACCGGGCTCTCCACAGTTCAATTGGCCATAGCCCCTTTCAGGTGGGCTTGGGATTCCAGCCACTATGTCCCATCGACGTAGCCATGCCATTTGCAGCTGCTCAGGCCGATTCAGCGCACGTCCAGTCTGAAGTTGACAAAGCAAGTAGCTTCATCGAGCGCATTCAACACATCCGCCAACAAGTTCATGATATATTGGACAGAGCTAATGCGAAGTACAAGCAGCGCCATGATCAACACCGGGTGCCACACAACTTCCAGGTGGGCGATAAAGTATGGCTGCATTTGCAGAAGGAGCGCCTCACTGGACCTCACCGCAAGCTTCGCCCGCTCCGATACGGGCTGTACACCATCACCAAGGCTGTAGGGAACAATGCTTTTGAGCTTAGTATTCCACCATTCCTTGGTCTGCACCCAGTCTTCAATGTGGATCACCTTCGTCCTTACTTCCCACCTCTACTGGACACTTCGGACATTGCAGAACAACTCACACCAACAGAGTTAAACCCAGACTGCATGGAACAGGCCACCAAAGATTGTATCATGGACATGAAAATTAAGAACACTCGCCAACAGAGGATCCAACTGTATCGGGTTGTCAAAGCTGGCCAACTCCTACACCAAGGAAAGTGGTTCACCAGGGACCAAGTTCAGCAGAAATTTCCTCATCTCATAGAGGAACTTAACGCAATGGGGACCATTGCTTCCTAAGGGGGGAGGAATGATCCAGGTGGATATTTGTGGCCACCCGCCTATTCCACTTGGGCCCCCACCATTGTCTCTTTCAGTTTTTCAGTTTCGGCATAACTTACTATTTTTAGCAGTTTTTCGGGTCCTGAACTTCCGGAGCCGTTTTGAGGCCCTAAACGACGTTTTTGGGTATGAAAGCGCCAGCGAATTTTCTGATAAAATTCGTCCCGACAGCTGTAGTCCTCGGATAGAGCTTTCTAATGATGTATCATATGCGTCAAACGGAGATAGTATGCCAAAGTTACGTCCCTGGGAAGTTGAAACACCAATCTACCCAAACGGGGCCCATAGTTTTGGCGCTTCATCTCCTAGGGTTAGGTTTTTGGGATGTTTAGGGTTCTCCATTGTTTCTCAATAATAAATAGGCCCTCAGCCTCATTGTAATGCAGTTCAGAGGCCTGTAGCCGCCACATCTCTTCTCAGAGATAGCTACCAGTGCCCTAGCTAGTTTTATTTCCATTCTGTCTGTAAGCAAATTTCAGTTCTTTGATATTAATGAAATGAAGTGTTAATTCCGCTGCATCTCTGTATTTATGGTTATATGTTTATTCTGTTGCGTTCCTACATAAATCTGGATCAGTCTTACGTCTCCAGCACGCAGAGGCTCGGCACCACGAGTAGCGAGAAAAAAAAAACCAAATGAGGGCTGGAAGAACAGTTTCAAAGCTTTAGTGCACGAGTTATACCAAAATCCCAATTCGAAACCCTAATGTTACAATGAAATCTCAGTCGTCCAAATGGCAAAAGATCCATGGTGAGTCCACGGATCAAAAGGACGGAACATACAATTAAAACAGTCGTTCGATATTAAATTTACCAGCTATCAAATGAAGCCAATGGCATCTATGCTCGTGTCGTATTGATTGCCTAGGTTCCAGAGTAGTCTGGCATGGCAATGATCAATGCCCAGTTGGATCCATAATGCACGAACGTGAATGGAATGAAATCCGTTTCCAATCAATACAACTTAATAGAGAACCTTATACGTGATGACATGGAGACTGGTAGAACGTATCAATAACAACACCAAAATAAACCGACCTTGCAAGGACGCCATACTTAGAAAATGAAGCTTATACGTCTATCTTTACATACAATTCGACGTGCACAACATATGCAATAAACATGTGATGACGCTGACTCACACATGGTGAAAATCGTGGCTCCAAGTTCAGTAAATAGCCATACATTCGATATGTATGTGGATATGAGATCATCGAAATAAATCAAGTCAACATTCATAAACATTGGGCCTAATACAATGGGGTTATAAGGTTAGGGTATATTTGTTATCATGATTGATGTGAATATATTATTCGAACCCCAAAATAAGCCTAATAGTTAGGTTAATACCAACGAATGCAATGATATCAATACGAATGTGAGATATAAGTCGACAAGGATAACTTTTTATGGTAAGTGGGTTAGTGGCGAAAATCCACTAAGCTTATAATGCAAGATCCTTTTTATTAATTGGATTTATTAATTTGATTTAATAGAGGGGTATAATTATATACAATAAATCATATTGGGGCAGAAATATGATTTAACTAGATAGCAATAGGAATTTATCATATGATATACCTTGTTTTAATTATTCTTGAGATTTAGAATGCCACCAAAAAAAAAAAATTGAAAGGTATAGGGGAGGTGTGACAAATGGTATCAGAGCCCAAGTTATATAAAACTGGGTTGTTGTCAATGTGCTAACTGTTGCTATGTGTTCTGTATAGATTAAGTTCTGTGAAAATATATATATATATATATTTGTTTACTGATCTGTGTTGTGTAGTGTATAGTGGTGCGGGAATGGCAGAAGATGACGAAATTTATGTTGATCTGCGTGATGAGGAAAATACACCAGATCCCAACGCTCCAGTAATGGCTATGTTGCGAAGGTTGCAACAAGAATTGGATGAGATAAGAAGCCAGAATGACAGATTGTAATTAGCCAGTGAGGAGCAGGAAAAGCTCATCAGAGAACTAACTTCGCGGAACAGCCAAGAAGGTGAGGGTTCCGAAAAGAGGAAGACTGATGAGTCTGATGATGATGATGTTGTTAGGCATAAGTATAAACAGAAAAAGGAATTACAGGGGGAATTCCAAAAGATTAAACCTCCCTCCTATGATGGGGAGAAGGAGGAAAATGCTGAAGCCTGGTGGCTGAATATGATTAAGTATTTCCAGGTCTATGAATATGAAAGCAATCTGAAGGTGAGATTAGCTGTTTACCAGCTACAAGGTAAGGCTACCTTGTGGTGGGAGGAGACAAAAATGGTTCATGCCATTGATGAAAAGATAGTTACCTAGGAAGATCTCCAGGTTAAGTTCAAAAACCGCTATCTAAATGAACGTTACTATGATGATAAAGCCAAGGAATTTCATGAACTTAGACTGGGACAACTCACTATTGATGAGTTTGTTACTAAGTTTACAAATCTGTTGAGATATGTACCTTACATAAAGGAAGAAAAGGCAAAGGTACAAAGGTTTCTGAACTGTTTGCCTGCTGTATACAAAGAGAAGATCGAGTTTGATAACCCAAAAACAATCGACGAAGCTGTTAGAAAAGCTAGATTGTGCTACCAGTAGTTTAAAGGAAATTCTGAGCAGGGAAAAGGCTGGCTAAACAAGGGTGAGTTCAAAGGAAAGAAACAAAAACCAGCGTATCTGAAGAACTTTGGCAGGGACCACCAGAGGAAAAAGTTTAATAAAACCAAAGAAAGTCAAAATTCTCAGTCCCAAGTGGCTTCAAAACAAATATAAGGAGACAATAAGAAAGAGGGCAAAGTGAAAATGAGAGAACCTTTGAAATGTTGGGGATGTGGAGAACCCCATCTGTTGAGGGATTGTCCCCATCGAAACATTCAGATGATTATGAGGGATCGAGAAGCTACCATAGTAAATGACATAGCCAGAAATATACCCACCATCAGTGCAGCCTTGGAAAATCGACAAGCAGAACATCAAGCTACCATGGTTGAAATGGAGGGTAAGATTTCTGACCAATCTGTTATAGTTTGGATTGATCCGGGTGCTTCTTTGAGTTACATTAGTCCAAAAATTGTAGAAAAATGTAATCTTAAAACTGAAAAATTTCAGCAGTCATGGTTGGCTCAGCTGGCCACTGGAACCAAGAGGAAGGTAACACGTAAATTTCCCCGAACAACAATTAAATTAAATAATTTTCAAACAGAAGTAAAATTTGAACATTCTGCCCTTAGGTTCATATGACATGATGATAGGAATGGACTGGCTGGAAAAGAGAAAGGCCATGATGAACTGTTGGGACAAGACCCTGCATTGTGTAGATGAAGAGGGGAAACCTTTTATTCTCAAGGGAAAACCAAAACCTATCTCTGTAAGACAAATATCAACACTGCAATTAAAATGAACAACCATAAAAGGATACCAAGTTTATGCAGTACATGTGGAAGAAACAGAACAGAAAACTGAAGAAAATCTGCTGGATGCTTTACGAGTAGTAAGAGAGTTTAAGGAATTCTTTCCAGAAGAGATTCCGCATCTTCCCCCCAAAAGAGAGATTGACTTTTCAATCAATTTGGTGCCAGGAGCAACACCTGTTTCCCGTGCCCCTTATCGAATGAGTCCCCCCGAACTCATGGAACTGAAAATGCAATTACAGGAATTGCTGGATAAGGGCTATATCCGACCGACTGTGTCTCCTTGGGGAGCACTGGTCCTATTTGTGAAAAATAAGGATGGAACCTTTAGGATGTGCATTGATTATCGTCAACTGAATAAGTTGACCATTAAAAACAGATACCCCTTGCCCAAAATTGATGATCTTTTTGACCAAGTGAGAGGAGCTTCGGTATTTTCGAAGATTGAATTAAGGACTGGTTATCACCAGCTCAGAATCAAAGAGGAAGACATCAACAAAACAGCCTTTCAAACCAAGTATGGTCACTACAAATTTGTAGTCCTACCTTTTGGTTTCACAAATGCCCCTGCCACATTTATGTGCCTAATGAACAGTGTTTTAAATAAGTACTTGGATAAATTTGTACTTGTGTTCATAGATGATATTTTAGTCTACTCAAAAAGTGAGGAGGAACATAAAGAACACTTGAGGATAGTATTGCAAACTCTGAAGGAAAACCAGTTATATGCAAAGTTCAGCAAATGTGAATTATATAAAGATAAGATCCAATACTTGGGTCATATTATTTCTGAACAAGGGCTGGTTGTTGACCCTGAAAAGATAAAAGTTATTAAAGAATGGCCTGTACCAACTGATGTCTCAGCAGTGAGATCATTCATGGGAATTGCAGGTTATTATCGCAGATTTGTGGAGAGATTTTCTGCCATAGCACATCCCATAACATCATTACAAAGGAAGGGTGTCAAATTTCAGTGGACTAAAAAATGTCAAAACAGTTTTGACCAATTAAAACTAAAACTTACTACAACCCCTATACTGAAGATTGCAGATCCTGATAAAGAATTTTTTGTATGTACGGATGCCTGTAGAGAGGGGTTGGGATGAGTTATTTTGTAGGAAAATTCAGTTATTGCATATGATTCTAGGAAATTGAAGATACATGAACAGAACTATAGTGCCTATGATTTAGAGTTAGCTGTTGTTATTCATGCCTTGAAGATGTGGCGACACTATCTCCTTGGAAAAAAAATTTATATTGATGATTGATCATATTAGTCTCAAATATTTCTTTTCCCAAACTGATTTGAATGATAGACAAGCCAGATGGCTGTCTTTTCTAAGTGAATTCGATATGGACATAAAACATATCAAGGGGAAAGAAAAAAAATTTCTGATTCATTGAGCAGAAATGCTTACCAAAATATAAATAGCATTGGAAGTAGTGCCCAGGTTGATGTAGAAGATTTAGTGAAAAAGGGAGCAGACCAAGATCCAAATTATGAAACACTATTGGTGAAACTAGTAAAGAAGGAGAAGACTGATTACACCCAAAACCAAAAAGGGCTGATCTGCTACAAAAATAGATTGTATATCCCCAATGTAGAAACTTTAAAAAGGGAGATTTTAGATGAATATCACAAACAGCCATATGCAGGGCATCCTGGATATCAGAAAATGTTAACAGCTTTGAAAAATAATTTGTTTTGGCCAGGAATGAAAAGAGATGTACCAGAATATTTAGCTAGATGCATGGAGTGTCAACTAGTTAAAGTTGAACATCAGCATCCTGCTGGTCTTCTAAACCCCTTGTCGATTGCAGAATAGAAATGGGACACAGTTTCTATATATTTTATAACAGGGCTACCCAAAACTAAATACCAACATGATTCAGTGATGGTAGTAGTAGACACTTTAACAAAAGCTACACACTTCATACCTATAAAGTCTAATTTCGGGACAGCCCAAGTAGTAGATGTGTTTCTAAAAGAGATAGTAAGATTACATGGGGTCCCAAAGGTGATTTCTTTAGATCGAGATGTTAAGTTCACAGCAGCTTTTTGGAAGGGGCTATTTGGAGGTATGGGCACTAAGTTGAATTTTAGTACTACCTATCACCCTCAGATCGATGGGCAGACAGAGAGAACTAATCAGATTTTAGAGGATATGTTGAGAATGTATGTGATGGATAGGCCATCAAAATGGGAATACTACTTGCATTTAGCTGAATTTTCCTATAATAACAGTTACCAATCCTCCATCAAGATGAGTCCGTTTGAGGCACTGTATGGAAGAAAATGTCATACTCCTTTGAGCTGGAGCCAGCCAGAAGATAAACTAATGTTGGGACCAGACGCTTTACAAGAGATGGAAAGAATTGTTAAACAGATACAAATAAACATCAAGACAGCACAAGATCACCAGAAAAACTATGCTGATCAGAAGACAGTACACCGAGAATTTAAAGTGGGAGAGCATGTGTACTTGCGTATTAAACCAAAAAAGAGCACACTTTATGCTGGAAGTTGTGCAAAACTAGCTCCTAGATATTGTGGTCCTTTTGAAGTATTAGAAAGGGTGGGACCAATGGCTTACAAGCTGGCCTTACCACCTCATGTTAGAGTTCATGATGTGTTTCATGTTTCATTATTAAAAAGATATATACATGATGCTTCTCACATAGTGGATTGGAATGTGGTACAGGTGGAACCAGAAGGGGAGTTTCTGCTAGAACCGCTTCAAATATTGGAGCGAAAAGAAATTGAATTGAGGAGTCGAACGGTAGCAAGAGTAAAGGTGCAGTGGAAGCACTTTATTGCTGAAGAAGCTACTTGGAAAAGAGAAGCTGAAATGATGGAAAGATATCCATTTTTGTTTGAAAAATGAACTCTAGTAGTTAAATAACAACCCCGAGGACGGTGTTTGCTTTCAGAGGGGGAATATGTAACACCCCTAGTTTATGTGTTGGAAATTCAAAACTAGACATTTGAACTTTAATCCTAAGGGGAGTGGACCCCAAAGGACAAGTATTTTGTGGATGTAATTAAATATTTAATTTGAGAAAATGAATAAAATGACTTTGTGCAGATTGACCAAAATGAGAATTATGAGATCACTTGCTAAATCCATGAGGATGGATAAAGGCAAATACTTTCCCCACAATCTTTCAAAAAAATCCTTGAAAGAATTTCTAAATTAGATTTTGAGGAAAATATAGTTTCCCCAATGATGTGGACAGTAGTTGGGAAGAGGTAAAAAGTTGGGAAAAGCATAAAGCAGCTTTAAAAATTCCCTAAAATGAGAAGCCTTGGCAAACAAGAAGAAAAGCATCCTGATATTCTGGACGCATTATTAGAAACAGGCTTTGGGGAACAACAGCTTAAATAAGCTACTCCTAAACAGATTAGAGGTTGATCTATTCTGGGAGGGATCTCAGCTCGGGGGTGAATTCTGGAGATAGACGAATTCTAAGGTTGGGAGGATTGGTCAATTACCAAAGTGGTATGCTGATAGAGATTAAGAATAGTTGAATATTTAATTGTGATGGAACCAACTAGAGTTATTTATATTTGTTTTTTTGAATTTTGAATATTGTTCCATACATTTACAGAGTTAAGAAAGGAATTAACCTTCTCATTTCTGCAAAGTTGTAGGAACTAGAAAAATGAGGAGAAATCCTCCAGAACCTTTAAACCAACCTTTAAGTTTAAATATGGAGATTTATAGTACCTCATAATTCACAAATTTGTAACTTTAATCTGCTTCTGTGGGAATTGGAATACGTTTAGTCCACACTGTAAGGAAATTTATAAACCTATATACAGTGAGAAAGTAAATGTATAGAGGACAGAAGTATTCATTTAATTAATTACTAAGCGAAGAGAAGAGTTTTATAAAAAAAAAAAAAATCAATAGCTGTGCATTTCAACATTTAAAATATTTGTTATTTCCTTTAATAAGGATTGAATGGTAGAGAAGAAAATTTTAGTATTGCATATCTGTCTTAAATAGCAATGAAATGAAACAAAACATGGCCCGCGTCTTTAGAAATAACTAGGAAAGGAGAGTTATGTATGAAAGATATGGGAGTAACCCACAAGAAAACAAAAGGAGACCAAATTGAAATACATGATATGAAAAGTTAGAAGTGTATGGAAAACTATAAAAAAAATAGTACCTGTACCCTATAAATATCTAAATAGATATATATAATGAAGAATGGAGTACACAAACATCATCCAGATATATATAGGTATGTAAGAAATTCAGTCTAAATATGGATATATTAGGATTGTTCTATCATGACAAATAAATAGCAAAAGAATTTAGATGTATATAGCTACAGGGAACAATTTAGATGGGCATACAAATCTTTCCCAATGGAATTACAACTTCCCAGAAATCCTGAGAGTCTCTTGTAGGAGTCATACAGAATATATATATAACAGATAGCCATGAGTCACTGCACAATTGAAAAAAAAAATCTGGCTACAAAGAGACGTATATACATTGCAGTCACTACTAGGATAAGCATTCTAAAGGATGAATAACTCATTATTCTTAAATCATATTAATTAACACTCAAAAAATAATGGCGTGCGAGGTAGCATGAGAAAATCAATAAATTAATAATCTGTAGCTTCTTCGAAATTATTATGGCAAAACAAAAATATCAGTTACGAAGAATAAATACTTTCTGTATACAACCAACACAAAAAACTGAGCCCTCTCGGACCAAAGTCTTGTAACAAATACCATGTTCCCATTCCAGAATTTTAAACAAATCAAAGAGTACGAGCATACGACTGAAAATCATTAATATTCTATCTCTGACAGAGTCTAGAACTTCTATAGGCATTGTTTAAAACCCAAAGAAAGTTAATGATTCTGAATAAGCGAGGCGGAACAATGCAATGAGAGGATAGCTCCCCTTGGCCCATGAGTATACCAACCTGAAACGCCAAGAGCCGCGATAATTAGTGCCAAATGACATGACTTATTTCAAGGCTCGCCAAGAACGAAATTCGCATGGCGTCTACCATACCTGTAGACATACATACAGGACAGTGAAAATTCATTTAGGGAAACTAATAGAAGGAATTCTATTAAGAATGACAGAAAAATTATACCAAGAAATAAATCATTACCTGACAAAGGAGATCCTCACTCGTTCCAATGGATTCTGCCACCGAAATAGAGGTAGGATGTAAATAAATCGTAAACAGGAGGTAATAGAGGAAATAGAAAAACATTCCAACTGATAGAATAAGCCAATCGATTCTTACCTAACTGGATAGAAGACGCATGAAATCAAACCACCATCGTTCCAAGGCCAAAGGACAAGTAGGAGTATACCCTAGTAAGAAACGTAGGCATGTTGGCATTACGCATCGTAGATAGTCATCAAATGAAATCGAGAGCGTGGCGAAGAAAAAAAATATATACAGGAGGAAGAAATCACTAAAAGGTATATGGGTAAGAAAGTCCAACGCTAGTTCTCTTTGTTAGTAAGCAGATGCAGAGCACAAAAGGGCGTAAATAAAACTCAGGTCAATTACAGTCATTTGCATGTATTACAATGCTCAGAATCAATAACAGATTCAGAGGTTATCACACACGAAGCTTACAATATTTTACCTGCATTGTGAGGAGTTGACGGAGTAATACTGATGCAGGAGCATCAAGGGCATTTTTCATTTGTAAATATGTTAGAAAAGGGGGTGTGACAATTTTTAATATTTTATTAATTAATTTGTTATTTTTAATAAAATAGGAGATAATTATGAAAAGTGAGGATTATGTAAATATTATTTTAATAAATAAAAGGATATGAGAGAAATAGTTTAGGAGAAAAATTTGGGATTAGGATTTCTATGTATGGGATTAGTTGAGGATTAGGTGGAGAGATATTTTGAGTGAATTAGATGCATTATTTTTGTATAAATAGGAGTGATTTTTGTGAAGAAAAATATACTTGAATAGGGAGAGTGGTAGAGAGCAGGTTTTGAACAGCCAAGGCTGTAAGCCTCTGGGCAAATTGTAAGGGCCACGACTGTTGAATATTTGGCCAGGAAGAACAGTTTGTAAGTATTCTCGTTGTTAACATGATAATGTGTTTTAGAGATTTATTGGTGGATTTAGAAATTGGGTTTTTATTTTCTGTAATTGAAATGGAACCGAAGTTCGGTGCAATTTGATATTTTAATGCCAGTTTGGAAGAATTCGATTTCACTGTGTGTATAGCGCATTGGCAGATTATATATATAAGAATATCTACAACGTTGAAAGGTTGTATACTCGAAGGTGTAGAAGCATACGATGAATTGTATGATGGAGCGTTATTCTCATTAAATGTTAATGGTATTCTGCCTGCAAAATAAGAATTGATTTGTGAATGAATTTTTGAATTCATGTTTTATATAACGTGGTTAAGAACTGAAGGCGTGTTAAATTGTGTGAACCATGGTGAATTCTATTTTTCTGGAGCGATGTCAGTCCTGACATAGATTGACTTTAATGGTGAATCGAAGGTGTAGCTTGACGTGCCATCAAATGAGGCATTTGATTAAACAAATTGATAAGTTGTAATGTGACAATGCAAAGGTTAAATCCTGAGAGAAGAACTGACATTTATGTCAAATTGTGTTGTGGGCAGACGTGGAAGAAGGCGTAGGACTGTTGTTTCAAATACTATTTATCTTATTTGGAATTCGATTAAAAACAATTTTAATTGTTGGGTCCAGATTCATGTGAAGAATTTTAAACATGCAGCCTCGCGAATTTATGATGAGCGTGCAGAAGCGTATAAGAATAGAGAGGAATAAAGCTCTGCGCAGACCAAGAATCTCTTCAGAAGAGAGAGTTGTGAGAACATGGATCACACGTTGAAAGTTGCAGCTACGTGGACCAGAAGACTGAAAGGAGCAGCGTTGTAGGTAGTTGACAGCGTATTGACCAATTTAGACAGTGGAATGGACTGTTAGAGCTGTAAAGGTATTGTCGGCTTAGAAATTGTGAATGATTGTTGTGTTTGCAAATCAAATTGTGAATGACTGTTGTGTTGTCCAATCAAATTGTGAATGGCGCTATTGATTGAATGTTAAACCATGTTGAATATTGGATAATGCGGTATTAAAGGATCAAATGTTGGTGTGGGTAAATCAATCTTTACATACATCGATTTGAGCATTTGCTGTGATATGTAGCGCTGGAATTGTGAATGATACATTCGATATCTCCTAATGTAAACTATTGCCATCGATACTTCAAATTGGATGTGTGTTCACTGCGTGCTGTATAACTTCAATCATTTCAAGTCCACATGTTGTTTGGCACTAACAATGCAAGATTCAAAGATGCAGATTGAATGAAAGCGTGCAGGTGTGTTCCAGCAAACCATACAAGGAGGTAAGCCACATTTGGTTATCAAATATATAGGAAAACCGTAGCCTATAGCGTTGAATGAAATGGGAGTGTATTTCACTACATATTATAGACTGTTTTAGTCACGTTACCAATTGAGTTTAAAAGGCGCATGTACAAGATTTGGTTTTGGGATGATGTGTATAAGCCCATGTGAATGATAGGATTGCAAGGAAGCATATAGTGTTTTAGAATAACTGCGTTGGAAGTTTAATCAGTCAAGAAAGGGGACTGTATGGTCTCATGAAAGCACAGAGAAAATAAGTTAAATGGTCTGACAGTGCGTTGATCAGATACAGGAAAGTGAAGTTTAGGCAGCGCCACATTAATATTGATGAACCAGATTCGATGTTGAAAGCGCAAGCCGGTGAATGGTGAGTAAATGCATGTTTATTGGTTGTGTATTTTTTTAACTGGTTCATGTGTTAAGGGCAGAATCAATGGTTAAGATGTGGGCACATCAAAATTGGGGTTTCATACTTTCAAAGTATTGAATTGAGTGCATTAAAGTGAAGATGAAATCCAAGTCTTTGGGTTATGAGAGTATGGTTTGTGTGAATATAAGTTGAAGAGTTTGCGTGTGGAAATGACTGTGTGAATTTTCCAGAAATTGAAGCTTCCTCATATTAATTAAGATTGCCAGTGTGTGCAAATTGTCTTAATTTGGAGTTTTATTGGGCAGTTATGATGATGCATTTGTATATGCACAGAATTAAGTGTGATTCTGGGGTTTGCAGGCCCTGCCTGCATCAAATACAAGCATGGAGTGTATGAAGTCTTGCGTCTCCAGCACACAGAGGCTAGGCACCACAAGTAGCAAGAAAAAAAAAAACCAAATGAGGGCTGAAAGAACAGTTTCAAAGCTTTAGTGCACGAGTTATACCAAAATCCCAATTTGAAACCCTAATGGTGCAATGAAATCTCAGTCGTCCAAATGGCAAAAGATCCATGGTGAGTCCACGGATCAAAAGGACGGAAGATGCAATTAAAATAGTCATTCGATATTAAATTTACCATCTATCAAATGAATCCCACGGCATCTATGCTCGTGTCGTATTGATTTCCTAGGTTCCAGAGTAGTCTGGCGTGGCAATGATCAATGCCCAGTTGGATCCATAATGCATGAACGTGAATGGAATGAAATCCATTTCCAATCAATACAACTTAATAGAGAACCTTATACGTGATGACATGGAGATTGGTAGAACGTATCAATAACAACACCAAAATAAACCGACCTTGCAAGGACACCGTACTTAGAAAATGAAGCTTACACGTCTATCTTTACATATAATTCGACGTGCACAACATATGCAATAAACATGTGATGACGCTGACTCACACATGATAAAAATCGTGGCTCCAAGTTCAGTAAATAGCCATACGTTCGATATGTATGTGGATATGAGATCATCGAAATAAATCAAGTCAACATTCATAAACATTGGGCCTAATACAATGGGGTTATAAGGTTAGGGTATATTGGTTATCATGATTGATGTGAATATATTATTCAAACCCAAAAATAAGCCTAATAGTTAAGTTAATACCAATGAATGCAATGATATCAATACGAATGTGAGATATAAGTCGATAAGAATAACTTTTTATGCTAAGTGGGTTAGTGGCGAAAATCCACTAAGCTTATAATGCAAGATCCTTTTTATTAATTGGATTTATTAATTTGATTTAATAGAGGGGTATAATTATCTACAATAAATCATATTGGGGCAGAAATATGATTTAACTAGATAGCAATAGGAATTATCATGTGATATACCTTGTTGTAATTATTTTTGAGATTTAGAATGCCACCAAAAAAAAAATCGAAAGGTATAGGGGAGGTGTGACAATATTCTTGTAATTCTTAATTATAAGAATATTGGAACAATTATTTCTTAATTATTTTATTTAGAATAATTTATATTCTTCTATAGAAATAAATTATATTGCCAAGTTGTTGTCTTTTATGAGTTTTAGAAATATCGAGTAATAGTTTTGTAAAAGATATGGATAAGTGATATTTTATCCATAAGGGAAAAATCAAATCTACCTATAAAAATAAAAGCATGAGAGATTTATGGAATGCTTTTGTGATTTAGGAAAAATCACATTTATGGATGTTTTATGGAATGATTTTATGATTTAGAAAAGCTGGAATAATTTTATGATTTAGAAAAGCTGGAATTATTTTATGATTTAGGAAAGCTATTCCATTTTCTTAATTATATTTATTGTAAGCCTGTGAGAAATATAGAGGAAAAGAAGAAGAGAATACTTGGAGAATGGAGCCAAGAAAGAGGAAGAAAGGATTCCAAGCATGCATCAAAAGATAAGTAACTATGATCTTTGAAAATTCTTTTGTTTGCATATGGGGCATGATGATACAATAATTGAATTTAATTGCAAGGAAAAGTTCATATGATGAATAATCAAGATTATTTCTTGAGAAAATCTCTATATAATTTTATGGATAGAGGAATAAGTGTTTTATTCATTGAATTCTTAGAATAATTCATGTGTTGTGAATTCATAAAAGTTTTTCATGGCTAAATAATTCTCTGAATTGCATGAGTTATTGGAAACAAGGGTCTAAATATGAATTTGTATCTCCCAAAGCGAAATAGATATGAAAAAAGTGAAAGATGTTTTTGTAAAAGAGGATGTTAGGACCAAAAGCCTCTTTCATATTTTAAAAATTGGTTTTCTATATCTCGAAAACCATGTCCATAATTGATTCCAAAAAATGGGGATTATTTAATATTTAATTCTAGAAAAATGAGCTCCAAATATTTGTTACAATCTCCCAAACCGTAACACCTCTGTAAAACCTGAGAGAGGTTATTTTTAATGAATCCATTAGCAACAAAAACCTCTTTGGGTTTCTAAAAATTGTTTCCATTTGGTTGGAAACCGTGTCCAAATTTGATGAAAAAAACATGAAATTATTTAATATTTAAATCTCGAAAAATGTCCAGCCAAGATTCATTTGAATCTTAAGAACAGTGACACCTGAGAGAGGTTATTTTTAAGAAATTTTTTCCAAAAAAAAAACTCCTTTGGTTTTCTAAAATTCGTTTCCATATGTTCGTAATACGTGTCCAAAGTTGATGGCTAAAACAAAAACAAAACAGGGTAAAATATAGTGCTTCTATTTGATATTTCAACCGGATAATTTTTTTTTTATGTACATATAGACATAATAATTATGTTGATAATTCTTTAAAAGGAATTAAGTTATTTATTTTAAGAGATTATCAAGTATGTTCTCATGATGCATATGCATTAAAAGTTAAAGAAAAATGTTGGACTCTTGAAAAGAGCATGTGCTTAGGTGCACATGAATAATTATCTAGTATATTTGATCTACTAGAAATTGTTATGTCAATATACATGCACAAGGATCTTTATTCACGTAAAAATATATAAATAAATTATGTGAGGGGAAGCTCACATCAAACCTTTGCATAAAAGGAAATTGGTTGTGTTATTTGAGAAAGATTTGGTATTCATGTTATTTCTTGAGGAAATATTACAAATCTCTCTAATATGTGAAATGATAAGAAAATATTTTGTATTCATGCATAATAGCTATTGAGTTATCTATCTTCTGGAAAAATAATAATTAAGGTGTTAAATTCCTTGGAAAATTAATATATATAATTATATGCAATGAATCAATTATTGTGTTAGAACTCTTCAAAAACAATAGAAGAGAAAAATATATCCTTGTATGTATTATTGGATTAGATTCTTGGATATGAAAAAGAGTAATCACATGGTTTATTATGTAATATTATTTAGAGAAACATATATGCTTGCATACATGGAAAAAATATAGTTTTTGGTTAGATATTTTGGATGAGAGGGAAATGTCCCTTTGCATGCATGAAAAAAATAAGTGGTATTCTTTTGACCCATTGGAAAAGAAATATGTTTATTTTTCCATGAAATATTTATTTAGTTTCTTTTGGAATGAAATATATGTTTTACATGCAGGAAGAACAAGATAGGTTATTTCATGCACAAAACTATAACTATTATGTTAACTTTGTTTGAAATAGAGTTGGCATTGTTATACATAATAACCATTATGAATAGCTCTTGGGTGGAAAATATATTTTTGGAAACGAACATGCATTCACATGCATAAGTATAACATCTATTCCATTAATCCCTTTTGAAAAGAAAACATAAGAGTAGGAAAAAAGAGAAATTGCTTATGGGGATGGTTATCTTGAAATCTTGTTATGCATTTGCATGCACAATATTATTATATAGTATGTTAGCTTTCCTTTCGAAATAATATGAAAGTGAATGCAAGGTTTTGTTAATGCTTGTTAGAAAGATGATTCTTGATAGTGATTTATTTGTTACTAATGCATGTGAAATGATGTTAAAGAAGGCATTTCATGTCAACTTAGTTATGTTTTATACATGCATACAAATATTTGTTGAAGTGTCACAAATAGAGATTGATTATTGGTTTATTAATATTTTATCTAATCATGATATCAAGTGTGTTGACGACAATAATGGCAGGAAAGAAGTATGACTTGAGAAAAGGATTTTTCAAGTTTAACATTTTGGAAGATAAATATTTTTTAGTCCATGCATGTTTATTAGTTCCAACTGTAAGATAACCCACTGAAGGAAACAACCCGACTACAAAGACTGAGACTATGGATCTATGGATAAATGGTATCATGATGATTGTAATAGCTTATAGCTAGTTATGTTTCATTTAATATTATTTTTCAATGTAATTTTTATGACAATGGTCAAGGGATGGACTCCCTTATAACCATTGAGTGAGGGGTGAAAACCCTCGCGAGCGTTTAATAATAAAAGTAAACGTTTGCTGGTTTTCAACCTACAGGGTTTCCAGGGTATATCGATGTCTAATGATGTGATTTTTCATTGTGTCATTTTCATGATGTTAATTTCTTTCATGATGTAATGTTTATATTATCAATTAGGTGATTTACTAATTGAGTTAAAATGATCATAGTTATAGCAGGAAATTTAAGTTAATATGCTATAATGAGGAAAATTAATGGTTGTGTAACTCGCTATGTTTTTTACTAAACATTTATCTAAGTGATGATGATGGTTATTCAAATGCTTAATTTATAAATATAGAAAGTAATTTATAAGGTTACATATTCGTAAACGTTGAAAAAATTTCCTAACTCCATGCATTCTCCTGCGAGGTTATCAGGGTATGTTACAATTATAAACTATAGGATTACTATTATAAACCCTATTATTAATATTATAAACCCTAAGATTAATATTATAAGGTATAAGATTCACATTAAACCCTAGAATAAATATTATAAACCTTAGGATAAATATTATAAACCATAAGATTAATATTAAACCCTAGAATAAATATTACAAGTTTTTGGATAAATATTATAAAACCTAATGTTAATAATTTAAAAGATATGATTGTAAACCCTAACATTAATATATCAATATTATAAAGCCTATAATTAAGATTACAAACCCTAGTGTTAATATTATAAACCTCATAGATTATAAACTCTTTTATTAATATTATAAATCATAAGTTTAATATATCAAACAGTAATTTTAATATGTAAGCCCTAAATTATAAACCATAAGATTAATAAATTATAAACACTAAGATTAATATTAAACCCTAAAACTAATATTATAAACCCTAAGATTAATGTTACAAATCCTACGATTAATTTATAAACTCTATGTTTTATGCTATAAACCTTAAGATTAATATTAAACTTAATGTTATAAACCATAATTGAAATCCTAGTTCTGAAATGTCACAATGTGACAATGAATAAATTATTATGTAATATAACATTGTGAAAATAATTGTCACACTAATTGTCGCATTACGTCAATACTTGTTACAATGTGACATTTGATAGATTCTCATACCATTGCAATGTTTCAATATTAAACCAAATACTATAAACCCTAATTTTGTATTATTAACCCTAAGATTAATATTATAAACCCTAAGATTAATATATCAAACCCTAAGTTTAATATATTAAACCCTAGGATTATAAACCCTAATATTAATATAATAAATATTAATATTAATATTAAACCTTAAAAATATTATAATAAACCCTAATATTAATATAAAACACCCTAGGATTAATATTATAAACCCTGATATTATACCTTAATTTTAAAACGTTGCAATGTGACACTAAATAAATTGCAATGTAATGTAACATTGTGACTATGATTGTCATATTGATTGTTGTACTGTGACAATGTGTGTCCCACTACGATATTGGATAGATTTATCTACCATTCCAAAGTGACAATATTAAATCCTAATAATAAACCTAATATTATAAACCATAAGATTAATAATATAAACACTAATATTAATTTATTAAACCTTAAGTTTAATATTTTAAAGCCTATGATTATAAACACTAATATTAATATTATAAACTCCTAGACTAATATTATAAATTCCCTAAGATTATAAACCCTAGGATTAATATTATAAACCTATAATTATAAGGTATAAATTTAATATCATAAACCATAATATTAAATCCTAATTTTACAAACCCAATATTAAACCCCAATTTTGTAATGTCGCAATGCAATATTAAATAAATTATAATGTAATATAACATTGTAACAATAATTGTAAAATTAATTGTCACAATATGATATTAAATACATTTATATACCATTCTAAAATCAAAACCTTAATATTAAACCAAATATTATTAACACTAAATTTAAATACTTATTAACCATATATATTTATAAATATAAACAAACTTTTGCGCTAAACTTTAACATTAAGCCACGTCAATGCATGATTCATCGTATGTCTTATAAATATAAACAAACTTTTACGTTAAACTTTAACATTCAGCCACATCAACGCATGATTCATTGATGCATTAACCATATTTAATGAAACAACATTTGCATCAAAAATAAGCTTTCAGCATCAAAAGTATTCATAATCAGACGTTCCATAATGAGGGGCAAGATTCATATATTTTTAAGAGTTATATATTTATATAAATAAAACCTTAATGAAAGTCACGTTTAGAATCCGAGGTATCCATAAAAGCCTAGAATGAGGGTCAAGCTAGGATTGATAAATGCATATAACTGAGGTGATCATTTTGTTCTAGTTAATAGTTCTCGTTCTTGTTCTCGTTACGAAAATTACATAAACCCTCATTATAATCATATCCTTAATCAAGCTTTTGGCTCTAAAATCACCAAACACTGACGACATTGATGTTAGTACGTAGATAATAAACCTCCATTCAATAAACATATTCTCAATCAAAACTGTTGACACTAAAATGACCAAACACTCACGACAGTGATGTTAGTACGTAGATAATAAAACAAATAAATCTTATGTATAAACCAGCATTTGCATTAAATTTCTTCAATAAACCACCCCAAACACATGATTGACTGATGGATTAAACGTATTTAATGAACGGCATTTGCATCAAAGTAAGCATTCTACGTCAATCATATTCATAATCAAGCATTCCATATTGAATTATAAGATTCATATATATTTACGAGTTATATATTAATATAAATAAAACCTGGAATGAAAGTCACATTTAGAATCTACGGTACGTATCAATAAAAAGCTGGAATGAGATTCAAGCTATGATTCAGAAATGCATATAACTGAGGTAAGGATTTGATTTTATGAATGGGACGAATCGATAGGATACCTAGTTATACAGAAAAATAAAACGTGGGAGAAAAGCCCTATCTATGGTGCATAGTTGGTATGTTCGATGATGGGATTAGAAATTTGAGACACTGCCTAAATGAACATTAAGGTATCATTCATGTATTATTAGTTAGGAGTTCTAATCCAGCCATTGTTGGAATTTTACTCCGAACCACTCCCACTACGAATAATAGTGGTAGGAGCTCACAATTCCATCAATTTTTGATTGACAGAAAGGACAAGCAAGATTCAAGAGTTGGAGGTGTTTTCACGCAATGTTCAAAAAAACCACATCAGAGTCCATATTCTACGTTTAAGTCTTACCAACCACATTTACGTACCTTTTTGTATGCACTTCACCACCCGCAACTTTTATGGTTTACCCATAAGCCTCACCGCATGTTATGATAAGTTTTTGTCGATGCGATATCGACGTGACCCACATAACCTTTACCGCATCGTATTTTCCGATTATCCCTTTGTATTTGGCTTACCACACTTACTTCGTTTACCGCTCGCATACCACACATCGCAACATTTGTCACTTACCGTTTAAGCTCGCAATGAAACTTATTTCCTCGCCGATTCGATATCGGCGGGACCCACAACCTCATTGCACTTCGCAAGATTTCCCACTTACCTTTTCAAGTCGCCCAGAGTGCGTACTTCGCAAGTTTTACATTTTACCTTTCTGCCACTTCGCAAGTTATGTTATTTTTTTTGCGATGCAATATCGCTGTCGCATATCGCAATCGCAATCTTTTAAGTTTTCCACCGAACCGCCCACAGGTTATGTTATTTTGGGTGTGATGAAATAAGAGCCATGTCACTATCACACATCGCAGCTCGCAAAGTTTAAAGGATAGCGCTGAAAGTTAAAGTTTGAAATCACCGAATTGCGCAGATGCGATGTCGACTAGAAACGCATTGCATAAAATTTGAGATATGTCAGTCTGTGTGTTTGAACGTGCTTTTACGTGTTTTGTGTATAAACTAGAATACGGCTAGCATGTTTATTTAATGTAGAAATGGTTCCTTTGACAACTCAAGGACAAATGGTTGTTGAACGTTTGTTCAGAAAATCAATTGTATTGATTAGAAAATCTACTGAATGCTTTACCAGTAGTAAGAGAGTTTAAGGAAGTCTTTCCAGATGAGATTCCTCATCTTCCCCCCAAAAGAGAGATTGATTTTTCAATCGATTTGGTGCCGGGAGCAACACCTGTTTCTTGAGCCCCTTATCGAATGAGTCCCCCCGAACTCATGGAACTAAAAATGCAATTGCAAGAATTGCTGGATAAGGGCTATATCTGACCGAGTGTGTCTCCTTGGGGAGCACCGGTTCTATTTGTGAAAAAGAAGGATGGAACCTTTAGGATGTGCATTGATTATCGTCAACTGAATAAGTTGACCATTAAAAATAGATACCCGTTGCCTAGAATTGATGATCTTTTTGACCAAGTGAGAGGGGCTTCAGTATTTTCGAAGATTGACTTAAGGACTGGTTATCACCAGCTCAGAATTAAAGAAGAAGACATCAACAAAACATCCTTTCGAACCAGGTATGGTCACTACGAATTTGTAGTCCTACCTTTTGGTTTGACAAATGCCCCTGCCACCTTTATCTGCTTAATGAATAGTGTATTAAATAAGTACTTGGATAAATTTGTACTTGTGTTCATAGATGATATTTTAGTTTACTCAAAAAGTGAGGAAGAAGACAAAGAGCACTTGAGGATAGTATTGCAAACTTTGAAATAAAACCAGTTATATGCCAAATTCAGTGAATGAGAATTCTATAAGGACAAGATCTAATACTTTGGTCATATTATCTCTGAACAAGGGTGGCGGTTGAACCTGAAAAGATAAAGGCTATTAAAGAATGGCATGTGCCAACTGATGTTTCCGCAATAAGGTCATTCATGGGGATTGCAGGTTATTATGGTAGATTTGTGGAGAGATTTTCTGCCATAGCATATCCCATAACCTCACTACAAAGGAAGGGTGTCAAATTTGAGTGGACTGAAAAGTGCCAGAACAGTTTTGAACAATTAAAATTAAAACTCACCACAACCCCTATATTGAAAATTGCAGATCCTGATAAAGAATCTGTTGTATGTACAGATGCCTGTAGAGAAGGGTTGGGAGGAGTCCTTTTGCAGGAAAATTCAGTTATTGCATATAAATTTAGGAAACTGAAGACACATGAACAAAAATATAGTGCATATGATTTGGAGTTGGTTGCTGTCATTCATGCCTTGAAGATGTGGCGACACTATATTCTTGGAAAAAAATTTACATTGATAACTGATCATATTAGTCTTAAATATTTCTTTTCCCAAACTGATTTGAATGCTAGACAAGCCAGATGGCTGTCTTTTCTGAGTGAATTTGATATGGAAATAAAACATATCAGAGGAAAAGAAAATAAAATTGCGGATACTTTGAGCAGAAATGCTTGCCAAAATATAAATAGTATTGGAAGTAGTGCTAATTTTGATTTAGAAGATTTAGTGGAAAAGGCAGCAGACTAGGATCCAAATTATGAAACATTACAGGTGAAACTACTAAATAAGGAGATGGTTGATTACACTCAAAACCAAAAAGGGCTGATCTGCTACAAAAACAGATTATATATCCCCAATGTGGAGTCCTTGAAAAGAGAGATTCTAGATGAATATCACAAACAACCGTATCTAGGGCATCCTGGATATCAGAAAATGTTAACAGATTTGAAAAAGAAGTTGTTTTGGCCATGAATGAAAAGAGATGTAGCAGAATATTTAGCTAGATGCATGGAGTGTCAACTAGTTAAAGTTGAACATCAGCATCCTGCTGGTCTTCTAAATCCTTTGCCGATTGCAGAATGGAAATGGGACACAGTTTCTATAGATTTTATAACAGGGCTACCCAAAACTAAATACCAACACGATTTAGTGATGGTAGTATTAGACACTTTAACAAAAGCTGCACACTTCATACCAGTGAAATCTACTTTCGGGACAGCCCAAGTAGCAGATGTGTTTCTAAAAGAGATAGTAAGATTACATGGGGTCCCAAAGATGATTGTTTCAGATAGATATGCTAAGTTCACAGTAGCCTTTTGGAAAGGTCTATTTGGAGGTATTGGCACTAAGTTGAATTTCAGTACTGCCTATCACCCTCAGATCGACGGTGAGACAGAGAGAAATAATCAGATTTTGGAGGATATGTTGAGAATGTATGTGATGGATAGGCCATCAAAATGGGAAGACTACTTGCATTTAGCTGAATTTACCTATAATAACAGCTATCAATCCTCCATCAAAATGAGTCCGTTTGAGGCACTCTATGGAAGGAAATGTCGTACACCTTTGAGTTGGAGCCAACCTGAGGATAAGCTAATGTTGGGACCAAATGCTTTACAAGAGATGGAAAGAATTGTTAAACAAATACAAAGAAACATCAAGACAGCACAAGATTTCCAAAAAAACTATGCTGATAAGAAGAGAGTACATCGAGAATTTAAAGTGGGGGAACATGTGTATTTGCGTATTAAACCCAAAAAGAGCACACTTTATACTGGAAGTTGTGAAAAACTGGCTCCTAGATATTGTGGTCCGTTTGAGGTGTTAGAAAGGGTGGGACCAGTGGCTTACCAGCTGGCCTTACCACCCCATTTTAAAGTTCATGATGTATTTCATGTTTCATTATTAAAATGATACATACATGATGCTTCTCACATTGTTGATTGGAATGTGATACAGGTGGAACCAGAAGGGGAGTTCCTTCCAGAACCACTTCAAATATTGGAGCGGGAAGAAATTGAATTGAGGAATCGGACGGTAGCAAGAGTAAAGGTGCAGTGGAAGCACTTTAATACTGAAGAAGTTACCTGGGAAAGAGAAGCTGAAATGATGGAAAAATATCCATTTTTGTTTGAAAAGAAATGAACTCTAGTAATTAGATATTAACACCGAGGATGGTGTTTGCTTTCAGAGGGGGAATATGTAACACCCCTAGTTTATGTTTTCTTTCAAAGCTGGACATTTGAGCTTTAATCCTAAGGGGAGTGGACCCCAAATGTATAAGTATTTTATGGATGTAATTAAATATTTAATTTTCAAAAAAATGAATAAAATAATTCTTTGCAGATTGACCAAAATGAGAATTATGAGATCACTTGCTAAATCCATGAGGATGGATAAAGGAAAATACTTTCCCCAAAAAAAATCTTTCAAAAATCCTTGAAAGAATTTATTTCCAAATTAGATTTTGAGGAAAATCTAGTTTTCCCAATGATGTGGAGAGTAGTTGGGAAGAGGTAAAAAGTTGAGAAAAGTAGAAAGAAGCTTTAAAAATTCCTAAATAAGGGAAGCCTAGGCAAACAGGAAGAAAAGCATCCTATAATTCTGGACGCAGAATTAGAAACAGGCTTTGAGGAGCAAAAGCTTAAATAAGCTATTCCTGAACAGATTAGAGGTTGGTCGGGAATGGAAGTGGTCTCAGCTCGGGGGTGAGTTCTGGAGATAAAGGGACTCTACGGTTGGGAGGATTGGTCAAGTGCCTAAGTGGTATGCTCAGAGTATTCATGAATGATTAAAATCAATTGTTGTTAAGTGTAAAAGTTAATGACTGTAGCTGTATACTACTTGCAATGTTTTAATGTGTTGTTATTCCATACATTTACAGAAGGGTAGAGTAATTAAACTCTCTCTCAGATCTGTATGGTTGTAGGAACTAGAAATATGAGGACAAATCAGCCAGAAACTCTAAACCAGTTTCCTGGTTTAAATCTGGAGATTATGTTATCTCATAATTTGTAAAAATGTAACTTTAATCTGTTTCTATTAAAAAATAGAATTAATTCAGTGAACATTAGGGAAACCTACAAAACTTGTGTGTAGGAGGAAATAAATACATACAGGGCAGATCCATAGATCTGCTAAAGTAACTAAGTGAGGTGCAGACATAAATATGCCAAAATAGCAGTGCCTGGTTATTTATAAAATTCCTTTGACACTAAGGATAGAAAGAAAGAATATATAGAATTGAGTACTATGGATATCTTCAGATAACAAGGGAACAAAATTAAACAGGTCTGCCAACTTGTAAATACTTATGAACTGAGAGTTATGCATAAAACTATGTGATTACTATCCTTTACCAAGGAATGTTACAACTACATACTTATTGAGAAATTATATAAAATGCCTGTAAACCACACTAGCTATGAAAAGGTAGCACTTAATTTTTATCAAATCTATATGATATAGTAATGCTAGTCTAAACACAAGATACAATGGAACTGTGATACTATAGAGAAAATTTATACATATATAGCTGCATAAAATGTTTTGCTTGATATCCACAACTCGTATAATGGATTTTCAAACCCATGAATATAAAGAAAGTCTACTGTGGGAGTCAACTAACACACAAAATTATAGAACCTGTAGGGCTCGAAGTTATTCAGTCACTTCACTACTGTAAACTTGAAGACTCCTTTAATAGACAACCATATATTCACTAATGCTATTATTGTGAAGATAAATAGAAAGAACATATAAGCCAATGTACTTATTAATCTCTTGTTCAAGTTCAATAAAAATGTTATTGGGCAAAAACAAATATATAATGAGCAATAATAGAATATAGAAATCTGGACATTAATTGTTATTGATAACAGAGAAGAATGAGTGATAAATACATATATGCAACTTTGGAAACCAATTATGGAAATTGATTATCATGATCTCATGATAATAATTCAGAACGTAAGTACTTCGGGATTTTTAGTGTCCCAAATAAAAATTTAAACAGTCCCAGTCTCTAGAAAAAGGTATTTACTACAACAAAAACTTCTATGACAATAACAATTTAAATTTTTTGAACAAATTTTGTAGAATAACAAGAGAGAGCCTGGTCAAAATTCAACTCAGGACGCGTCGATACCGACCTGAAATTTCAGAACGCACCGGCGTCAATTTGAATGAAACACAAATTCAAAAAATACCAATTAAGAAAAACCCTCGATGCTATTCGGACCTACCTGCAATAGAATGAGTATGTCGTTACCAAAAGAAAATAGGGGGATCCTCAGAACATAAAATATGCGAAGGGAATATCAAACAAACTCAGGTTACCTTGAGAAACGAAAAGGGTTCTCACCAAATACGACTTGCAAGAAAAACACATGTGTATTGTAAAAACATTCACCCAAAACGAAACTAAAACTCTAGAACAATTTTACTCAAATAGGTCGATGGCTTACCGAGGATTGATTGCTCGCTACGAGCCAAGAAAATTTGGTGCATAAAATGGACGACCCCAGTCAAGTCACCAAGACGAAACAGGGTAAGCCCTATCAAGAAACAATTGGATAATCGTATTAAATATCGTTATCAGTAAACGAAAATCTCATACACGAACAGAGAAATCTCTATGAGAGATTTTGTTCAACAAACAAAATAAAAAATATAACGCCACAAGTCTAGATAGAAAACGAGACCATAGATAAGAAATGGTGAATTTTAAACTTAGCGCTCGTACTGTAACCAAGTGTATTAACATAAATAGTGATAGTATAAGCCAAAGTAACATAGAGTTGTGCTAAGATTTCCATACCTGTGTTTTGACACAATGGAAAGATGAAAACGCTTGAAGCCTGGGAGAAAATGACTCGCTTCTCCAACGTGCAGAGACTCGATACGGAGAGGAGAGCAAAAAAATGAAGAGCGAAAAGAACAGTCTCAATAATAAGTTAGAGATTTATACAAATTCCTCCAAAACCAAAACATCGAAACCCTAATGAGATAGGATAAATCTACACCGTCCAAGTGGCATAGGATCTACAGTGTGTACATGGATCGATTCGATGGGATTGACAATTAAGATGTAGCCATCCAACATTTAATTAGCAATCTCTGTAATCGATCCCACAGTACTTACGCTCATGGCGTGTAGTCTGCACAATTCCATGGGTAGGTTCGCGTGGCATTCAATTGAAAACGTAGATCCCTACAACTGGAGCGTGAACGCAATGAAATCCAACCAAATTCACACCACATCAAGAGAGAAACCTTGCGTATAATGACGTGGAGACTTGGCACAAGTTTAATTGCCACAATACATTAAACCGACGTTGCTAAGGATGCAGTACGAATATCCTGAAGTTAATGTTCCTACCTATAGAGAAAACTCACCATAATTAATGTGTACGAGAGATATCCTGGAGGATCTGGGAACATGCACTATACATTCACATAACCATAATCCATTCATACCGATGACATAAGTGTTAATGGTATATATACCAATCGATACATTGAAACAAATCGCAAATTTAACATAGGATTATCGCTCGTGGAGCTATACGAATAAAAGAACCCAATGATATATATAATGCCTCGAAAACTGGTTATATGACAATTTGATGCACTTAGAATATCTAAAACATAAGTCGAATTCGAACACGGTGAAATGTTACATGGTGAGGTAAGTAAGGATCATAAAGAAACTCACAAAATGGTCTTGGGGTCAAAAACAAAAAAAAACATATCCTATAAGAGAGTATAAGGTATGAGTGTATTAAGATAAACATATAGTTTAAAGACCAGTACAACATCTTGATACAATGGTAATAGCCCAAATAGTTAACCTGGGAGGAATGTAACCTTCTAAGACAGGGTTAAAGGTATCTTGATATTGACTATATGAATTATGGATTGAATTTATTATTAAGCGGAAAAAAAAAAAATGTTGTGTGATGGAGAGACATTACATATTTCATGAACATAGACTGAACATAATAGTGAACTCCTCATTGGAGCATTCTTTCAAGAAAAAATTATCTTTTGGCCGAGGTAGAGGTGAAGGAAGAGGAAGAAGCCCACAGCGAGGTGGAAGAAACAGCCCTGCAAGCACAAGTGGAAAGGGCAGCAACCAGAATCAAAGTGAAGGCTCAAGCCAAAGTAAAGCACAAGGACACAGGTATGACAAATCCAAAGTCCAGTGTCATTATTGTATAAATTATGGGAATTATGCCAATGACTGTAGAAAGAAACAAAATTACATGAATAATAGGCAAAATGTTAATTTTTCAAATGAAATTCAGAACGAGAGTAATGTTCTTCTAACCTGTAATGTAGCACAAGAAAAAAATTAAGATGTATGGTTCTTGGACTCAGGTTGCAGTAACCACATGATAGGAAACATAGTCATCTTTTCCAATTTGGATGAAAATGTGAAGTCTGAAAGTGACAACGGGGACTGAAAGAAAAGTATCTGTCAAGGGAAAAGGAAGAGTATCAATACTCACAAGAAAGGGAGAAAGGAAATTTGTGCCAAATTTCTATTATGTACCTGGCCTGGAATGTAACCTTCTGAGCATTGAACAGCTCGTGAATAAGGGCTACAATGTATTTTTTAAAATAATGTGTGTATAATTATGGACATAACTCCAAGTAAAGTGGTCATTGCAGAAGTGCATATGACAAAGAAAAGGATGTTTCATCTCAAGCTCAGAATAGACTTGAAGGAAGGAGGTCTGGTAGCAGCACTCACACAAGAGGTCGTTCAAGAAGAAGTGAAAGAAAAAAACTAGTTATGGCATTTGAGATTTGGAAATCTCAATTTTGGATGTTTGAACCTCTTGCATAAAAAAGGAATGGTTAAAGGATTACCACTCATAGAGAAATCGGGCAGCATATGTGAAGGCTGCATCTTGGGCAAACAACACAGAGAAGCATCAAGGAAGAGTATAAGGGAAAAGGCACCCTTAGATATTTTCCACTTAGATTTGTGTGGACCAACGCAAACACCATCTTAGCTGGAAGTCACTATGTCTGTTATGAAACCAACTCCAAAAATTGAAGAAAAGAGAGATCAACGCCTTAGAAATCAGCCACTTCGAGAGGGAAACATCCAATACATTACATAAATGAAAAATTCTTAGATGATACAAATGACTAAAACCTCCTTCTATATATAGGAGTCCATGGGGCCACAATATAATCCTAGCCGACCTAACAATAATAATGTAAGGGCACAATAATAACAATATTAGGGTTATAGGGGTACAACAATAACAATAAAGGGGCTACACTAATAAAAATAAGGGACTAAAGTAGTAATTTAGGGACCTAACATGCCCCTCTCCTTCAAAAAAGTGTTTTCCTCATAGCTCTGGGTGCTTCTGTATAAAATTCTCATCCTCCCATGTAGAATATTCAGTGGGTAAGTTCTTCCACTTTATGAGATACTCTGAAATTGATCGATTTCGTAGTTTTCGAGTTCTTTTTTCTGTGACTGCTTCAGGTTCCAATATGATTTTTTCTTCCTCATCAAGTTCTGGAAATATTGTTTGAACTGGAATATTTTCACCTATAACCTTCTCTAAGCATGAAACATGGAAAATTGGATGCACTCGTGAATAAGCAGGAAGCTCCAATTTGCATGCCATAGTACAAATCTTTTGCAACACCTTGTAAGGACCATAGTACTTTGGAGATAATTTATTATCCTTCTTAGATTTCTTGAGGGACATTTGTTTGTATGGTTGTAGTCGTAAAAATACCCAGTCTCTTACATCAATCTTGCGATATTGATCTGCCTGTTGTTTCATTTGATTTTGTGCCAAATTTAGGTTATCCTTTAAGAGTTTGAGAACTTATTTTTGATGTTCGATGTGATCTTCCACTGCTCGAACCTTAGAATTTTCTCTTAAAGATGATGTGATGGACAGTGGATGATATCCATAAAGTGCCATAAATGGGGTCATTTTTTCTGTAGTATGGGAGGAAGTGTTATACCACCATTCTGCGAGAGGTAACCACTTGACCCATTGTGTTTGCTTATCAGATACAAAACAAAGAATATATCCTTCCAAAAATTTATTCACTATCTCAGTTTGACCATCAGATTGAGGATGATAAGACGAGCTATGAGCTAATTGAGTACCTAAACAAGAAAATAAATCCGTCCAAAAATTTTCAGTAAAAATGGGATCTCTGTCATTCACAATAATCTTTGGGTTTCCATGTAGGTTTTGAATTATGTCCATAATGGATGAGATAATGCACAAAAGTGTGCATACTTGGTAAGTCTATCAACTACCACCACAATGACACTCTTTCCTTCAGACTTAGGTAAGCCTGTTATAAAATCCATTGAAATATCCTCCCAACATTGACTTGGAATGGATAAAGGTTGTAGAAGACCTGGGGTCTTAATTGTCTCAACTTTATCTTGCTAGAAAACCAAACATTCCGCCACAAACTTTAGAATATCAGATTTAAGGCCATCCCAAAAAAAAATCTTTCTTCACCCTGTGGTAAGTTTTTACAAATCTCGAGTGTCCTCCTAAAGGAGAAGTGTGAAATTCCAAAATAATCTTTTGTTTTAGTTGGGAATTCTTACGAGGATATAAGCGATCTTTGTACCATAAGGAATCATTTTTCCAATTAAATGTATCAGATGTACTAGGATCTTGCTGCAACTTTTGAATGAGTGTCCACACTTCTTCGTCCTTCTTCCATTCATCCTTTGTTTCAGTTATCCAATCTGGTTGGATAATATAAATGGCACAAAGCAATGCTTACACCTCTTCATTCTTTCTTGAGAGTGCATCTGCAACAACATTTAGCTTCCTTTTTTGTATATTATTTCAAAGTCATAACCCAACATCTTTGTGACCCATTTTTGTTGCTCTTCTAAAGATAGTCTTTCTTCCAAAATGTGTTTAAGACTATCATGATCAGTTTTTACCTTGAAGTGTCTTCCCATTAGGTAAGGTCATCATTTCTTTAGTGCATGTAGTATTTCTAACATTTCCTTCTCATAAATAAATTTTTGTAAATACTTTCCTTTGATTGGATGACTTTCAAAAGAAATGGGTCTTCCTTCTTGCATTAACACATCACCAATTCCATTTCCTGAGGCATCACATTCCACAATAAAGGTTTTTGTGAAGTCTAGCATAGTTAAGACCGGTGTTAGGCACATTGCCTCTTTAAGATGTTGAAAGGCCTTAGTTGCTTCAGGGGTCCATGAAAATGCATCTTTCTTCAATAATGTTGTTATAGGTGCTGCTATTCTCCCATAATTCTTAACAAACTTGCGATAATACCCTGTTAACCCGAGAAATCCTCGCAACTGCTTTATGGTTGTGGGGACTTTCCATTCCTTAATGGATTTAATTTTGTTAGGTTCTACATTAACACCCTTGTGAGATACAACATGACCCAGATATTCCACCTCTTGTACTCCAAAGGAACATTTGGATGTGTTTTCATATAATTGTTTCTCCTACAATAGTTTGAGCACCCTATCAACATGTTGAACATGATCCTTCCAATACCTGCTGTAGAATAGTATATCATCAAAAAATACTAGCAAAAATTTTCTAAGGGTTTGAAAATGGAATTCATCAACCCTTGAAATGTAGAAGGTGCATTGGTAATGCCAAAAGTCATGACCAAAAATTCATAATGACCCTCATGAGTTCAAAATGCTGTTTTCGGAATATCTTCGATCTTCATTCTAATTTGATGATATCCTGAACAAAGATCCAACTTAGTAAAATAAATTACTTCATGTAATTCATCCAATAATTCATAAATCACAGGAATGTGAAATTTATCTTTAATGGTGAGCTTAGTGAGCTCCCTATAATCTGGAAACATGTGCCATGATCCATCCTTCGTGTGCATCAATACTACTGGAGCAGAGAAATAACTTTGACTAGGTTGAATTATACCATCCTCTAACATTTCTACAATCATACGTTCGATTTCTCTCTTTTGGACATAAGGATATCTATAATGCCTGATGTTTGGAGGAACACTTCGTGGAATAAAATGAATAGCATGATCATGATCACGAATAAGTGGGAGTCCTTTGGGAGTTTCAAACACCTTGGAATGATTGTCCAAGACTTTTTAGAGATTTGCAGAAATAGATGATTTTGATGTTGGAACTTCTAGTGAGCATAATTGTGCAATTACACCTCATTGTTCTTTATTCAGGAGCTTTTTCATGACATTAGAGCTTATTATCTTTCCCAAATTCCTGATTTTACCCTGTAATTCGACTTCCTTTCCTTCTAAAAAAAAATTCAAGAAAATTTCTTGAAAATTAAAAGCAACCGTCCCCAAAGATTGTAACCATTGTACTCCTAGTACAACATCAGCACCTCCAATTGGAATGGAAATCATTGGACTATTCAATACATATTCCCTCATGGTTAGCTTGATATTATGGCATTTTCTAGAGAAAATTATATTTCCTCCATTTGCAACCATCACTTGACATTCTGGTGCTGAGTATTGGAAACAATTCAATTCCTATACCTTACAATGAATAAAATTATGGAAACTACCCGAATCAATCAACACTATTACCTTTTTCTTCTTGATATGTCCTTCTATCTTGAGAGTTTAAGGAGTGGTAATTCTTGCCAATGCATTACACGATATGGTCGGATTCATTTCTTCCTCTTCACAATCTATGTAAAATAATTTCTTTTTAGCACACTTATGGCCTTTAGTGTATTTGATATTACAACTGTAGAAAAGCCCCTTTTCTCTTTTTTTCTTCCAATTGTTGTGGTGTCAACCTTGTAGGTTGTGGAAGTCTAGGAGTAGCAACACTTCCATCTTTATATATGTAAGTGGTAGGCTTCCTTATTGCCATAATTTTACATTAAATTTTTCTTGCCAACCTGAATGCATTTTCCAATGAATCCTATCCCCAAACGCGAACTTCATGTTGGATGTTACCCTTTAAATTCCATATGAAGACATCAATCGTGTGTTCCTCTAGAATATCAGTTACCCTTATATTCAATTTTTGGAATTCCTCAATGTGCTCCACCACTAAACACTTTTGTTTGAGATTTATCAATTGGATAAAGAAGGTGTTGCTTTTTTTATCCTCATAATGTGTTATCATTTCCTCCTTAAAAATTGACCAAGTGAAAAATTTTTGATGGGAGCAAAGTCATCGATACCATACAAATGTATTTTGCTCTAAATGTAAAGTTGCAATGCGTACCTTTTGTGTGTTTTGCACATTATTGAGATCAAAATATTGCTCCATTTGTAGTATCCATGTTACGGGATCCTTGCCATCAAATTTCCTCATATCCATCATTGGAATATGGTGGTTCTTCCATCCAACATTAGATTTTATGAAGTCATGATTAAAATTTATTATGTTCTCATCATGAGTTTCCTCTACTATCGATTCGCCATTAGGAAACATTTCTTGTATCAACTTTTCCAAACCTTTGATGTCTACTTTTAGATCATTCTTCATGTTTTCCATTTTTCATCGATCTTAGCTTCCATGTCATCCATCTTAACTTCCATGCCAACTTCCATGTCATCCATCTTAGCTTCCAAACCATTCATCTTAGTTTCCACTCCTTTCTTCAAACCATCCATCTTAGTTTCCACGCCTTTCTTCAAAACTTCCATTGCATTTTTTGTTGCTCTTGGCTATAGGTGTACTTACTCTTGTAATTTTGATATCTCATGTTGCATTTCTTCATCTTCATGAGTCATATTAGAGCCTTCTGAAGGCTTAATGGGTGTCAAATTCTTTTTAGGGGGAATTTTAGAACCTAATACTAATATCTATTCTTCAATATTCCCTTGGAATAAGTTCAAACTAATTTTTTCAAATGAGACTCATGTAATTCGAAGAAAATACACACCTTTTTCTTGTTTTTGAGGATCTCTATATTGAAACTGAATTATCTCTGTCATTTCGGATCTTCAATATCTAAAATTTGGCCCTGAATTATTCTTTCTGAATCATCTTTCGAATGCCATAGGTATGACCTGATTTGGATTCTTCAAGCCAAAGCTATGCCCAATCTCCCACGTTGACCTAATTATGGACTCGTTCAGTAGAAAAAAATTGTACGAATTGCCACATGTCATTGTTTCACCCTTTGGCTTTGACCAAAAACTACAATCCGTGCACTTTCAGACACTTTTTACAGAATCTCAATCCGATGCTCAAAGCGAGATTTATGATGATTTTCCCACGGTCACCTCTTTGAGATGAAATTTGGGAGCTTGAAACAATCCTAACTTCCACAGATCATATCTCCAAAAATATTGCGAACCAAGATCTGCAATTTTTACAAGAGGTTCCTCTAGATTTCGGATTCACACAAAAAAAAAATCAGCTTCTGAAACTTTGTATACGAAAAGTTATAGCGAAACTGCCACGAGACCTGTTTTAGCTAAAATTCGGGAGCGTGAAAAAACCCTAGCTTCCCAAGATCATATCTCCAAAAATATTGCAAACCAAGATCTGAAATTTTTACAGGAGGTTCCTCAAGATTTCGGCTTCATGTTTTCAAAATTTCATCTTCTAAACCTTCGTAGAGAAAAAATTATTGAGAAAATTCCACAATGACCTGTTTGGAGCATTGATACCCTAGAATCCAAAGCTCTGATACCAAATGTTACGAAACCAACTCAAAAAATAGAAGAAAGGAGAGATCAAAGCCTTAGAAATCAGCCACTTCAAGGGGGAAACCTCCAATAAATTACATAAATGAACAATTCTTGGATGATACAAATGACCAAAACCTCCTTCTATATATAGGAGTCCATGGGGCCACAATATAATCCTAGGCGACCTAAAAATAATAATGTAAAGACACAATAATAAAAATATTGGGGTTACAAGGGTACAACAATAAAAATAATGGGGCTACACTAATAACAATAAGGGACTAAACTAGTAATATAGGGACCTAACAATGTCTTGACATTTATAGATGATTATATAAGAAATACATGGGAGTATTTCTTGAAACAGAAGAGTGAACTGTTTGAACAATTCTACCACTTCAAAGCTCTTGTAGAGAAGCAGAGTGGGAACTACATAAAAGTGTTGAGAATTGATAGAGGTGGAGAATACATCTCCAAAGACTTCCTACGTTTATGCCTGGAGCATAGCATACACAAGAAGTTTACCACAAGGTATAAACAACAACAAAATAGTGTTGCAGAAAGGAAGAATAGGACAATCATGGACATGGTCAGAAGTATGTTGAAGGAAAATCATTTTCCAAATGAGTATTGGGCTGAAGCTGTCAATTGTGCAGAATATATTTTGAATATATGCCCAACCAAAGTTGTTATGAACAGAGTTTCGAAAGAAGCATAGAGTGGAACAAAGCAGTTTGTCACTCACATGAAAGTATTTGGATGTGTGGCATATGTACATGTCCCGGATCAACTAAGAAACAAATTGGACTGTAAGGTGTAGAGGTGTATCTTTGTTGGATACAGTGATGAATAAAAGGCCTACAAACTCTATAATCCATCCACCAAGAACGTTATAATCAGCATAGATGTGTAGTTTATTGAAGAATAATCTTGGGATGGAAGCTTAGAGAAAACATTGAATGTGTAGACATGTGTGTCTCATGAAGAGCAAGAGGAATTGATTGCTAAAAATAATTCCTCCACAATGGTTCCTCCTCCACCTACACAAGCTCAACAGAGCACACCACAAATAGGAAATATAAAAACCTTGAGAAACCAAGGAAGTGTTTCTCGAAGCACACCATAGGGATGAGAAACTCCCTCGAGTTCAAGTGGAACTCCAAGCACACCAAGAAGATGAAGATTCAGAAATTTGAGTGAAATTTATGAGCAAGAAATTGATAATAATAATTGTATGAATTATTTATTTGTTTTATTTTGTCATGTTGATGACCCAATTCATTTTTAAGATTCAGTAAAAGAAGAAAAATGGATTAAAACAATGAATGAAGAGATTGGTGCAATAGAAAAGAATGACACATGGGAGTTAGTGGACCTCCCACAAGGTAAAGAAGTTATTAGAGTAAAATGGGTCTATAATACCTAGAGCCATGTTGAAGGAAAGAGAGAAAGACACAAGGCAAGACTTGTTGTGAAAGGCTACAAGCAACAACAAGGAAGAGATTATGAAGAAACCTTTGCACTAGTTGCAAGGATGGAAACAGTGTGTACAGTGTTGTCCATTGCAACACAACAAAAGTGGAAAGTCTACCAAATGGATGTGAATCAACATTTCTAAATGGAGTGTTGAAAGAGGAGGTATATGTTGAACAACCTCCAGGATATGAGATTGAAGGGCAAGAGCACAAAGTGTGCAAGTTGAAGAAAGCTCTTTATGGGCTGAAGCAAGCACCAAGAGCATGGTACAGTAGAATTGATGCTTACCTGACAGAAAATGGGTTTGAAAAATGTGATGGTGAACTCACACTCTACATTAAAGAAAATGATGGTAAGATCCTTATTGTTTTTTTATATAAAGATGATTTAATTTTCACAGGCAATGAAGTTCCTCTCATTGCTGATTTTAAAGTAGTCATGAAGAGGGAATTTGAAATGACTGATTTGGGTTTATTCAGATACTTCTTGGGCATAGAAGTAAAGAAAAATGAAAAGGGAATTTTTTTCTTCCCAAGAAAAATATGTTGTAGAAGTTTTGAAGAGGTTTAACATGCAGAACTGCAAAGAAGAACTCCAAATGTCAAGGGGTTGAATTTAAGCAAGGAAGATTGTAGCAAGAATGTTGATGTGATATTGTACAAGAGCATAGTTGCCAGTATAATGTATTTGACTGCAACTAGGCCTGATATTATGTATGTTGTAATTTTAGTTTCCAGATTCATGGAGACACCAAAGAAGACGCATTGGCAAGCATCTAAGAGAATATTGAGGTATTTAAAAGGAACGAAGGAGTATGGTGTTCTATACTCTTCAACTGGTAATTTTAATTTGATTGGTCACACTGAGAGTGATTGGGCTAGAAGTGTAGATGAATGAAAGAGCACATTTGGGTATGTGTTTTCATTTGGGATCGAGAGCCATTTCATGGGCTTCCAAGAAGAAACCAATAGTTTCTTTATCAACAGCAAAAGCAGAGTTTGTAGCAGCAATAGTAGCAGCCTGTCAAGCTATATGGATGAGAAGGATGCTGAGAGATTTGTGTCATGAGCAAGACAATGGAACCACAATTTATTGTGGTAATCGCTCAGCAATAGCATTGTCAAAGAATTCCATTTTGCACAAGACAAAAAAGCATATTGATGAAAAATATCATTTTATAAGAGAATTGGTTAACAATGGTGAGATTTTTTGTAGCATTGCGGGACAAAGGAACAATTCGTTGATATCCTCACAAAGCCATTAGCACAAAATATTTTTGAGTATCACAGAAAATGTCTAGGAATGACAGATGGCAGCAGTTGTGATTAAGGGGGAGTGTTGGAATTTTACTCCCAACCACCACCATGAATAATAGTGGAAACAACCCTCAATTCCATCAATTTTTGATTCACAGGAAGGACAAGCAAGATCCAAGAGCCAGAGGTGCTTTCACACAATGTTTAGAAAAACCAGAGCAGAGTCCATACTCTGCGTTTAAGTATTACCCACTGCATTTACTTACCTTTTTTCATACATTTCGCCGCCCGTAACTTTCATGGTTTACCCATAAGCCTCACCGCATGTTATGTTAAGTTTCCACCCATGTGATATCAGTGGGACCCACATATCCTTACCGCATCGTATTTTCTGCTTATCCCTTTGTTTTTGACTTGCCGCACTTACCCTTTTTTATCGCCCGCATACCACACATTGCAACATTTATCACTTATCGTTTAAGCCCGCAACGAAACTTATTTCTCTGCCGATGTGATATTGGCAGGACCCACAACCTCATCGCACTTCACAAGATTTCTCACTTACCTTTTAAAGCCACCCACATTGCACACTTTGCAAGTTTTACCATTTACCCTTCCGCCACTTCACAAGTTATGTTATTTGTTTTTCAATCCGATATTGTTATCACATATTGCAATCGCAATCTTTTAAGTTTTCCGTCGAACCTCCCGCACACTATGTTATTTTGGGTGTGATGTGATAAGTGCCACCTCACTATCGCACATCGCAGCCCACAAAGTTTAAAGGATAACACTGAAAGTCAAAACTTGAAATCGCCGAATTATGCGGATGTGATGTGGACCATAACCACATTGCATAAAATTTGATATCCGCCAGTCTATGTGTTTGAATGCATTTTTACATGTTTTCATGTATAAGCTAGAATACGGCCTGTGTGCCAATTTAATGTAGAAATGGGTCCTTCGATGGCCCAAGGATAAATGGTTGTTGAACGTTTGTTCAGCAATTCAACTGCATTGATTAGATTTATGTTTTACAGGCTTTGGCCATTTTGATATAATCAATGCAATTTCATTATGTTTAGAGAGAGAGGGTGAAGGAATAGAAAACTGAAGTTTGTTCCTCTCATGTGTATTACGCTGCCTGTGTGTATGATTGTTTAATTTTCGCAATTTTGTTGTAGTCTCTGTGTTGTGGGGGAACACATTTCCTCTGTCTGATTGTATTCAGAAATTTCAACAGCCATTGTTCATTGTTTCTATCTTAAAATAAAATAAGAAGGATACAACCATCTTGGCAAGGGATGTTCGAGAATAATGGAAGCCCTTAATGGATATTTAAAAAAATACATATAATAACCCAATAAACTAGAAAATATGCATATTAGTAATCCTTTTTGTTGGAACATGCACTTGATTATGGTGAATACATAGTAAATCTCCAACAGTAATACATTAAATTATGTATAGATTGAAATATACATAGTTAATATACATATGAAATTTTTTTGATAGTTGCAATTATAGAACGCTAGCCAGCCATTCTAGTATTTTTCATTAACTGCAAGGATTTTCTACATTAGATATATTGACATTACTCACTGGGGTTCTATTTTAATGGAATTTCTATCTCGTGTTGTATAGCGAAAGCATGTAGTGTCATACCAAAAGAAAGAAGTTGTGAATTATGTTCATCTTCTACAAAAAAATATCGAAGCTCTCCCAATAGGAAGTCATAAATAAATAAACAAATTTTCAATTTTAAACACTCATATGCATTACTTTCAATGTTTTATTTCTACCATCTTAACTTCTATCAAAATTCGAGTGAAAAAATGCATGCCAACCTGAGGTCTCGTGAAGAACTGATTCTATAAGTCAACAAATTAATGGAAAACCATAACCTACATATGCCTCCTCTTCTTGAAGTACATATGCAATAATGAACCAACACTGCGGATAGACCAAAATTCTCTGAACCTGCATGGCTCATGTTTGTATTTGTATCCTTCATAGTGGGTGCTCATATGATGACATCATCAAAACTGAATAAACAATATTTGGTGGCTTGTTGAATGGGTATTGTTTCCACCACAGGTTCTTTGTTTATAAACTTCAAACCTGTCGTCGATCAAAATATGTTGTCCAATCATAGTGAAGAGACCTCTTCTTTTGTTTTTTCTGACAGTTTATTGGGACATTGAGTCGTTGGCACTTGCGGTTTTCCTCTCATGATGTTTGCAGGTCATGAAGGTATGTCACTTGCAGTGCATGCTTTAAAAGTTACTCTGAACACATTCAAATCATAGCGAATCCATTGGATTCTAGTTTTGGTTACTTCCTCCTCCCTATCAACCATTAAAATTTTTAGTAGAATATGAATTTCAACTCAAAGGAATGACTAAGCATACATATAAGGTTAATAATATCAATACCATTGAAACCCTATCTAAGGAAAGGCCAACACGAAATGATGATGAGATTATTAAATAGATCATATTAAAATCGTTTATTCATTTGTCTAGGCATAAAGTAATGGTGAATTAAGTATTGGAAACCCAGAATTTATTAAATGATACATTGCTTAGACAATGAAATAGATGATTCATCATCATTGGAAGATGGAGGAGGTAAGCAAATGAGCATGCAAGGCGATGGAATATGGAGGAGCGAGGGTTTTGATTTCACAATTAAAAAATGTTTATTAAAAATTGTAACGGGCAAGACAACATTGTAACATGAAATCCCAATATTCAAAGGGTCTACACACAAATATCATTCCAGTGAGATGAAATTTTATCTATCAAGTGAAAAACACAGAGTTTAAAGCAGCAGAATACTTTTATTAATTCAGGCCTAAGCTTGCTCACATTTTCTCACTACAAATACATCACAATGTATCACATCATTAAATAACTATGGGATCACTAGATTCTCTAGACATAAAAACATGGGTGATACACTCTCTTACTCATATAAAACTGAGTTACATTGGAAAACAATTACTTATACAACAACACCTCTTAACTTACATAGATGTAGCTCATTTCATGACAACTAATAATACAACTCAGCAACCTATCACATTAATAGACACTTCCATTTCTTCATTATTCTAAAACCCCCACTTAATGGAGAAACGCATTTCATACAATACATAAATAACAATGTGTTATGTTTGTTATGAAGGTAAATCCTCTCTGCGGACAGAGATGATCCCACTAGCCCTAGGGTGGGTCTAGTAACAAAAGGACACGCTAAAGTGTTTCTTCCTAGTTAATGAATGAACAAAAGACATGGTAGATGGACCTACCTTGAATCCAACGCTGTCGATGTTGCGAAAAGAGTAGTAGTCTTCCGCTCCTGCCTTGGAAAGTCATGACCCATTCACTGTCATGCTCAGATATCTACACATAGGATGTTAGAAAATTATATATTACAGAGCAATGCAACACATAAAATATTTGGAAAATACAAGCACACAAAACACATAAAACCAAATAGACACAGATATACATGGTTCACCCAGTTTGGGCTACGTCCACCCCGAACAGCCAGTCCTTCCTTTCTATTATCCAGCAAAAATGAAGAGACAAAACCTACAGCAGATCTGCTGTAATATCCTTTATTCTCTCTCACAGTCTCCCTCTCTGTTTCTCGCTCCGAGAATACACATACAATACACATCCGCAATGCAATACCCTCATAAAAGCGAAGGGTTGCCTTCTAGGGAAAAAAACCCTAAACTAAACATAACTTCTACCATCAGATCATTTGCCTAATGAATGGCCCATATTGACTAGAAATTACTATACTTTTACAAGGCAATTTTACATCTATTTTTAGCTTCGAGGGCGCTGCCCCCGAAACTCCCTGCCAGGGGGGGACTTCATAAAGTCGTTGTCACCCCCTTGGACCCCCCATGGTAGCAACTAATTTACAGGTGGCATTTCCGCCCCATTTAAGGTATAGGGGTCCAATTCTGTGATACAAAGTAAACAAGATAATCAAGCTCCACACCCAACAATCTCCCACTTGGAGACTGATTGTAGTAACTCCACTGCTGCTTCATTTGCTGGACAATGACTCCTCTTTGGACTTGGCTATTTCTCATCTTCATCGTCATCCTTGAAGACCAATTGAAACTGAGCACATTCTCAGTTTCTCCCTGGTTACAACTTTTGTTAGCATATTTGCAGGATTCTGGCTAGTGTGTATCTTTTCCAGCTTCAACTCTTCATCTTCCAATAGTGACCGTATGAAATGGTACTTGAGATGTATGTGTTTAGTCCTGGAATGAAATTTTGAGTTCTTTGCAAGATGAATGGCACTTTTGCTATCACTGTATAGCGTGCCCATATCATGCTTCTTACCCAATTCACCCATAAAACTTTGTAACCAAATAATTTCTTTACTAGCCTCTGTAGCAGCAACATACTCTGCTTCTGTTGTTGAAAGTGCAACAATACTTTGGATTTTTGAAACCCAACTGACAGTTGTTCCACCTACAGTAAATACATATCCTGTAGTGCTCCTCATGTTATCTTTGTCACTTGCCATATCTGCATCAACATATCCCTGTAGAGAAATGTTTGAACCACCAAAGCATAATGCCTCATTTTTGGTACCTCTCAAATATCTGAGAATCCATTTTACTGCAATCCAATGTTCTTTTCCTGGATTATTCATGTACCTGCTTACAACTCCCACTGCATGTGCAATATCAGGCCTTGTGTAGACCATTGCATACATTAAGCTTCCAACTGCTGATGCATATTGAACTTTAGACATATATTCCATTTCTTCGTGGGTCTTGGGGCACATCTCCTTACTAAGTTTGAAATGGCTAGAAAAAGGTGTACTAACTGGTTTTTCATTCTTTATATTAAATATTTTCAACTCCTTTTCTATTTACTCATTCTGAGACGGTGTTAATTTGTGATTTTTCCTGTCTCTAGTTATCCTCATAACAACGATTTTTTTTGCAGCTCCCAAATCCTTCATTGCAAATGAATTTTCCAATTTTCTTTTGAGCACATTTATTTCCTGCATGTTAGACCCTGCAACAAGCATGTCATCTATAACAATATAATATAGCTGCCATCATTTTTCCCTTTTAGATAAACACAATGATCAGAGTGACATCTAGTATAACCTTGTTCAGACATAAACTTGTCAAATTTTAGATACCACTGTCTTGGAGCCTGTTTTAAGACATACAGGCTCTTCTTTAACCTGCACACAAATTTTTGTTTCCCTTTGACCTCATATCCTTCTGGTTGATGCATATATATCTCTTCCTCCAAATATCCATGGAGAAATGTTGTCTTTACATCTAACTGTTCAAGATGTAAATCTTCTGCTGCTACGAGACTTAAAATAGTTATGATTGAGTTCATCTTAACAACGGGAGAAAATATTTCATCAAAATCAATACCTTTCTTCTGTGCAAACCCCTTCACCACAATTCTAGCTTTGTACCTCTGTTTTCCTCCATCTTCTTCCTTCAGCCTGTAAACCCATTTATTCTGCAATTTAGTTTTACCTGTAGGCAACCTGACTAAGTCCCAAGTCTGGTTATGCATTAAGGAGTCCATCTCTTCTTCTATGGCTAGCTCCCACTTCTTCTTGCTTTCAACCTGCATTGCTTCTTCATAACATTCGGGTTCACCAGAATCAGTCAGCAATAAATAATATAATGAAGGAGAGTATCGTTCAGGGGGTCTACCTATCCTGGTAGATCTTCTAACACCACTTTCAGGTGTTTGAGGTGCTTGTTGTTGTTGTGGTGGTTGTTGCTGCTGTGGTTGTTGATTATTATTATTTTCATGCACCTTCACCTTTTCAGTTATCTCATCAAGAACCGTGTATTCCTTGCTTTATTTTTCCTGTTTCTTTTCCTGCAACTGATTCTTATACAAGACATTTTCATTGAATATTACATCTATGCTCCTAATGATTTTGTGATTTTCATAATCATATAAGAGATAACCAAAATCATTAACACCATATCCAATAAAGGTACATTTTTTTGATTTTGCCTCAAGCTTTGTTCTATTTTCTTTATTAATATGGACAAAGGCCTCACAACCAAAAGGCTTTAAAAAAGAGTAGATTACCTTTTTACCTTTCCATGCTTCCTCTAGTATACCACCATCCAAGGAACTTGAAGGCCCTCTGTTTATTAGATAAATAACAGTATCTACAGAATCTGCCCAAAATTGTAAATGCAATCCCGCATGCAATCTCATGCACCTTTCACGCTCCATGATTGTTCTATTCATTATTTCTGACACGCCATTTTCTTGTGGTGTTCTTGGAACTGTCTTCTCTCTTCGAATACCATGCTCTTAACAGTACCTATAAAACTCTTTGCTGCAATATTCACCTCCATTGTCTAATCTGATACACTTCAACTTCTTTCTTGTCTCAATCTCAACCAAAGCTTTCCATTTCTTGAAAGTATCAAATACATCATATTTATTCTGAATACAATAAATCCATGTTTTTCTAGTTTCATCATCAATAAAAGTAACATAATAATGAGAGCCACCGAGAGATGATACCTGAGCAGGTCCCCATACATCTGTATGCACAAGCTCTAATTTTTCGCTCTTATTTTCTTTCCTAACTCTGAGAAATCTGACTCTCTTTTGTTTTCCATAAATGAAATTTTCACAGAAATCCAAATCAACATTCTTCAAACCTGGTAACAAATTTCTTGAGTGAAGAATCTTCATCCCCTTCTCACTCATGTGTCCGAGCCTATGATGCCATAATGCTGCATCTACTTCTTTGGAAGTTAAATAATTAACAGAGTTAGAAATACCATTGCATAAATACAATGTACCAACCTTTTCACCTTTTGCTATTACCAGGGCTCCTTTGGTGACCTTCCAAGCTTTATCTGTGAAATTTGTCACACAACCTTCACTGCCTAACTGCACTATTGAAATCAGATTTTTCTTTAGATCTGGAACATGCCTTACCTCATTTAATATCCATTGGTTCCCATTATGTTGTTTTACAAGAACCTTACTCATTCCATTAATTTTACAAGGTTTATCATCACCCAGATGAACTTTTCCAAAATCTCCTTGAACATAGTCATGAAAATATTTCTTATCAGATGTGGCATGGAATGAATCCCCTAAATCTACAACCCAAGAATCAGTAACATTTTCAAAAGAAAGAATCAAAGCATCTTGTAACACATCACCTGTCACATTTGCTTCATGATTGTTTTCTTGTTGTGCATCTCCTTCTTTTCCCTTCTGAGATCTACAGTCTTTCTTTAGGTGTCCTTTCTTTCCACATTTCCAGCACACTATCCCCGATCTGGACTTGGATCTACCTTTCCTTGATTCACTGTGATATCCCGAGCTCTTTCCTCTTTCCATTCTCCTTCCCCTAGATTCTGCACTCAAAGCATTACCTAATGTCTCACCAGAGCTTTTCCATAGCATTTCCTCACTAAGGATAGCACCGACAACATCATCAAACTTTAAAGTACTAGATCCAAAGACAGAGTTACTAATGACCATTACTAAACCATTCCAACTCTCTGGAAATGAGCACAAGAATAACAGAGCTTTAAATTCATCATCAAAGTTTACCCCTACAGAAATTAACTGACTGGTAACTGTATTAAAATCATTTAAATGGTCTGCAAGAGATCCACCTTCTAACATCTTCATATTAAATAATCATTTCATAAGAAATACCTTGTTTGAGGGCGAGGGTTTTTCATATAGTTTCGCCAACATCTGCATCAAACCCTCTATTGTTGTTTCCTTCGAAATATTGAAGGTGATTGATGCCACAAGGCACAACCGTACTGTTCCGAGTGCCTTTCTATCGAGAATGTTCCATTCCGCGTCTGTCATGGCCACCAGCTTCTTTGTTTTTCCGCTCAATGGTAGGTACAGATATTTCTGATACAGATAATATTCCATCTACATCTTCCACAGCGAGAAGTTTTGGCTGTTAAATTTCTCGACCCTAAACTTACCATCTTCCGCCATTTCTCCCACTCGAACCAGGAACCCTTCTTTCCTGCGAGTTTATCAGCCAAATATACCTTCGTCTCTGATACCAGTTGTTAGAAAATTATATATTACAGAGCAATGCAACACATAAAATATGTGGAAAATACAAGCACACAAAACACATAAAACTAGAGAGACACAGATATACTTGGTTCACCCAGTTTAGGCTACGTCCACCCCGAACAGCTAGTCCTTCCTTTCTATTATCCAGCAAAAATGAAGAGACAAAACCTACAGCAGATCCGCTGTAATATCCTTTGTTCTCTCTCACAGTCTCCCTCTCTGTTTCTCACTCCAAGAATACAGATACAATACACAGCCGCAATACAATACCCTCATAAAAGTGAGGGGTTGCCTTCTAGGGAAAAAAACCCTAAACTAAACATAACTTCTACCGTCAGATCATTTTCCTAATGAACGGCCCAAATTTACTAGAAATTACATACTTTTACAAGGCAATTTTACATATGTTTTTAGCTTCGGGGGCACTACCCCCGAAACCCCCTGCCAGGGGGGGGGGGTCCATAAAGTTTTTGCCGCCCCCCCTAGACCCCCCACGACAGTGATTAATTTATGGGTGGTGTGGCCTCCCCATTTAAGGTACAGGGGTCCAATGCTGTGATACAAAGTAAACAAGATAATCATATTCCACACCCAACATAGGATAAAGAACAAGAACAACATATGAAATAATAGTGTCACTCACAACTATTAGCCAATCAAAGAGGGCTAAACATATCGCATCAAATAAACACCATAACACAATAGTGGAACCAAACAGTAGTCATGTATATTAATGAGTAGAAGGAAGAGTATAATCGATGCTTCGACGTCGCAATCTCCTCCAGCGGGGTTCATATGAAACACGTCTCAATTGTCGGTGAGGGAATTCAGACTCAAGCTCTATCAGAAGTCATCGACTCAAGCTTTCTTAACACAATATTTTTTATTCTATCTCCTCTAGCAACTTAGCTATAGTATAATTCTCCTAATTCATCTATTCATCTATTCCTCTATAATTTGTTCAGCTAGCTTCTACTAAAGAAGATAATTTCTTATATATAGGGAAGAGAGGAGGTTGGGATCCCTACAAAGGTGGGAGGGAGTCCTATCCTTTAGGAGAGTTCCAAGGGAGGTGGAAACTACTAACTAAAGGAAGGATTCCATGGTTGTTTCAGTTCAATCACTCCCAATGAATCATCCTCTAGGTGGTTGGAATGGAACCTCCACCTCTATTTTTAAAAAACATTCCATAAACAGCTTGGCATGAGTGTCTAACTGGCACAGAGCACCACCTAGCACGGGCTCAGTGTTAAATTTCCTGGTCGGCATGAGGGTGTAACGGGCTACTCACGCCAAGGCAAAAATAGGTATTTTCACAGCTCTTCTCAGGGAAATTTCAACAAGAAGAATGTTGCTTTCATCAAAAGGGATGCAAGGATGGTATTTGCAAAGAATGACACTATGTATTTGTCACAGAAACGACCCTCCAATGTGCAATTTTGGGATTGCAGGGACAATGACAAAATGTTGTGTAACATATGCCCCCTAAAGTATGAAGTCCGAGAGAGAGGAAGGGGTGAAATGCTTTATGAGAATACATTCGAACCAAACATCGATGTCAAAAGACCTGCAATTAAAAATACAACTGATATCTGTGATACATGAATCATGTGGCATGGGTGCAGCCATCCATAATAGAGTATATAAAAAGTAAGATCCGAGTTATGGACATAGCCATCCAGCAAGAAGGATCAATAAATAGTCTCAGGTATGGTCGCAGCCATCCAATCAAGAGAGTCATGCGATAAGTCATAATAATCCACAAAAATCCACAGGCTCAAGTTTATCAGACAAAATCCAGGGTCTTTCACTACATCTCGACCTGAACAAGTACAATTTCGAGCATGCGAATGTATGAGCTGAAGTCGAACATGCAGGAAAATTGTCTGATTACCGGCCAATAATGAAAGTTGTTAACAGACATGAGATAAACCACCAATGATGAAAATGTTCCTCAAGGTACAAAAGGTACAATATATGAAATTTGAAAAGTGATCTAACGTCAAACATCCGCAGAATCACCTGGTCGAAGGCCAATGATGTGAACCTTGCATCGAATGCAAAAAACTTGCCATTGAGGCATGGAGGCTCCAAGGTACCAGAAGGGAGTCTCTAGAACAAATTCCTGGATAATGAGCTGAAGTCGATAGGAAGTGACATGGTCAAAGGAGGGCCATAATATTTCCCATATCATCGACACAAGACAGAGGAACATGATGAAAGTGGATCAGGACCAACAGGAGATCAGAGGAAGGTTGAAAACTACAAAGGCAAACTTCTCTTGAACATATCAACAGCATGACACTTGATATGGAAATATTTTACATCAAAGGATCTGAGGTCATGATGACATGGAAAAGATAAGATGAGAGGTCAAAAGAGATTACCCAAACCCATGGAGGTAAAAATGACGAAATGAGATGTCCCCAACCCGACACGAATGCAGACAAGTGCCATGTTCAAGAGCGACATACTACCAATATAACTAAAATTTGATTCCATTTTCCCCCACCATTTCTGGTGAGTACCCCAATTATTTTTGTAAACAAGCTTGAAGGGGATAACATATGCTTGTACTGTAAGCTTTTCCTTCAGACAAAACCAACCTAGTACATCTTACGAGCCCTAGGAAGGAGGAACTCGAAATAATGTCATGGTGATGAAGTCAGATGTCATCAGGGTTTAACGAGTCTGACAAAGGGAGAACTCGACATCTTTTTATGTTTAGAGAGTTTTAAAATAGGGCATAAAAGAAAACTCCAGTAGTCCCTTTTCGTAGGTAGTCTCACAGATCCAAAAAGGTAGAAAACTGTGTCTGTGAGAACCTCTTAGTCGTGATAGGCTAAGCTATTCCTTTTTTGTAAATAATCTATCCCAGCCCAAAAAATGATTAAATGTATACTGGGTAGATATCTTTTCACAGCCATTTAATGACTTCAAAACAACAAGAATCACGACAATCTTTTTAATTTTAAAGAGTCAGGAAAGAGCTAAAAGAAGACTCCAGTAATGACTTTTTTATGTTTTTACCAAGTCCTAAAAAGTATAAAATATAACTCGTTCCTTCATCATTGTCGCATAAAAAACCTATTTCTGCACAAGAGACATGTGTAAAACCCATTTCTTGAAAATAATATAATAAAATAATTTTAAAAAATGCCTTAAAAATTAATTAGGGTTGTGAAAAAGTTATAAAATGCCAAAAATGGTAAAAATAATTACTTTTCACTTTTTACCTCTTGTGGAGAAATAGTTACCCATTTTACTGTGCAATCTTGCGGTGACGATAGCAGCCAATCTGGTAGATCAATAAAAAATCCGACAACTCCAGGTAAGAGTCGAGATCCCTCTTATCATTTTAAGTCATTTCTTGGTTCCTGCAATTGTTAATTTTAAATTTTGGGGGAGAAAATGAAAAAATTAAGGCTTCATGGTTGGCGCGGGTTTCAGGCACGAAGTCGCGCCAACCTCCTGATTTTAAACACTAGGGCGCGCCCATTGGTGCGAATTTTTTGGAAACAGTCACGCCAATGGTGAAAACCATTTCTAGCAAAAGATATGGATCAAATAATCCAATTGTTTACAGATTTAAGGGTTAAAATTGATTAATACCACTCATATGTATGTGTTGCAGGTAAAAAGAGGAAAAATGGTTATTGAATGGAAAGAACATGAACATAGTGAAGAAGATGAGCTAGCCATGGAAAATGAGGGAGTCATGGAAGCCCTCAGAAATTTTGGTTTGAAAAAATTCTTCCTAGGACCATGTCTCTGAGCCCAACCAGAATTTCTACAGTATCTAATTAGTATATAGGATGAAAATCAAGAGAAGTTCATCCTACAGGATTAAGAACTTGAGATTGATGTCTCTGACGTGTATTTCATCACAGGATTATCACGGAGAGGTGTAGCACCAATCCTAACCGGCACCCAGCCTTTCATGGAAAACATGACCATGGTGATAGGCAGGGTATTCCCAGGAGCACGGAAGGGATTAGGTAGTGGGAAATTTGATATACAAACTATCCCAGATTTGACACTATGCGTGGTACTACATACCATTACACGGGTTGCAGGATCACAAGCACTGCACGAAGCAACAAAGACACAGTTGCTTCTTGTTGTGGACTGCATGGCTTCGACCATCTACAAATGGGTAGAGATCGTGACCATAAACATGAAGCGCCAACTAACCAAATGCAAGAAGACCAAACTGAAACAATTTGGTTATGGATCTATTCTGGTATCATTTTTCTTGGAACGACTACCAATTTTTTAGTGACAAGAGGTTATTTTCCCGACACCAAGAGCGAGAGAACCACGGATGGCTCGATGGGAAGCTTTGATGCCAAGGGCATGGGGTAGTCAACAGATGTCCTGGAGACCAGAATTATTTGATTGGTTCCGTCGAAAGCTAATTTTCATGGAGGACTGGCCCTACTCTGGCACAGATTTCACTGATGACCCAAACCTCCCACTCTCGGTGGGAGAAGATTGGGATGAAGATTTGTGTGAGACTCATTTTTTAAGTTTTATGAGTATTAAGATATTTTTATTTATGCATGTTTTGACATTAAATCCATGTGATGCAGATGTTGGCCTAGAGAGATCTTCCACTATGTCACTGATAGTGAGGTGAATCCCTTGCGATTTTGACCCTCAAGGCGAGGGCGGCGAGGAAGATGAGATAGTGTGCAACCTGGAGGGGATCACACAAGGAGTCCCGGATTATGCACGTTTTGATGATGTTCCTCACGCTTACTAGAGACATACTGTAGAGGTGCCTAGCCAAATTCACCACTTTTTGAGGTGACTAGTAAGAGCCGTGACATGTTATCACAAGCACCATGCTGATTAGACACCTAGGTTTTATTTTATCTGCATATTTTGCGAGACATGATGTCTTAGGATGTAACAAAAAAATGCATATATTTTTTGATGTTATGATGCACACAGTTACGGAAACATTAACTATATATATATATATATATATTTCCCTACATGGATCTGTTACATATGATGATGCTCTTACAAATGATGCAAATGTCTATCTAATACAATGTTAGCCACTGTATCAGTTAATGTGTTCATTTGTCTAGGAATATGTTGATAGGTAATAAAATCAAAATGTCTTTCCAACAAACGAATATGTAAATAAAATCTCAGAATGTGCAGATTTCTAACTGAATAGTGATTATTGAGTTGTAGAACAACAAGTTGTGAATCTATATTTACAAGCAAAGCACGTATGTCGAGGTTGATTGCCTTAGTTAATAGCTCAATGACAGCGTTATATTTGGCGACATTGTTTGTATTTCTTCCTAGACAAATACCTTGCAGATCTATCAACTCACCAGTAGGGTCATAAATTACCTAGGCTCCGAAAGACAAATTCCTGGTACTGCAGGAAGCACCATCCACAAAACTGACATAAAGGGTAATAGACATCTGCACAATAAGCAAGACCCAATAAGCAGGAAAATGCTCACAAAGCACATCAAACCAGAAAACATGTACAAAAATGAAAACAACACCTATGTACACCTATTACGCATGAATGACTCATGCATAATATTTTTCGAGATACAACCCATTTCTGGGTTGTTCAAGAGGATGACCTTCGTATTCAATTAGCTCATAGGCCCCATTTTGCAACACATGTTTAACAATGTAGGGCCCATGCCACATAGATTGAAATTAACCTGCCCCCAGCTTATCGCGATCTTGGTTATACAGGACGATGATATGTCCTTCAACGAAAGAACGAGGGGAAATTGATTGATCAAAATGAGCTTTGACCCGCTCTTTTTGTGCTTCGATAATGAGAGTAGCAAAGCGGCAGGTTTCATCCAGCCTTTCTAAATAAAGGAGATGCTCTTCTTCTGGCGAATTATTCGGCATTAATTTAACAACCAACCTGAGTGAAGGTATTTCACATTCAATTGGGAGAGTAGCTTCTAGGCCATAAACTAACTAGAAAGGATTGAACCCGGTTACGTTCTTCACTCAAGTTCGGTATGCCCAAAGAGCTAAAAATAATATGAGATGCTAATTTTATTTGTGGATCCCAATCATACGTTGAAGCATCGTGACAAGAACTATGTTCACAACTTCGACCTGGCCATTGGCTTGAGGGTAGTACAGTGTTGAGCTGTCGTGACGCAGACCCAACTTAGAAGTCAACTCCGCCACCATATAATGTAAAAAATTGGAACCATGATCGGTAACGATGGCTTGAGGGACACCAAACCTAGAAATAATGTGATTTAATATGAACTGAGCAGTTGTCTTACCATCAGTGGCAAGTGTAGGCATTGCTTCGGCCCATTTGGTGAATTAGTCCATAGCTACGATAATATAAGCATGCCCCCCTGCCAAGTGAGGGTTACACGTCATAAAATCGATGCCCCACTTTGCAAAGGGACCAATGGTAATGACAGGGTGAAGAGGAATGGGTGGCACACACATGTTGCATTGATAAATTTGGAAATCATGGCATTTACGAACTGCAACAATACATTCTTTGAAAATAGAAGGCAAAAAATAACCAGCACGAAGAATCTTCTATGTAGTAGCATAACCAGACATGTGACTGCCACAGGCGCCACTGTGACAATCATTCAAAGCTTTCTCGACTTCCTCGTGAGTCAAACATCATCGTAGTATGGAATTGACTCCAATACGATAGATATTATCTCCAACTATACGATAAGGTTGCGACTGATGGTGGATGTGTTGGTGGGCATCTTTCGTCAACTCAGATCTAAAAGATGAAGTTTGGAGATAGACGATGATATCACCGTACCATGGACCAAGGGTGCTAATCAAGAAAAGTGAATCGTCTGGGATGAAGTCTTTAGAACGAGAAGGAGTGGAGTCAAAAGGGAGAGAACAAAGTAAATCAGCAAAGACCAATGATTTCTTAGATTTGGCAGCAGTAAATTCCAAATTAAACTCTTGGAGGATGACAATCCACTTTGAGTATTTTCCCCCCAACAATTGTTCAGAAACTATGTAGGTCATGGGGTGCATTCAGAAATCACCATCACTGTACGCAAAAGAATATAATGACGAAAATGTTGAACAACTTGAACAGTGGCCAACGCTAACTTCTCGACGTGGGAATAACGCATTTCAGGGTCGAGAAGGTTATGATACAATTAATAAATAACATGCTCATGACCGTCATCATCGTCTTGTACCAAAACCATGGAAATTGTGTTGAAAGAAGTAGCCAAATAAAGAGAAAAATCACAATGATAATCTAGAGGGTGAAGGAGAAGAGCAAACAATGTTTTCAATGCATCAAATGATTTTTGAGCGATCTCATCCCAGTAAAAAGGAATGCCCTGTTTTAACAATCGTGTAAATCCTTTAGCTACTTTGGCATAGTTAGGTATAAAATGGCATAGAAAATTAGCTTTCCCTTGTAAACTCTCCAACTGATGTAATGAGGAAGGAGAGGGGAGATTGATAATAGCCTCAACCTTGAAAGGATCTAGGCGAATCCCATCTTTGGAAATGATAAACCCTAAGAGTCTACTGGAATCAACGCAAAAGACACACTTGTGCGGATTAAGCCGAGTTTTATAGTGCCTACAACGAAGAAAAATCTGACGAAGATGGCCAAGATGGTTTCTACGCTTAGCTGAATGAGTGAGAAGGTCATCCAGATAATGTTGAAAGATGTGACGAATATCATGAAAGGCATAAGACATCGCACATTGAAATGTGGCTCCGGCATTCTTTAAACCAAAAGGAAGCTTCTTATCTGCAAAGGTACCCCAAGAATAGATGAAAGCAGTATTGTGTTGATCAGTCGGGAGAATTTTGATCTGATTATAACTCGAAAAATCGTCCATAAGGGAAAAAATCTCACTCCTAGCACAGTCGTCAATGATTTGATCGATGAAAGGAGTAGGATAATTATCCTTAGGACAAGCTCGATTGATATCACGATAGTCAACACGGACACAAATAGTGCCCTGTTTCTTATCTATAGGAACAATATTAGAGACCCATTCTGTCAATGGAATTGGATAAATGAAACCAGCTTTGAGAAGCTTCTCCACTTTGGCCTTAAAGGCAGCAGCTTTCCTAGGATGCACTAGACGAAGACGCTAACGAACAGGTTTCGAACTGGGATAAGTAAGAATCTCATGGACCATGATGCTAGGATCAATACCAAGCATTTATTCGTAGGACCATGGAAATACATCACGGAATTCATGAAAAAAGGCTAGTATAGACTTGTACTTCATCCAAAGAACAAGTAACCCCAATATGGATGTTCTCAACAATTCCTGGCTTAATGGAAATGTCGATAGGCATCGTCTGAATAATGTTACTCAATTTACCTTCCGAAAAAACCTCATGGATCTGAACAGGTGTTTGAAGCAGATGAGAAGGAACCCGAGAGGAAAAACACTCAAGACAGATAGACATGGCCCAGAGGCTTGGTAGAAACGAGGAACAATGATGACCATCATCCCACGGTAGATCGTCAAGAGAAAGGGTTTCCATGATAGCCTCATCAGAAGGAAACACTTCTTTCAAAGGATCCAATGAATCAAAATCACCAAGCCAAGGGGATTGAGAATAGATGTCAAGAGTTACGCTCGAAGGAGTAGAACTAGAATTGAAATCCAATGCAGCAATGTGTTCATAATAATTAATTTCAATCGGACTTAAAGGCATCGAATCACTGAACGAATATATTTTTTCAAGATAAGGGATAACCGAGGGGTCATCGATTCGAGAAATCATATTGACCTAAATAGTATTCGATGGTGGAAGAGGGAAAACACCCATGAGCGTAGGATCCTTGAAAAAGGCCTGGCCTTACACTCTCGTAGGGAGTAGGAATCTTGTCCATATATGGAATGTTGTTCTCGGAAGAAGAAGTGAAAAGATAAAATTGATCAACAGTAATGATCTTTCCTTCGTGAAGAAACTTCAAAACACAAAAGAGAGTGGATGGAATGCACAAAATGGTGTGAGTCCAACTGCATCCACGGAGGAGATTATAATTGAGTTTTGCATCAACGACTTTGACCTCAACATTGACTGTCTTCCCTTCTAACGTGATCAGCAAACTAGCGAGAACACCAACAGGTTTAGATTCTCTTCCATCAAATACTTCAAGGGAATTGTGTGATGAAGTAAGAGCTGGAGAACCAATGGCATTCCAACAAGTAAATTCACCCTTGTCCGTGATAGCCTAGTGAATATTCAAACCATTAATAACAACTTGAATGATGAGTGCAATTTGGTGTGGGAGTCGTGGAACTAAATTCTCTAAATCGAAAGGGAGAAAACTAGCATCAGCAGGATCAATCCCACCTATCGTAGATAGCAAAGCTTTCCATTATGAAGGAAAAATATGAAGAAATTCTAACGTAGACATTGCGAACGCCGCCTGGGCCAAATATTCAACAATACTGTAATGTTGAGCGGCACGAGTGATGGGATTATACGAAGACTTACGGAGCACACCTTTGGAAGGTGGTCACACAACGGATTCAATGTTAGGCTGTTCAATCTCAAGAGGACTAGAAATAGGAGGGGGAGAAGGACCATCAGCGATCTCTTTCCCCACTGCCTAATGCGAATGAGAATAATCTTTCGATCAAGTGGCAATGGAGACGGGTGCAGAACCGTTAATCATGAACACTTGTGAACCAGATGGAGTAGAGTACTAAGGGTGCTCTACCATCTGAGTTTGTTGAGGGAAGGGTTCCTTAAGAATGGTCGGAGCTCCTCGGGTGCCTTTGAGCAATCGACTCACTTTAGACCGTCGAGGACAGTCTTTGGTGAAGTGCTCATCATCACAAATCAAACAAGGATACTTTGGTTTACGTTGAGAACTATCAGCAGAACAAGGTTTTGGAGAATCCTTCTTCGAGGTATCAGCTTTAGCCTTACCTTTCACCTTCTTCTTACCTTTAGAAGTGTTATCTGTAGGATTGGCCTGAACAACATTCACTTATGCGGGTATACCAGAATTCAAATTTGACTGAGAAGCTACATTATTGGAAGAAGTATACTTATGCTTCCCAGAGTTAGATGAAGGAGACTTTTGAGAAGTCTACGATACATAACCAATAATACCATCAATGGATGGAGTCGCTAGTAGTTTAGAGGTTCCAGGTCGAGGAGCATCAGGCAAGGTATCATACAATGCGCCAGACTAGGAATACACGAGATCAAGGTACTGGGCGTAAGAAATGGCTTGTTCCTTGATTACACGTCCCCATAGCAATGTATTTAGCAATCTGATTGAAAAAGGAGGTAGTGAATCAATGAGTCAGAAGCTGATCAGGTATCTCAAATTTGATCATGTGACGACGATGTTGCCACTCATGAATATGATCCAAGATATGAGTAGTTCGGTCCTGTTTCAATGAAGTGAGGAGATGCGTCCTAGTCTCATAGCGGGTCTATAACTGAAAATGTGTAAGGAAAGCCATGTCCAAAGAATTTAAATCTCAGAAAACTCCACGAGACATCTCAATGTACCACTTTGCAGCGGCATGAGTAAGAGTTTGCTGGAAAAGACAGAGACGAATAGAATTGTCAACCCAATAATTAGAAGAACACCACAAGTGATAAGTCATCACATGCATTTGGGGATCTTCACCAGGTTTACCCTCAAATTTAGGACAATCACCAGGAACCTTGGTCAGAACCAGAGGCCAATATGGATTATGAATAATAGGATCATTTTTCAGCTTTGACACATCGAGTAATTCCAACGTAGCAAGAAACAGTAACTGGGTATTGAAAGTCATCAAAGGTCTTTGATAAGGACCTATATGTACATTCCACCCAGTCCAAGCAGGATTCTATCCCCATATATTCTATCCCGAAGGATTTGGATCATAGGGATTAAAAATAGGATAATTCGGTTGATATTGGGATTAAGGACCAGGATATTGAGTCGAAGCATACCACTAAGGTCATTGCTAAGTAGCATAAGGATTTTGCTGTGGAATATAAGCATGACTTTGAAGTTGCTGATAGACAAGTTGATTTTTAGGGTATGTAATCTGAGGTGCACTATATACTGGTTGATTTTGAGGGTATGGAATTTGGGGTGCATGATATACCAGTTGATAAGAAAATTGAGGGTAATAAGCACCCTGCGGTTGCACAAGTTGACCTTGTGGAGCAATTTGAGCACACTGTTGTGAAAGATAAATAGGTAAAACCAGCTGCAAAAATGAAGGAATCTGCCAGTGGGAAGGTTGTAACGGTTGCTGAGCTAGTTGAACCGGTTTTTGAGGGCCACCAGGTTGACTTTGTGGTAAAATTTGGCCTGATGGTTGAGATGGTCTAGAATGTGCCTGATGACCAGGTTGACCCAGTGAAGGACCATAGGATTGTCCTAGTTGCACGACATTTGGGCCATAATGCACGTGTGGTTGTGATTGAGATGCAATAGGTTGTCCTTGTGGAGGATAAAATTTCCCCCCAGGACCAAAATATGATCCTCGTTGAGCCAAAGGTTGACCCGAGAGACCAGAGGGTTGTCCATGTTGGACCAAAGTTTTTCCTTGTAAAGGTTGGCCATGTGGACCATATGGTTGTCCTTGTGGACCAAAAGTAGGGCCCTACTGAGCTGAAGGTTTTCCCTGAGAGGGTTGTCCTTGTAAACCAGAGGGTTGCACAGGCAAAGTAGGTCCCAAATGAGAAACAGATTGGTAAGGATCATAAACGGACTGATAAGGATCTATATGAGGCCTATAAACTGGATTCCCACGCTCATCATAATGGTGCGGATATACATATTTAGGATTACCAACAACATCATAATAATGAAAACGAGGATCTCTAGGAGCCTGAGACTGCTGAGAACCCTAATAATTTTGTTGCTGAAAAACTAACAAATATTCTTCAAAAGTGAAATCGCAAGAAATCAAAGGGGTAGAGGAAAATGAACTAGAAGCCACACAGGCTGTAGGTTGGACTGGAACAAATGTAACAGTAACCAACGGATCTAATGCCGAAGGTAACGGTACTGACGAAGATTGGACCAAACTCCGAGGAGGAGTTACTGTGCTAGATTGTGCAATGGACGCAACACTAGACATAATTTGACTCAGAGACCTATAGCCACCTGGAAGTGACACCGAAGGCAAAGAAGATTAGATAAAGGCATGAGAGAGATATTCAGGAAAGAGTTGATATTCTCTTATGAATACACGCATTCTTTCACTTCCAATAGAACTGGAGTAATCCATATCTGATTCTTCTCTAAGATCTTCGAAAATACTACGAGGACTAGGAGGTACTGCAGCAGCAACAAAAGGTGATCCATATGTAAGAGGAGCAAATTCCCCTTCTTCCCCAAAACCAAACCAAGCACTTGAAGGAGGCCAATTGAACTCACCTGGCTCATCAAGTGGAGATCAAGTAGCAAGGGGCTGGATAGACTGTAAAATGGGCTGCGAGAACTCGACAGATCTAATGGATTAAGGAGTTTCAAAAGAAGCATCTGAAAAAGAGCCACCACTAGGAGGCAGTGAGGACGACGAAACTGGATGTTCCGCCACTTTGACTGTAAATCAGAACAGGAAGGAAAGGAGATAACCAATCGAAGGTACCAAAATCAAGAATCAAGGAAATCAATCAGACCAAGTAACAAACTTTTAATGGGCGTGCAATAATAGGTGATTAATTTTATAACACTAAAACCAAACTTCATTGTTTCATGTTTTAAGAGTCGAGAAACCCGAAAAAGATGACTCTAGTCACTTTCAATTTGAAACAAGCGTGAAATGACAAGTGCTCGATGATCTCTTCTCTTATTTAAAGAGTCATGAAAAGATCGAAATGACTTCTTAGGAATTCTAAGCAAGAGGGTGTACCAGGTTTCTGTGAACTACCATATACACCTTGGTGATCAAATGAAACAGAAATGACCAAGGACTTGACGTACCTGTAGTTAGTCTCCCCGAATGTTGTGTCTGGTGTATCACGGTTACAAGGTGGCAGACTCGGCTTCCTATCGATAAATTATTGCAACCTAGAAGTGTCTCCCTTTATATACGTGATGGTACAGGGAGCACAAGTTTGTACTAGCACTGTTTGAAGACAAAAAGCGAGCGACAGCTACTAGTTTTTAAGATGCTGGAACACATCTCTAGCCTAGACCACTAGAAATGGTTCGTTAGGTTCCAATGTTGCCTTAGATTCATTGAGTAAATTTTAACGTTAATCTTGAATTATGTTTCAATTTTAGGCCTATCGAATGTGGAGCTCAACTTCCTAAATGCAAGCTATACGCAAATGAATATCATTTCAATTCGATGAATGCTAGCTAGAAGAAGGACATAAATCTTTCAAGCAAGCAAGCAAGAAAAATATGTGAAGAAACTTCTAATTCCTTTAATGAAAATAAGCGAAAACGAAATTCCTTCCTAGATTGATAAATGCTAGTTATGTAAAGGAACGTTTCATTTTCAATGCAACAAAAGAATGCAAAGAATTTTTTTTTATTTTTTCAATGAAATGAAGCACACATTGTACTAATTCAATGGAAAATAAAATAAACACTAGTTTGAGTTTTCTGAATGTAATTTTTTGAAATTAAATGACTCAACCAAAGCGAAACAAACACAAAAATGCACAAGCTAATGGAGAAAACTTTCAAACGAGAAAGAAAGTTCTCAAAACGACCCAAACAAGCAAAGCAATCAAAGCTCAAAGTATTGAATAAGAAGGACTAATCAAAAAAATGAAAAGACCATGCAATCAGGAAAACAAAGGATCAATAAAACTCAATCTAAAAACCTACAATGAGACTGATAACAATCAAAGATACTTGTTCTTGAACAAAAGGCTCGGTGTGCAAGAACACTCAGAAACCCTAAGGTCTTAAATGACACTGACAAGGCGACAGGCAAACAACTGAGGGAAACAAGTCTATGGTAGTCAACATAGTCTCCAAAGGCTTAAACGCACTCAAAAATAACCCAGAGGCAAGAACAAATGACCAAACAGCACATTAGGGAGGTCAAACCAAAACATACAGGGATTGGCACAACTTTAAGGCTGCAATCTGTGCCATGCAGAGGTTGGCGCAAGTGCTAAAAGAGAAACATTTGCCAATCGGCACAACTGTCCAGATGAAAAATGCGCCAAGCTAGAAACCTATGGTAAAAGGTGGAAAAACCGTAACCTAATGGGCAGAGGTCAACCTTGACTCTCTGGAGCTGAACAGAGAATGGAAACTCAACAAAAAAACTAGAAAAAGATAGATAAAACCAATAAAGGAAATCAACCCAACAGGATCACATGATAAACTCGCGTTGATCCCCAGTGGAGTTACCACTTTTTTATGAAGGTAAATACTCTCTGTGAAAAGAAACGATCCCTCTAGCCATAGGGTGGGTCTAGTAACAAGAGGACACGCTAAAGTGTTGCTTCCTAGTTAATTAGTGAAAAAAAGACATGGTAGATGGACCTACCTTGAATCCAACGTTGTCGATGTTGTGAAAATACTAGTAGTCTTCTGCTCCTGCCTTGGCAAGTCAAGATCCATTCGCTATCATGCTCAAATATCTACACATAGGACAAAGGACAACAATAATATATGGTAGAATAGTTTCACTCATAACTATTAGCTAGTCAAAGAGGGCTAAACATATCGCATCAAATAAACACCATAACACAATAGTGGAACCAAACAGTAGTCATGTATATTAATGAGTAGAAGGACAAGTACAACCGATGCTTTGACGTCGCAATCTCCTCCAACGGGGTTTAGACGAAATGCATCTCAATTTTTGGTCAAGGAATTCAGACTCAAGCTCTCTCAAAAGTTATCGACTCAAGCTTTCTTAACACAATATTTCTTACTCTATCTCCTCTAGTAGCTTAGTTGTAGTATAATTCTCCTAGTTCAACTATTCATCCGTTCTGCTGTAATTTGTTCAACTAGCTTCTACTGAAGGATATAGTTTCTTATATAGAGGGAAGAGAGGAGTTTGGGATCCCTACAAAGGTGGGAGTGAGTCCTATCCTTTAGGAGAGTTCCAAGGGAGGTGGAAACTACTAACTAAAGGAAGGAGTCCGTGGTTGTTTCAGTTCAACCACTCCTAATGACTCATCCCCGAGGTCGTTGGAATGGAACCTCCACCTCTATTTTTAAAAAACATTCCATAAACAGCTTGGTGTGGGTGTCTAACTAGCACAGAGCACCACCTGGTGCAGGCTAAGTGTTAAATGTCTTGGTCGGTTCGAGTGTGTAACATGCTACTCGCGCCAAGGAAAAAAAAGGGATTTTCACAGCTCTGCTCAGGGAAATGTCAACAAGAAGAATTTTTCTTTCATCAAAAGGGATGCAAGGATAGTATTTGCAAAGAATGACACTACGTATTGGCCACAAAAATGACCCTCCAATGTGCGAGTTGGGTATTGCAGGGATAGTGACAAAATGTTGTGTAACAATGTTCTAAGTTAGGCTTACAAATATGACTAAGACATTTCATTTTGACTTTCTTTTCTTCAACACATTCATGAAATTTATTCTTGGACATAATTCTCCAAACTCTGACTTCAACTTGTTTAATTTTCTTCCTACTCCATATCATGAACTTTGGATGTTTCTTGTTCTTGCAACTAAGATGGTGCCAATCCATTTCAACTCCTTTTTCAACAAATTCATTTTCATAATCAATAGTTTTTTTGTACATTGGACACCTCCCACATCAATCCATAATAATATCTTATTTCGTATGGGCTCCAATGCATTAGGATACTATGAACTTCTTCATTTGAGTTAATTATTGTTTCAACCTCCATGTTAGCTACTTCAATCATTGTTTGTTCATTCTATTTATTTTCAAGATTCTTTATCATCGTAGTTGTTTCTTTGGGTCATGCATCAATTTGTTCAACATGTTTCTTAATTCATTCTTCAATAATTTTTATCTCTACATCATAATCAAGCTTGACATCTTCTAATTTTTTTGTTCCTCCAACAGCTACTACAATTTTCTCTTCATGTTCTTATGCTTGATCATCAAAACAAAAAAAAGATTATCAACTAATTTCTTTCCATACATCACCTACAATTCATTTCATAAAACAAGTATCCATTATCAAATTTAATTCCAAATACTTTCTTCAATACTTTTTCCTAAATTGTTTAAGTTCTCTTGTGAATTGTTTTATTTTACTTTCCTACCCATAATTTTTTTCCCCTTTCAACAATGCAACAATGAATGAGATGAATAAGTTACAATCATCAAACTTGACTTGACATTACTCAGAAAAATGGCTTCAAACAAAGCTAATTACAAAACACTCATTATTTCTCCTTTTCACCCAATAATTTAAGCTCCCAAAAAAAATAACTTTCAAATAAATTCTTTCACCCCAAAAAAAACACACAATAAATTTTTCACTCTCTTCACCAAAAATACTTTTCACAAATAAAAAAACAAAATTTTCACCAAAGTTTCAATTCCATGCCTCCCACAATCTCAAAACAAAAATAAAACAAATATAAAGAAATACATGATAACAATTCACGTCCTTGGCATGGCTCCTTATTACTCCAATTTACTTCTCCATATGAAATTAACCTCAAACGTATATCTTAGCTTGATTTAAAAATCAAATCATATATTTCAACTCAAGAATCAAAGCGGTGAGAATAGTGGTGAATAAAATATTCACTTTCACGTGCATTTTGTTAGACAACTAATCCTTGGGTTATTTTTTGTTAGGTGTTAGAGTCGGTATCTTCATCCCTCCGTCAGAGATCAAATTTCTCTTATTGCATTTCATTTTAGGTGTCTCATTCAATTTAGTCAGCTGCATTCCATTAGGAGCATGGATCATCTGATGGAAGGGTATTTTCTCTCATATCCCTCATGTCATGTACCTCCTGGTCCATGTATGTTCATCAAAATCATTTACAGTCATTTTTGGTCTCCTGGTTAGCAAAGAGTCATTTTAGGGTTGTTAGTCTCATTAGGTCTATGGTTTCATTAATTTAGTCTTCAGAATGTCTAATAATGTCAGCAGGCACATGAGGGAGGTTCAAAATAAGTTGTCATCACAAAAATTTCATCGTCATAATGTTTGATAATGATTTTTCTTCAAAAATCTATTTTGAAGAAAAATTGTCTGTTTTATCCTTTTGTAATAAATGCAATGTAATTTTCAAAGTTTTTCAACTGTAAAGTTCTTCAAGCGCAGCCCTGGTCACCTTTTCCAAAATCCCATGCCAGCTATCCCTGCAAAGACAGACAAGAGATTCATTATTCAGCTCAAAAATATAAAAGCAAGCTAAACAGAGTTATGTGAAAAGTGCCAAAGTTCTCAAACATTACAAAGTGGGTTTTTTCAAATAAAAAATCAAATTCTATGGCATAAAAGATATTTTTGTGTTTTAAAAACTCATTTACATGCCAAGAGATAGCATTGAGCCGAGTCAAATCGTGGAAGAGAGAAACAGTGTTTGGAAGGTCGAACTGTGGTGAAGGCAACCGTTGCGGCACAATGGGCAACTGGCATGGCGCATAGGGATGTTTTTCACCGTTTATTTCTGAACCTGCGCGGCGCATAAGGGGAGCGTGACACACTGGGCCACTGTCGCAGCGCACAGGGCTGAAACACAAAATTTGTTGCCATTTCCCTCAATCATCGAAACGAATTGGCCTCCTTTGTTCCAATTAAGTTTATGAGACTTTGAAATTGCCATTAACAATGTTTGGTGTTGTTTGAGGTTGAATATGAGAGTTGGAATGCCAAAAACTTTAAACCCTATTCCCTTGTTAAAAATTTCGCCCTTAGGGTTTTGAATTTAGAGTTTTAAAATTGATTGTGGTGCCAAATACTCCATTTCCCCACCTTGTTTATTCCTTCCCTCACTGTAATCCTATCATTACAGTTAATCCCCTATCCCCTTACATCCTTAAAGTCACTTATTCGTAAGCCCCATTTCCCTATCCATAAATCATTTCATTTCCCATCATTTTCACTTTCCCATCTCACTTGTAAAAATTCCCAAACCCCAAGAATCCCAAAAATTTAGTGGTTGTTCCTTGTCCCTAAGTTTGTCAAATCAAAAGCTTTCAAAAGGCAAATTATCATTCGATTAAACCCCATTTTCCCACTAACCTATTTCTCCTATAGTCCCTCCCTTTGACACATATTTGGCAATTGAAACAAAGCACAAAATTCTCATTTTCATCTCATACAAGACAAACATAGACCTTGAAACATCATGGAGGCCAGGACACTGATTTCATACTTATTGATGAGGATTTGAGCTCTCCAAGCTCAAAGTTGAGGGAGACCATTCAGGAGAAGAAGGTGGAGATTGACACATTGATCGTCAAATTGCATAGAGCCCAATGGATCATAAATTACTTGGAGCAGTGCAAAAAATAGTTGGAATATAAGCAAAAAATCATGGAGTTGCAAAACATCCACGAGAACTGGCAAGCTACCCGAAGAAGCCAAACCGAGATGACACCCATTGAGCGGGAGATTGAGGCTGATAGAGAGACTTGGCTTGAGAGGGTTAATATTAATATTTAGAAGCTATTGGAGAAGGAAAAAAAAGAAAATAACATGCTCAGGCACATTAAGAACCATTATTGGGCACGAAATCATGTTTGCAAAGCGAGGATCAAGATCCTGAAAGCAAGGCTAAGAAGGGCACTAAAGCGTCGTAAAAGGCATGATAGACTCCAAATTTTGGCTGAAAATTCTTTGGTCCAGCATAGTGCTTGATGGTGGACATTCAGCCCAAATTTCAAGAAATTTGGGAAACTTTTTGTCAATTTTAATTTTTTTGGCCTAAACACAGATGTTTCTGCCGGACGCGTAGCGCCACTTGGCGTGCGCTTATAATTGGCAGCTCCTTTGGAGGAAAACTTTGCATTTCTAGATTTTTCATGAAAATTTATGCATTCCTACACATTACCTAAGAATTTTGACAAGTTCTGGGTTGCCTAAAGGGTCAAAAACACCTCAAAAATGACCTTTCTGCCACTTTTTGGACACACAGGAAGCAGTGTTGGGATATTGGAGTTTTGGAGGGGAAAATGGCAACCAAATTTAGAAATTCCACTTGGGTTGGAAACTACACAGGTATGGATTTCCAACAAGCTATCCTACACTTAATTTTGACTTTGTGAAGGCCCTCAAAATCAGCCTCAAATTTGTGCTACGCATAGAGATTTCAGGCGCGGCGCATTGGGAAATTTGGCCTAATTTTCACTCAGCAGTTCAGATTTTTGCCTAGTTTTGGCTAGTTTGACTTTTTCATGTAACTCTTGATGTAAATTGATGTAATTTCATGACCATGATGTAATTTTGGCACATTTTTACTCATCTTAGTAGATTCATTCAGCAAAAAGTGAAATGTAGGTGAATGAATCAGTTTCCTATCATATAAAGCCAAGTTGCTTCATTTTCTATTTTCCAGTTCTTAGTTTAGATATGGTTGAAATAGCTCCTAGAATGATGAGATCAACCCCTAGAGGCATGAGGATGATTTAGGCATGTCTATATCTTGTATTTCTTCAGTCATTTTCAGGGTTGGACACTTGGGATTGCTTGGCACTTCATTGTGCATTTCATCTCTGCAATTTTGGCAAATGATAGACCAGGGTTTGCAGCACTATTTGGGATCCATGTGGCTCTGTGTTTTGATGGTGTGTTTCTCTATGTGATTTTAAGTTCATTGATGTTTATGTGTATCATTTCCCTTCTCCTTTCTTCTTAAATTAAACAAATGAATTATAAAGGTGGAATTCATTATATTGCTTTGCTCTACCTTCAGTTTTGTTTAATTTTCCATGTTTTCATCTGTTTGAAGAGGATTATTGAAAGCTTCTTGCCCTCTTCAGCTCCTCACCGGTCTTAAATATCCATTCATTTAATCCAAAGCATCAAAACAATTGCCTTCCTTGCCCCATTCAAAACTCTGCAAAAACTAGGCCTCATCCCCTAACCCAAAATTTCATTTCCCTTTGATTCCAACAAAAACCCCCAAAAATCAAAATCAAAATCCTTTACTTAAATACCTAGCCTAAAATTAGCTTTTATTTCAAGTCATCTCAAGCCCCTTCGATTATTTTTTCTGAGATTGACCCGGAGAGAGCTCTCTCCTGATCTGGTAGGGCTAGCTACCAGACTGAGCGTGGTTTGATGTTACCCTGAACTCTGCCTTCTTTCAGCCTAAGGTAGATTTAGGCAATAACATTAGGTAATCGGTTATTAGAGTCCAAGAAACCTATGGAACTGATTCAATAGTTTCTTTATGTATTTATATGTGTACACTTTGTACATCATTCATTGAGACATTCATTAAAATATTGTTGAAATTGTTTCTAGTCTGTGTTGTGTGTCTTACAGTTGTATTAGAGCAAGTGAGATTCTCTGTTGAATGAGGGGGTGAGATGCTCTTTTGAATGAGAGCAGAGATTAATTTGATTGAAGGTTAATTTTCTCGATTGAATACATGGGCCACTAGTTTTTTTTTCCATCCAGAGCATTGGGAGATATATAGCAGGAGAAAAAATTTACATAAAAAAATATGTCTGACTCGAGACATCATGGGATGAGACCAGGACTCTCCCTACAACAACGAAACCATACCACAAAATGACTACTCCAGGAGGTCGAGGCATGAGTAAATTTATAGAAGGTATGTAACATCCTGTTGCACGTGTTGTCAAATCTAATGATCTTGAAGAATTTTTGGAGGAGTCATGAAGTAAATTTAAATACCAGCGACCCATCCTTCCCTATTTAGTAGTGGTAGTAAGTAATATAATCCGATATAATTGCATACATATGCTACATTTGTTAAAAAACATATTAGTAAACGAAAAACTGGCATTTTTTTGTTCTGCTACATCAGTTCTGCAACCGAATGTAGAGATGGTTGTGATCGTTGGTATGAAAAATCATTGATGAAGAAAGCACCAGTGACCTGTCAAATAAATTTTAGTGAGGCAATGGTTTCAAAAAGTATGATGCTGCAATACTACTCTGATTTATTTTCTGAATATTTGTTATTCTGAATATCAATACCCTTATGGATGAGCTTGTGTACGGGTATTTAAAGAAATTTATGAGATAACCCTTGTGACTTCTTCAAGGGTACCTCAATTACACCGTGTGTGGCTGGATTTAGATTCTTACATTTTAGTGGATTTATATTTGTACATTTGAGTTCAGATTCGATCCTGGTAGATCTGTTCTGGTAGATTAGTTAGTTTTCATGATAAAATAAATTAAGGAGAACTTTATGCTCATTCATGGTTAAATTTTAACATTGAGCATGACCAATACACACTTGCATGATCATTCATTCCAATAATTCTGTAAGATAATTTTTGCAGGATTGAAAGTAGAGTTTTGGGCAGTACAATGCCTCTGCCTATATGGAAAGTAGTTATAAAAAAAAAATTGGTATATTAAAGATCATGACTCCAATAAGTCTGTAAGATAATTTTGGCAAGATTGAAAGTAGAGTTTTGGGTAGAAAAATGCCCCCGCTTCCTGTATGGAAAGTACTAATAAAACATTTTTTGGTATATTAAAGGTCATGATGGCACATGGCTCAAAGGGTTGATGAGAATTAAAATCAGATTTTAAAGGAGATTTTTAACTTGGCATCAAGATTTAATGAAGCTTTATTGAAAAATAAAACTTTGGAGTTCGTTTATTTGTAGCATGAAAAACTTGACATTATATTGTCATAGAATTTTCTTGGAGGGATAAGAAAATTGAAATATTCAGAAGTGGGTTGGAGTATAAAATTTTTAGTGCATATATTTTTGATGGCTCATTGGTTGGTATATTTCTCGAATTCCCAAGGGAAGTTTGAAAGTTTTGAAGTTGTCTATAACATTGAAAATTCTTGAATTGCATATCTACATTTTGAGCTCTCATTCTTGGACTTTGGTATATCCCTTCGGATTAAGGGGGGGAATGTTAGACAACTAATCCTTGTGTTAGTTTGTGTTAGGTAATCGGTTATTAGAGTCCAATAAACTTGGGGAGTTGATTCAATAGTTTCTTTATGTATTTATATGTGTACACATTTTACATCATTCATTAAGCCATTCATTAATATATTGTTGATTTTGTTTCCAGTTTCTACATTGTGTGTCTTACAGATTGAAATGTAGGCTTCCAACGAGAAGGATTACACAATCCAACTACTATTTTGGTTTAAAAACAATGATGCAACAAATTCACTCAACCCTTCTGCCTCTATTACGTGGCTCTTCAAGAGATATCAATGAAAAATAATGCAATAAATATCATCTTTGCAGATTCTGAACAAAATGAAAACACCAAAAAAAATTTACTAACAATAGGAACAAAATGATCTCATAACCCTCAAATATTTGGGCCCTCTTTCTCTCATATCTGAAGTCTCTCTAGATCTCCCCCCTCTGGCTCTAAAACCAAAATAGAAAACACAGAGTTTAACACAATGGAATACTTTTATTAATTCAGGCCTAAGCCTGTGCACAATTTCTCACTACGAATACATCACAATGTATCCCATTATATAACTATGGGATCACTAGACTCGATGGACATAACAATATAGGAGATACAATCTCTCACTCATCTACAACTCAGTTACATCGGAAAATAATTACTTCTGAAAAAACACTTCGTAACTCACATATATCTATCCTAACAAATAATAATACACCTCAACCACCTATCACATTACTAGACACTTACATTTCTACATTATTCTAACACCATCCATTTAAAAAAAAAAAAAATTATGCAAGGCCACATCTAAAGGTTGGCATAGATACACTTATTGGGGTAATTGTATATATATTAAAATATAAAATACAGTTAATATACATATGTAATTGTGTTGATAGATGCAAAAATTGATCTAAAAATGGGTTGGATAACTTGTTATGCTTTTCAAGAACCTCCCACTCAGTTAAACAAATAAAAGATCTAGCTTATACTTGACTTTTGCGGAATTTTATACTTGAAATAGGAGTATGTTTTTTTATCTGTTTAAGTGTTTTAATTCCATTTTTTTTTGTTGATATTAAACATGTGAAACATCCATATAATGTATCAAATAAAAATTAACATATCATAGCAAATTTAATATAGGATTTCACCCGAACATCGTGGGCTACGTCTCCTAGAGCTCTTGTCAACTTGACTTGGCTCTTTGGGATTATGATGAAAATATTATTTTACAAGTAAATACTTAACTCCAATGGTTATTTTGCATGTACCATTGGGTTTGGAATATCATCATACCCTTTTCATGGAAGTCATCACTTGGAAACAGAACTAGGTTCCCTTAGACTTGACTCCTTCTGTAGGTGCCCTTAAGCTTCCCTAAGCTTCGAAGTGGCACTAAATCCCTCGGAATTACTTTTTTGTTCCTGAAAAATCAACTAATGTCTCCATCACGTATCATACCTCCAAAATATACTGATCATTTGCTCCAAAATATCACTGGCTCCCCAATCTAGGCCTCCATCCACTAATGGCCCTCGACCGCCCAAAACTTCCTTGTGGCTTATCGAGCTCTAGATGTCTCCAAATGACTCTGAAAATACCTTCATTGGATTTATAATGTCAAAATTAGTCATAATATACTATTTTTTAGCTGAAATTGGCCTTTTTCTACTCCGGTTACGCCTCTAACACCTAGTGGCACCCCCTGGCTCTAGGGTCACTGAAAAATTCTCTGAAGAAACTCGACTTTCAGAAATCCTAAAAAGCTACTAAAATATAGATAAATGGATTCAAAAGTATTAAATAGTCATAAATTATTATTTTTTTGCTGAGAAAAGATATTGGCTACTCTGGATAGGCCTCATTCGCCTCCTCGAACTTGTTGGCCCTCGTGGCCCCTAGAACTTCTCTGAAACATATAGGACTTCAAAAGTCATCTAAAGGCTTTTAGAAACACACCATTAGTTCCATAATGTCTGAAACATCCAAAATTTACTATTGGCTTGTTGATAAAGGCCTCTATCTCCCCTGGATAGGCCTCAAACTATTGTTGGCCCCTCGTGGCCCTCGTGGCCCCTAAAACTTATCTGAAGAAAAAATATACTCAAAATTCCTATGATGACGTTGTAACCCTCATCAATGAGTCTATAATGTCTGATATAGTTGAAATTGACTATTCACACTCTCAGAATGGACGAATCTAGCTCAAGATAGAGCCTAAACTGATTTTGCCCAGTGTCCCCTAAAAATCCTCCACCAAATGTGGAGAGACTACACATAACTGCAGTTAATTTTGGAAAAATTCTAAAATTTAGTGGTGCACTATAGTGACCACCAGTCATAACCATTAAAGGCTATGGTTAAGGGGATTTGGTGGCCACATGCCAACCCCTGAACCCCACGGTCACATTAAATTAAAAGTGCAACCCACATCGAAACCATGGTTGCCATTGTGTTTAACTCGGAGTTGGTATTGGAGTTTTTGAAACCACAACGTAACGGTCAGAATAAAAACTTCATGTGATAAGGTCTTTAAACAATAAAGTTAGAAAACCATCGAGGGTTAAGGTTTGATGTTATGGTTGATTATAGACATGTGACCATAAACATTGGACCTTCGGCGAGTTGGGACCATCGGCGGTCTGCCCCCCATATGCAAAGTTTTCCATCCTTAAATAAATATGGAGTCTTATTGTTTTTAATACTCATCACATATTTCAGTTGGTGGAATGCTTTGCACACACTACGGAGGTCATTGGGTCAACTCCGGTGACCTCCACAAAAATTTTGATGCATGATCTAGGGGACACGTTGCGGCCTTATAGCTGGCCATATGTCGCCCTCCAATTGGCCACAAAAACACACTTGTACAACCTTAACCCAATCAGATAATGCCACTTTTCAGCCTGCTACTGGTCTGAAGGGAATATTCTCTTTTTTTAAATATTTAAAACCCAATCAAACTTGGTCAAAAGCCAGAAATTCCAGTTTACTAGACTTTTCAAATCACAATAAATGTTTCATACGATATCAGTTTTTCAAACTGTTTGTAGCGTCAGAATCAGGAAGATGATATCTATTTGTTCATTCAATTTTAGCACACTTCCAAACACTTTGAATTTTGTGCTATCACTTAGGTCCTTGATCCAAATCTGATCACACCTCCCCATTGGGAATCTTTTGGACCCCAAAATATTGATTACCTGATCTATTCAATATATGTGAGTATATCACCCTCACTTTTTTCAGCCTCCATACACTTGCCTTGCATTTCTTAGTGCCTTTGAACCACAACTCGAAGGTAGTCAACACTTCCCTTCCATTTTCGCCAGTATTGTTATTCTCTTTCCTCATGTGCTTGGGATGATTAGTTGGATGCAATCTCCAACAATGGGCAACAACATGTCCCCTCTTCTAGAAATATGTGCAATTCTTTTGCACCTTCTTTGCAAGTTTCCTTCGTTTCAACTATCTCCTATATGCCTTCATCCTCTTCCAGCATTTTGAAACAACATGGTTACACAAACCACAATAGGAACAACAACTCTTTCCTCCATTCAGGCATGTAGATTTTTCATGCTTACCATAAACATAATCAACTTGACTATGGGAAGAATTATACCTCAAATTTTTCTTTGCATGTCCATCCTTTTTACCTTCATGAGGAGAAGAACTTGTAGAGGTTCGAACTTTCTTTTGCATACTAACATCAGTGTTCATGTCTTGAAAACTGTCTAAAATCTCATGCTCACCATAAGCTTCATGTCTACAAACATCTTGCAGCAACATAGGCTTCAAACATTTTAAATCAACTTGAAAACAAACTTGACATGTTTTTGGTTTAGAACTTGTAACAAAAGTTATTTTTGAAGTTGTCTCAAATGCCTTCATGGTTATGGAGTTTTCTCCATAAGATTGAACATAACCAAGACCAAAATTCTTAGGTCGTTCCTCAACGAAAACAAGATCAATCATTTCTTGTGCATGTTTACCTAAACCCTTGCCTTCATAGCCCATTTTTAACATCAACTTGGACCCTATACCTCTACTGTGCTTTTCAAATGAGCCTACACATCTTTCTTAAGAGGAAATTGAAGACAAATTAGAGTGAATTACCTTTTCTTCAAGAATGTTCTTGGTTAAGGCCTCTTGGGCTTGATGGAGCTGCATCTCCATCTCATGCATTCTTTGAAGAATTTCTTCTTTCTCTTGCTTCATAGCAACCAATTTCTCATGAATTCTAGTGCTTTCTCTTCTATCTTCATACAAAATTTGCACTAGAATTTGCACCATATCCTTCAGGATGTACAAATCTTGCTTCATATATTCATCGAACAATCTTGTGAAGGAGAAGGATTTTGAAACCTCACTTGAAGAAGTTTTCATCATTAAAAATGAACTAAATAAATTCAACAAATAATTCACAAATATTTCAAAAATAATTTGACAAAGCTTCAAAACAAAATGGTTGTAAAGTCAAGCTCTTCGTCAAGCGGCCTTTTGCAAACACCCTCTTGTGCTTCAAAGGTTTCCTTGAGGTCCTTTGGGTAAGGAAAAATCCTTCAACCCTTCTTCCTTCTTTTCCTCTTCTAAACTTAGCTATCAGTAGTTTTTCCCTTCACCTCTAGCAAACTCAAAATTGTAAGCAACAATCAGTTTGCAAACAGTCAAATTCCTTGCACTGTTAAACACCTTCAAGTAAAACAAGAAACCTAGTGCTCTGTCAAGAAAGAAACTATGCTATGATACAAAATTGATCTGATAATGGGTTGGATAAATTGTTATTATTTTCAAGAACCTCCCACTCAGTTAAATAAATAAAAGATCTAGCTTATTCTTTACTTTTGCGGAATTAAATACTTGAAACATGAGTATGTTTTTTATCTGTTTAAGTGCTTTAAGTCCATTTGTTTTTTCTGATATTAAACACGTGCAACAGCCATATAATGTTGCAAATAAGCATCAACACATAACAGAAAATTTAATATAGGATTTCACTCGAATATAGTCGGCTACGTCTCCCTGAGCTCTTGCCAACTTGACTTGGCTTTTTGGGATTATTATGAAATTATTTTACAAATAAATAATTAACTCCAATGGTTATTTGGGATATAATATTGGTTTTATAATACCATCATATCCCTGTCATGGATGTCATCATCTGAAAATAGAACTAGGTTCCCTTAGACTTGACTCCTTCCGTCGGTGCCCTTAAGCTTCCCTAAGCTTCAAATTGGCACTAACACCCTTAGAATTATTTTTCTATCCCTAAAACCTCACCTACGATCTCCCATCACATATCAAACCTCCAAAATAGACTGATCATTTGCTCCAAAAGAGCATTGGCTCCCCAATCTAGGCCTCCATCCACTGATGGCCCTGGGATGCCCAAACCTTATCTGTGGATTCTCAAGCTCTAGAAACCTCAAAATTACTCTAAAAATCCCTTCATTGGATTTATAATGTCAAAAATAGTCAGAAAAGACTATTTATTTGCTGAAATTGGCCTCGGGTTGCTCCGGTTACGCCTCCAACACCTCGTGGCACCCCTGGCTCTAGGGTCACTGAGAATTTCTGTGAAGCATCTCGACTTTTAGAAGTCCTAAAACTTCTTCAAACTCCATCAATGGATTCATAGGTATAAAAACAGTCATAAATTACTATTTCTTTGCAGAGAATGGATACGAGGTGCTTTGGATAGACCTCATTCTCCTTGTGGCACTTGCTGGCCCTAGTGGCCCCTAGAACTTCTCTGAAGCATCGCGGCCTTCAAAATTCCTCTACAGGCTCTGAAAACCACACCACTAGTTCAAAAATGTCTGAAACATCCAAAATTTAGTATTGGCATGTTGAGAAAGGCCTCTAGCTCCCCTGGCTAGGCCTCAAACTGTTGTTGGCTCCTGGTGGCCCTAATGGCCCATAAAACTTCTCTGAAGCAAAAAAATTCTCAAAATACTATTGATGGCTCTTCAACCCTCACCAATGAGTATGAAATGTCTGACATAGTCGAAACTGACTATTCACACTCTTAGAATGGACGAATCTAGCTCAAGATAGAGCCTAAACTTATTTTTCCCAGTGTCCTATAAAAATCCTCCACCAAATATGGAGAGACTACACATAACTGCAATTAAGTTTGGAAAACTTCTGAAATTTAGTGGCGCTCTATAATGACCGCCAGTCCTAAGCATTAAATGCTATCGTTAAGGGCAGGGGGTGGCCACATACCAACCCCTGAACCCCACGGTCACATTAAATTCGAAGCACAACCCACGCCGAAACCATGGTTGTAGTTGTGTTTAACACGGATTTGATATTGTAGTTTTTGAAACCGCAACGTAACGGTCGGAATAAACATCGCATGTGATAAGTTCTTTAAACAATGGAGTTAGAAAATTGTCAGGGGTTAAGGTTTGATGTTACGATTGATTGCAGACATGTGACCATAAAAATTGGACTGCCAGCGGGTTGGGACCATCAGCGGTCGCCCCCCCCCCCCCCCATAGGCAAAGGTTTCCAATCTTAAATAAATGTGTAATCATATTATTTTTAAGACTCATCACACCACGGTTGGTGGAATGCTTTGCATGCACTACATAGGTCACGAGGTTGACTCTGGTGACCTCCACGAAAATTTTGATGCACGGTCTTGGGGACACGTGGCAGCCTCAGAGCTGGCCACATGTCGCCCTCCAATTGGCCACCAAAACACACTCGTACAACCTTAACCCAATCAAGAAATGCCACTTATCAGCCTGCTACTGGTCTAAAGGGAATATTCTAGGGAATATTTTGAGGAATATTCTAGGAATATTCTGAAGAACATTCAACGAATATTCTAGGAATATTCTCTAGGATATTCTCTTTCTTTGAATATTCAAAACCCAGTCAAACTTGATCAAAATCCATAAATTGTAGTTTACTAAACTTTTGAAATCGTGATAACTTCTCCATACAGTGTCGGTTTTTTGAACTGTTCACGACACAAGAATCAGGAAGACGAGAACTATCTGGTCACTCAAGTTCAACACACTTCTGAACACTTTGAATTTTGAGCTATCACTTAGGCCCTTGATCAAAATATACTCAACAATGGAACTCTACCCAACCATTATGGGTTTCTTCATTAGCTGGAAGTATTTTCTGCATTTGAGACATTAACAATACTCACAATACTCATTGGGGTTCTATTTTAATGGAAATTCCATCTCGTGTTGTATAAGGAAAACTTGGAGTGTCAAAAAAAAAGAAAAAAGTTATGAATTACATTCATATTCTACAAAAAAATATCAAAGGTATCTCAATGAGAAGTGATAAATAAATAAACAATATTTCAATTTCAAACAATGATATGTGTTACTTCCAACCCATTCTCAAGTCAAAAAATTAATGGAAAACCATTACCTACGTCATCCTCCTCTTCTTGGAGTACATATGTACTGCTGAACCAACTTATGGATTGACCAACAATTGCATTAAACTCTTCAACACTAGCATTTTCCAGAGCTCCTAAATCTTATGATTCATATGAAACAACAGAAATCATTCTTATCTCCTTTTCCCTTATCTTATCCTAATCTACATATTCGTCTATCTCATTCAAAATTTATCTGAACCTACAAGGCTCATTTTTGTATTTTATCCTTCACAGAGGGCACTCTAGCAATGACATCATCAACATCCAAATAATGGTCTTTGGTATCTTGTTGAATGGGTACTATTTCTACCATAATTTCTTTAGTTATAGACTTCAAACCCGACATCGATCAAAATATGTTATCGATCAAAACTTGTTTTCCAATTAGTTGTGTAGTACATAGTTTCAAAGTGCATAGAGCTCTATTTTTCATTTTTTATAATAGTTTATTACGAGCTTCCCCAAAATTTAGTTTTTGGTAGCTCTACATTAAGTACCTGGAGTCCTAGGCACTTCTTATGTACTCTCACGATGTCTACATGTGATGAGGGTCTGTCACTTGCATCGCAGGGTTCGAAACCCATTGCAACCACATTCAGATCATAGGGAGTCCATTGGATTTTATTGTTGGTCACTTCCCACTCCCTAGAAACCATTAAATTTTTTAGTAGAATATGAATCTAAACCTAGAGACATGATTGAACCTACATTTGCAACTTGAATAAAGAGCGTTAAGAATATCAATAATGTCAAAACCCTATCCCTGGAAACACTAGCGCAAAATGACGAAGAGATCATTTAATATTATTAATGTGTTTGGGTAGATTGTAATGGTGAATCGAGAATTTGTAACATGCACTGTATTGAAACGATTTTTTGCCCAAACAAGGAAATAGGAAATTCATCGTTGATGGAAGATGGAGGATGCAAGCAGATGGAAGATGGACGAGTGAGTGTTTTGATTTTACAATAAAAATTAATTATTAAGCATTATAATGAACAAAATGGCATTGTAACATGAAATCATAGCTTTCAAAGGGTTTATAAGATGAAGAATATTCCAGTGTGATGAAATCTTATCCATCCATTTTCAAAAGGCCACCTCCAGAGATTGAAATAAGTATTTCTATGAGTGTAATTATGTATATATTAAAATATACATAATTAATATATATCTATATGTAATTTTGTTCATATTTGTAACGATGGAAATTTAGTTAGCCATTATGGTCTATGTATTAGCTGCAAGGATTAGAGACATTAGAAACATTGATGTTGAAGATGATGGAGAAATGTATTTTAGGAGACAGTAGGTTCATTAGTTGTACATGTGTCTTAGATTAGGATTTAGTTCCTATTTTTTAGGAGGTTATTATAACTTTTCTATTTTTTTAAACTACATATTCATGTGTAATAATGAACTTGTACAGCGTTCTCCATAGACAGCCTCGTGATGAGTGCCTCACCTGTGAGAAACTCAAATTATTGAATATATATTGTATCTTCCAGTTTTTATCATAATATCAGAGCTTTAAGGGAAAATTGAGTGGGTTTGTGCAAAATTTTTGTCTATCGTTCATTTAAATCGGTGTCTGGCAGAGTGCGTAGGATATCATACCAATTGGTATTCTCAGTTGTGTGATGTGTGAGTATGTGGGTTGTCATACCTACTTGAGTGGAGTTGTGACTTTGGAAGTTTCGTCCCCACCCAAAGAGATCCAGATCAATTTATGCATACATATTTTGCTGGCATAATTTGGAGGGCATTCTTTTGGAGCTGGTGTCTGCTGCGTTTCGGAGAAGGTTGGAAAGCCGACGGTGTTTCCGTTGTTTTCTGCTGCATTTCGGAGAAGGTTGGAAAGTTGAGCGTGTTTTTGGTGTCGTCTGTTGGGTTTCGGAGAAGGTTGGAAAGTCGGTGGTGTTGGCTGCCTTTCAAATATATAGAGAGCCCAAGGTGACCTTCATGGAAAGAACAGATAAATATGAGTTCCTGATTCTAGCAAGCGATGGCCTCTGGGACGTATCTCCGAGGTCGCATGTGAGGTTTCCAGTAAATTCCTTGTGATTAAAAACATAAATAATTTGGTGTTTTCCATGTTAAGCCTATCAATGCATGAAACGTGTTAATTTATTATTTTGGAATTCTCCTGGTTTAGCCAAAAGTGACAAATCTAACTTGAATCATGGCGGCTTCATGTAAATGTTGGCTAGATACTTTTTTGGAGGTCGTGTGTAATGTGCATGCAGATCCAGTTTTGGATTCAAGAGCTTTGATCCTTTCGTGCATTTCTCGTGGAGATCCTTTGATCCTTTGTTGAGGCCGTGGAAGAAGCATTGGATATTTTCTATGGTGTTTTCTATTTTTCTCTATTGGGATTTGCTACGTTTCTTTGTTGAAATTTTGAGAATTCCAAGCAAACAGTGGAGAGAATAACGCTCTCCTTGAAACACAGAGAGATAAAAAAATTCCTTTCAACAGGAGACAGAGTTTCCCAGACTTTTTAAAAAAACTTCTATTTCTTAAAAAAAACTTATAAAAGTCTTCCTCTTAACAGAGGGATAACAAAAGTGGTGACTGCTTCAGACGCAGTGCATAGAACAACTCTCTGTTTCTAAAAACAACACACTCTATCTCTGTGTAAACCAACACTGCTGTGTATGTCACTTTTCGCGCTGCTATGCGATGACTAAAACAATGCAATTACCATTACATAGGCTCACGGTCCTTTTCATTTTATATATGTCATGCATATATTAAAACATTACAATAAAAAAAACATATGAAAACTTAAAACAAAAATAAAATCAAATACAAAGGAAACTTTGCAAAATATGAAATGCCTGACGTACGAGTGGGGACCACTTCGCAGTCGGCGGATCGGCAATCGACAAATTTGTGATGCCAACAAAAAAACTTGCACCGTGGTGAAGTGCGATGTTGCGATTGCGATTGAATCGCATCGCAAACATCCAACGTAACCTGCTATGGAATACTTGTGAACCACATAAAAGTTCCGATTGCGATTGGCTCTCGGATGCGATGGTAATATTAACTCCGTCTCATAACATGGTCGGGTCCGCCCTTTTGATCGGGGCACACAATAAAATCCCGCCGATTAAACCTTGCGATTGAAACCAAACGATTCCAATAAGTTTCAGCCACGTGGTCTTGTGGACCCACGGACCTCCGCTGCTGTGGGGACGATTATTATATATGTTTTTGTTTGTATTAAAAACGTTCCGCTTGCGGAACTCTCCCATCAACAAGACACTTGGTTTATAATATATGCATTGCGATTTGTGATTGTGATTTGTTCGCATCGCATAGAAAAATCTTCATCAACAAGACACTTGCATCAAAATTAACTTTGGTTGTTGAGGGCTTTAAAGCCCGAAATGACTGGTTTAATGAATTATGTTCCTCCGTAGAGTAGATCTACGAAAATCTTCGTCCTTCCACTGTGAAGAACGGCTCCGCCCATCACCTGTTAATTCTCCTCTGCAATCTGTGGCTGCGGCCCATCACAATTAATTCATTCTTACGGATTCTCCAACATTCTTCAATACAGAGTGTTGTGCACTCAAAAACTCTACTGCCTCTGTGTACTCGTTTTCTTCCTGCCCAAAAACATGGCAGGTGACTTTAATATTTTCAACACTCCCCCTTAAAGTCAACTGCTGGGTTGTCCATCATACCCAAGCATTTTCTTAAAAATTCAAAGCTTTTCTGTCCCAATGGTTTAGTTAAAATATCTGCATATTGCTCCTCTGTTTTACAATGCTGTAAAACAATTTCTCCATTGTTTACCAATTCTCTAATATAATGAAACTTTGTGTCTATGTGTTTCGTTCTTTTATGAAACACAGAATTCTTTGATAATGCAATAGCTGAGCTATTGTCACAATAAATCACAGTGCCCTTTACCTGTTCTTGGCACAAACTTCTTAGCATTCTTCTCATCCAAATTGCTTCACACGCTGCTGCTGTAGCTGCTACATATTCTGCCTCTGCTGTAGATAATGCTACAATCGGTTGTTTTTTAGAAGCCCATGAAATGGCTCCTGAACCCATATGAAAAACATAACCGGAAGTTGTCTTCCGATCATCTACACTTCCAGCCCTATCACTGTCAGTGTATCCAACCAATTTTGAATTTTCTGAAGCTGTATACAAAATACCAAATCATTTTGTTCCTTTCACATACCTCAGAATTCTCTTTGTTGCTTGCCAATGTGCTTCTTTTGGCTTCTCCATAAATCTGGAAATTAGGCTAACAGCATGCATAATATCTGGCCTAGTTTCATTCAAATACATGAGGCTGCCAACTATGCTTTTATACAAACTTGGATCGAAATCCTTGCTGCTGTCATTCTTACTCAACTTCAATCCCATTACAGTGGGAGTAATTGCAGCTTTGCACTCCTGCATGTTAAATCTTTCTAAAACTTGATTCACATACTTTGCTTGAGAAATAAAAATTCCTTTCTCACTTTGCTCCACTTCTATTCCCAAGAAGTATCTTAATAAACCCATGTCAGTCATTTCAAATTCATCTTTCATGATTGTTTTAAAATTCTCAACCAGATAATCATCATTACCTGTAAAAATTAAATCATCAACATATAAAACAACAATCAACAGCTTACCATCCTTTTCTTTGATGTAGAGGGTGGGTTCTCCCTCACACTTTTCAAATCCATTCTCCAATAGATAGTAATCTATTCTGTTGTACCACGCTCTTAGTGCTTGTTTCAGCCCATAAAGAGCTTTCTTAAATTTACAGACCTTATGCTCTTGGCCTTTCTTCTCATATCCAAGAGGTTGTTCCACATATACCTCTTCCATTAAAACTCCATTTAAAAATGTAGATTTTACATCCATCGGATATACTTTCCATTTGTTTTGTGCTGCTATGGACAGCACTTCTCTCACGGTTTCCATTCCTGCAACTGGTGCAAAATTTTCTTCATAATCAATCCCTTGCTTCTGCTTGTATCCTTTGACAACAAGTCTGGCCTTGTGTCTTTCTATTTTTCCTTCAGCATTGCTTTTGTTCTTATAGACCCATTTAACTCCAATGACTTCCTTTCCCTCTGGGAGATCAACTAATTCCCATGTTTTTTTCTTCTCTATGGCTTTAATTTCTTCATCCATAGCTTCTATCCATTTTCTATCTTTAATTGCCTCTTCAAAATGAATAGGATCATCTACCTGACAATACAAAGCAAATAAGGAATTCATACCTTCATCTGCTTCTCCTTGCTCATAGATTTCTCTAAGGCTTCTGAATCTTGTTCCTCTTTCACTTGGTGTAGCCGTGCTTGATGAAGCACTCGATTCTGCTCCATGTGGCGTACTCGGTGAACTACTGCCGCTTCTTCTCAAGGGTGTTCTCCCTGCCGCTTAAGGCGTCCCTTGCTGGCCTTGCGCTGCTGGAGGTTGTGCAACGGATGGGTTATTAATCTCAACCACATCTACATCATCTTCATCATGAGATAAACAGTTTTTGACATTGACTGTTTTCTCAATGCTTCCATCCCATGCTTCCTCTTCGATCAATTGCACATCTCTGCTAATTACAAACTTCTTTGTGGATGGGTTATACAGTCTGTATCCTTTGGAATCTTCACAGTATCCAAGGAAAATGTACTTCTCCCCCTTACTATCCAACTTCTTCCTCAACTTGTCTGGAATGTGTGCATATGCAACACATCCAAAAACTCTCATGTGGGTGACTCCCTGTTTTCTGCCACTCCACGCTTCTTCTGGAACTTTGTTCATCACAGCTTTTGTGGGGCATCTATTCAAAATATATACAGCACAGTTTGTTGCTTCTGCCCAATACTCATTCGGCAAGTGCTTTGCCTTCAACATACTTCTCACCATCTCCATTATGGTTCGATTCTTCCTTTCAGCAACTCCATTCTATTGCGGTGTGTACCTTGTGGTAAACTGCTTGTGTATGCCATTCTCTCTACAAAAACACAAAAATTCTTTTGAGATATATTCTCCTCCTCTGTCTGTTCTGAGGACTTTAATGTGCAGTCCGCTCTGTTTTTCCACAAGAGCTTTAAAATAGCGAAATTTTTGAAAGACTTCACTTTTATATTTCAGAAAATAAACCCACACTTTTCGTGTGAAATCATCAATGAAGGTCAGCATGTAATTTCTTCCCGAAACAGATGCTGTTTGCATCGGCCCACATAAATCTGAGTGGATTATCTCCAAAGGTGCTTTCACCCTTATATTTTTCCCTGAAGGAAAATTTTCTCTGTGTTGCTTTCCCAAGATTCAGCCTTCACATAGGCTGTCAGGCTTCTCAATCAATGGAAAACCTCTTACCATTCCTTTTCTGTGCAACAAATTTAATCCTCCGAAATTTAGATGTCCAAATCTTAAGTGCCATAACCAATTTTCATCTTTCTCTTCCTTCTGGAAGGCTTCTTGAGTTACAGCTGCTACATTCTTTCCTTTTCCCTTCAAGTCAGTGTTGAGCTTGAGTGGAAACATTCTATTGCTGGTCATTTGAATTTCAGCAATAATTTTCTTACTTGGAGGAATATCTTTTATGGTGCACACATCATCTTTGAATATAACATTGTAACCTTTGTTTATGAGCTTCCCAACACTCAAAAGATTACATTTCAGACCTGGAACATAATACACATCAGGAACAAATTTTTTCTCCCCATTCCTTGCTCGAATACTTACTCTGCCTTTCCCTTTGACAGAGATTTTAGTATCAGTCCCTGTGGTCACTTCAGATTTAACTTCTTCATCAAGATTGGCAAACATTTCTTTGTTGCCAGTCATATGATTACTACATCCAGAATCTAAGAACCAAACATCATCATCTCTATCTTCTGCTACATTACAAGCTAACAGAACATTACTTGGGTTCTTTTCCTCTTTTGCTACATTAGCATTCTGCCTATTTTTCATGTCATTTTGTTTCTTTCTACATTCATTGGCATAGTGCCCATATTTCTTGCAATAATGACACTGGACATTGAATTTGTCATACCTCTGTCCATGAGCATGTTGGTGTTGATGTCCACCTTGCTGGTTGTTACATTGGCCTTGGCTCTGGCTTTGACTGTTGCTCCTTCCATGTGAATGTGAAGGGTTGTTCCTTCCACCTCTATTCTGGCTTCTGCCTCTTCCTCTTCCTTTTCCTTGACCTCTTCCTCTTCCTGAAGGCATCTGGGTCTTCAAGGCGTGCTCAAGAGATGAATGTTCATCTCTGCTCAATCTCTGTTCATGAGTTATTAGTGAGGCATGAAGTTCATCCACTGTGAATTGTGAGAGATCTTTGGTCTCTTCTATGGTGGTAACAATAACATCAAAATTTGAGGGTAAGCATCTCAAAAGTTTCTCCACAATCCTTCTATATTCAAGAGTTTCTCCATGGGATCTTATCTGATTCACAATCCCAATCACATGTGTAAAGAATGTATCAACACTGTCTGACTCTTACATGCAAAGAGTTTCAAAATCTCTTCTCAGCAACTGAAGTTTTTCTTTTTTAACTTTCTCCATACCTTGATAGGCTACTTTCAGAGTTTCCCATGCTTCCTTGTATTTCTTAGCTGCTGCTATCCTTGGAAACACACTCTCATTTACAGCTTGATACAAACAGAAAAGAGCTTTAGCATCTTTCTTCCTATTATTCTTCAACACATCCTTCTCTGCTTGAGTTAAGGCATTAAAAGCCTGCTCATCAGCTGGTTCTGTGAAAGCATCTTCTACTAGTTCCCACAAGTCTTGTGAGACAAACAGGGCTCTCATAGTGATGGCCCAATAATCATAGTTCTTTCCATTAAACTGTGGAAGCTGAACACTTCCAAGACTCATACCAGTGCTTGGTCCAGCCATTGCTTCAAAACAGAGCTCTGAGTTTAAACAAACTGTCTTTCCTTTATTGAAAGAACAAACTCGTTTTTAAATACAAAGCAACAACACTTTTATCTTTGAGAAATACCTGAACTTTGACCTCTGTTGAGCTCTTCACGCTGCTGGAGAAAACACTACAACTGGTCTTCTTCTTCAGCTTCTTTGAATCCTTCAAAGAGCCTGAACTTGCTCCGATACCATGTTGAAATTTTGAGAATTCCAAGCAAACAGTGGAGAGAATAACGCTCTCCTTGAAACACAGAGAGATAAAAAAAATCTTTTCAACAGGAGACAGAGTTTCCCAGACTTTTTAAAACAACTTCTATTTCTTAAAAAAAACTTATACAAGTCTTCCTCTTAACAGAGGGATAACAAAAGTGGTGACTGCTTCAGACGCAGTGCACAGAACAACTCTCTGTTTCTAAAAACAACACACTCTATCTCTGTGTAAACCAACACTGCTGTGTATGTCACTTTTCGCGCTGCTATGCGATGACTAAAACAATGCAATTACCATTACATAGGCTCACGGGCCTTTTCATTTTATATATGCCGCGCATATATTAAAACATTACAATAAAAAAAACATATGAAAACTTAAAACAAAAATAAAATCAAATACAAAGGAAACTTTGCAAAATATGAAATTCCAGACGTACGAGTGGGGACCACTTCGCAGTCGGCGGATCGGCAATCGGCAAATTTGTGATGTCAACAAAAAAACTTGCACCGTGGTGAAGTGCGATGTTGCGATTGCGATTGAATCGCATCGCAAACATCCAATGTAACCTGCTATGGAATACTTGCGAACCACATAAAAGTTCCGATTGCGATTGGCTCTCGGATGCGATGGTAATATTAACTCCGTCTCATAACATGGTCGGGTCTGCCCTTTTGATCAGAGCACACAATAAAATCCCGCCGATTAAACCTTGCGATTCAAACCAAACAATTCCAATAAGTTTCAGCCACGTGGTCTTGTGGACCCACGGACCTCCGCTGCTGTGGGGACGATTATTATATATGTTTTTGTTTGTATTAAAAACGTTCCGCTTGCGGAACTCTCCCATCAACAAGACACTTGGTTTATAATATATGCATTGCGATTTGCAATTGCGATTTGTTCGCATCGCATAGCAAACTCTTCATCAACAAGACACTTGCATCAAAATTAACTTTGGTTGTTGAGGGCTTTAAAGCCCGAAATGACTGTTTTAATGAATTATGTTCCTCCGTAGAGTAGATCTACGAAAATCTTCGTCCTTCCACTGTGAAGAACGGCTCTGCCCATCACCTGTTAATTCTCCTCTGCAATCTGTGGCTGCGGCCCATCACAATTAATTCATTCTTACGGATTCTCCAACATTCTTCAATACAGAGTGTTGTGCACTCAAAAACTCTGCTGCCTCTGTGTACTCGGTTTCTTCCTGCCCAAAAACATGGCAGGTGACTTTAATATTTTCAACATTCTTTGTTAGGATTTGTTATGTCAAGATCTCGCCTATGTCAGGTTTGGAGTTGGTAACACGGTTGGGTTTGCTTCGTTTCTCTGCTGGGATTTTCTGTGTCAAGATCTAGCCTGCATCACCTAGCTTATCTCACCATTTTATTAAGTATTTTTCGATTTCCCCTCTAAAATCGTTTTGTGTTTCATTTGATATGTTTTAAGAGAAATAGTTGATGAATGTGGGCGCATTTGGAAAGTCTTTTTAAGATGTTTCTATATATTTTAAAGGGCTTTTCATCGTTTTCTTTTTTTAAGAGAGAGCACTTATTTTTCTGAGATCGCTCTTTTGGATCTGCCAGTAGATCCATGTTTCTTTTAATTGCTAGAGGTCGGAATTATATTTTTTAAGTGCCGTGATGAATAATAAAATGGTATAATCATATTTGAATGAGAGAAATAATCTCGATGAATCCAATTATTCTGATTGGAAATTGAAGTTGCAGGCTTTGCTTGAGTGGAAAATTGCATGGGTGAGTGTAAATGGAGATGAATTGAAGCCGAAAACAACAAGAAGTAGAACAACTGCAACAATTCAGGATTGGGAGAAGAGGGAGAACAAGGTGAATGTGTTGTTGAAATTTTGAGTGAAAAATTGTATTATCCCTCACATAAGAGAGTGCAAATTAGAAAATGAGACCTGGGCAACTCTCAAGGATTTGTAGGAGATCATAAACACAAAACACCTATTGTTCCTGAAAAGAAATATTCTCTCCATTAAAATGGAAGAGAGTGAATCAGTAGCTGCATTGATATTTTGAATCAAGGATCTCAAAGATAAGTTGGGTGACATACGGGAGGCAGTTTTAGACATTGATTTTGTCATGAATTCCATGAATGGTATGACTGATGACTATCATATGTTCATCACAGGATTGAATGCGAGAGAGAAAGCTCCCAAATTTGAAGAATTGATCGGGATTCTGATGCAAGAGGAAGAAAGGCAAATGAATCTAAAACCCCAGAGTTCAGATATTACTTTAATGGTGAAGAAAAAGCCCTTCAGAGGAAAGATAAGTGTAGGACAGAAAGGCAGAGTTACACCACAAAGAAAGCCACCTTAAAGTATGCCACCTCAAGGTATGTGATCTCAAGGTATGTCTTCAAACAGAAACAATTCAGGAACCAAATGTTTCTATTGTGGTAAATTTGGTCATATTGATAGGAATTTCCATAATAAGAGGCTTGATGAATCACAACATAGACATAACAAGCATGCAGGATATTTTCTTATGAAGATCAGAATCAGGACCTCAGACTGTTTATGTTTGATAATGTTCTCTCTGCTGAGAATGATGAAGCAGATACTTTTTCTTTGGATTCAAGAACTTCCACTCATAGTACATGTAACAGACAGTGGCTTGAAAATTTTAAAGAAACCAGCAATGGTGTTAAAATCTACCTTGGTGATGACAGAAGGTATCAAAACAAAGGGTACAGTAATGTTCCTGTCATATTTCGTGATGGAAATATTAGGCATATTCAAAATGTAATCTATGTACCCTGAATAAAAAGGAATTTGATCTTTGTGTCTATGATAACAAGTCATAATATTAAGGTATGTTTTTCTAAGCCTTATTATGTTATTAAATATTTGTTGGATCGGATGAAGCGAATTGCATCAAGGAATCGACTGGGAGGTTTTTACAAGCTGAATGTAAGAATTTTGCCACACCAAGCCTTGAATTCATTAGTTATGACTACAAAATACTTATGACATCAAAGATTCGGTAATATTAATTTCAATGGCCCAGTGCTACTTCAAAAACGAGGTATGGTCAATGGTCTCCCTATTTTAAATAGTTTTCATATTAATCTTGAAGCATGTTCTCTTGGGAAGAATCACAGAGATGTGCTTCCTGCAAATTTATATAGAAAGAAGAGAGATAAACTGGAGCTTGTGCATATTGATTTATGTCGGTTGATGCAAACGAGTTCATTAGGAGGTGCCCATTATTCCTTATTATTTTTTGATGATTGCACAAGATTTACCTGGGTATATTTTTTCATAAATAATAATCATACCTTTGAATAATTTAAAGAATTCAGGAGCATCATGGAAAAACAAACAAAGAATTTCATCAAAATTATCCACTCAGATCAAGGGGGAGAATACAAGCAGAGTGGCTTCATCAAATATTGCAAGGACTATGGGATATTCTAGCAGTTTACAGTACCCCACACTCCTCAATAGAATGGGGTTGTAGAGAGGAAGAAAAAAACCCTTGTGGAGTGTGCTCGTAGCATGTTAAAAGGTAAGAATATGTCTAATGGTTTTTGGGTAGACACAATAAATACTGTAGTATATTTCAAGAATAGGAGTCCAAAAAAAATCTTTGATTTTAAAAATCCATTCAAAGCTTTACTAGGTTTTAATCCTGCAGTCAATAATTTAAGATTTTCTAGCTCAAAAGCTTTTGCTCATGTTCCAAAAGAGGATAGGAATAAACTGGATTCAAAGGCCATTAAATGCATTTTTTTTGGGTATTTTACAGAGTTTAAATCATATAAGCTGCTTAATCCCTCTACTCACAAAGTTTTTGGAGTAGAGATGTAGTATTCAATGAGCAGGTTCATGATGGAAAATGTGATAAATGAAATGAAGAGTTGATCATCTCGTTGCCGATGGAAGAAGGGAATGATGAAATAGGGAAGAACCATGAGCAGCATCAGCAGCAGAAAAAGGAAGAAGCGGATGACACAAATGCAGTCGCCAATCGAAGTCCACCAAGGGATGATTAGAATAGATTTAAAGCCACCCCACCACTCAGGAGATCAGGTAGGAAGATTTATTTTCCAACAAGATATAGGGATCATGCTCTTATAACTAGTATGTTAAATGTTCTTGAACCCCCAAATTATAAAGAAGCTAGTCAATATATTGAATGGAGGGCAGCCATGGAAGAGGAATATGAGTCAATACTTTAAAAGAACCATGGATCTAGTTGAATTACCTGAAGGCAAACAACCAATAGGTTGAAGATGGTTATACAAGTCTAAATTTAAAGCAATGGGAGTATAGATAAACATAAATCTAGGATGGTTGCAAAGGGATACTCATAGAAAGAAGACATAGATTATGATGAAACCTTCACCCCTGTATCTAAATTAAAAACAATTAGAATGTTAATGGCTTTAGATACCAAACATTATTGGATGATACACCACCTAGATGTGAAATATGAATTTATAAATGGGGAATTAAAAGAATAAGTGTATTTAATGGAACTTGAAGGGTTTGTTAAACAGGGGGAGGAACATTTAGTCTATAGATTGAAGAAAGCATTGTATGGACTAAAACAAGCACCCAGGTCATTGTATGACAAAATTGATTCATTTTTCCAACAACATAGTTATAAAAGAAGCAAGAACAACCCTAATATGTATATCATATTTGATAAATAGGGGAAAATTGTTTCGATTTCATTATATGTAGATGATCTTATCATTACAAGAAATGTTAATGAACTCATTAAATAAATCAAAGAGAAAATGTAACATATTTTTGAGATGAAATACCTTGGAGAGCTACACTATTGTTTGGGTCTTGAAGTCTGGAGGGATTCTCGCCAGACTTTCTATCACAAGCGAATTATGTCAGAACTTTACTGAAAAAGTTCATAATGGATCAGTGAAAATCTACAGTAGTTCCTTTACAATAGAATGTCAAACTTTAGAATGATGATGGTTCCAAGGAGGTTGATGCAACACTATATAGACAGCTGGTTTGGAGTCTAATTTACTTGAATACAACTAGGTCAAATTTTCTTTTTACAGACAGTGTAGTGAGACAATTCATGTAAAAACCTCTTGAGAGACATTGGGTTGCAGCGAAAATCATCTTAAGGTATCTTCAAGGAACCTTAGACTTTGGTATTAAATATACTCATTATTTTGATGTTATATTGATAGGTTTTTCAGAATCCGATTGGTCCAAAAATCTGGACAAAAAATGATCCATAATAGGTTATGCATTCAACATTGGGTTCGGGGTCATTTCATGGAGCAACAGGAATCAGAACATTGTATCATTGTCTTCAACAGAAGTAAAGTATCAAGAAATGTGTGCAACAATGTGTGAGGTATTTTGGTTGAGAAGACTTCTCCAGGATGTCGGAGAAGAACAAAAATATGCAACAGTTATCATATGTGAAAACCATAGCTCCATCAAATTTGCAAATGATCCAGTGTTTCATAAAAACACAAAGCATATTGATACACAATTTTTTTAGGGGGAGATTCAGTCAAAGGAAATCCATATTGAATATTCTAATAGCTGCGACAATGTTGCAGGAATTTTTACTCAGCCTCTTGGAAGAATCAAATTTGAGTTATTTAGGGAGATGTTAGGAGTACTAGTGAACCCTTTCTCCATTAAGGGGGCGTGTTGAAGATAATGGAGAAAATTATTTTAGGAGAGAGTCATTTCATTAGTTGTGTGTCTGCCTTATATTAGGATTTAGTTCCTATTTCTTAGATGCTTGTTCTATATATTCGTGATGTGTAATGATGAACTTGTAGAGCGTTCTGCAAAGGCAACCTCCATGTGAGTGCCTCACCTATGAGCTGCTCAGTTTAACGAATACATGTTGTGTCTTCCAATTTTTATCAATGGATAATACTCACTAGGGTTTCATTTTAATGGAAGTTATCCCTCATGTTCTATAAGGAGAACTTGCAGTATTAGAGCAAGAGGAAGAAGCTATGAGTTACTTTCGTCTTCTACAGCAAAATATCAAATATATCTCAATAATAAGTGATAAATAAACAAAAAAAAAAATCAATTTCAAACACTGATATTCATTACCTTCAATGTTTTATTTCTACCATCTTAACTTTTGTATAATTTTGAGGTAAAAAGGCATGCCAACCTCAAATCTCATGAGGATTGGAAAAGGGCATCCAAAATATAGAAAAATTGAAGCACCCATTCTCCAAGTCAACAAATTAATGGAAAACCGTAACCTACATTTGCCTCCTCTTCTTAGATTACATATTTAATGATGAACCAACGTTATATATATACCATCATTTTCATTAAAATCCTCATTGCTAGCCTTTAGTAGGGCTTCCAAATCTTTTGCATGCCTCCCAAATCCTGTAATTCATACAAAGCACTGAAAATAATTTTAATCTCTTTGTCCCCAAGCTTATGATCGTGATCTACATATTTAGCTTTGTTCCAAATTTCTCTAAGCGTGCATAGCTCATGTTTATATTTCGATCCTTCACGGCGGGTTCTCTACCGATGACATCATCGACATCAAACAAACGATATTTGGTAGCTTGTTGAATGGGTATTGTTTCCAGCATTGGTTCCTTATTTATAGCCTTCAAAGCCGATGTTGATCTAAATATGTTTTCCAATCAATTAGTTAGAACGTCATTTCAAAGTGCACTGAGCTCAAATTTTATTTTTCTAACATTTTGTTATGAGCTTCCCACAAAATCTAGTCTTTTATAGTTCTACATATAAGTACCTACATGTTGTAATCCTATGGGAATACTAAGGGTCTTGCTCAGTTAGGTAGTTAGGAAGTTGATTCTCTCATTACTGATAGACAACTTAATCAGATAGGAAATTTTTTTCCTCAAAATTTTTATTATGAATTCGATAATATACTTCCCCATCCTAAAGGGGGGATTCCTATATTAGATCAGTCTGTGGAGTTTCCTTCTCTCAATTATGATAAATTGGTTGATGATGATAATTTCATTGTTGTTGATGAGGAATTAGTTGGTGCAAGTGTTTCTACAAAAATAATGACAGAAATGGCAAGAACTGAGCCAGATGAAGAAGATGAGAAACTTCCTAAACAACTTCCTACACAAAATTTGCGAAGGTCAACTTGTATTCAAACATTTCCAAATAAATATGATGATTTTAAGGTTGTAAGTTCCTCAGGTAACTATTCTCATTGTGAATTTAATTTTTCTGTGGATTGTGAACCTTCTTGCTTTGAAGAAGCTGCTAGTTATGAAGAGTGGAAAGATGCAATGCAAAAGGAATACGATGCTCTCATAAAAAATATCACATGGAAGCTGGTGTATCCTCCTGCTGGCATCAAACCTATTGGTTGCAAATGGATTTATAAAACTAAGTATAAAGTTGATGGTTCACTAGACAAACATAAAGAAAGACTTGTAGCGAAGGGGTATGCACAGAAAGAGGGTATCGACTATACAAAGAATTTTTCTCCTACAGCTAAATGGGGCACTATTTGATATTTGTTTTCTATTGCAGCTCATAAATAATGGAAAATTCATCATATGGATGTCAAAACTGCCTTTTTAAATGGCGATTTCAAACAAGATGTTTATATGTTTCAACCCGGGCATGTTTCCGTTAAAGGGAAAGAACAAAAGGTTTGCACACTAATGAAGTCTTTATACGGCTTGAAACAAGTGCCACGAGCATGGTATGAGAAGCTAACTGAACATATTCTTAAATTAAACTATAAACATTTTGACCTGGATGATGCAAATCTTTTCGTTAAGAAATTTCGAAGATCAGTTGTATATCTAGTTGTATATGTTGATGATTTGATGATCACGGGAAACAATGATGAATATATATCATCTATAAAGAAGGAATTGAATTTTTTTTTTGATATGAAAAATGTAGGTTTACTTCATTATTATCTTGGCATTGAAGTTGATAAAAAACCACAACATATTCTCATCTCTCAGAAGAAATATCTTGATAAGTTATTGAAAAGATATAGTATGACAGAATGTAATCCTATTGCTACTCCAATGGAGAAAAACTTGAAACTCACTTCCGAAGAAGGAAAGTCGTTTGAAGATCCAACAAAGTATGGGAAACTTGTTAGAAGTTTGATTTATTTGTCTATTACTCGTCTTGATATAACCTTTGCTATCAGAACACTTTCTAGGTTTATGCATCATCCTTGTGAGGGGAATTGGGTAGCAGCAAAAAGAGTTTTGAAATATTTAAAAGGAACTCAAACTTACGGCATCAAATATTCCAAAGTTTTATACTTCCATCTTGCTGGTTATTCAGATTCAGATTTTGATGGAGATAAAGAAAATGGAGTCTCAACTTCTGGCTATTTGATGAATCTTGGATCAGCAGCCATCAGTTGGAGATCGCGCAAGCAATATTTCACTATTGATTCTACCACCGAGGCCGAATATGTTGTAGCAGCTCAAGCCACTAAGGAAATCATTTAGCTTCATAAAATACTCAAATATTTGTAGGAGAAACAAAAAGCTTCAACTCCTCTATTTGTCGACAACTCTTCTACAATTCAGTTGGCCAGGAATCCAAAGTTTCATGTTCAAACCAAACATATCAACACCAAGTATCATTTGATTCGACATCATGTAGAGGCCAAAACAATTCATCTGACACATTATCCAATTTCTGAACAAATTGCAGATATTTTTACCAAAGCATTAGGGCGTGAAAAGTTTGAAAAATTTAGATCCTTACTTGGTATGTTAGATGTCCCTTCGAATTAAGGGGTAAAATGTTGTAATCCTACGGGATTATTTTTAGTTGGGCTAGGTAGTTAGTTATGATCAATTATATTAGCTAGTAATTCAAGTATAAATGTAACGTTGATTTCATTAAATCAACACACAGATCACATGTTAATGAGTTAACACTACAATCAAAGGAACTTCCTACTGTACTCTCGTGATGTATGCAGGTGATGAAGGTTTTTTACTTGTAGCACATGGTTTGAGACCCACTCTGACCACATTTAGATCGTGAGGTGTCTGCTGGATTCAGTGTTGGTTACTTCCCGCTCCCTAGCATCCATTAAATTACAAGTAGATTATTAATATAAACCTAAAGGCATGACTGATCCTATGTCTGTTGCACAAATAAACAAGATTAAGAATATCAGTACCTTTAAAACCCTATCCTTGGAAACCCTAGCACAAAATGAGGAAGAGTGTATTATACAAAGATTAAAATCAGTTGTTAATGTGTTTGCGCGGAATGTAGCGATGATCGATAATTGTTAGCTGGTAGTGTATTGAACTGATTCATCACCTAAACAAGAAACAGATGATTCATCATCGATGGAGGATGGAAGCAAGCGAACTGAATGGAATATTGGGGAGCAAGGGTTTTGATTTTATAATTAAAAAATATTTATTAAACATTGTAACTGAAAGAGGACATTATCAAATGCAATCACAACCCTAAAAGGCTCCATATGACAAAGAATATTTCGATGAGGTGAAATCCTATCAATCTATTAAAAAAAAAGTCCTTAGGGCCACATGGAGAGGTTGAAATAGGTTTATATTAATTTATGATATGCTATATAATAAATTATTAATATTAATTTAATTTATGTTCTAAAAAAATAGAACATTAAATAATATTAATATTAATTTAATTTATGTTATGAAAAAATCAAACATTAAATATATTTAAGATATTTTTTATAATAAACTATTAATATCAGAAAAAGTAAATACTAAATTGGTAGATAATATTTTTCTTTTTAAAAAAATAAAATATTAAACAATTTAAATGTTGCTTAATCAATATGGATTCATTTTAATTATAGATTTACCAAGTATCAAGAGATCAAATCTTTTAAGATGCGAAATGTTTTTTTAGTGTAAAACTTGGGAAAAGATTTACACGTAGAAATATTTGATTACTTTTGAGTTATGGTAGATCTTGAGTTAAGATAGATTTATGTTGATTTTAAGAAACAAATTAATAAAATATTTTAAATGTAAGATTATTTATACTTTTTAATATACACAACAACATATTTTATCATTCTTTACCAAACAAATTAATAAAATATTTTAAATGTAAGATTATTTATACTTTTTAATATACACAACAACATATTTTATCATTCTTTACCAAAAAATATTAAACTTTTACTATTGCAATTATCTCTAAATAACCAATTTACCAACACATGCAACATTTTACAATTATTCTAAAACATGTTTCCTTAAGTCACAAGAATGAAGGACACAAAATTATTTTTTTATACATGGTAATTCCATTATCTTACCACTTATAATGAGAGATTTGTTATTGTCTTTAACTTGAAGATAATTTTCAATGTATGTAATATCCTTAAGAATTAATATCTACACCTACTAATAGAGTAATATCTACACATACTAATGGATGTAGAATGCATTTTATGTATTGTTTTCCTAATTACATAAGAAATGTTTTTCTCGTTCCTTATAATATGTTTAATATAAGTTATATTCATTAAGAAATTTCAATCATCTTATTTTTTAATAATATATACACATACTAATGGATGTTTAATGCATTTTATGTATTGTTTTCCTAATCACATAACAGATCTTGTTTTCGTTCTTTCTAATATGTTTAATATCAGTTGTTGGACAGTGCGCAGCAAATTGAATAAACACAACAACAGCAAACTTAATCATGCACACAAAAACAAAGGTTTACCGTGGTTCACCCAAACCTCCTGGGCTACGTCCACACAACAGGGCATTGGCAATCTTTATTAAACAAACAGGAGATTACATAATTCACACACCCTCACTCCATTACAAACAATCCGTATGGATACCTGTTATATAGCCAGGAGAATCAAACTGCCTCATAAATCCTCTCAACACTAATTTAGGATGCATTAACTCCCTCCCAACAAACTGGAGCTAATCTAGGAACTAATTCCTAATTTTTGTCACCTACTGAGATTTTTGCCTATTCTATTCAAAACATAAAATCTCAACAATCTCCACCTTGACAACAATTAGCCTGATGCCCTATTCTTTATTATTTTATCTTTTCTACAAGCCAAGAGAAGCCAAACACCAACGTAGCTTCTCTAACAAAACTGGTTTCGTGAACATGTCTGCACAGTTTTCCTTTGTATGCACCTTTTCAAGAGAGACTCCTCTTTCAGTGATAACCTGTCTTACAAAATGGTACTTAATTGGAATATGCTTTGATTTACTATGATAGGCCGGATTCTTAGCCAAATGTATTGCACTTTGACTATCACAAAGTAACATGATGTTGTCCTATAACCTACCAAACTCACCAAGCAAACCTTTCAACCAAACCGCCTCTTTGCAAGCATGCGAAGCAGCAATGTATTCTGCTTCAGTAGTGGATAAAGCAACAATGTTTTGTAGCTTCGACATCCAGCTAATAGCTCCACCTGCAAGAGTAAAGACATACCCTGAAGTTGACCTTCTCTTATCCAAATCACCTGCAAAATCAGAATCAACATACCCGCAAACAAATTCACTACTCTTATTGTAAGTGATATAATAACTACTTGTGCCTCTCAAATACCGAAGCACCCATTTCACTGCTGACCAGTGTTCTTTACCCGGATTTGCCATATACCTGCTGACAACCCCAACTGCATGTGAAATATCCGGTCGAGTACAAACCATCGCATACATCAAACATCCTACTACATTGGCATATGGAATTCGAGACATATAATCCTTTTCTTCATCTGTATTAGGACATAAACCCGAAGAAAGCTTGAAATGGGAAGCTAAAGGGACTGACACAGGCTTCACATTATTCACACCAAATCTCAAAAGTATCTTCTCAATATACTTCTGTTGTGATAGCCACAGCTTACCATTGCTCCTGTCTCTGAAAATCTCCATGCCCAAAATCTGTCTTGCTGCTCCTAGATCTTTCATATCGAATGTCCTTGCCATCTGAGTCTTCAACCTGTTGATTTCATCAATGCTTTTTCTTGCTAAAAGCATATCGTCAACATAAAACACTAAGATAATGAACATGCCATTACTTAACTGCTTAAAGTAAACACAATGATCATATTCACTTCTTATATATTTCTGACTCAACATGAAAGAATCAAATTTCTTGTACCATTGTCGAGGCGACTGCTTCAGACCATACAATGACTTCTTGAGCCTGCAGACAAATTTCTCATTGCGATGCTGAACAAACCCTTCCGGTTGTTCCATATATATTTCCTCATCTAAGTCTCCATGTAGAAATGCAGTCTTAACATCTAGTTGCTGTAACTCTAAATCAAACGAAGCAACTAAAGCTAACACAATTCGAATTGAAACTATTTTAACCACTGGTGAAAAAATCTCATGAAAGTCAATGTCGGCTTTCTGAGAAAATCCTTTTGCAACCAGTCGCGCTTTGTACCTGTCCTCCGTATCATTCACACCCCGTTTCAGCTTGTAAACCCATTTACACCCCACAGTTTTCCTGTCTTTCGGAAGCTCAACCAGATCCCATGTGCCATTCTTACTCAAGGCCATCATTTCGTCCTTCATGGCTGCTTTCCACTTGTCACTTTTCGAACCTTCTATTGCTTCCTAATAGCACAGAGGTTCATCATCATTAGCAGTAAATGCAACTGAAGTAAAATAATCATCATACCTTCTCGGTGGCCGTTTGATTCTTGTCGACCTCCTTAAGGATGTTTCTGGTTGACTACCATCTGTAGGAACTTCTTGCCGATCAGTATCTGAGACCTGTTCATGATCTAAACCTGAACCCTGTTCATGTTCTGATTCTGAAACCTGTTCATGACTAGTATTCGAACTATGGTCATCATGACTATCATTAGAAGTGCTGTCAAACTGAATGTGCTGAAAATAAAATACATCATCCCGTTTCAATTTACTATCTACATCTAACTGTACAAGAGAGGATTCATCAAACTTTACATCTCTGTTGATGATGATTTTGCGGGTAGTAGGATCCCACAATCTATATCCCTTTGTTCCAACACCATACCCAACAAAGATATACTTTTTAGACTTTGGATCTAACTTAGTTCGCTGATGTTTAGGCACTAGAGCATATGCATCACAACCAAACACTCTGAGTTTAGAATAGTCACAAGGGTGTCCTTTCCATACCTCTTGCGGAATCTTGCAGTCTATGGCCGTCGATGGAGATCAGTTTATCACATAAGAAGCTGTTGCCACTGCTTCCATCCACAACTCCTTCTGCAACCCGGCGTTACTCAGCATACTCCTTGCTCTCTCTAGAAGAGTCCTGTTCATGCGTTCAGCAACTCCATTTTGCTGAGGAGTATAAATCGTGGTCTTATGTCTCTCGATCCCTGCATCCTTACAATAGCTGTCAAACTCCTTGGAAGTAAACTCACCACCATTGTCAGTTCTTAAACACTTTATTGTTCTACCAGTGTTGTTTTCTACCAATGCTCTAAACTGCTTGAAAACTGAAAAAACATCAGACTTTCTTTTCAACATGTAGACCCACACCTTCCTAGAAAAGTCATCAATGAATGACACAAAATATGACGAGCCACCATATGACGCTGTAGGGGCTGGACCCCAAACATCTGAATGAATATAATCAAGTATGCCTTTACTAGTATGTTTGCTTGTTTTAAATTTTTGTTTACTTTGTTTTCCAAACAAGCAATGCTTACAGAAATCTAACTTTCCAGACCTTAGATTAGGAAGTAACTTGTGATCAGCCAAAATTTTCAACCCTCTTTCACTCATATGCCCTAATCTTTGATGCCATAAGTGAATGAAACTACTGTCATGTTCAGACACAGTAGACACAAAATATGACCCTGTACTTCCTTCTAACTGAAACAGATTTCCTACTTTCTTAGCTTTCATTACTAGTAAGATACCTTTATAGATTTTCATAACTCCACCTTGAATTACAGTTTTATATCCATTCGTATCCAATGCTCCTAAAGAAATTAGATTTTTCCTTAAGTCTGGAACATGTCTCACATCTGTTAATATTCTAGTTGTGCCATCAAACATTTGTAGTTGTATACTTCCTATCCCAACAATATTAGATGTGACATCATTACCCATGTACACGACTCCATCATTAACTGATCTATACGTCTAAAACCATTCTCTATGAATACACATGTGGTTTGATGCACCGGAATCTAACAACCAATGTTGATCATGATTTGACATATTAACAGACAACACTTCGTCGCTCATACCTGAACCAGATGCCGAACCTGTATCCGTCGCATTTGCCTCCTTCTTCTCTGTCAAAGAATCTGCTTTAGAAGTTTGCTGCTGTCGCTTCCAGCAGTCCTTCTTCAGGTGTCTAGCTTTCCCACAATGCCAGCACTTCACCTTTGTCTTCTTTCCTTTAGACTTTGAACGAGAGTTGCTATGCTTACCACCGGAGTGTCTCTCTCTCGAGCGACCTCTGGCCATCATTTCCTCTGATGTAGAGGTGTCAGCATTCGACCTCCTCCTCGTCTCCTCAGACAACAAGGCTCCAACCACATCGTCAAACTCGATCTCAAAACGGACACTCTGAGTTTTCGCCATCTTGTTTCAGCAAAAAACACAGTAATCTCCAGAACCAATTTTCAAATAAAGAATGCCCTTTTAATTAAAAAATGCCTTTAAAAAAAAATTGCCCTTGCCTTCCTTTAAGTGCCTCTCACTGCCTTAAAAAAAAAATTATCCTTGACCTTTGCCTTTAAAAAATGCCTTTCACTTCATACAAATCCCTCAAATCGATTTATATAAATCGATGTTTTAAAAAAAAACTTCACCTTAAAAAAAAAATTTCCTTTCATACCATATGCAATGGTAATTCAAATCGTTTTCAACTTTTATAAAGCCTTTTCTTTAATGTAATCGATTTATTGTACCCTTTACCACTTCATAAAAAATCGATTTAATTTTAAAATCCCACCACTCAAATCGAATCATCGATTATACATATCGATTTTAAAAACTTTTTTATATGTGACCTTTTATATGTGAAATAGATTTACGTTCCTCTTTTTTTTGTTTTAAAACATTGTAATAAAACAAAAAACTGATTTGAATGAACCTTAAACAAATTGGCATACGACTCTGTCAGCTTTAAAATCGATTTTCAACGCATAAACCAGCGTTATATTTCAACGCACAACACTGTTTTGTTTTTAAAACATTGCACCGAAAAAATCGATTTGAATGAACCATACAGCTGTCAGATTGTGATTTATAAATAGCGTTCAAATGGCGTTAAAGACTGCATATACTCACGGCATTCTACAAACTTCGGAACTCCACGCAGCACCAGCAATCGGAACTCCACGCACGCTGGAAACAACGACCCCCACACCGCAGTGGACAGCAGTTCAACTCGGCCAAGTCAACTTCCCACGCGGATTTATCACCAACTCACGGCTCTGGTCATCAACGTCATTCAACGCTCCCACGTAGACTTTCGCAGCGCTGTTTAATCTTTCAAAGTCGACAGTCACCAAGGTCACACGCAGCCGCACCTCAGAAGTTCAACACAACGTCATTCAACGCATCAACACTCCAACATTGCTCCGATGCACAGCTAAATTGTTCAAGATCTGCTGTCTCTCAGAAGTGGCGGCCATGACTCATTGTTCTCAACCTCAATCACCAACCGGCAGACAAAATCTTTATCTCCACGACCGATTTGCATGGTGAAGACAAAATATATACATTACTGCACAATGCTCTGGGCTTCTATGCTCCCTCCAGCACGCAATTCCAACGCACCAGCAACAGTGGATATACCACCACGCAGCGGTGCACCAGCAACGCACCAAACACCTACGCTCCACGCAGCTTCTCCAAACCTCTACGCAGGCTCACAAATCATTCAACTTCCACGCAGAGGTTTACTCAGCTTCAACGCAGCACCAAGCAACTTCACCGCTGCGCCACGCCTCCAACGAGCTCTGATACCAATTGTTGGACAGTGCGCAGCAAATTGAATAAACACAACAATAGCAAACTTAATCATGCACACAAAAACAAAGGTTTACCGTGGTTCACCCAAACCTCCTGGGCTACGTCCACACAACAGGGCATTGGCAATCTTTATTAAACAAACAGGAGATTACATAATTCACACACCCTCACTCCATTACAAACAATCTGTATGGATACCTGTTATATAGCCAGGAGAATCAAACTGCCTCATAAATCCTCTCAACACTAATTTAGGATGCATTAACTCCCTCCCAACAAACTGGAGCTAATCTAGGAACTAATTCCTAATTTTTGTCACCTACTGAGATTTTTGCCTATTCTATTCAAAACAGAAAATCTCAACATCAGTTATATTCATTAAGAAATTTCTATCATCTTTTTTTTTTACATTCAAATATTTTTGATGAAATAATTTTTTTGGACCATGTGGTTCATTATTAAATCAAGCTTTCTCCCCATCAATTTTTGTCTCCACATATTTGGTCGGTAATAACATATGTCCCATGTGACATATATATCTTAATCATCCTTAGGATTATTTGATTAATAACAAATCACATTCCCATCGTTCGTAAGAACTCCACTAAGTCCCTCGTTTCAAGAATTTGTTCATATTAGAAAATATTCATTTGGGTGAATAATATTTGGAATATCTGCATTAGTACGCAATTTTTCTATCAAATGGACACTATTTGCACTTTGGTGTCAATTCAAGTTTAATTCCTCCTCTTGTGAATATGTAATGGGATGAGTAATCTTATAGAATAATTATATGAATATTTTGTAGTATATAATGCTATGATTGATCGTCCCTTAGATATGTTCTTGGGTGTAAGGCATAATATTTTCAATCCTCTTTAGATATATACTATCCCTACCTTACATGTTATGTTTCTTAAGTAATGAATTTATCTATGGTATAAGAAACACTTTATTAACTTTTTATACAATTGATACTCTCTTATTACTTGTAATACGAACCTAAAGTTACCCATATTTAGCTTTTAATAAATAAGAATCATGTCTAGAAATACAATGACAAATTTATATAAGTATGAGGTTTATGAGTTTAATTATGGCTAAATACATTAATAAAAGTAGTCACGTTTGAGGTAATTAAACTATACCAAGGGGCATCTTTATTCAATTAAGCTATGCAAAATCCTAGTGATAAAATATCACTAATGGGAATATCATTCTTCCATCCAATACTAGGGACAACACCAACCTCAGCTCAACCTACTTGTGGAAAAAAAAACTAAGAAAAATATTTTCTCAAGTCAATCTAATGAAAATAACTAAGAATTAATGTCTTTTTTGATTAATTTTAGTGAAAATGGGTATATTTGATCAAATAACTTATAAATAATGTATTTTTAGCTTATTTTCTTATGACATGCTTAAAAGTAAATAAAATAACTTAGGAAAAGTGATTTCTTAATCTATTTTCATGGGATAATGGTGTAAAAGTGGGTTTTAACATGGGAAACCCATACTACAAATGGGAATTTGGATAATCCTAACAATTTTGGCTAGGTGATCACTTTTTTGTAATAATATATTCCCCCCAATGTAGGAGGTGAGTACATTGTATGACTAAAAATACATTATAGTTTTATTTTATAATAATATGATAGCCAAAGGGAGAAGGAGATTCGTCATAGGGATTGGAACAACTCACAAAGGAGGCTTTTGAAATTTATAACTCATTAACTAGGAGTCTAAAGTTGGCATACATGATCTCAATGAAATGGTTGGGTAGGCATACACATAACCATGTATATAACTCAATTATATTGTGTAAGTTATTCATTTGGATACATATGACCTAATTTCCAACCTAGAAATCACTTCTAAACAAGAATGGGATTTAAGAATATGAATGAAAAACAGAAGGGAAGATCAAGGTAACTGAGATGGTGGAACTTAGACAAACAAATCAAAGGAAATATAGCTTAGGCTAGATCATGAATTATAGCAATATGGGCATCTGGGGGACTACATGTACAACTTTATGAAACATTGGACCTTCAAGTGTGTGATTGTCAAGACTGAAATGTTGGAATTAAGCACATGAGAAATAGAAAAGTTAATGTCTGCCTATACTTAAGTCAAGGATGCCACCAATGAGGAAGATAACTCCAAATTACATATTCTTCTATGCCACAAATCTAGAATATAGTTTTTGAAGTTGATAGGAGAATGCTTGGAAAAGTCAAGGAAATGACGAATCCCTAAAAATAACATGTGGTAGAAAGTATAATGTTACTAAGAGTGATTAAAACCATATGGGGGTGGGATGAATTGATGGTTGGAATTAAGACTTCCCTTGGTTAGGGAATAAATGAAAGGATAATGTGGCAGTGACTAAAAACATTTTAACAAGAATATCGAAATACTTGGACAAGGATTTTCAAAGACATATTAGCAAACCAATGAGACAACTAAAGGTCAACTCTTAGAAACATAAGATGTTTACAATTCATGGAGGTGATGAAAAACTAAACATGAATACAATGTGGAAGTAAACTAACTCCATGGGACATCAAGGTGAGTCATCATAGGTGCTTTGAATAATGGAAACTAAGTGTGACCACACATTCTCGTGACCCAAAAATTACATCGTTTCCTTGATCAAAAATTTAGGTGACACACAATAGATTATGCTTTAAGCCATCTGTAAAAAATACATTTGAGTCTTTTTTTTACCTTTTAGGACAAAAATACCTTTACCATTTATACTTGCAAGAGAATTTTTACCAAAAGTAGCATTTCCTTTCCTTACTTCATTAAAGGAAATAAATTTATTTCTATCACCTATCATGTGTGTCGAGACGTGGTTGTCTACGTGCCATTATTTATCTTGATTACTGGCATGAAAAACCAACCCACATCTTTTGACTGATGATGAAGTCCTATTTTTGTATATTTTTTGGGGAATTTATCTTCCTTTCACGTTGATAGGAAACTGCCAATCTTATTTTTCATTCAATTACCTCATGACCATAATTTTTTTTTCTAAGTTAGAGTATTCTATTAACAGTGAAAAATATAGTACATCATGCAGAGGCCTTAACAGTGCCTTCGTGGAGGCAATTTGAACTGACAGAGACTAGTTTTTGGCTGCCCTGCGAGAGGGAAACCAGCCTGAAGAACCACCAACTGAAAAAATCCCACGCAGGGGATCGGACTGGACTGTCATAGACATTATATAGCATTGAAACTGGACCATAACAAAACTAGACCACTGTAAAACCTGAGATTGGTCATTGACAAAAATTGGACCATAGCTAACGGAAACATAAAAACAACATAACACGCCCTCGGAGAGGGCAGAGAAATAGCATGAGAAACATAGAAAGGGGGTCGAATTACTCATCAGGAGCGACCTCTTCGATCCTGCATCCATAGTCTTCTGGTTCGCCACGATCATGGGAGAGTTCTGCATTGGAGTGGACCGCTGTAGGAGTTTCCATCACATTGGTCTGAGCGCGCCCCGAGTCCTCCTGCATAATCTCCTTGCTCCCGTTGGGCTGTCCCCGCGAATCTTGTTGCACAGCATCCGTGTTAGCGCCTCCGGCAAGATCCTGCTCTTCCGGCGGATTCTCAGGCTGGGGCTCCTCCAGGAAAACAACAGAGACTACCACAGAGACTCTCGGTCTGTTGAGTGCACAATCGAACGAAAAGAGTGCCGTATGGGACTGTGCAAGCAGCGCATCACCGGAGGGCGAGTCTGGCCTGCGGCCCGAGTGGAACAGGCGTCCATGGAGGAGGCGAGGGAGGCTGTCATAGGGCGCAGAGATTTCTGATGGAGAAGTGGAGGTGGAGGGCGAGCGCCTCCTGGCACTACGAGAGGACCCCCGCCTACAACGCATCCTCTGTCTCAGCCGGGGCATGCTTGCCACCAAATTGGAGCTCTGGACTGCCGGAGAATTGACAGGGCTCACCGCAGGAGGAATTCCCAGAACAACCGTAGCAGACATGCAAGAACCTGCAATGGAAATGTGAAGACTGTCGGCGGGCTCCAAGCAGCAAGTGTTGCGACTGCGTTTCCCAGTGATGGTGCGCTCACTGGCTTTGCCCGCAACAGAGTTGCACCACCAATTCATTGGCATAGGGGTGAGTTGAGCCATAGCATATAACAACCTGTTCCTGCAACAATCAATCCTCAGCATTGAATGCCCAGACCTGTTAACCCGATGTGAATCGCTGTTGCGGCAGTCGAGACTGCCTCAAACCTCAACATTCTTATTGAGAATCGCCTCCATTGCAAATGCCATTAAGATCAGGCGGGGGGTATTCACTGCGATAAGGTAGGCGCGATGGTCTCATGCGGGAAGGCAGGTGGCCTCCCGTCTGATCGACCTCCGTCCCATCGTCAACATTAACTCTGCTTGCACCCACATCCGGGGGACCTCATGACCATAATTATTGCATATATAAAATTCAATTTTATCCATAAGAGGAGAAAATGCATTATTTAAGAACTTCTTAGAATTTTTTGACTTATCCATATTAGACTTTACCATTGTTTCTCTAGTCTTGATATTTTTGTATGTTAAGTAATGAATTGCCTTGCGACCAAATTATGATAGACAAAATATTGACCATACAAGAAATATGTATACCTAGGAATATAGACTCTCCTTTGATATTTGGGCCCTTGACTATATAAACGATGCATTTCTAATCTCAATTTCTTCTTTCCTTGTCTTTGATTCCTATGACTTGATTTATTTTGTGTTTGTTTGTTGTTTCCTTTTTTGAGCTAACCATTGCTTCCCTTTATAGCATTAACATAAATTTTTGGACACCTATATCTATGTTGCATTATATCTAAGACTTGTCTTAATTGATAGAGCCATTTTATTATTGATAATTTTCTCGAGTGTTTCAGATCCCTTTACAAACTTGAGAGTCATACTGTGGCTTAATTTTCTCAAGGTGTTTTTTTATGGTTACAACCTCTAACTCCAATTTCTCACAATGCTTCTCTTTCTCTTGAAGTTGCTTCATTATCAACTCCTCCACTCTTTTAGCTTATTCTAAGTCAAATTTTATTAGGGTAATTTATTCATCAAAAATATTCTCCCTCTCCTTGTATGCTTGAATATAATCTTTATGTTTTTCATTAATATTCCTGAGTCTTTCTATTTATTTTGATGCATTCAATAATTTATCTTTCTTATCAATAGTTTTCTCACTATTATCTCTACTAGGTGATTCAATTTCAACAGAAATGAGAATCGTATTATCAAGATTAGAGTTAGAATCATAGTCTATTTCATTATCTTATGAACAATCACTAGCTTCATGAGAATACAAACTTTAATTCTTAGAGAAACTCTTTTTGACATATTTCTTAGAAAAATATTTCCTTTCCCTTTGTGTAAATACTATCTTTGAATGGACATTTAGTAAAAAAATGTCCTACTCTTCCACAATTAAGGCACTTGGCAGCTTACCTTTGTCTTTATTAGTCCCCTTTTTAAGTTTTTTTGATATAGTTTTCTTCCTAATCATTTGACATGCGACTAGAGCTCTCTCGTTCTTGATTTTGCTTGTAGCCTTAAAAGTAGCCTCTCTAATTTCATATTGGTCCCATTTTTTCCTTGTTTTGTAATTATTTTGAATCCCATTGAGCCTTTCCATGGACAGATGATTCAAATCCCACATTTCTTCAATTGTAGAAAATTTGGCTTTGAGTCTAGGAGTTAGTGATCTTAATACCTTTTGAAAACTTGTAGTATCCTAAAACTTATCACCAAGTCTTTTCATGGTATTTAATACTTCATCTACTCTAAGAAAAAAGTTAGCAACACTTTCATTCTCGTGCATCTTCATATCTTAATATTGAAAATAAATGTTTGTAGTTTTTCATTATTTTCCTTCGTGTCTCTTTCATAGCTATTAGTCAACTTGTCCCACATATCCTTAGTGGTTGCATACTGCATTACCTTTAAAAATTCAAATTCTCCAAGTCCTCCTAGGATAGAATTGACTACCTTAGCATTATTGTCATACTTTTTCTTGCCTACCTCATTTGTTGGAGTGGTTCCTAGAAATTGATACCAACTCTCTACTTCTTCCCAAACATTTTCTCCAAGATATCTGAGATATCATTGCATTCTAAAATTCAAGAATGTAAAATTTGTTCCATTGAACAAATAGGGTTTGGTTAAAAAGCCTTCATTTTGACTTCTCATTTTACATAATCTTCCTTCAACTAATTAAGCTGAGTTTGGAAGGAACTTTCTCTGATTCCAATTATAGAAACACCAAGGGTGGGGGTGGGGGGTGAATGAATATATAGTTACTTGTGAAAATTTTCAAGAAATACTTAACAAATTAAAAATAAAATTATGCATGAGAATAATATTATAATAATCATAAGAAGATAACATCATCAACATAAAGGACACATAATTTTTTAAGGTGGAAACCTATAAAGGGAGAAATCCACCATTGTTATTCTTTTATTCTTACTTTCTTCTTTACAAGAATTCATTGGTTCCAACTAACAGAAAGCACCCACTCCCTTCTTTGTTTCACTAGGACCCACTACCTTCTTTGCTTTGTTGGCACCCACTAGAAACAAGCATCGAGTCCCTTCTTTGATTTTTTGGCACCCACCAATAGGAAGAACCCACTACCTTCTTTTATTTGTTGGAACCCACTAGCTGGAGGCACTAACCCCCTTTAATCAACGTGGACCTCTCTTTCATCCATTTTCAAACTAGATCCACTCATATTTTTAATCACTTCAAAAATCAATATAAACTTATTCAATTTCGCAACACGATCACTATAAAAAGATCATCAAAATAAAAAAAAAACCTATAAATAGCATATGTTTTATCAATGACCAATCGAATATAAACCCTCTTCTCAAAAAATATCCAGCAACAAACTCTTACTCTTTCAATCTCAAGAGCTTTGACCATACATAATAAAAATCTGTGATCGCGAAAAAATATGAAAATTTTTGTCCTCAATAATACATCAACACATAGCAATATAAGTATACTTAGAAATCTAATATTTGATAAATATGAGCAATAGAATGCTTGGAAACACACAAAAGTAAATAAATAGTACACACCTTATAGAGATATGTTATTGTACATGTAATAAAAACCCCCCAAGATTTTTTTTCCCCAATCCTTGGATCTTAGAAAGAAGAGAAACAAGTCCATTAAGGGTACATAGGAATAGAGACTAAAGATCCTAAATAAAACATTAACAAGTAGAAAAAATAAAAAATAAATTAGACACTTTTTAGTTTTATGCCCATACAAGTTTGTACTTGGTTTTCTATTTTAAGAATGCATCTTTTCCCCTATATATATGTTGCTCATTATACTACCACCTCAATTTTTATGTTAGCAAGACACTTGTCCCACTCCAAATCTACATTGGCTACTAGATATTTCTGTAGCTATCAGAACTCTATCTTTGGATCTCGCCTATGGATTTTTGGAAGTTGTAAGATATATATAGTAGAGAGATGGGATAAAAACACCCAAAACTTAAAATTGAATAAAATATTAGACTGCAAATAATTTTACCCACATATGCATAACTAAGGATATGAATATTTGATCATATATCTAGTGTAATCACCATTATTTTCGTGGTTTCATGCAATAAAGGTTAGTAAAAAAGCATTACTTTAGTGGTTACATTTTGAGTATATACAAATAATTAAGAACAATGTTAAGCCTATAGAAGAACCATTAATTGATTTTCCACTCTCGACCTAAATAAATATGTTGCAAAACAATATAAAAGGAATAAAAAATAAAAGTAGAAATAAACTTTGAATTTTCAAGAATAGGATTTTATTAAAATGTGCCCTTAGAGTTGGTTGGAGATTATTTTTTTCCCATTACCTCCTCTATGGGAGTGCTCTTTGTTATCTTGGATTAGTGGTAACCTCTTCGCCTTGTGATAGCTAGAAAAATGGGTTGTGATGGCTGAATCAAAAGGTTGTTTTCAATAAGGCAACATGAAAAATGAGAGTAAACAATTCTCAATGGAGTGAGGAATAAGAGAGATCAAAGGTTTGGTGATGAAAAATGGCGATAAGGAGTGAGGAAGAACATCTCACAGTGGTAGAAAAATTATGGATAGATTTGATTTCGTCCAAATAAAAAAATATGATTATTTCGCAAGTCAAATTCCATACCACTTTATTTTTTCATTGATATTTAGAATTTTTGGTTAAATGTGAGAGGAAAATGTCATAAAAGGGGTTTATGACACTATGGGTAAATAATTTAATAAAAAAAAAAATTCAAGTTAATTTAATGAAAATAACTTAAAATGGTTTTTGGTTATTTTCTGATAAAATAAGTAAATTAATGAAAATAGCAACAATGTGAAATTAGCCCCCATGAGGGTGGCTCAATTGGCAATGGTTACATTATGAATTATTATGTAAAATGTATGGATGGGGTTCAAATGCCCCTGATCAGCTCGTTAGTCACGTATGGTGGCACCTATGATTCACCGAAGGGTTATAGAAGTAGTTGTCAATATCAACCCCATGTCACATGAGTATGAGTTTAGCCTATTTATTGATTCCTCCATTATTTATTAAAAAAGAAAAAAGAAAACATTAGCATATTTTTTGTGTTATTACCTCCACCTATACCTTATTAACCAGCTAAAATTCCTTCAATGAAGTATTTGGGTGATACATATGAACTAGTGCTTTGATCTCCTCCTTGATACCACTAATATGACAATTCTTGACAAATTCATTAGACATACCATTTATTCCAATTTTCAATCTCTCAAAGGAGAAGTATTCCACTATGTTGGTATGACATATGTTGGTCAACATCCCCAAAAACATAATATTAGTTTCAAATCAAGCATATAAGGCCAAAAAAAATTGGTTCCTAGAAATGTCTTCTCCATATTCCTTCTTATGAAAATCTCACCATTATCATTGCTCCTATCCAAATATAATGTGCCCACATATAGTTTGGATTGTTCATCATTAACAACCTAGAAAAAAATATCATTCCATCTGACCCACACCATGTTGGATTAAATCCATCAAACTTATTCCTAATGATCTACCATAGTTAAATTGTATATCATATGTGAGTGTTACAAAATGGTGGTATATTACAATGGCCATTGTTCATTGAATATTACCCACTATCCTTTGGTCATCATGTTGTATTAAATCCATCTAACTTATTCCTAAAAATATACCATAGTTAAGTTGTACATCATATATGAATCATTGTTATAAAAGGGTAGTCTAGTATGATGGCCACTACTCATTGAATAATCCCCATTATCCGACAGCTACAACTTATCATTTCATCTTTTAATTGATAGTTGATGTTATATTTGAAGGTGGATGTGTCATTTTTTAAGGGGTTTGGAAGGTGGACATATTCATGTTGAGATTGATTTTGATGGTAGGCGTGTTTTCCTAATGTTCATTCTGTCTTTTACTTAGTAATATTAATTTTCTTTATAGTGGAAGCCATTAGACCATTTGAGTGGAATAGCAATGTTACCAATGAGCTATGCAACTTGATCGATGTGGTTTAAGGATTATTTTGAGATAGGTCACCTACAATATTTGGGATCACCTCTAAATTATTTTTCTTTATTCCCAAGTGGTTATCATACTAAAGAAATTTCCAAACACTAAGTATTCCAAATTCGTAGAAAATTAGAGGGATGCTAGGAATTATGGTTTTGTAATATATTTTGGAGTTTCCAACAATAGTACTCAATAAGTCTTCCATGATGCTAATTAAGTAGAATCAATAATATCTTTAATTGCACTATACAATTTCTAAATACATAAAGAGTCATTGTTGTACTATTATGTTCAATGTACATCAAAGGATCAATTCCACGAATGGATTTTGTTTAAGTAGTACTACTTGGTAGGTAGAAAAAAAGGTGTACGAGGGTGTTCAAATAGATGACTCATTGAATAATATATATCCATCTATATAGATCTTAGAACACATCTCAAAACTAGAAAATAATTCTCTAAGGTTGTGTACCTTTGTAACAAATACAAAGAATTGAAGAGAAACATATTACGAAATTTAAACTATAAGAAATTAAAGACGAAAAGCTACAATATCGCACATGCAAAAATATTCCAAATGTAAGAAACGTTTTCTTGCTTGTTCAAGGGAATAACCTTCATAAACCACTACATAGCTTGCCATATATAGAAATAGTTTCTCACTATATAAATTCTAGTTGTTATTAATCTCAACATGAATAATTACCAATTACCTAATGTGCCTTATTCCCTAAAATTTTTCCTTCACATTAATTAATGATATCCTAATTACTTGGTGGATCTTACACAAAGAGGATGTTGTGAAACATTAATTAACTAGCTCCTAGGTACCCATAACTATGGAGGGTAGGGTAGGACCCTAATAGTAATTTTACTAGGGGGGAGGACCCTCCAAACCTCTATTAGATGATAAATCTATTTTAGAGTTTTTCTTGTGAATGATGCAAGGAAAACCCCCTTTTTTCTTATGCAAGAGGCTTATTTGTATTTTGTTCCAATTGGAAGGTCTAACATATGATCTTTCACTCTAGGGCATACTTCATGGGATTACAAAGCCTATATCTCAGTTAATGGGCCCTAATTTCAATCCAATAGAGGGAATCACTTCAACTGCTCTTTAGTTCATCTCCTAATTTACTATTAAAATGTTGGGACAAAGAAACCCTAAAATTTATTGGGAATAATTTGTGGAAATCTGTTATATTCATTGAGTTAAAGGGAAACCACAATAATTGTGCATGCATGTATTTGGAAGTTACTTTGGAAAAGGGACTTAAAGAGGCCATCCTACTTTAGTAACTAAAGTTTATTTGGATGAATATACCTATTACTAAGAATTTGGACCACCTACCTTTAAAATAAATATTTTTATACCTACCACAAGTTTAGGAAAAATTGTACCCACGAGCTTCCTCTCTAGCCTTTCCAAATTCTCTTCCATTGAATTGAGAAAATCAATGCTCCTCTACTATGGCATACTTTAAGCTTTTGAAATACCAAAGGCAGAGAGAATTATTGAGAAAAAATAAGCTACTTCCATATATAATGAAAGACAGCCCACATAATAAAATGAGAGATGCTAGAAAAAGAAGTAAAAACTACTGAAATAGTTAATGTTCTTCTATCTACATTAAAAAAAACCATACAATTAAAATAAATAAATCAATAGTCCTCAAAGCCAAACAACCCCACACCTTATCTCCTTCATTTAAAAAAAAAACAATTCAATCAATCAAAAACTTGGAAAAAATCAATTTAAAAAAACATTACCTTAAATATTCAAAAGTTGCTTCTCAGTCCTAAAATCTTTCTGCTAAAGCCATATTTCATAATGAGTCTCTTATATTAAAAAAAACTAATATAATAACCAAATAAATATAATTTAACACACATGATTTCTATTTAATCTTATATAAATTATGTGTGATCCAAATATATTTAAGCATTTCAAAAAGGCTCCCCATCGATTGCCTCCCACCACTTTAATATTTCAAATACTGAAATGTAAACAATACACAAACATTTTCTATTGCCCCCACCCCTTATGCGAGAGGGAAGCCAACTATAGAGACATTGACTCTAATTGTCATGAACTTCTTGTCTGAACTCTTTGACTAAATAAAATTTAACCATTTTAATTAATAAAAAATACACAATCAAAATATATAAGACAACGAATTTAATAAGTTCATGTTATTATATAGATCCGTTCATATATCTATTCACACAAAATGTTAAGAAACTATGCTGGTATGGCAACAGCTTAGTGACTATGGGTTGCCAAAAAGTGATGGAATTATGCAGGAGAAAGTTTAAAGTAGGTTCATGTGTGCTTTGTGTTTGCCTACTGGGAACCGTTGGAGAAATATTATCCAACCTTTGTTAACAGTTTGAACCAGGTTGAACAAATACTGAAACAACTTGAAGTTTGAGCACAACACCTTGGGTTGGGGCATAGGCGTAGATTATTACTTGTAGAAATAGACAAAACTCTGTCCTGGCAATAACTGCGGCCTCATCGCTAGCGACGAGGGGATAGCCATCACCATGTAATGGCTGCCCGTTACGCAAAGGGTTTCCTTCTTATTGATACTCTAAAATGCATAATAATGTTTCACAAAAGCCATTAGGATCACATAATGATTCAAATGGAATGAACTGCCCCATACCATACCAGAGTAAGAAGAATTTCAAATCTGGAGTAACCTTTAAAATTTAAATTTACTGTATATGTAATTTTAATATTTTTTTAATCATTTTAATAATCATAATAGTAGAGACTCTTTTTTTAATCATTTTAATAATCATAATAGTAGAGACTCTATTATACCAGAGACTCTCCTATACCAAAATAAGAATTTCAAATCTGAACCACTCACCAAACATTATCTACAATCCTAATATATCATAGATGGTTAATCATTTTAATATATATTATTAGTGAATGAAAAATTTAACTGTTCGACGGACAAATCACCTTATAACAAGCTAATATCTTTTTAATCATTTTAACAACCATAATAATTTAAATGATAAAGACTACATTATACCAAAGTAAGAATTTCAAATCCGAATCACCAACCAAATGAATAGTATCAACAATTCTAATATATCTTTCTGATATGAATAGTAATCATTTTAATATAGATTATTAGTAAGCAAAAATTTTAACTGGATTGGAAAGACAAATCACCCTATAACAAACCAATAACCCATTCCTCCCCCACACTCAAATTGCCCCTTTCCCTAAGGATATGCTTACGTACCCTATCTGCTGCCACGCTCTTGACTCTCAGCCAATCATTCTTGCCCATTGCCCATACCCTTAAGTAACCCGAACCTATCCCTATACTATTCGAGTTGTCCCAAACATCAATCATGTTCCACCGGTTCATGCTGCCCTTTATCAGACAGAGATAGCCAGAGGCCTTACTCCTACAAAGAGTGGGCAGGCAGCTACTACGCTAGCCCCCTACAAGCACAGATAGCTCTTACTAATGACTAGAGTCTTAGGCTTCTCAGGGTTGAACATAGGGTTAGTCAAGCGTTGCCTTGTAGACTGTCCTAATCAGTAATGATCGATATGATTCACAGAAAGTACCTTCATCCGTACTGTACAATTACGTCCATGCTTTTACCATTTCTCCAGAAGAAAGAGGACATTTTTAACGTTCTGAAATGGATTTGACCAGAATAGTTGATGTCTGTTTTTGGTTAAATCTATTCATGAATTTCTTACTGGGTGGGAGGATTTTCATATGAAGCCAGTCACCATCTAAACAAACTAAAAAACTTAGAACAATAGAGTACCACGTTTAATCAACTATATAAACAATGTAGATGAAAAAAAATATGGATCAGTTAAATTAAATAATATAGAATTTTTAATTAAAGTTTAAAATGTGAATAGAATATTATTTATTTAATTATATTATTTATTTAATTTATGTCAAGTTTAGTTTCTTTATTGAAATTTAAATTCAAACCTTTATAATAAAAAATTTAAATTCAAACTTTTTCGAAGTGAAAATCACATAATTAAAGTATCGTAAAAGATCCAAACAACTTCACACTACCTTTCCAGCGTGACCAATATCGTTCTTCCCATTGATCTGGCTAACTTGTTCATACTAAATTTCAGCAATTCACAATTAGTATTCATAATATTTGATTTCTCCCTGGGATTTTATTAAATCCTTTTATATTTCATAAAACAGATTTTTTTTAATCTTTTTGTATTTCATAATGCACGTTTTTGTGATTATTAATTTTATATAAAATACTTTTTAAACAAATCACAAATATTTTTTTAATTTTTATGGACTCATTTCTTAATAAAATAATTATTATTACTATATATATAAAAGAAATAAACGAAACATTTATAAGGAAGGGGAAATATAATAATATAATGATTACCGTTGTATATATATATAAAGAAATAAGGGAAACAGTCATCAGGGAAGGGGAAATATAATAATGCAAACTGAAACTAAAAAGCTCTTACCACTGGTTGAAGCCTAGAAAATCTCTGCTTCAAACATTGGGGAAAACCACCCTGTCGGGACCTTAGGACAGCTCCTTTTCCGTGTGGTATGGTGGCTCCGACTGGATTTAAAAGACCAGTTTCCTTATAACTATATGGGTTGGTGATGGGTTGATTTGAATGGGTGAAAATGAGACTAAATTGACAGAAATAAAACTATTTAATTTATACTAAATATTGTTAAAAAAATTCTAACACTAACCCGGGTAATTATATGTGAATACAACTTAAGATTGTTCCAATTTAACAATAACCATAAAAATGTATTATTATATAAATTGAAATGTGCAGAAACAAATAAAAATAACTCTGTTTAAGAAATTAAACAGAGTTGTATTAGCATATTGCATTCATCATTGTATACCATCTATATATACTTATGAAAAATAACGTTTCAATTATACTCAGAAATGATATATAAAAAGAAACGTTGTGAAAACCAAATATATATAAATGATAGTAAATTTTAAAGCGAATATCGTAAGACAAAAGAAATCAACAGTGAACAGATAGAAATACCTTATTCATCTTGAAGACTTTCAAATGAAATCTGATACTCTAATCCAGTAACTCTAATGCAAAATCAAATTCCAAGGTACAGAAATGCAACACTTCAAAGATAATTCCGCATAAAAATCACCAGATGTGATCCTTTTAAAAATATATAAGACAATGGAGTACAAAAATGTAATCTCCAAGTCAAAAATATTAAGATCTAGGACTTTTCTCTAAATGCATGAGAAGGGTTTAAATACTACTTAGCTAAATCTAAAAATAGTCTATTACAAAAATTAAGGATTCGGTTCAATGACCGTCCTTTTCCTAGGCTAAAATACAGTAAAATTAAAACTAAATCTAACTATCTATGAACTTGATCTTTAAACTTGCAGGCATCTAGCATAGTTTTGAGAAGATGTGGTTGACCGACTTCAGAATTCAACTGTCCTGAAAAGACAAAGTCGGCAAGTGTAGGCGCAATCTTCTCTGTAGAATTGATGATACAATTAAGCACACTATGCTGACTGTGTGGCTTCCCCAAGTACGTCCAGTATGAGTCCCAATTTAATCTTGTTAGCCTTTGGATTGATTTTGCTCTTTTTTCTGCCTTTTGCCTCCATTCTGTTTGCAGTCGATGTGCCTGTGGGAGATATCCTAGAACAGTTTCTGAAATCAAATTAGCTTTGTGTAAATTATCATTTACACAATCTGTAAGAGTGTTTGCCGCTGTAGCTGCCTCCTCTGCTGCCTTCTCTGCCCTTCTAATTTGTGCATTCTCCTCTATTGAAGCTTTTTTCTCCGTTATTAATTTCGCAATTTCATCTCAACTTCGCTTTGCCATTTTCTCATTTTTCCTTTTGTTTCTTTTTTATAATACTTCAGCCAAGGTATTTTCTTATTTATAGATTCGATCTTTCGCAGTAATTTTTCTCTTTGCCGAACACGCTCCACATCTTTTTCTTTCTCAGCATTAAGTGACTTGATTTTGGTCAATGTTTCTTCATTTTTCTTTACAGTTATTTTCAGTCTCTTCAACTCCCGACTTTTCTTAATAAGAGCTTTATGTTTCCCTGAGAGCTCCTGATCTCCAACAGATTTTTCAGTCACTTCTAAAAGCTCTATAGGGGATAATTTGGCAAACTCACATACCCTATCTTGTGGTAGAAACTGTGTCAAATTGCCCACTTGGATATTGAACTTTGTGAACGGCGTCTAAAACATTCTTTTTTGGTATTTTCCGTCCGTGTTTGTTTTTCTTCAATGGTTCATCTCTTTTGGTCCACTCCTGTGTGCATTCTGACAAATTTGCATGTTTTCTGGTAAAATCTTCCATGAATTGCTTATTATAAGTCGCCTGAGGTTCCGGTAACTTATACATTAGTCTCAAATCTTCCGTGGTGAATGACCCGAGTAGCTCTTGAGCTGGAGTTCTGAATTGTCTGTCTGAAATATCGGTGCTATCTAGCACCCATTTCACCATGTCCGTATACGGGATAATCCTTGGCCTTGCCGCTATCCTATGCAGAAATGAACAAGCCAGTTCTTTGAGGGTTGCTTCAGATGTATTACTAGAACCTGCTGTAGCAACAACTTTCATCACCACAGGATTTTCTTCTTCTAATAAATTATACATTCCTTCCCAAGTGGATATACCGGCATTCTTATTACAAGCGATGTCTGCATACAGTGAAGCCATTTCTCTGTTTTCAGAATTCGAGCTCTTCTCCTTCTTACCCATAATGTTCTGTGAAAGCTTTGTATAGACGTTTGCTCCTTCGTGCCTGCGTTTTACGAGTTAAATGAGAGTAATGGCATGAGAAAGGTGATGAGATTGTTTTAAATGCGAGGGCAGATGAAATATATTATTTTATCGTGAAACAACTTTCAATCAAAACAAAATCTCATTTACCATTAATTGTCAATCCAATCATTAAAGCGCATAACAGATATTGATATATGGGAAGATTGTCTTTGAACAACGCGCTTTTATGAATCTGCGACATTGCGATCTGCGATTTGCTGCGCAATATCGCAATATCGCAATGTCGCAATATCGCAAAATGAAACCATCGCAATTTTATAAATAGCGCAAAAGCGCAAATTGTGAAATAGCGCAAAAGCGCACATCGCAAATCTCGCAAAAGCGCAAAATTGTAAATAGCGCAAAAGGTATTCATTTAACATTTCTGTTTTCTGCGCTATGCGATCTGCGACCAATATGTTTATTGTATAGGCTTTTTGGGATCGCATTATCGCAAAAGCGCAAAATCGCATTTTCAGTTTTATAAAAGATATATACCATTTTGCGATGGATGCGCTATTTTGTTTAAAGAACAATTTTATTGTAATATATCATAAACTTAAGTGTTTCTTAAGGTTCTTTCTAAGGGATTTCTCTAAGTTTATGATAGAAAGTTTTATTTGAAAAGGAAAACAAATCCTAATTGATTTTTTGGATTTTTTAACTAAGGGTCCCCATTTATTTAGCATTATTACTAATATTAAATAAAAAGGGGGGTTGTTGCTAGTCACCACAATTGGCGATTCACTGAAAGAAACAGTTATCTCTGAAAAAATAAAATGAACACTATATCTTTAGTAAGTAAATATTTTTAAAGATAATGAAAACTATCTTAAGATAATTCAAATAAAATGTAACTATAAAAAAGAAATAAAAATCATTCACAATTTCTTTCTAATTCCTTAACAACAAAATCATTTTGGGTTATCTCAAGCTTTGATTGGTGTTAATAATGAAGTAATTGGATTTCTCCAAGTTTTGGTTTTATAATATACTCTATTTCCATAGGTATTGCCTCTGCTGCCAGCAAATGTTCATAGTCTCGACAGGGTTACCTTTAAACCATTAACTATTCATTGTTCCATCCAACTAAAATTATGACTTTTTAAAAGATAAATTCATAAGACCTATTATCTCATGTTTTTGTCTTTTAATTATTTTATTTTTAAGAGCAATTGTTATGGTTTGGTAGCCAGTTAATAACAATGTCATTCACTAGTTATAATTAAACTGAACAAGCTGGCTTGTGATGAGACCCCTTGTCTTATATTTATAAGCCATTACCCTGTTTTGGTATGCAGTATTGGTAATGTCAGTTTTATTACTCCTTATGAACATGGTAAGTCGGCTCATAATGAGACCTCTTATCTCTTAAATTTTCATATAATTTCTTAGAATTACATTCTAAAAAATCACAACTTAAATGGATGGGGTGAAATAGTTTTATCCTTAAGAATCAATGGATGACAATTTTCAGAATTTTTTGAGTTCCAAAATTTTGAAAAAATCTTTACTTTTATAGATAACCTTTCTCTGCTCAATAAACTTATAATGATTTACATTCTCTTCAAATTTTCAAAAGGTCATGCAAATGATTGAAATAATCTTTCAAAGTTTAACATTTTATTTTAAACTATCCAAAAAGTGTGATCATTCCTTTAAAAATTCTTATTTACACAAAATAAATATTTATAATATGTTTCCTAAGAAATTTCCCTAAATAGTAAACAGTCAATTATAGACCTATTAACAAATTTTATTTGCAAAAACAATCAAAAATTTTGCAGAAAGGAATATGTACAGTTTAAGAAGGGGTTACCTCCTTATGAAAAGAATTTCTTCAAGATAAGCCCATTTACAGGAAGAGATTCTCTCTTACTTGTTAGATCTTGGAGTATGAATGTATTTGAGCCTATCTTTTCAACGATCTGAAATGGTCCAAGCCACATTTTCTGAAACTTGGTATGTTTACCTTTTTCTTCGTGTGCTTTATCCCATTTTAGAACAAGATCACCAATTGACAAAATTTTTGAGCCGGTAAAACTTGCATCAAAAGAATATTTTACAAGCTGTTGATGTTTTTCATGAATAATTTTTGCTTTATCTCTATCTTCTTCTAGTTTAAGGATTTGATCATATCTCAATTGAATGGATGAAGAAGGATTTTCTTCAATAAATTGCACTAGGGCTAATGATGGAAGAGTAAAATTTGATGTTATCACAACTTCTTTTCCATAAACTAAATTGAAAGGTGAAGTCCCTATTGAAGCTTTTTCAGTGATACGATCAGCCCATAATGCAAAGATTAAAGACTTGTGCCAATTCTTTTGATTTTGATCGATGGTCTTTTTAATGATTTTGATAAGGTTTTTGTTAGTGGATTCAGCCAAACCATTACCTTGTGGATAATAATTTGCTGAATATTTTAATTTAAAACCTCTTTTGACTGCAAATTCTATTAAACTATTTCCATAGAAGTAAGATGCATTATCAAAGACTAGAGCGTTAGGTACACCAAACTTGGTTATGATGAATTGATCTATGAAATCAATAATTGCATCAGAATTGGCTACCTTCAACGGGATTGCCTCTACCCATTTTGTAAAGTAATCAATTGTAGTAAGGATGTACTTGTGCTGTTTGGAAGAATGAGGTACTATCTCACCAATAATGTCAAGCCCCCATTGTTCGAATGGTTGCTCAATAGTTACTGGTTGCAAAGGAAAAGCTAGTTTCCTTTGTCTTCCACTTGCAGTTTGACAAATTCGGCACTTCCTTACGTAATCATGCGTATCTTTAAAAAGGGTAGGCCAATAATAACCAGCACGAATTATTTTGTGAGTTGTGGTATCACCTCCAAAATGACCTCCTGCTGGTCCATCATGCAATTCCTGCAAAACCTTTTCAGCTTCAGTCTTTTCAAGACATCTTAATAAGATTGAATCATAGTTTTTCCTGAATAACACATTATCAATGATCTCATATTTAATAGCTTTTAACCTTAAAGCGCGTTTACTCTTATAACTGAGATTAGAAGGAGCATACCCATTTTTCAAGTAATAGATAAGATCAGCATACTGAGATTCAGAATCTGTAATACTTATCTGACTTACTTGAATATCTTGATTTGAATCTTGATTTTCTGGTATGTTATGAGCTCCTGCCAATAATCTGCAAAAACCTTATCCTCTAACAATCTTAGCTGGTTTAATATCAATATCATATTCTTGCAAGGCTGTTACCCAGTTAGCTCTCTTTTCTCCTACTTCTTTTTGAATTAATAATTGCCTCACTGCAGAGAATGGGACAATGATTTTTGTATGTGTTTTCAAGAGAAAAAGTCTGAAATGTTTGATTGATTTAAATACAGCAAAGGCTTGTTTTTCAACATTGGAATAGTTAAGCTCAGCTCCTTGCAGATTTGAGCTAAAGAAATAAATTGGTGCCTCGATTTTCTGATCATTGAGTTGTGTTAAAATAGCTGCATAGGATGTCTTGGTGGCCAAAGTATAAAAAGTAAAATCTTTAGAAAAATCCGGGGTATTCAATGATGGTGCATTAATGATCGCTTGTTTGATTGCCTCAAAGGCTTCTTTCTCTTTATGCCCCCATTTGAATATTGAATTCTTCTTGATCATATTTTGCATAGGTAAAAAAATTAAAGAAAAATCAGGAATGAATCTTTTAACAAAATTGATCTGTCCAAGAAATGATTGCATGGATTTTTTGTTATAAGATAAAGAAATATCAGAAATTTCTTTCACTCTATCTGGATCAATATATATACCATCTTTTGACACAGCAAATCCTAAGAGTTTTCCTTCATCCAAAGCAAAGAAATATTTCTTTGGATTTAAGGAAATACCAAACCTTCTACATCTTTCAAATATATGCTTTAAATCATGTAGATGATTGGCTCTCTTTTTTGAAAATACTGTTATGTCATCAAGATAAACAACAACTGATTTATTGATCAGACCTTTAAATGCTATGTCCATGGCTCTTTGGAAAGTCGCTCCCGCATTTATTAGACCAAAAGGCATTTTCTGATAAGCATAAGTTCCCCATTTTGTTCTGAAAGTTGTTTTCAATCTGTCATCTGGATGAACTAAAACTTGATTATAGCCCGAAAATCCATCGAGAAAAGACATAAGTTCAAAACCAGCTACCTTTTGAAGTATCTGTTCCATGGTTGGCAATGGGAAATTGTCTTTTAAACATGCCTTGTTTAAATTTCTGAAATCAATACAGATTCTTATATCACCATTCTTCTTCCTTACGGGTACCATATTGGAAACCCAATTAGAGTGCCTGACTGGAAAAATGATTTTGGCTTTCAAAAGTTTATTAAGTTCTGATTTGATTTGACTTTCGAGATTTGGATGGATCTTTCTCAACTTCTGTTGAACAGGTTTAATATCAGGAAGCATTGGAATTGTATGTTGAATAATCGAAGTATCATACGTTTTTAAATCATCATAATTCCAAGAAAAAACATTTTTATACTTGTTCAGAAGTTTAATGAACGCATTCCTTTCCTCTGGTGTTAAATTGAGTCCTAAGTTAACGTTTTGAGGTTTAGAATCAGAACCAAGATTTACTAATTCAAACTTCAAAGTGGAACTTTGAATTTTAGCATTAGTGACTTTCTTGAATCTGTCTTTAATGTCATATAAATCCTCTAATTTAACAACAGATTTTGGAATGGGATTTTCATTACCTTTTGAGGTAATTTGAAAATCATGATCATCTTCGTCGATAATTTGCTCATCATATGATTTCTCTGAAGTCATGAAATTTAAAATATCTTGATCATGATAGAATACTTTCCAATTTGTAACATTATTTGGGACAGATGGACGAAAAATAAATTCTACAGAAAACCTATCAGGACTGCAATCTTCAGCAGGAAGGAGTTTAGATGCAACATTAGCTAACAAGTCAGCTGATGTATTTTGATTCCTAGGAATAGGAGAAATATTAAATGCTAAAAAATGAGTGGTGAGATCTTGTACTAGGGTTTGATAGTGTTTAAGATGTCTTGAAAGGCAATGAATAGTATTCCTAACTTGTTTTATGACAATTTCGGAATCACCAAAGACTTTCAAGTATTTAACATCTAACCCTATAGCTTTATAAAGTCCTTTAACCAAGGCTTCATATTCTGCGGTATTGTTAGTACACTCAAATTCTAACCTACATGACATCATGGTTTTTTCTCCATATGGATCAATTAAGATGCATCCTGCTCCAGCTCCATCACTAGACTTTGATCCATCAAAATATAACGACCAAAATAAAGATTTATCTATTGACTTATCTACAATTACATCAGAAATATTTACAATTCTGGAAGAATCAGATTGTGAAAAATTTTCTATTTGAGAAACAAAAGTATTTACAGAAAAAGGTGATTGAGGTGCTTCGAAGTTTCCAATAAATGATTCAGCAGAATAACCTCCAAGAATATTGTTGTTGAATGCCACAGGCTCATTAGGTTGTTCGAATTCAGTGACAGTGTGCGTCATATGTTTTTCTTGTTCAATTTTGATCTGATTTGGTTTCCCTTTGTAGGGAAGCCACATATGTGAATAATCAGTTGAGATATAACCATTAAGTTTCGCAGACCAGTCCCTGCTTAAGATTAATCCATAGAATTCAGAAATATCAACAATCAAAATATCAATTCTTTGGACAATCCTAGGATCAGAAGCTAATATGATAGTAACTGAATTGATTTCTCCTACAACTTGAACTTAGAGCGATCCAATTGAACGATATGAACTGCTGATTTTTGTGGTTCGATATTCAATTTGGCACAGACAGAAGTAGGCATTATATTGGAGGAGGCTCCAGAATCAATAAAACAATTGTGCAGATTTTTATTTTACATCTCATAAGTCAAAAGAAAAGGAGGAGTTTGAGAATTTGACTTTTCTCCAATGAGCACAGTATCAGTAGCATCTACCTTATCTGGTGGCTTACCAGCTCCCCTAGCTGCTTTTGCAACTACACCACTTGGTAAAGGAGCAATTGGTGTAGCATTTAATTCTTTCAATAACAAATTTTGCTGGTGTTTTAGTTTGCTGAGTTCATGTAAGGAAATGTTGGCTTTGATCTTTTTCATGTCTTCGACAATGTTGTATTCCATAAGATCTGACACCACTAAAGTCTTTGTTGTTGATGTAGGAGGATTAGAAGAGGATGGTTGATTTTGAGTAAGTAATGGAGATTTTTTCTTTACAGGGGATTTGTCTTTGGTACTTGGAGTTGTAATTTTCTTTTTAGGAACTGTTTGCACTGGTTCCGATATAGATTTACTCCTAGTACTTACAGGAATAGCTTCTTCATTATCAGAATTAGGGAGAATAAAATCCCACATTCCATGCAATTCAGCTATTTCTTCATTCTCATCTTCCTCATCTGATACTAGAGATATATCTTCTTCTTCTTCCTCTTCTTCTAATTCTGCATTAGAGATTGCATTAGGAGGTTTAGATTCAACTTGGTTTCTTCTGAAATTTCGGAATGGTTTCTTGGTAGAAGTTTCAGCTACTTGTTTTTTAATTTCAACTATTTCATTTGACATGGTTTTAAGAACTTTCTGTAAACCTTCCATGTCGTATGGGTCTTTGGCCTTTTTCTTTGAATCATCTTTGAAGCTGACTTTCTTTTATTTCCTTTCCTCAATAGCATTTTTCTTTTCTAGAGAAATAATTCGTTTTTCTACTGCAATAGCCTCTTTCATATTCTCGGCTAATGTAGGTTTTCCAGCTCTATCTACAAAAATTGCTATGTTTGAGGGTAAGGAAGTTATGTACCATTCACTTCTGACTTGTTCACTAGGCCTTGAATCTGTGTGAATTTTGTTCAAAAGTTTGTTGAATCTAGCGTTGAATTCTTTAATGGGTTCCTTGGGTTCTGCTTTCAAATTTGAGAGATCGTTGATTAAAGTAGCTATTGATCTATCATCTCCAAATTTGGTTAAAAAATGATCTGCAAAAATAGCCCAACTTGTTATGGATCCTGAAGGTAATGAAAAGTACCATGATCCTGCTACTCCTTGAAAAGTATAAGGGAATAGTCTAACTACAACATCTTCACGTGTGACTCCATTCAAATTTATAGCCAACATAAAGTTATTAATATGTTCTTCAGCTTGAATGTTAAGATCTGGACTAAATTTTGGAAGCCATTTTCCAGGATTGTCTGGTAAATCATGTAAAGGTGCAGCCATGTTGACTGCCCCTGGAGTAGCCCATGGTCTAGCCATTATTGGAACAGCTATTGGAGAAGTAGTAGAAACTGGTGGTGTTTGAATAGAAGTTGTTGGAATAGATGATGTTGAGATTGATGATGATTGAGCAGATGATGATTGAAGAGATGATGTGGAAACAACTGTACTTTGTTGAGTTGGGATTTCAGAAACAGGTATTTGAATATTAGATGTTGAACTTATATCACTTACATATTCCGATTGAGTTTTTCTTGTCTTGACTCTACTAGGTAAAGGGGATTCTTTCGGAGAAATACCAAGTTTTTCACTTTGAAGCCTTGTAAGAGGTTTCGAAGAAACAAATTTTGAAGTTACACTACCTTCAGATATTTCAGACTCTTCTAGAGATAATGAGAATCCTTTCAATTTATGAATTAAATCTTGAACTTCAGGAGACTCGGGATTTTGATTGTCTGAATGTTTTGAGATTTTGGTAGTGGGTGTATGAATATTCTTCGCAATTTCTTCTATAGGATTTTGTATTTCAGAAGAAATTGAAGAAGTTGATGAGGGTGTTTTGCTCTCATAATGGCTTGTGGGTAAAGATTTACTTGTCATTCATAGCTCATGCCCTCCTTCTAGCGCCAAAAATGTTGAAGCCTAGAAAATATCTGCTTCAAACATTGGGGAAAACCACCCGGTCGGGACCTTAGGACAGCTCCTTTTCCGTTTGGTATGGTGGCTCCGACTGGATTTAAAGGATCAGTTTCCTTATAACTAAATGTATTGGTGATGGGTTGATTTGAATGGGTGAAAATGGGACTAAATTGACTGAAATAAAACTATTTAATTTAAACTAAATACTGATAAAGAAATTCTAACACTAACCCGGGTAATTATATGTGAATACAACTTAAGATTGTTCCAATTTAACAATAACCATAAAAATGTATTATTATATAAATTGAAATGTGTAGAAACAAATAAAGATAACTCTATTTAAGAAATTAAACAGAGTTGTATTAGCATATTGCATACATCCTTGTATACCATCTATATATACTTATGAAAGATAACATTCTAATTATACTCAGAAATGATATATAAAAAGAAACGTTGTGAAAACCAAATATATATAAATGATAGAAATTTTAAAGCGAATATCATAAGAAAAAAGAAATCAACAGTGAACAGATAGAAATACCTTATTCATCTTGAAGACTTTCAAATGAAATCTGATACTCTAATCCGGTAACTCTGATGCAAAATCAAATTCCAAGGTACAGAAATGCAACACTTCAAAGATAATTCCGCATAAAAATCACCAGATGTGATCCTTTTAAAAATATATAAGACAATGGAGTACAGAAATGTAATGTCCAAGTCAAAAAATATTAAGATCCAGGACCCTTCTCTAAATGCATGAGAAGGGTTTAAATACTACTTAGCTAAATCTAAAAATAGTCTATTACAAAAATTAAGGATTCGGTTTAATGACCGTCCTTTTCCTAGGCTAAAATACAATAAAATTAAAACTAAATCTAACTATCTATGAACTTGATCTTTAAACTTGCAGGCATCTAGCATAGTTTTGAGAAGATGTGGTTGACCGACTTCAGAATTCAACTGTCCTGAAAAGACAGAGTCGGCAAGTGTAGGCACAATCTTCTCTGTAGAATTGATGATACAATTAAGCGCACTGTGATTACTGTGTGGCTTCACCAAGTACGTCCAGTATGAGTCTCAATTTAATCTTGTTAGCCCTTGGATTGATTTTGCTCTTTCTTCTGCCTTTTGCCTCCATTCTGTTTGCAGTTGATGTGCCTGTGGGAGATATCCTGGAACAGTTTCTGAAATCAAATTAGCTTTGTGTAAATTATCATTTACACAATCAGTAAGAGTGTTTGCCGCTGTAGCCGCCTCCTCTGCTGCCTTCTCTGCCCTCCTGATTTGTGCATCTTTCTCTATTGGAACTTTTTGCTCCGTTATTTATTTCGCAATTTCATCTCAACTTCGCTTTGCCATTTTCTCCTTTTTCCTTTTGTTTCTTTTTTATAATAATTCAGCCAAGGTAGTTTCTTCTTTATAGATTCGATCTTTCACAGTAATTTTTCTCTTTGCCGAACACGCTCCACATCTATTTCTTGCTCAGCATTAAGTGCCTTGATTTTGGTCAATGTTTCTTCATTTTGCTTTACAGTTATTTCCAGTCTCTTCAACTCCCGACTTTTCTTAATAAGAGCTTTATGTTTCCCTGAGAGCTCCTGATCTCCAACATCTTTTTCAGTCACTTCTAAAAGCTCTATAGGGGATAATTTGGCAAACTCACATACCCTATCTTGTGGTAGAAACTGTGTCAAATTGCTCACTTGGATATTGAACTTTGTGAACAACGTCTAAAACATTCTTTTTTGGTACTGTCCGTCCATGTTTGTTTTTCTTCAATGGTTCATCTCTTTTGGTCCACTCCTGTGTGCATTCTGACAAATTCGTATGTTTTCTGGCAAAATCTTCCATGAATTGCTTATTATAAGTCGCCTGAGGTTCCGGCAACTTATACATTAGTCTCAAATCTTCCGTGGTGAATGACCCGATTAGCTCTTGAGATGGAGTTCTAAATTGCCTGTCTGAAATATCGGTGTTGTCCAGCACCCATTTCACCATGTCCGTATACGGGAGAATCCTCGGCCTTGCCGCTATCCTATGCAGAAATGAGCAAGCCAGTTCTTTAAGATTTGCCTCAGGCGTATTACTGAAACCTGCTGTAGCCGCAACTTTCAACACCACAGGATTTTCTTCTTCCAGCAAATTATACATTCCTTCCCATGTGGTTATACCGGCATCCTTATTGCAAGCGGTGTCTGCATACAGTGAAGCCATTTCTCTGTTTTCAGAATTCGAGCTCTTCTCCTTCTTACCCATAATGTTCTGTGAAAGCTTTGTATAGATGTTTGCTCCTTCGTGCCTGCGTTTTACGAGTTAAATGAGAGTAATGGCATGAGAAAGGTGATGAGACTGTTTTAAATGCAAAGGCGGATGAAATATATTATTTTAACGTGAAATGACTTTCAATCAAAACAAAATCTCATTTACCATTAATTGTCAATCCAATCATTAAAGCGCATAACAGATATTGATATATGGGAAGATTGTCTTTGAACAACGCGCTTTTATGAATCTACGACATTGCGATCTGCGATTTGCTGCGCAATATCGCAATATCGCAATATCGCAAAATGAAACCATCGCAATTTTAAAAATAGCGCAAATTGCGAAATAGTGCAAAAGCGCACATCGCAAATCTCGCAAAAGCGCAAAAATTGTAAATAGCGCAAAAGGTATTCATTTAACATTTCTATTTTCTGCGCTATGCGATCTGCGACCAATATGTTTATTGTATAGGCTTTTTGGGATCGCATTATCGCAAAAGCGCAAAATCGTATTTTCAGTTTTATAAAAGATATATACCATTTTGCGATGGATGCGCTATTTTGTTTAAAGAACAATTTTATTGTAATCTATCATAAACTTAAGTGTTTCTTAATGTTCTTTCTAAGTGATTTCTCTAAGTTTATGAAAGAAAGTTTTATTTGAAAAGGAAAACAAATCCTAATTGATTTTTTGGATTTTTTAACTAAGGGTCCCCATTTATTTAGCATTATTACTAATATTAAATAAAAGGGGGGTTGTTGCTGGTCACAACACCACTCTAGAAATAATAGGGCTATTATAGAAAGTTTTCAAACAAAAATTGACAAAAAGAAAGGGAACTAAAGAAAAAAGGAGAGAAAAAAGAGGAAATCTAGAAATAAAGGGAATGAATCCAACAAGTGCTTATCTTCCAACCATCATCCCTAATAGGTGTCTTTCATGCAAGAGCATTGCACACTCTTAATCACAATTGAAATTCAATGTTGCATACTGTTTGTAAATGGGGGCTAATTTCCATGAAATATAGCTAAAATGATGGAATCGATATGCCTCTAGAAGATTTGATTTATTTTAATTATCTGCCATGTAATTAAAGAGAAAGATCTCATGGGTTAGTTAGCAATTGTGGGAGAAAATCATGGATCTTAGAAGATCCACTCACTTTGTAAATTCTTTAATGTGAGTTTGTATTGTATGATAGTATGGGAACGCAATGTAGCCTGAGGGCAAAATTGTGAGTCAGGTCGTAGTGGCCTTTGCCTGTAACTCAAGCTCGGGAAATAATGGAAATTGTGTGTTTTTATATATCCAGGAATAATCTGGATTTTACAATACTTGAGTGTTATTTAATTTCGATTTCTTATGCATATATATATATCTTTCTTATTTCAACCTTGTTATCAATAAGTTGTGTGAGTAAGAGTGCGGAGAATGAAGTTCCTATGAACTTCATTGTAGATTGAGTATGGCAGAACATCCGTTATTGAGACGTGATTCTATTTATGAATAACAAGTCCTGTGTGGGTTGACAGTGAGGATCAAGCTGCAGAACAAGCGGTGATGGAATGCCTTGCAGGAAGCAGTGAACACGTGTCAATGGAGGTCCATGCACATGTCAGAGTTCGCATGGGACATGGGTTAAGAGGTAACAGCGTAAACTTAAATTAACGAAGAGCTAAAGTGCAATAAGCTTTGGGTGCGATGATGCAATGCGATATCGTTGTCGCAATGTTTCACGTCAGTATTATTATTGTTTATGTTTAAAGTAATTTGGTTAATACATGACATGCGATATCTTAAAACCTGTGATATGCGATGTCATATATGTTGCAACCTGCGATAAGGGTTTTTCCCGATCTCCAAAAGGTTATATCTTGTGATTAGCGATGTATGATTTGCGATCTGTTATAGTTTGAGTTTTGATATTGTAACCCACTACAAGTTTAAGGAAAATGTTATGTGCTTCCGATTTTATGTGAGCCCATAACCCACAGGTCCATTTGGATTTGGGTAAAATTACAGTTCGTCTACATCAAAGTGGTATCAGAGCAAGGAAATATTTCCTCCAGAGAAAATTTTGTGTGCAAAGGAAGGAGGTACAATTATGTTGAAGATTGGTAAGCATGTGGTATTTATATTTTTGTGTAGGTAGCAATAGAAGAAGGTGAGAATATTTGCAACAACCTAGAGCAAGGAGTGTGCAAATGGTTCTAGAGGAGACAACCAAAGAGATGTCAAAAGACTAAGCTCAGTGGAGAGAAGCTTAGTGAGGTATCATGTAGTAGGGAGCGCTTGCTGCTGCAGAGGTTTTGTTGCATCTCACGAATGTTATTACAGAAATATCACAAAGGAAATTCCACAGAGGACATGAGTAGAATTGCTAAGAGAAAGAAGCGGACTTGGTATTGATAGCAAGTAGAAAAATTGTTACAGAGATCAAGAAGGCATATGACGAGGAGATCATAAAATTTTTGTACCTTGGGAGTCTGATGCAGGAGCATCAGACACTCTTAATCATAATTGAAATTCAACGTCGCGGAAGGAGAAAACGTGGACAACCGTTTGTAAATGGGGGTTAATTTCCATGAAATAGAGCTAAAATGATGGAATCGATATGTCTCTAGAATATTTTATTTATTTTAATTATCTGCCATGTAATTAAACAGAGAGATCTCAAGGGTTAGTTAGCGATTGTGGGAGAAAATCGTGGATCTTAGATGATCCCCTCGCTTTGTAAATTCTTTATAATGTGAGTTTGTGTTGTATGATGGTGGGGGAATGCAATGTAGCCTGAGGGCGAAATTATGAGTCAGGCCATAGTGGCCTTTGCTTGTAACTTGAGCTTGGAAAATAATGGAAATTATGTGTTTTTTATATATCCAGGAATAATCTGGATTTTACAATACCTGGCTGTTATTTAATTTCAATTTCTTATGCATATATATATATATATATATATATATATATATATATATATATATATATCAACCCTGTTATCGATAAGTTGTGTGAGTAAGAGCATGGAGAACAAAGTTCCTATGAACTTTGTTGTAGATCGAGTATGGCATAACAGGCGTTATTGAGACGCGATTATATTGATGAATAAGTCGTGTGCGGGTGGACGGTGAGGATCAAGCTGCAGAACGAGCGGTGATGGAACACCTTGTAGGAAGCAGCACGAACATGTGTCGGTGGAGGTCCATGTGCATATTAGAGTTCGCATGTGACATGGGTTATTAGTTAACGACATAAACTTAAATTAGCGAAGAGCCGAAGTGCGATAAGCTTTGGGTGCGATGATGCAATGTGATATTGTCGTCACAATGCTTCACGTTGACATTATTATTGTTTATGTTTAAAGTAATTTGGTTAAGCCTCAACATGCGATATCTTAAAACCTACAATCTGCGATGTCGTATATGTTGCAAACTGCGATAAGGGTTTCGGCCGATCTTTGAAAGCTTATATCTTTCGATTAGTGATGTATGTTCTGCGATCTGTTATAGTTTGAGTTCCGATATTGCAACCAGATGCGAGTTTAAGGAAAATTTTATGTGCTTATGAGTTTATGTGGGCCCATAACCCACAGGTCCACGCAGATTTGGGTAAAATTGCAGTTCATCTGCATCAGTCTTATACATTTTTTCAATCTCAGTGGCCTTCTTAAACTATCATTGATGGAAACAATCAATCTTGGAAATGACTTGGGAATCCTCTATAAAAATATGGTGATTCATTTTCTCAGCAGGTTCATCCAAAGCTCAGTAGCTAATCCTATCATGTTTTAAGTCAATAACATGTTCTTGAGTCCTTTGATTGATGGAACAAGTTTCTGCAATGTAAGGAGTCCATTGAGATTGAAAAAGGTCCAAGAAATTTAATAATGATGATCATTGGAAAATAAGTATTTGTTGGATCCCTTCCCTCTATTCCTAGATTTTCTCTTTTTTTCTCTCCTTGTTTTTTCTTTAGTTCCTTTTCTTTTTATAGATTGTTGTTTCTCTTTAGTTCGTAGCCCTATTATTTCTGGAGTGCTAAGAGTTTGGATTGATCCCTTTCTTTGTAGCTCTTTTCGTTTTAGTTTGCATTATTGTATTCCCTCTTTCCTTAATGATGATTTCCCTTATTTTCTTTTTAGTAATAAGTTAATAAAATTTATTTTTATAATATTAATTATTATTATTATTTTAATAATTTCTTTAATATTATTATTAAATTTATAGTTTAGTTTTTTCTCTTTCTATGTTTTTAGTCATAATTTGGTTATATATATATAATTTATTTATTTATTTTTATCTATATTTATTATTTTTAAACCGTACTTTTTAATTTAGAAAAAGCTTTGATTTTGTGATATAATTTTTATCCTATATTTATTTTTATTTAATTAATTAATAAATCAATAGAAAATTATATATATTTTATATTTTATTGAGCTAGATTAAGTAATTTCAAGTATTGAGTGGAAGAGAAGGAAATAATATTTGTAAGACTAGTTTAAAGACGTTATAATTTTGTTAGAAAATTAGTGAAAATTCAGGCAAGATTTTGACTAAAATGTGACAAAAATTTGAGAAATTTAGGTTATAACTTCAAAATTTTGAGTGTTTCATAAATTTTTTTATTGTAATAAATTCATTTTCACCATCAAAAAATTGATTTAAACATTCCTATTGTTAAATTTTTTGAAAAAATAAAAATAAAAATAAAAACTAAAAATAATTTTCCATCCAAAATTGTTGCATATGTTCACCATGCTGATCATCTTGACACTACAATGGAGTCTGAAAGTTTATCAATATTAAGAATTAATTAATAAATAAATATTATTTTTATTATTTAAAATTTTATTTTAATTGGTTAGTTTTTTAATAATGGATCATGGTTCTAAAACAAAGTTATATAAATAATTTCTTTTTTGGGATTATTTATTGGATAGAAAACAGGAAAAATCAATTTTATGATTACAACTATGCTAAGCTGATAAAACTACACGCCTTAAAATAGTTTTAATTCTCGGCTCCTCCAACAAAGTTTGAGAGAGACTAAACCCTACCCAACAAACAAATCATACACCTCATAAGCTTATATAAACAAATCCTAACTAAAGAGAATCCATAAAATTTACAATCGATTTGAGCAAGTAATTTTAAAAAATGTTATGTTTGTAAACTTGTTACTGATCTCCTACTTACGGTGACTCTGGTATCTGAGATCGACCTTTTTCACGTTATACAGTACTTAGTCACGTTCTCTCCAGGTTGACGGTGACAGTGCTCTGGCAGATTGACCTTTTTATTTTATACATAGCACCAGGATGCTCTAATATGGCTGAAACCTCCACAATTTTATTGCTGGGAATAACACAGCGACGTCCAAATATGGCTGAAACCTTCACAATTTTATTGCTGGAAACATGGCTCAGAAAGCTAAACGCTGAAAAATGTATGGATGATGTACCAGCCTGTCTCTGCAGTTCCTGACCTCCCCAGGAGCTCACGCAGATTCTGCAACGTCAATGGTTGACTTCGTGCCCGTGCTTCCCATGATCGACTTCTACACTACACTCAATTTAAGGATGCCCGCTGCAATCCTCAGGTACTTAGAGTGTTACGCGCATGAACATGTAATGCGCTGCACTCCGCAGGACGTAAGTTAGCAGGCAGCCAGAGTTACATTTGCAGTGCAAAAACCAATGAAAGTATGTTAAAATTCCGTTTTTGCTTCAAAATTCAATGGATAGTGCATTGGAGACCTAAATCCCTCCATTTGTCACTGCAATGAGGTCATTATGATTTGGGTTTCCATTAACAATTATTTCTTCAGCAATTTAACTTGCTACGACACAGTAGTTCTGAGTCTCTTGGCAGCAGAATCTTCACCCAGAGAGGAGATCACACTTTTTAGAGTTTGGAAAGGTAAGAGATATGGTGGCCCTGACCCTCATGAAGGCTTGTTTATCGGAGGCTCAAAATTAACCTCTGCGATAGCATTAGTATTATTAGGTTCCCAAGGTGTGATTATTATTAATATTATGTGGTACTATTTAAGAGAATGACAAAACTTGCCATTCCAGGTCAATTCTTTACGAAAAGAATTTGTTGCAATCGCTGTATGATATGACGACCAAGTAATGGGAACCATGTACAAACCCACACGTGTATGTCCATGCATTTGGTAAAAAATCTCTATACAACACTGATATTGTAGTGAACCGGTGCTTAGCTCGAGTGGTAGAAAAGGTGGTTTGTCATCCCATCTACAACGATTCAAGTATCTGTTCATAGTAATACTAGAAGGATAGACATCTCTTGGAGTCTGGGATCGTGGCTCTAGTTTGGTGTTCTGTGGACTTCTTGGTCCTAGACGGAACTATGAGTTCGTGATATGTCATAATAATACTAGAAAGATAGGCATCCCTTGGAGTCTAGGATCCTGGCTCCAATTCTAGTTGTTTGTAGACTTCTCTGTCCTAGACCGAACTATGAGTTCCTGATATATGTGGTTTTCTGGTTGTTGCATATATGTGTCGAGGTTGCTAGTTCTCTATCAAAAAATTTCTTTTAAAAATAATGATATCTTATATCATAAAGTAAACTATGGTCAATCTTAGTGAACTATGAGTAAACATGGTTATATTCCATCACTTATATATGTGGGGAGGTTGCTAGTTCCCTATCAAAAAAAAAATTTAAAAAAAAATGATATATTATAGAATAGAGTAAACTATGGTCAATCTTGGTGATCCATGAGTAAACATGGTCGTATTCCATCACTTATAGTCAATATATAGTCAAATGACCATTATTTAGTTCAATCTATAAACAGGGATTATCACCTTTCATTAACCATGGTCAACCATAATCAACTATAATCAACCATCATCACGTGAGACGTGGTCAACTAAGACAACCATCATTAATTATGCTGGAGGCGTTTTCTTTATGAGATTGGGTGGGCAAGCACTGTTCACCCCACCCAATCATAAAGCTTCCTTATCGCCCTTCTAACCAATTATATATTGACATGTGCAGATAAAATTTTGGGTGAGTTTAAGCAATATTCGTAGTGGCCGTCCTGGATTTCTCAACCGTCCTCGCCGTCCTTGCCATTCCACCATCCTGGGAATTCTGTCTTGTCTAAGATATACAAATAATTATGTGATGGGTTACTTCAGCTTGATCATAAGCTAGGCCTACCATTGAACCAAGCCTGCGTGACCTGATTCATGGTGCCCACAGTCGCAATAGATCCGCCAAGTAGCTTGTCGCTCTGGTTATTCAGCCATAGTACCTGCAAATTCGACGAGGCATTGAACAATTTTGGGATCGACCCATTCAGACTATTTTAAGCCAACATTAGCATCTGCAGCCCTGATATTGTTCCATCACACAAAAACTTTGGTAGGTCGCCGACAATACTAGAATTTTTGGCACTGAACGAAGTGAGAGCCATGGCATTCGCAAGCCTTGCCAGGATCATCCATGGTGCCAACAGGCTATTATCATCTATCACAAACATTTGCAGATTCTTTTTTTTCAGAGGAAAAAAAACATCTGTATTATATTGAATAATAACAGTCCATGGACAGTACATTGATCCTCATAAACCGGAGGAGAAACGAGATTATGCCATCATTTGATTACATCAATTCATAGACATGAAAGGATCCATTCAAAGAGGCATCAAAAAATGGGGAGTAATCACTCATACCCATATCAGGCAAAACTGTTGTATACCTGCAAGTTTATGACAGAAAAGATACATACATAGATATACATAAATCCACAAAAACCATGTGACGGTTCATTGATAGACCTGTGAGATAAGATCTTCTTCCAAGGCTTAAAAAACCCGGTCCATCTGAAATTCATTCCAGGCTCGCTTGACAAAAGGATGTAGTCAGAGAAGAGATATTTCAGGCTCGCTTGATCAAGTATGAACAATTTATTTTCATCTGAGCTCGCTTGATAGTGTATTTAGCATTATATCATCGATCAGTCTATAATATCCCGTTCCATCCTTGAGAAAGAAAATATGCAGGCTCGCTTGTGCTATTCACGCTCGCTTGATTATTATCATCCAGGCTCACTTGAAAATGGATTTAAACGATGTAGTGTCATGAGAAAAGAACCCTATTAATTATACCCAATACAGCCCTGCATGATCATGAATGAAATACTTGGCTGTATTGATACGGGGATGTGGAAAGGTGAAAGACAGAATATTATATAGGGACGAATCGATGCATATATGGACAGCAAGTCCTCCCTTGTGGTCGGCAGCTTGGATAAGAGCTGGAGCGCATACAAAAAGTGAGAAGTAAATACAAAAAACAAAAATTTATACCCCTGTATGAAATATAGAGATCATGCGAGAGGGATAGAGTTCTGCCATATAACAGAGCCATTTCGATAATGGATCATATGAATGCTTCCAAAATCAGCCCGGACGCCCTTTTTGGATAAACCATCTGCCCTGCAATTGTTCTCTCTGAATATGTGATGAATAGGAGGTCGATTCAACCTGTTCCATAAGCTTGTAGCTCTATTTAACCATCCCTGTATGCTAACATTGGACAGGGTAATTTTACCCATCAAACCATCAATAATAATTTTGGAATCGCCATAAAAAGATAGGTGAGGTAGGTTTAAATGACATGCTGCAAGAAGAGCTCCCTAGATGGCCATGATCTCAGCCAAATTGTTTGTACCTGTACCACCATTCCAAAAATAGTGAATGCGCTCCTCCTTGGATAACTTAACCCAACCCCCACAACCAATGGTCCCATCAGCACATGCTCCATCAAAAAAGAAAGCATGAATAGAAATCTCATGGGGTCTCAAACGATAAGATCTGTCGACCACCCTATCCTGTAGCTGAGGCAGTTCATCAATCCATTTAACAATAGCACAGTAGGTATTAGCAATGATAAAAGGAGCATCCTGGAAAATGTGACGATTCCGAGCAAGCCAAACCTCCCATATGAAATAAAAGGGGAGGTGTTTGTATTTTCCTTTCATATTCCCCCATATATCTGCCACTGATATGAAATCCGATGGAGACCAATCCGGGGCCATAAAGAAAACGCTGAATAATCGCCACAGTCGGATGATGATAGGGCAGCGAAAGAAAATATGAGCGATAGATTCTTCCGCCGAATGACAAAAAGAGCATCTACTGGGTCCATGATGCCCACGCTTGAGAAGGTTATCCCGAGTCAAGATCTTCCCTTTCCATACAAGCCATGCGAATAGAATAATCTTTGTAGGTATCTGATGTCCCCAGTAATTATGAAAAGTGGTGGATAAGTTATCATAATATTGTGGAATATTAATGCTGCGATACATGTCACGAACAATAACAGCTTCCCCATTGAGAGCGCCGTCCCATGTGATGCAATCCCCCCCAGCATCATAACAAAGACCAGCTAATCTAAGAGACCTAGAGTAATTAGCCCATACCTCAGATTCGTGAACCTATCAAAGAAATCCTCCAGTATGTAATCAAACATATTGCTCCCAAGAAACATCGATTGCAAATTCGACAATCCACTGAAACTGGGCAACGGAATGCTCATCAAGGTCAGGGTGCTCAGCTTGTTGAAATCTGCTTCCAGTGCCCCTTCCAAATTCATCCCTTGAATGTTAATCCCAGTCACTTTGTTGTTCGAGAAAGAAACCCCCCTCCATCCATTGCATGGATTGTTTCACATCCACGAGCTATCAACCTTCAGAGTCTTCACCATTTTAGCCATCACCTAAGCATCCGTCAGATCGGTGGCACCATCGACTAGGCAAGAAAGGAAAAAACAAACCCACAGACACCACCACAGCCACAGCCAGCCACCCTTCATCGTCCCGAGTTGAAAACCGAGAGTCACAAAAACTGCATTCGAATTCGATAAATCTTCAGGTCCTTGGATTTTTCTGAGTAGATTCAGTCTTAGCTATCTACCCACCTCTATCACATCCAAAACCACCGCTAGCAACAAAAAATTTCCTGCCTAATCTTGTCACCACAAACACGAAACCCTTACAGGACCGGGGCCCAATTCGTTGCTTTCATGAGGTCCACAACGTGGGAAGGAAGGATGAGACACTAGTGATTGAGTCATACATGGTTGACGTACCAGAGAGGAATAGCCCCAATGATACGTACATGTTTGCGGACACCATTATTAAATGCAATTTTCAGTCGTTGGCTCACATTTGTGAGTGTTTTCTCACACGTTGCAAACCGAAGCCCAAGGAATTGATGGAAGGACAAAAGTGTGCCCTCCCTCGTTGTTGATCTCTAGAGACCGAATGGGATTTTAATTATATGTGTTGATTACGATAGCCCATCTAAGAATTAAGGTGCGAAGAATGAATGAATTGTATAACCCAGTTAGTCGATCGTTTTGAAGGTGGCAAATGTGTGTTGTGTATTAGTAATTATATTTGAAAATTTCAGAGGTACGAAGTTCGGTCTGTATCTGAAGGGAAATATTTTGGCAAGGAAAATGTTTAGTTTTGGATTTTGTATAGGGTTGTTATCCAACTATGATCTCAGCAATAGGGCTGCCTAAGAAGTTGCAATCACTGAAGCCACATAGAAGTTGGTAGAAATAAATTCACATCCGACCTATTTCGGAAATTAAATTTTACCTTTTTTTTCTTTTCTTTTGTGTATGTGAACTAATGACCCAAATTTCCTTTATAAAATAGACCTTATGGGCACCTACTAGCAGCATGATCAGATTGTGAAAAGCATAGATGATTGTTTCTTTTTTTTCTAATGGTGTAATTATACTTGCGAAAAGAAAAGAAAAATGTAATTATACTTGAGAGGCTTTGAGAATAAACGGAAATTGAAGCATACTTCAAATACTTGCACTTCTTCGTTTTAACCTTTTAAAAGCGATCTTGTGGTTTGATTGTTCACCTTAAATTTAATCGCAACAATCTCTAGTTGAATATTCAATTATGTGTTTGCATCAAAGTTTTTCTAGGGGCAAGTAGAGAAGCAACACTATTTTCTTGGGTACTCTTAACAAATTATACAATGAATCTAAGTATACATTAAAATTATAAAGTCTTAAATCATATTTTTTTGGTACTCTTAATAAAGTATACAATTTATCCAAACATACATTAAAATTATAGTCTTATCGTATTCATACTAGATTTGTATTTTCTTAAGAAATGCATTTTTTATTTTCTTAATAAATGTAAATTTGAAAAAGGCCCAAATTTTAAATGATTAAGTAACTTATTTTGTTAAATTAAATTAACAAAATAAATAACTTCCTTAAATAATTAACTTCAATTAGCCTCCTTAATTTTTTTGAGTAATTTTCTTAATTATTTAGAAAAAACATTTTAAAAAAAATCATTAAAATAAACAATAAACAAAAAAATATATTACTAAACTTAAGAAAATTAATTAGAATAGACATTTATCAGATAAATGATTTATTAGAATAAAAGAAAATATATTTCTAAAACTTTAAAAATAGATAAATTATTTATTAGAATAAACATTAAATAAAGAAAGTATATTACTAAAACTTTAAAAATAATTCGTTTGATTTAGTTTAATATTGAATTTTGGATTTTTCATTTTTAAATATTAATCAAATTTTAAATTTATAATATCAATTATCAAAATTTAAAGTTTAAAAAAAGAAATTATCAAAATTTAAAGTTTACAAAAGAGAATCATTCTTGATAACCAAGAGAATATATATTAAAGTATGATTGACTTTAAAAGTTTATACAAAGGATTGAATTTCATTTAAGAAAATAATTTGTTTTTTTATTAATTTTAATATTAGATTTAAAGTTGATATAAATATGGAATTTTTTATTAAACAATAGAATAAATATTTTATTTTTTTATTAAAAAATAATATTATATTTTTGGAAAATTCTATAATCTTATGTAGAGGGGATTGGATTTATGGCCAATAATTTATTACAACATAAAGATAATAAATGATTAGAAAATAAAAATAATATTATAGTTGTGGAAGATTCTACTATCATTATCATTATCAAATACTTTATAATTACTATTAATCTAATACATGCATTATTTAAATTTTCATTGAACTCATAACACAAATGAGAAAATTAAGGATAAAAAAATGCACAATTGAAAATAACAATCTCATAAGAAAATCAAGAATACATTCATTTCTCACTCCACATGTAATATATTTTATTATGGTAATTTGGATGGGATGAAGAGTTAATGTCAACGTAAATGTACCGAGACTAGGACTTTGTTTCATGTTCTATGTGTTTTTTTGTTAGTAGTTGGTGATCAAGTGGAAATATTTGGGATTATCTTGCAGTGCAAGAGATTTAAAGACTTCAAAATGATTTCTCTCTCTTTCAAAATACAATTGAAGATCTTGGATAGTAAGGAAAATTATTTTAATTTTTATAAAAAGGAACAATAAGCATGCTATTTTGAAAGTCATGTTTAGTTTTCTATAACAAAAGTTAGTAATATTGTAACAGGGATGCAATTTATATAAAAAATGGATATCCTTCATTCGTTCCTCAAGCTGATGCATTATTAAGATTTTTTTAATATCAAGTAATAATGATACACACCACAAGATCAATTCTCTTCCCCGATCGGGCTGGCCATGTTGATGAAGATGGAGTAAAAAATATTGTCCATCAATTTGTTAAATTTGATTTGTTAAATAATAATTTATTTATTTTTATGCTTGTAAGTTGTATTACATTACTATACAAATTTAACTAACCAAATTTTAATATAAATAATACATATTTTTGGAAAAAGATCACTAATTTTTTATAGATAATATAATAAAATAATTTTGCTCCAATATATTTGATTTGTTTAATTTTTTATTTTCCATATTCTAAGACTTTTTCATTCTCTTTCATTTATTATTGATTTAGGAATGATAGAATCATAATTATACCCATAAAATGTAAACTTTTTGTTTTGTGTGATGCTTAGTTTCCATTAAGATCGAGGTTCAAATCTCATAAGGAAAGGTTGACTAGGATCAAAGTCACCAGATGGTGCAAATAAACTATCTCAAGAATTGTCTCCAACCTAAGGTTTTCCTAGATAAATAAAAAAACAAATATAAAAGTAGCATAGTCAATACATGGATTTTACAAAGAAACTAGAATCAAGATTGAGAAGGAAAAACAATAATTGGACCATATCTACAGTTCACTGAGATAAATAGAAGATACTAGTTGTTTGAGAATATTTTTCACATGAATAAGAAAAAATCCTCACACTATAAAAAATTAAAATATTATAAAACAAATAAATGTGAATTAAATAAATCTAAATATAATTAAAATTTAAAATTCAAAGTAATACAATCAAAACCCTTATATATATATATATATATATATATATATATATATATATATATATATATATATAAATGAGCTCTCACACCTAGCTTTGGGAGTTGTTTTTCCAAAAATAAATGTGTGAGGAAGTGTTCTTTCCCCTCGAACAAGCATGGAGAAATGAATTATGTGAGTTTTTTTTTCCATCCCACTAGTTTTTTTTTTCTATTTTTTCCATATTTTGATAGTGGTCTAATCAACCTGCAAAATTTTCCTCGAAATCATGGAATTCCAGCAAGATTTTGATAAAATCTGACCATTTTTTTTTGTAAATACAGATTACCCAGTACATAGGTGGAAGGAACCTTCATCATCCTACCCACTTGGAATGTGACCTCGAGTAGGCCATTGGATTCATCTTCCTTCCATGCACATCGCTATCATTGTTTTCTCCACGATCGAGGAAGCCATCCACCTCCTAGCTATATTTCGGAGTATTCACGTGAACAACAACATGGAGTCTAGAATTTTGAACTTATTTTGTTTTGGCAGAGCATCTCTCCCATGTAGTTATTATAATTTTTATCTGCCCAAGATCAACTCATATTTTCAACCCTGTAAACATAAACTATGATTGACTGCATTTTCCTTGCAGTGATGATATGATGTATGCTAGCTCACGAACACTTTTACATTATGTTAGGGATCTGTAATTTTAGCAGATTGGTAAGACTAAAACTATAGAAGCAACATCGTTTCAACCAACTTTGGGATTCTAGGATCTATCCCTCCTGAATCCGGAGAGGGATCTCTCCAATATGTACAAAGATGGATTTGTCTTTGAAGTTTGGGGTTATGATATTAGGCTAGTTATGAAGGCCAAGGGTTTTTTTGTTTTTTGGATGATTGAGCATGATTACTATTCAAGGTGGAAAGTTCTGAGTGCAAAAAGTTTCAAAGGTGAGAATTTGCAGGCAATCAGAGTAAGCTTCGACCAAAATGATAGACAATTGTAGGTTTTAGTCCATTGGGCTATGGAGTCATAATAGGATTTAATTGGAACAGCAAGAGGCAAGAGTGGTCCATGGGGCAAGTCATCTATGTCTAAGGATCTCTTTGAAGATTGATTTATGGAATGGAATGATACAATAAGAAGGAGAAATAAACAGATGCAGAACAAGAGCACCCCAAGATCTGATAAGTACTTTTAAACTAGTCAGCCTTTGACATGGACTCAAGAAAAACATAAAAGTAAACTAGGATCTGGTAAGTACTTTTAAACTCGCCATCCTTTGATACACTTTCAATAGAACACATCTCAAAATAAAGGGAGACTTGAAGACAACTTTTGGAGTAGAAACTAGCAGGCCAGGCTCACCACAAATCCTCTCCTAGCTTTCCTTTACTTGGTTACTTTCAAGAAAAACACAAAGATAACAACACAATGGCCTAAGATCTGGTAAGTACTTTGAAACTAGCCAGCTTTTGACACATTCAGAGGGAAACATTCAGATAGTCTGTGGGATCATAATGGGACCAGGGCTCACCATATCTTCCTCAGTTCATCTTCACTAAACATATACTGAAAATAACATCTAAGAATAATATTCATCTAAGACAATAAGACGAGGGAAGGCCAGCATTCCTATGCTTGAACTAAATTAAAATATTCCTAAATAACACAATTTAGAAGAAAACATTCAGATAAAGATTTTCATCCAGAGAAGGTTACTGATATACAGTAGGTCCTAACTCTATGCATGTTGTTATTTATAAGAGAATATGAAACACAGATGGAAACAAAAACAAAATAACATGTTATAATAAGAAAAACATCACCGTCAACATAGACCAGGATCCCATAAATCATCTTGTATTGATGCTCCAAACCAGTTACAGCTTTAAGTCCAGTGTTTTAGGTTAGAAACCATCTACACATCTCAGCCTAACCTATATATCACCAGCAGAGCTCCAAGAGCCAGTGAATACTATGTACAATCAGAAGTTTTAGCTCAAGTGTATATCAAAGTTCTACAACCAACAGTTTCTCATCTTCTACAGAAGTATTTATAGAAGAATGAGGAGGTGAGATCTAACAAAAGATCTCTTGAGACAATAAATACAGATTCAAGACTTCTTGGACTTTTGAGGGGCTCGATGGAGAAGTTTACAGGTGGATCATTGTATTAACTATTTTTACAATAAATATCAAAGCTCAGTGGGAGCTTTATTTGACTTTGAGGCTCTCTGTAATGTTTGAAGTAACTCTGCAGATATTTATGCATTGATTTCCTTACAGAAGTAACTCCCTGGCTACGCTGAGGCAAAATCTGATCTTCTTCAATAACTTCGGCCTTTGTTTGAATGGTTTGAGGCAACAGGTGGCTCTGTGGTAGCTGGGAGAAATTGATTAACCTCATATGTGGTGGTGGAGGTTTCCTGTCTGATAATCCTTTATGCTATCTTCTTTAAATGTGTTTTAAATCGGGGATTAGGCTTTTGATAACCGTCTTAGCCGTAATCCCCGTAAAACTGTCTTTATTCCTCTGTTCTGATATATTGGGGTCTTCGACACTGATACTCTTTAATTGTGCCCGATTCATGGTGTTCCGCTGGAGTGCAGGGTTACGCAGGGACGATATGGCATCAATGCCTCATGGATCATTGACGAGACCTGAAATTTACACCCTACAAGTGATTTCCTCTGATAAATCGAAAGCAAGAGGGTCGTCACCCTCTTTTTCGAATTTTCTTCGAACATAGTGAAAAGATCATTAAACCCTAAAAATTACAAACAAAATGTTATAAAATCCTGCATATTAGGTCAACTGCATCGGAAGGCGTGTGGAAGAAGCGGGGTCGTTCAATGGCATCATCCAACGGTCAGGATTGATCGAGAGAGATCATGGAATCGAGCGGAAGAAAGATTAAATCTGAGTCGTCGATTGCACAGAGATCGACGGTCGGGAGCGGAAGGTGAAAGTCAAAGTGGGGTATAGGGAAAATGGAATGTGGACCGTCGATTTGCAGATCAGATCAACAGCGGAGATTTCTTGGACGATGCACCGTAGCATGGTTATCGCGTGTGCACCTTCGTTAATTGTCGGGCATCTTCGGTGAGTGATCACCGTTGGATGGCCCAGCCCAGATCGGATGGTGGACATGGATATCACTGGGAATCCTGGTCCGAACGTTAATGCACGATGGACTGCGGTTATGCACGATGGACGGCGGTTTTGAAAAAGGTACAGGGGACGCGTGTCAACCGTTGTATGGAATTGCTGGCCATCGGGAGAAAACCACCTTCCGCCTAAAGGTGATGCGATAGATACCACGCGGTATTTGGAAACAGTGCAAGACATGGTCGGGTCCACCGCGTTTGACATGTTCCGCACCGTCAGATCTGCAAATCAGATCAACGGTCGAGATCGCTAGGATTTCGAATTGGCGGAGAATTTTTTTTAAAAGAACAATAAAATAAAACCCAAAGTTTTATAAAAACAAAGGTCTTTTATCTTTGGGCGAAAAATGTAGAAGAATAGGGCTAGGCACCCGATTACAGGGCTATTGGGCGCAAGGGAAAAATTTATGACCGGGGGTTTAAAAGGGAAGGGGCCTATCGCATATCGGGTTTTCAGCCCCGGGCTTTTCAATCAACCCATTCTGTTTTCTGCGATTGCGATTTCGCGATCGGACTTTTCAATCAACCCATTTAAATATTAACTGCAATTGCGATTGCGCGATCAGACTTTTCAATCAACCCATTTAAATATTTAACACGTGATTTTGGTTTTTAGACCAAAACTTTAGAAAAGTGGGTTTTCGGATTTTACAAAGGAAAAAGAGGATTGGGCAAGGATTTTCAATGGTTTTTCCAAGGACTCGGGGGTTTCGGAATAGTTAAAAAGTGAGTCTTTAACTATGGAAAAGTGATTTTTATGAATGAAAGAAGGAAAATCATAAAAATAGAGGAAAAATATGGAGAAAAGGGGAGCAAATGAAGGATTGAGAAGGGGGAAAATGAAGGTGCTTCAGCAGTCTTTCTCTTGGAATCAGCAGAACTTTCTGAATATAAAAAGGCAAAGGTAATGAAGATTTTGGACAGAGGCATGAGGCCTTCAAGGAGTCTTCAAGAGCCAACAATTTTTAGTGAAAAAATTTGTTCCTTGGAGGCTCATAAAAAGTCTTAGCCACCTTTTGGTATAACAAATATTTATAGGTGGCTAACACATTACAGGGTCCGCAAGGTCTTCCACGTTTTAGTTTACATGGATGACCACAACTAAGTTAAACAAGACACAGTTCATTGCAGATGGCTCCCTCAACAGTAGTGGAGCAAGGAAGAGTTATATGGTGGCCACATCTAAAAATAATCTTGGACACAGGCACCTAGCAAGGAGGACAATCCATGGGAAAATGACATATTAGTGCATTGATGACTACATGTAGCCTCGAATTTATGTGAACAAGCCTTGGGGTAGACAATGGAGTCATGGTCAGATGGATGGCACCTCCTTGGACAAGCATGGCCATATTTTAACTGATATTCGCAAGGTCTATTGCAGCCTTCATCCTCCACTTGCATGAAATCTTCGGTTACAGAGACTTTGGTTTCTCTTTGTGGATGGTTTTTGTAGGCGAGTGTTAGTATTGGCCAAATGGAATTGGAAATATTTAATTTCTGAATAATTGAGTCCCACAAATTACTTTTAGAGCCTAGAAGCTCTGCTTTGTGAAGAATGTACACCCCAATCTTGGCTCTCGAAAGTACCACATAGACCCTATTTTCTACTGATCCGAATGGAAAATGGCATCCACCCATGGTGTTCATCCACCCATGTTATCCATCCACCCATGGTGTTCATCCACCCATGTTATCCATCCACCCATGGAATTTACCCATGGTATTGTAAATGGCATCGACCCATGGTATCTATTTGCATATGGTATTGTAAGTGACATCTATCCATGATATTAATTCACCCATGGTATGTATCCACCCATGGTATTCATCTACACATGGAATTTACCCATGGTATTGTAAGTGGTATCTACCCATGGTATTAACCCATGGCATCCACATATGGTATCTACCCATAGTATTGTAACTCAAAAAAAGGCTATAAATAACAAGCCTCACTTTGTAGAAGGACAGATTGTCCACCACAATGTAGCTTTTATAGTTATTCTATGCTTTAATAAAACAAGTTTCTTTGTGGTTTTATTTGCTTTATGTTCTCTCTTTTTTTATGGCATTCTAATTTTGCAGATCTTGTCAGATCCATTTCAATTTTTTAGATCTTGGGGGCCTCCCCACAAGATCTAGACCAGTGGTATCAGATTCAGGTTACGCCTCCATGGAAATGAGGGGTTCAAACATATTTCAGTTTCAATGTTTTGCAGCAACCTTCAGCAAACTCCATGAATTATTTTTTGGGAGGCGAGTTTTCAAATCAAATATGAAAATTTTGATGAAAATTTTACAAAACAAAGACCAGATCTAGATTCCTTGTGAGAAAATACTCAAATTCAAAAAACAAATCGGCCGAATTGGAGTTCGGATGAGGGAGATATCACAAATTCAAAATCAGCAATGTTGCAGCAATTTTTCTGATGATAATTCATGGACGACATATATCCTATCATTTCTTGCCATTTTCAGTGGGATATTTTAGATAAATAGTTACAGATCTGCGCTCCCTTGAAAAATCACCCAGTTTCAAAAAGAAAATCGATCGAATTGGAGTCCGGACAAGGGATTTATTGTTGATTTAAAATCAGCTATTTTTTCAGAAATTTTGTGACGGTGGGACAGTTCCAGCGTGAATCTGAGAGTCTAGGGTCTCCAAATATCGATTTCAAACATATGAGAAGATGCAAAATGATCATTCCATTTCCAAAAACAGGTTATAATAAATATTCTGAGTTATATTGACCAAGTTATGCTCATTTTAAATTTGGAGCAGCATTCGAAGCGGGTTCCCTTTGGAGACATACCTTCCCACCCCGCTTTAGTAGGCACCTGCTTCACATTCATTAGTTTCAGCATAGCAGCGTTTAGTTTGGATTATTTGGAAACGTGCCCTCCCATCCCAAGCTCTGTAGGCACCTACTACTTCATCAACAATCAACATCACGGTTATGGGTCAACCGCACAAAATCCTTCTCATCGAAGTCCATTTACTAGGCTGCCCACTATTAGTAACGCAGTTGGTCATAAGCATTACATGGTATCTCTATCCTCGGATCTTTTTTGTCATGGTTTTGGTTCATCCACAAACCCACACTTCATTGAAGTCCATTTGCTAGACTGCACACTGTCAATATCACAGTCGGTCACAAGCATCACAGGGTATCTCTATCCTCGGATCTTTGTTCATCATGGTTATGGGTTAACTACACAAAACCCTTCTCTTTAGTGTCTCTTCATATTCAACAAAGGCTTCTCAGAAGGGAACTTCACGCAATGGGGACCATTGCTTCTTAAGGAGGGAGGAATGATCCGAATGGAAAATGGCATCCACCCATGGTGTTCATCCACCCATGTTATCCATCCACCCATGGAATTTACCCATGGTTTTGTAAATGGCATCGACCCATGGTATTTATTTGCATATGGTATTGTAAGTGACATCTATCCATGATATTCATTCACCCATGGTATGTATCCACCCATGGTATTCATCTACACATGGAATTTACCCATAGTATTGTAAGTGATATCTACCCATGGTATTGACCCATGGTATCCACCTATGGTATCTACCCATAGTATTTTAACTCAAAAAAAGGCTATAAATAACAAGCCTCACTTTGTAAAAGGAAAAATTGTCCACCACAATGTAGCTTCTATAGTTATTCTATGTTTTAATAAAACAAGTTTCTTTGTGGTTTTATTTGCTTTGTGTTCTCTCTTTTTTTATGGCATTCTAATTTTGCAGATCTTGTTAGATCCATTTCAATTTTTTTTAAATCTTGGGGGCCTCCCCCCAAGATCCAGATGAGCTACCTTAAGAAAAACCAAAATTTCCACTAAACCCTCCAATTCCCAAATTTTTATTGCTTCTAACCAGAGATAATATGATAATGTTGCATTCTTCCCCCTGATAGTTATCCATGGAACAGACTCAAGGAGTAGCTCGAGGGGTATCATTTACCTTCTCATTCTCAATTTTCCTAAAAAAAAAAATGATTGTTCAGGTCTCTTATAGATTATCATAATTTTAATGTCACCGTTATTGTATCCTTGTCTAACAAGAGAAGCACAAAGTTCCACAACAAGTCTGGCTTCACTTATGTTAACTTTGATGTTTGTTGTTTGCTTCACCAACTAATAATTAAAAACATGAAATATAATAGAGAAATTAAGCAAGATACAATTTTATAAATAATAACTAAAAACTAAATTTAGGGAAACATTTTAAAACAAAGTTGATTTAATATTAATGTTTTGTTTTAAAGTTATAATGAAAAAAATGAAAATTAACTATCACTCTTCTCATCGTCATTATTATGAATAAGATAATGTTATTAAGGTTTAAGAATAAAGAAAATTTGAGATCTAAATTGTTCTAATAATAAGCATATTATAACAACCATAAAATAATGTGGTGAGTGTTTGTTATGCCATACTTATATAACTTAATACAAATTTGAGGGGGTTTAGATCTCTCAAATTCTCACCTAGTCTTAAAGAAAAATTGGTTGATAAAGGAGTATTACTTTTATGAGCTTCTTATTTTATTTTAACTTATGAAATGATTTGAGCATTTCTTGATAAATTGTCTTGACACAATGAAAAAATATACCTTAATTTCAATGGAATTTCACATACAGTTGCCAAATTTGGCAAGAGATGCTTGTGAGCCTAATGTTATATTCAAATAAGCATCTCTTTCTCAAGTTTTTTTTTTTTTTTTCCAAATTTATTTTCTTTCTCATTATTGGCAAGGAGCTCCATGTTTTTTTTTATTGGATCCAAGGTATGAGGGAGTTCATGAATCCATTTTGTATGATTCTTGAGTGCAAAGGGTTTCCTTTATTTCATTTGATCTCTTCATTAATGTCATTTGTTGACTCTTATCTCACCATGGTACTTTCTCAAATGTCATATAATAAAGCATAGGATAAGAAGGGAGCACGAAAAAAATTTCCTAAATATTTCACTTAATTTGTTTTCCACATTTTCCACTCTCCCGGTTACTTTCCCCCAATTACTTTGCACCCCCGATTACTTTACACTTCTAGGTACAAATGCTAATAAATATGATTGATATACCTAATCAACATCATATACTCTAATGGAACTATGAAAACGAAACCAATCAACATATATAATAATATAGTTGTACCTTATACAATTTCCCTTTGGTTTGTTTTCATGCATACCATTCAATTTCACCATGATAACTTGACGGCCACGCTATTAACACGACCATCAATTATACCTCGGAATGTACATTGCACTGGTGGTGGAAACGAGTGTTACAAGCCTAGTCGGAATCGGTGTCTGTTTCGATTTCTTCTCGCACACGTTTCCTCCATTCTGTAACCAGCTTTGCTAATCGTTCATTCACAAATGCATCTATGGAGAGCCACATGACTTACATTCCCACTGGTCCCTATGTTACTGCCAATATTCATCCTGTACCATTGTGAGGTAACAAGCCTTGTGCCCGCCAATTAAAAGCTAATTCTGGCATAATAGGCGCTGCCAGAACCCGTATACGTAAAACGAGTAGTCTGGTTCTGCGTTTCTGCTATTGATTGCAGTCATATCCGGACTACGTGAAGCAGCTTTTACCAACTGGGAGCCAAATGATTTGATTGTAGTCATATCAGGACTACGTGAAGCAGCTTTCTCCGACTGGGAGCCAAATGATGATAAATGTCTGAGCATATCCTTTCAAACTAGAGGTCCCGAACGTCCACTAACTTCAGCTTTTTAATGCTAAGCTAAGGAATACATTGACAATTGTATTTGGGATTAGTTGTTGTAAATCTACTTGTAAAGATCTCATGAATGCATTGAGAATCAAACTTATAGAACTAGTAAACTTTCACAAATTTATTACTAGACAAAGTGCAGAATGCTCGGTTGGGAATGACCCCATGGTTGTGAAGAGTGTCCGTGATAAACGAAACTGTGCCACTAAATGGCCATCATTTTCTGTGAGAATCTGTACGATACAGAGATGTGGAAATGTTTTGGGTCTTGAAAAAATTATCGGGATTCGTGTTTTCTTTAAATTTTCTCATCCAACCCAACGTTATATTCGGATGCTGTATTGGTACCCTAATACTTTTCTTTGTTGGCTTAGCTTTGCTATTTTCGCCATTTAAGTACTACCAACCCTCTTCCCAATCGATTGAGTTAAGAAGATTAGAATGCCCTCTTCGCTCCTCTATATGGGATTTGGCACTAGCAAATTAGAGTTTTATTCAAATCCATTCTCGAAAATCAGGAATGGTCGCATCACACTATTATGGAAATATGCATGGCTGTAATTACTTAGGTTGGGTTATTGAGAAAGGAATTACAAGATATTGAAGCTTTTACAACAATTCAACAATGTTTTATAGTAGTTGACTTTTGGAAAACATCTCCTTCGGTGGAGGATTGGCCTCATTACAGTAACTTAAGAGCTCCAAAGCCATAAAATTTCAATTATCCAAGTTTAAGATAAATTCTACAGGTATATTAAACTAAAGGAATGTTTAACCTAAAAGAAGCTTATACATTGTTGGCCAAACACAATGACATACTGAGAGCCACTTTGGCACAAAATTTGGATGCAAGGTCACTGGGCCAAAGTCACCCAATTCTTGCGGTTGAATGGAAAGAAAGACCCTTTCATGAGATCAAATTCAGAAAAAGGGGTTTCAGGGTCCTTCGATCTAGCTTCAATTTAGGAATAAGGAGGAGGATATGGAACACCTACTCAACTTTTATCCCTTTTTCGACCATCTATGGTCTTAAATATTACTTCTATTTGGGTAGTCATATTGGAACTACAACAACCTTCTAGAAACAATGGAGCAATGATGACGAAGCATCTTCAAAAATATGGTCCTTAATCGCGCATGGATCTTGGTCATGAGTTTTGTAATGTGGTTGACATGAAAATAAATAAATAAGAGGATATTGATAAAATGGAAACGAGAGAAGGACAAGTATAGTAAGTCATTAAAAAAAACATTAGGGAGACCATCTTATTAGAGGTTTGGACTCACGAGGATTGGAAAGCTAATTAGCATGAGACATGGATTCTAAAAAAACTGAAACTTTCATCATTAATGATCTCTGAGATCAAAAGCAAGCCCCTGAGTAGAAGAAGTGATTCTCCATTAACCTTTACCCCTCCTCCAAAAGGATTTGTGAAGCTGAATTTTAATGGTGCTTCTAAAGGAAACCCTGGTCAATCAGGATATGGCGAGATATTCTACAATTGTGAAGGATGTGCACTGATGCTTTATATTAGCAGTTGTGGCATAAGAAATAGTAATGTGGTAAAGTTTCTTGCTATGGAGATAGGCCTACGTCTTGCCAAAAATGAAGGATACTTCAAACTATAGGTAGATGGAGACTCTTGGTTGTTACAACAATCAAGAGAATTTAAATAGGACTCCATTGGAAAAATTGTGGAAAAGCTAACGAAAAGAGATTTTACTCTCCCACATTCAAAGCTTGATCCCATCCATTCCTTCAATCATTACCTCACCTTCTTGTTGTTCTTGAAAAAAGGTAGTTGATTTTCTAGCTAATGTGGATTTCCAAGAACAAAGCATTTACTTGGGAGCTACATGGTATGGTAAGGCATGGCATAATTGGAACGAGCAACTTGAAAGCATCCTTGATCATAACAAAACATCCCTGATTGGGGTGTTGGAATTTGTATCAATGGAGAAGGGGTTGGTAGCCCACCACCCCGCCGATTCCCTTTGCATTTAGGAGGGGGAAATGGCATGCTTATTCAACCCCATGCAATCACACATGCTAAGTGATATTCATTCCCTTCAAAACCATATTGCATCTTATTCTTTGTCTGCGATATCCTGGAGGGGTAGCAATGGCTTAGTGATATGTTGTTGTGCCTACAACATTCTTCGCTACAGGTAAGATATTTCCGCCACTACACATGATTTTTGGAGCTCAAAATTTGACTTTTCACAACCATCTCTCACGTGGAAATTCTTGTTATTTAAATCAGGTTTAGGGAAAATTATCTTCTATGACAATGGCTCTATCAGATTTGTATTATAGGGCAATACTTCCTTAAGGGATGTTGGCCCTTAGTGCATGCACTTGGTCATGAACATCCGTGGGAGGAGAAGAACAACAACATATGAGGAGGCAACCCCTATAACATTGGTGGATGTTGGAGAAAACAATTCCAACCACTCATTTCTTGTTTCCTGGGTGTCATAACTCTTAATCCATGTGTCATAGTCAATTTGAGTTAGGTTTAGTTTCGTTGAGTTTAGTTGACTTTCACTCCAGTCATTTATTACTGATTGTCTCCTATGTAATCTTATTTGACAATTACTGAATAATGTCAATATTGATTTTTCATCCATTTCCTATTTCAAATTTATTTTACCTCTCTTATTTCCACCTCTTTGATATTTGACATGGTATTAGAGTGTATCCTGCATAATAATCCTTGAGAGAAGCATAAAAAAGGAGCACGGGGAGAAGATCAAAGTGGCGGCCAGGAGGAGGAAGAGAGCGAAGTGGCATCCAAGAAGAGATAAGTTGTGGAGGAGAAAGTAGGATAAAAATTGAATTCGTAATTTTTTTTAAAAATTTCATGATGGGCTACCAATAATTCACTCCAGAGGCATTGAAGACCACGTTAGAATGTACTTGAGCAGTTTAAAGTGCAGTGTAACCTAAAGGGAGTTATATCGTTGCTCAATCAGTTCAAGCATCGTGTTACTTCACAACACTTGCACGAATTTATAACTAACGCACCCACACAACACCGAAAAGTGTGTTATACTTAAGTGAACGAAAAAAAAGGAACATATTTGTCGTCAAAGTTTTGTTTGAAAGGTCAATTGGCAACACAAATATTTGGAGCACAAAAAAAAGCGTATGAAAAGGAAAATTTGAGCCTCCAATTAAGAACGAACGCATAGACGAAAATTCTTGTTTGAAAAGTTTTTTTTTTTTATGAAGGTTCATTCTCATTCATGAGTTAAACTTAAAATTATTTTAAAGTAATTTGCATTCAAAGTTTTAAGAAAAGGGCCTATTAAAGAAAAAACCAAGGGAGCATGGTAATAGTGGACCTTCTTATGAAGAATTAGTTGTGGCCATTGTAATAATGTTTTTTTTATTTAAAAGTAACATTCTTTTTTTTAAAATAAAAAGGGTTTTATATAAATAGATTATTTCTTTAAAAAGAAGGATTTATTTGAGTTTAAAAAAAATATGTCATGTTGTTTTCAAAGTTGTGATCCATAGGAGGAGCCATCGTTGTCAAAGTCAAATTTGGCAATTGTTTTTTTCTAAATTCGCTGAGAACAGTAGAGAAGCCATGAAAGAGATATTTTCATTATGAATAAGTCGTTATGTCTATAGGTTGATTTTCTTGTTGAGTCGTAGTCAACCAACTCTAAAAAAATGAGAAAATTCAAGAGGTTGAGAAAGTCAAAGCAACAACAAGAGTTATTTGAATTCTATTTGGAAGAGTTGGAAGTTAAAAGAAAAAAATAACTATGTCTCATTAAACTAAATAAAAAAATGCATAGAGGATGACATTCTTCCCCTCATTGCAGATGTAAAGAAAAACAAGGAAGCCTAGGATACCCTTGAGAGTAGTTTTAGTGTAGGGTGAAGTATTCAAGTTGAAGATGAAGGTGGATCTATAGTAGAATATCTATAGAGAGATGAAGAATTTGGTGAATCCCACTTGAAAGTGGATGATAATGATGATTGTGAAGAATCTGCAGAAGTAGAAAAGAAAGAGCACACATATGCTCATGAATCCCACTATGCACAACCACAAGTGGATGAATATTTAGTGAATCCAGCAACATAGTTTGTTGATGACATTGAAGCTTGCATTGACGCAGTATATGATTTGGTTGATCCAACAATCAAAATTGTTGATGTTAATTTTGATCAAGAACAACTAGCCAGAGATGAATGCTTGTATATGATGCAACATAAATATAATATTGATATGATGTTATTCGGTGAGAGAAGCCCACTTTTGTTGAAAAACCAAGAGGAATTCGAAGCAAAATAGGCTGATAAGGAAGCACGAGAGGAGAAATATCTCATTACAGAGAAAAAATAACAAAATTGATATGGTTCTATAGATGTTTTCAAAATTAACATTGATTTTGAGTGTCAAAATGTTAGTAGAAACCAAGCAAAAACAACAAAATTTGAATAAGAATTAAAGTACTTTGAAGCATGGCTTGCAACACCATGTTTTGATGAAGTCTGCATAGAGGTTGCAACAATGAGTGTTGACAACAACATGTACATTGTAGAAAGTGGAAATGTTACTGAATTTTTCATGTATTGGAGTCCTGAAGAGATAAAAATTTATTCTCATTTGATGTTGCAACAAATCGATGAGAAAAATCTTGATGATGAAAATCACACTATAGAAGTGTAGAAATTATATAACGGATATGTTATATGTCTAAGATTCTCCTGATCATACACTATTTGACTTCATGCACAATACATAATCTATTCCACCATTGATCATCATATGCAGAAATTAAATCAATTGCATGCACACATTAAAACCATAAAAATTCACACACATTAACACAGTGATTTAAGGGAAAGCTTGAAGCTAAAAACCCCAACTATATGTATATAATATATGTCATAGAGATCATGTAAAAATCCTCATACAAAGCTTCTCACAAGCTCTCAGTACAATCCAATCGCTACACACTAATCAGGCTAGATCTTGCAAATCCATGCACCGAACTTTGCCACCTGCTAGCCTACCTCTACTGCGCAATCCCTGCTGAAGAATGGCTCTGAATGAACTCAAATTGGTCCAGCATTGCTCATGAAATCCTCATTGGCATCTCCATAAATGTGTGGTGCAAAATCATGCAACACTATGTCACAACTGATAGTCTACTTGCCCTTTCACCTATCTCTCCACTGGTCTCCACTAAAACTGTCCATGCACTGTAGTTAACTAATGTATTCTTCAGTTGATTAATGAGTTAATATTTAGTGAATTAATTAATAATTAATTCACACCACTCTCACTAGTGTATCAATCAGTTAGACTAGATACAACTAGTTCAACTGTATCTAACTGAGTTAAACTGAACACAACTCCACCAACTACCTCAATTTCTCCACCAAACTTTGTCACATGAGTTCTAACTGAATTCTCCATGAAATAGCTCCACTTAACCCTTAGGAATAGCGTAATTCCTTCTGTCATCTCCTGTGCCACATCTGTGCACTTAACTGAAGTGCTCCAAGAGAATAAGTTAATGTTTATAGTCAAAATATTATTAAGAGCTAATAATATTCGACATATCTATTTTTAGACTGGCAATCTAAAAATAGATTCCACCCAATATGTCTAAAAATATAAGTCCATCTATTTTTCCAACTTGACCAATCATCCACAAATAGTATCCTGCAACTCATAGAATATGATCGACATGTCTAAAAATAGACTTGCGCCAAAAATAGCCTGTGGGCCCACTTAGTGAAGGTGAATCTTTTCACTAAGCTCGTCATCTTGTTGCAATCTCAACACTCCCTCTCAACAAGATAGGGGTTATCTGCCACCCTGATCCTGCCTCTATGGTATTTGAATTTGCTCCTGGTGAGCGCCTTCGTTAAGATATCAGCATCCTGATCCTCCATAGGAATGTATGAAAGTAACATGATCTTCCGCTGGACACAATCTCTGATATGATGATACCGGATTTCAATGTGTTTAGATCTATCATGACATACTAGATTAACCGAGAGTTTGATGCAACTCTGATTATCACAATATATCACAGTAGGATCTAAGTGTGAACCGAACAACCCAACCAGGATCTTCCTCATCCATATAGCCTCGCATGTAGCCAAACTTGTTGCCATGTACTCGGCCTCCGCTGAACTAAGTGCCACGGATCTCTGTTTCCTGTTGTACCAAGAAACTGTTGTAGACCCGATACTGAAAATCCCTCCAGATGTTCTATTTCTGTCCGTTGGGCTCCCTACCCAATCTGCATCCGTGAAGCCACACATCTTCACCTCATCCGACTGTCTATACCATAATCCATATCCCGATGTGCCTCTGAGATATCTCAATACATGCTTCCCTGCCTTCCAAAAGAGCTTGGTAGGCTTAACCATAGCTTATGAAAGTTGGTTAACATCATAGCATATGTCTGGTCATGTATTGACTAGATACATGAACGAACCAACCAACTTTTGGTAAACAGTGACATCCACTACCTTTGGCGATGTAGCATCCTCTTTCCTCCAACCACATGGAAGAGGAGTGTCGATAGGCTTGCAGCCTTGCATGTTGAAATTCTCCAGTATCTCTCGGGCATACTTGCCTTGAGACACAAATAGTCCATCACTGCGCTGCCAAATTTCCAATCCTAGGAAATAATGAAGGAGGCCCAAGTCCTTCATCTCAAACTCTTTCGCAAGATCATCCTTGCATGAGAGTATCAATTGTTCTTCACCCGTCAAAATCAAATCATCTACATAAAGTACAATGATCAACAACTTACCCTCCACCACAATCTGGTAGAGGTTCGGTTCCACCTCACTCTTGGTGAATCCAAGACCGGTGAAATAACTATCTATCTGTGTGTACCAAGCACGAGGTGCTTGTTTCAACCCATACAACGCTCTTTTGAGCCTGCACACATGCGACTCGTTGCTGAAGATCTCGAAACCTTCAGGCTGCTCTATGTACACCTCCTCCTCAATGACTCTGTTGAGGAACGTAGTCTTCACATCCATCTAATGAATGTGCCATCCCATTTGCGCTGAGAGAGCTAGGATGCTCCGTATGGAAGAATTCCTTGCGACAGGTGCAAAGGTTTTCTCGTAGTCGATCCCCTCAATCTGTGAGAAGCCCCGGGAAACAAATCTTGCCTTGTACTTCACGACACTCCCATCAGCTTCTTTCTTCACTTTGTAGATCCATCTCGAACCTATCATTGATTTCCCTTCCAGCCTTGGGACAATCTCCCATGCACTGTTTCTGACAATTGAATCATACTCTTCTACCATGGCATCTACACATGCAGGGTCCTCCACAGCTTCCTTGAAAGAGGATGGTTCTGTCACAATACACTTGCTCATTAGAGCCATGTATCTAGTATATCGATCAGGTGACTGTCTTTATTTTCATTGTGATGTAGGTGCTCCTACAATCTTCTCTGCATCAAGATTCAGTCGCTCAGCTTCTGTAGTGCGCTTCCGCCCTTTGATGGTTAGCGCTGCATGAGTGGTTTCTTCCACTCCATGAACGTCCTCTTGTGGCTGATCCACATCCTGAGGCTCATCCTTAAGAACTAATAGCTCCTCATCTACTTGCAAGTGTGGCTCCCTCTCAAGCGAACACTTCATGGCTTTCTCCTCATGAAATTTGATATCCCGTCGCACAACAATCTTCCGACTGTTTGGAAAATACACATGATAGTTGTGGGGTGTTTCTGTGTACCCCAAAAATATCCCAACCTCTGCGGTCGGCTCCAGATTCTTCCTGGCATCCTTCGTCACATGAATGTAAACATGTGAGCCAAAAATCTTCAAATGAGAAATATCAGGCTTCTTACCAAAAAATGCCTCTTTGGGTGTACTCATGCCAAGTACTCTATGAGGACAACGGTTTTGCACATAAACCACAGTATTGCATGCCTCAACCCACAAGTGTATGGGAAGGCCTTGATCATGCAACATCGCCCGTGTAGCACCCACGATCGTTCTGTTCTTCTGCTCCGCAACCCCATTCTGCTGTGGGTTATGAGGCGCTATGAGCTCTCTTCGAATTCCTTCTGTGCTACAAAAGTCTTTGAATTCGCTAGATATGAATTCACCACCATTATCGCTCCTAAGAGCCTTCACTTTCTTCCCCGACTCTTTCTCAACCAGTGCCTCGAACTCACAGAACTTTGAGAATGTCTCACTCTTCTTCTGCATGAAGAAGATCCAGCACTTACGAGAAAATTCATCAACAAATATCACATAATACCTGTGCATTGCTATCAAAGCTACTAAGAAAGGTCCACACACGTCTATGTGAATTCTCTCAAGGATCGTCGTGGCGTGACTATCCTTCTCATGAAAGGTGGATCTCACAAATTTTCCCAAAGTACATCCCTTGCACTGATTTGACTGCGCAAGTGTACCTTTGGGAAGCCCAGTAGAAATATGCTGCAAAATTTTCAAAGTGACATAATGAAGATGGCCCAATATCCTGTGCCATAGTTCCCCCTCATCCTGGCTCACCACTCCTTCTGCTTTGCCTGCCATTACTGCGCAGCCATCTACCCGCAATTGATAAAGGTTCTTAACTCGAACCCCTATCCTCCAAGTTTCACTAGTTGCCTTACTGCGCAGGAAATATTTTCCCTCGCTAAAGACAACATCATATCCCTTATCTTCCTACATCACCACTGAGATCAGATTCTTCTTCAATCTTGGAACATGCATGACATCCTTCAAGATGAAAGGTTTGCCAGACTCCCTCTCAAAGGAAATGGTCCCGATACCAGTCGCACTGTATCTACCATCATCGCCCATCTCGATGTGCACTCCAAGATCATTCTCATCCATATCAGAAAACAAATATTTGTCTCCAGTCATATGGAAAGATGCATCACTGTCAAGAAACCACACTGATCCCATCACACTTGAGACCAAGCATGCGATCAGCGAAAAATCCAGCTCAAGCTGCGAGGCTAAGGCCTCTCCAGCTGCAGATCCAACCGCCTGCTTATTTTTTTTCTTCTGTGGAAAATTAGTGGCGTAATGTCCGTGTTGGTGACAGTGAAAGCACTTCACCTTGGACATGTCCTGCTTCTTGCCTTTCGCACTGGATTGAGAAGGATTTTTCTTTCCCTTCCCTTTCCTTGCTTTGGCAGCCAAACTGAAATTTTATTCATCTTCATTCTTCGATGAAGATCCATCCCTGGTACTCCGCCTTATCTCCTCCTGCACAAGATCCGACCAAAGTCGCTCCCATCCCAGCAGTTTCTCCTAACCATTGACAGAGTCCTCATAGGAATGCCAACTCTTCAGAATCCCAAGGAGAGCCAAGCTCACCAAGTCCTCTTCATATATAGTAACCCCCACACTTCCCAGCTCATCCCTGCACTGGACGAACTTCGTGAGGTACTTGGGTATACTTTCGCCCTTCTCATTTTTATCTTCCTGAGTTTATCCTTGAGCGCCAACTTCCTCTGGTCGCTCTTGCTTTGGAAAAATTCTGTCAAAGCTTTCCACATCAAGAATGGAGAAGCTTTACTATGAAGGCTGGACACTATGTGATCCTTCACACCTTCCAAAAAAATCCTTCGACATTTTGTTGTCTTCTTTTGCCATGCGTCAAGTGTGGCAGCATTGCTAGAAGCAGGTTTTGGAATTTCTGCATCTATGAACTCCTTCAACCCATTATCCTCTATCACCACCTCCATCCTATCCTTCCATGCAATATAATTCGAGATACCCTCAAGGGCATACTCCAATCGCAATCCGTTGAAAGACATCTCAACTTTGACACCAAGAAAACACTACTGCAAATTCGAATTCCACCAGCACAAAACTCAACCGCTTCAATGCTTTGTAATTTCTCCAATGATCAATGCTATAATACCATGTAGAAATTATATAACTGATATGTTATATGTCTAATATTCTCCTGATCATACACTATTTGACTTCATGCACAATACAAAATCTATTCCACCATTGATCATCAAATGCGGAAATTAAATCAATTGCATGCACACATTAAAACCATAAAAATTCACACACATTAACACAGTGATTTACGGGAAAGCCTGAACCTAAAAACACCAACTGTCTGTATATAATATATTTCATAGATATCATGTAACAATCCTCATACAAAGCTTCTCACAAGCTCTCAGTACAATCCAATCGCTACACACTAATCAGGCTAGATCTTGCAAATCCATGCACCAATCTTTGCCACCTGCTAGCCTGCCTCTACCGCGCAATCCTTGCTGAATAATGGCTCTGAATGAACTTGAATTGGTCCAGCCTTTCTCACACAATCCTCATTTTCATCTCCATCAACGTGTGGTGAAAAATCATGCAACACTATAGTCACAACTAATAGTCTACTTTCCCTTTCACCTATCTCTCCACTGGTCTCCACTAAAACTATCCATGCAATATAGTTAACTGATGTATTCTTCAGTTGATTAATGATTTAATATTTAGTGAATTAATTAATAATTAATTCACACCACTCTCACTAGTGTATCAATCAGTTAGACTAGATACAACTAGCTCAACTGTGTCTAACTGAGTTAAACTGAACACAACTCCACCAACTACCTCAATAACTCCACCAAACTCTATCACATGAGTTCTAACCAAAGTCTCCATGCAATAGCTCCACTTAACCCTCAGGAATAGTGTAATTCCTTTTGTCAGCTCCTATGCCACATCTATGCACTTAACTAAAGTGCTCCAAGAGAATAAGTTAATGTTTATAGTCCAAATATTATTAAGAGCTAATAATATTCAACATATCTATTTTTAGACTAGAAATCTAAAAATAGATTCTTCCCAATATGTCTAAAAATAGAAGTCCATCTATTTTTCCAACTTGACCAACCATCCACAAATAGCATCATGCAACTCATAGAATATGATCGACATGTCTAAAAATAGACATAGTCTAAAAATAGACTTGCGCCAAAAATAGCCTGCGGGCCCACTTAGTGAAGGCGACTCCTTTCACTAAGCTCATCATCTTGTTGCAATGTCAACAAGAATATGACATGTGGAAGCCAATTTTTGAAGAAGCAGAGGACATGCATGGATAGATGGAAGAGTTGCAACAACAAATGAACAAACTAAAATTTGAAGCCTACAACAAAAAGACAAAGTTAAAGTTATTAAAAGGCTACATGATCTTGAAGAGAACAAAAATAAAAGGAAATCAAGTTGATGTCAAAAATTTTAAATTGTAAGCCTAACTGAGACATAGACCAGAAAGCATCTTAGTTTAAATTTTTTGTGGTTGTAATTAAGGGGGAGTATTGGAGAAAATAATTCCAACCACCCATTTCTTATCTGCTAGGCAGCATAACTATTAATCCATGTGTCATAGTCAATTTGATTTCAGTTTAGTTTAGTTAATTTTAGTTGATTTTCACTCCAAACATTTATTATTGTTTGTCTCCTATGTAATCTTATTTAACAGTTATTGAGTAATGTGAATATTGATTTTTTCTCCATTTCCTATTTTTATTTTATTCTACCTGTCTTATTTCCACCTCTGAAGTCTTTAACAGTGGCAGTTGTGGTGGAATCTTAAGTAGGGGGTGGTGATTGGTGAATGTGGGGCCATAAACTGAAGTATATCCAAGCCTAATGGGTTGACCACTACTCAGGAATTCATTCTATGTCTAATATTTTATATCTCCTTCAACTCTTTCAATTTGATATCTTTTACATGGTGGTTGTCGGTTCATAGTATTCAAATTCCTTGGTCTTTTTCACTGTTATTGGTGTTTTTGGTTTCTTGTGGCTGTCAAACCCTACCCAGAGTCCCTCCATATCCATTAAATTATTGTCTCATCTTGCTAGATTCCACTCCAAAAATCCTTGGCAACTTAGTCCTTACTAGGCAACCATTTTAGTCCATATTTTATCTCATGATCTTATTAGTTTTTTTGTCTCTAGGGTGTTAGAAATACTAAGAGGGGGATGAATCAATATTTCACTTCAATGAGTTAATTATTAAATTTTCAGAACATTAACATCAAATCAAAACATAGATAAAAAAACACATCACAAGAATATTACACAAGAAATATTTAGGTGGAAACCATTCCACGAGAAAAACCACCAAACACTTTTCTAATAATTTATGAGTACAATATTCCTCTACTCCAACTTCCTACTACTCTAGAAGAACATTCTATTTATCATGAAGCTTTAACTCCTGAAAGGATTCTCCAACACCTTGATTTACCATCTCCAACTGAAAGGACACTCCAATTACCTGGTTTTATCAACTCCAATTGAAAGGATGCACCAACACCCTGAAATCTCCACTTTCCCTAGCAACACCTACCAACCTAAAGTATTTTTAGACTCTGACTTGAGGGAGGCTTCACTTTCCACCTTGCACTACCCAACCACCCTGAAAGTAAGAAATATAAAAATAAACGTGTGCTCTCGTACCAAGGACAGTGACCCACTTATAAACTTATTAAATTATCCCTTACCAGTGATGTATGCTTCAAATTTACAATGTTGTTCCAAACTTTATCAAACTTGAGAACTTATTTGCATCCAACTCTTGCCTCATCAACAATTCAATCATAGATTAATAAATTCACAAAAATTGATTCATACCTTTTTTAATTTTGATGATAAATGAGCCACAGATCTGCTTCAGATTTTTCCAAGTGTACTGCCCTAAAGATGCCCAAATTTTGTCCTTATATAAAGGCTATACATCTAATTGGGATTATCCTCTGCTTCTAATTGCATAGAATTTAACAATTCAACACATTACTCCTTAACACATTACTCCTTATAATGAACTTCAATCTCTGCTACTCAAACTAGTGATGCTAAAACCTTATTCACCCTTTTGAAGGCAGATAAAAACCCTTAGATCAAACCTTAACCGCGCTAACTTGTATCCTTCCAATCGACCTTATGTTTGTTTCTATGGCTCCCCCTAATTTGGCTGTCAATTTCTACTCTAATTAATCATGGTTTAGTTTTCATATTAACCCTTTTAATCATCGAAGTTAGCTTCAAGCCCCACCTCTTAAAATTTTCTCATTAATATCAAAAGGATCCTAATTAGCCTTGGTCTAGACTACTCAGAGAAGGTTGAAATAAACCCTACATCAAACCTTAAACAAATGTGGAAATAGTCTCAGAATTAGTCTCAAATTAGGCCTTAGATAGTTTTGCAAAATACCTTAGAAAACATAGCTTGATTAATATGGAAGTGGGTTGAATCACCATCACAATATGCCTCATATTTGTCTTCTAAAAAGAGTTTAAAATAGTTCTTAAAATAAGTGTAAAAACTAGCCTAAAAAACTAGCCTCAATTCAACTGAAGTGAGCCTCAAGAATATAGATCAAGCATCAGAAAAATTTTCACTAGGTCCGAAGAGCCTCAACATTTCCCTAGTCAGAGAGACCCAATAATAATCTTTGAGAAAACCTCAGAGGAATTCAAAAATAGCCACAAAATAACCTTAAAATGATCCACAACAAGCAAAAGAATAGGACATTTTTCCAACGAAGGGACTCCTAAAAAAAGTATAAAATTTAATTGAAAAACATCACAAGCATTTCGGTGAAACATGCCAAACAATGCCCTTAAAATAGATCCAACTAGTGCCTTAAAAGAGATTGAATTGACCTCGGGATGCTTCATAAAATGAGCTTCAATCTGCCTCAGAACATGAACTTACAATTTATATTTGATCCATACAAAACTTTGTTTAACCTCAACCAAAATTCAACCCCCTACTTTAGATAATGAATGGCCTTGGCCTCAAAACAAAATACAAAAGATAAGCTTCAATTGATGTTTCATGAATGAATTGATACATGCCATGGAGATATCTGAGCCACTTTATTTATACAAGTAGGGGGTTCTTAAAACAGGAGCCAACATGGTCTTAATTCATGGAGCTGACCCTACAAAATTTGGAATTTGAATTTTAAAATTTGATTTTTTTGGAGACAACATTATTCATCCTTTAAGGTTGACTTAACCTCCAATATTTTTTTTAACTAACAAGCCTTCTTTACAAGCTGAATTGGGTTGGCATAATTCTCATTTGGAGGGTTGATAATCCCACCATAATTTAATCAAATTATTTGAGAATAAACTTCATTTTTTAATCAATCAACAAGTTTCCTTTAACATCTCCTTTTAGGGTACTTTGACCGTACAAAGAGGACTCAATTGAAACTAGACATATCTCCTCAATAATGAGGAGTTATGTGGTGTGCCACCTACTGTTAGAATTTACACGACGTAGAAAATAAAATGTTGATGGTATTTCTTGAAAAAAAACAAATCTTCCTTGTCATTTTCTTCATCAAAAGCGAGGCTTCTTCTTGCTATTGCTTGGGTCGACATCAATGACAACCAAATTCCAACATGGTGGCCTTCCTCACTCTATTCGGTTGTGATCCAACATACCATGCCCGGCCAAAGGATGCATTGTCATTGGCGATCTGGTGGCAGAGGCCCTTAAGGCAGGTTGTGAATTCAATCCCAAGTAGAAAATTTTATATCTGTTTTCCACACCTTCACCCCCTGGAAATCTAAGAGGAATTTCATCAACTAGAAGCCTTGACCACTAATGACTGCCAAAATTCCTCAAATTTTGAAATCCAAGTTGAAGTAGCCAATTGAGTTCCCAACCTTGGGCATACTAGGGGAAGATAGATCTAATATCTTAACTCTATTACCCTCTAATAGAAAATGAATATGATTCATGGTAGGGTCATGAAGGAAAAGCACAAGGACCACAACAAAATCATCTCCTTTCTGAATGAAGTTCGACAGGTTCAATTCCACCATCACTCTTATTTCATTAGTATGTATGTTCTACTAACTCACATAGAAGACCATCTCGAGTTTTTCCTAAAACCTCCATTCCCATAAGGTACCAGTGCCTACGATTCGACCCTAGTCACTGCATCTTTACTAGATGTTTCTACAACATTTTGGTTGATGTCTTACTTTTAATAGTTAAGCTTATTCAATAGTTATGAGATTTGCACTAATAATTGTTTACTTTTTGATATACGTAGACTATTTTCCATTGTCAGCAGTAATGGTTTCCCTTGTGCTACATTATGGCGGGATGTAGTTCAAATAGTGATATTTTGTATATTGAAGTCATTTTGAGGCAATAGAATATTAAATCAACAAGGAAAAAAGGAACATTTTAACTTATCAAAATTATGAGTATTTAATATATTTTTTTCCAAAAGTTTTTTATTTAAAAAAAATAATATAAAATAGGATAAATAAACCATTAAATATATTTTTTAAGTTTCATGAATTAAATTTGATCTTAGTAGATTATAAACACCAATTTAGCCATATAGGCATCAATCCATAATAAACATCAAAACACTTACTTTGTCATACATCTCATGTTGCTAAAATAAAATAAAAAAAACATTAAAAACTAATTCAAGTATAACTTTATTTTAAATTATTATTATTATTATAGTTAATTTTAAAAATAATTAATACATAAGTTAAACACATATACCACTTTATTACGTTGATTCTTAATTAGTCAATAAGCTAGTATGTTATAATACCATGGACCCATACCATGGCTTATCAATACCACATGTTCAGAAAACTTTAATTCACTTTATATGGTACTTGTTCATATGAATTTTTTCTTAATTAATCCCTTTATTTAAAACGGAAAAACATGCCTAATTACTTCGGAGATAAATCTCAATCTTTGACTTGTATATATTATTATTATTATTCTAAAATGTTATGTGGAGATTGAATCCCGACCATCCACTAATATTTATTAATAATTGAATTATAATTATGAAAACTCTATTAAATAAAAAACATGCCTATCAACATAATTATCATCATTATATTTATGATATTACATTCTACAAATTTATTTACTTACAAAATAAATAAATAAATAAAAATAATAAGAAAAAAATGAGGTTAGACTTTACAAATTCATTTATTTAGAAAATAAAATAAAAAACAAAAGAAAAAATATTTTAAAAATAAAAAAATAAAAATAAAACTCTAAATCCTTGTTCAATCTAAACATAGATCTCTAAAAGATATAACACCTCCAAATATAAAGAGTCTCATATTTTTTCAATTAAAAAAAAGATAAATAAGAGATTTGAGTTGAATTTAAAAAACCATTTGACATTCCAAATCAATTCTTACCTAATAATACACTTTTGAAATTAAACAAACTTGAATTTCGCTAATTTACATGTAAAATTAAACAAAATCTTACCTAATAAGGCACCTCTAATAAGACAATTTTGAATTCCACTATCTTGCATGTAAAATTATCTTTTACATTTCAACTTAATTTCAACCTTAAGAATAAACACTATTTTGTTACACCCTCTTTTGCATACGCCTCATTGAATACATAAACAATACAAATAATTCGGGCCATTCAAAATCCTTTAAAAAAAATTTTAAATTTAAAAAATACAACTATACAAAACCTTGTAAGATAATAGTACGACTACTCCATATAGATTACATGAAATGAATCAATATCTTTGAAAATCAAAGCTATAAGGAAAAACATGCATTTATTAATATTTATATAAATTAAACAATAAGAACATTGTAAGATAATATGTCAAGTACTCCATCATATAGATTACATGAAATGAAACAATATCGTTGAATATCAAAGCTACAAATAAAAAAATGAGCTTTCCCTTGCATGCGTTTATTAATATTTATCTAAATAAAAAAATAAAAAAATTAATAAAATAGACTCAAAGAAGAATTTAGCAAAGGTGATTAGTAAGCCAATATAATATATAAATACACAACTATTTCTTTATTCAATATAGAATTTAAAAGTAATCTAAAAAGCTTAAATGTTTAATATATTATGTTTAGGTTTACATATAATAGAAATTTGAAATAATAAATAAAATTTGAATATGCAACCTATTTTTTATTAATAAATTTTTTTACATATAATGCTAAATTTCCATAAAAAACTCTAACTTCCCTTACATATTCCAATAACATGAAATAAATTTTCTTTTGGCTCTATATATCAAGAAACTGTTGAGATTCAACAAGATGATGACCCAAGTGAAAATTAAGCACCTACACTAGGTGGGGCCTGCAGGCTATTTTTAGGTGATATGTCTACTTTTAGAATTTGGATCAAAGTCTATTTTTAGCAATAATCTATTTATAGATGGTTGAGAAAATTATATGGATGGATGACAATCTATTTTTAGAATGCATGTGCGAAGACGGTTCGTCGATCTCATGTCTAAAAATAGAATGCAATTTGATTATTGTTATCTCTTAACTATAATTAGATAATAAATAATAATCTATTCTCTTGAAGCACTTGATTTCAGTTAACTGATGTGGCAAACAAGTTGACTAAAGGAATTTCGAGTTCAAAGGTTGGTTGGTGGGACATGCAAGTGGACTTCGTTGTAACTGAGTGATACAAAGTTGTAACATAATTGGATGTGTAGTTATGTGAGTTGTAAAGTAGTTTAACTCAATTAAGTGAGTTAAATTCAGTTGTGCTAGTTGTAACTAGTTGTACCTAAAGATACACTAGTGAGGAGATCAGTGAATTAAATATTAAACTAATTCACATGGAGTGATCTCACATGCAACTGAAGATTACTACTGTTAACTACATGCATGTGAGATCCAGTGGAGACCCAGTTGAGAGATAGGTGAAAGGGATATTTTGACTATCAGTTGTGACTATAGTGGGTGCACAAGTGAAACCAAACACAGATTGGAGATGTCAATGAGGATTGTGCAGACAAGGCAATGCAATATTGAATTCATTTAGGGATTTTGATCAGCAGGGATTGCGCACTGGAGGCAGGTTGTCAGGAGGCAGTAAATTGGTGCATGTTTAAACCAATTTTTGTATGACAGTGTGAGACAATTGTATATCGTACTGAGAGCTCTTGGATTAGATTTTTGTATGAGATTGTTTCATGATCCATGATATATACATAATATATTATAGTGGGGTTTTTAGCTTTATGTTTTCCCGGTAAAAACATCTGTGTTATGTGTGATTGATCTTTCTTCATGTGTTTGCAATTGGCGATTAAATTTACACAAATATTTAAATAGAAGGATTATGTATTTAAAAGTGGCATATAATTGTTAGATAAGGAGAATCCAGTAATACATAATTGTATTAAAATTTCTACAGAAACCCATAAGCTCAACACCCAAAGGCTTACGATTATGTTTAACAGAAGAAGAAACTTGAAATGATATGCGACCATGAAATTTCCCTTTAACGCTTTACATGTAATAAATAAACCATAAGAAATAACTCAATAATTAGAATAATTGAAATCCTAACATAAAGTTTAATGACGTTAAATTTAAGGAATTTCAAATATGGATTTAATTTCATGAAAAAGAGGAAATATGCTTAAGTTATATCTCAATGTTGTGATGATGTTTTTTAGATAAATGAGAATTAAGAAATGTGAATCCAATAAAATGGGCATGGAGTAGGATTCCTTTTGACAAGAGGGGATGTGGATTTAGTTGTGTAGTTAATTTTAGTGTTTTAAGTTTTTCTAACAATTTTGTGTTAAATGGAGGGAAAAATATTATAGTGGGTACCACTTGTGGTTAATTAATGGCTATGGAAATTTCTAAAGGTATTGGTGAAGGTAAAGAGGCAATAAATGGTAATTTATTATGAGAAATAAAGGAACATAGGAGAAAAGGAAGATGAAGGGACACAAATATGCATGCAAGGGAAATTAGAGAGAAAATGAAGGAAAAAGAAGAAAAAATGAAAAAGGAAAGAAAGAGACTAGACATCAATGATAAAAAGGCACTAGAGAAACAATTGAAAACTTTTGTTAGTTTTAGTTTTTAATCACTTTTAGAAATAGAGCTCTGAGAGACAAGAGGGGAAACACTTGTACAAGCAAGCAAGCAAGAAAAGGAAAGCAAGGGAGCACAAGGAAAGAATTGGCAGAGAAACTACAACAGGAGGACATTGCAGGTAACGAGTTGCATGTTTGATTTCACTGTTAAGATTTGGATGCATGGTACATGAATTTAGTTATTTGGTTGCTTTGTTTTCATTGGCATGGGAATTTCTTGGATTGATAGTGGTTTTCAGCCTTGCCTTGCCATTTGAATGATCGGTAGACTTTGGATCCTTGTGAGGTGGTCTTGGGAAATTCCCGAGGGTCAAGGGTGGTGATGGTCTCTCTCTTGGAAATCTTGATGGTGGGTGGAGACAGGAAAATTCCTCTAGGTATGATGAATAAAGTTGGAGGAGTCCAAGCTTGTTTGGTGTTAGTTATTTTTGGACCGATTTAGGTGAAATCATTGTGGTTTGGGATTGAGATGGTTTTGCCTCCAGAAGCCTTGGTTATGGGTTTACTTTTATTTCTCCTATGAAATCCCACATTCATGCTTAGAATATGGCCCAGGCGTGATTGGCTAAAAGAGATATTTGGTTCAACCTAATCTATGGTCGGGTGGTATGTGGAAGTCCCAGACTTGGTTCGCATTTACAGATGTTAATATGTGTAGTTTTCTTATTTTTATTAATGATAACATGTGTTGATTATTGTGGTGATTTTATGATTGGTTTTTCATGGTATATTCCAGTTAAATGCTAGTTATAGGCATGGCTAAATGATGTGCTCTTGTCATGGATCTTATTCATGATTGCATAAGTTATTGAATGGGTATGTGAATGCATGGGCTAACTAGTGTTGTTGTAGCTTGTTTGAGAGGACATTGAGCCTTCGTAATGGTCCTCTGATGATGTTAAGAAGACATTGAACATATATGAATTCATAACTTGTATATTATCATATTCACCATATGTTTGATGAAACATTTACTATGTATTTGGAAATTTTGGGGAAATAAATAGCCTTAGTACTTATCATTTTGATGCATTATCATCTTAGATTGAGTTGTGGAGAGTTCTGGGTTGTTATGGGTAGCTATTCTATAGCTAGCCCTTAAAATCTAGTTTTGAGTTGCTAGTCGCAGCCTCTAAACTAAGAGATTTGAGTTGCAATCGCACAAAGTAAGGTTTATGTGTGTGGCTGGAGCCTTCCAACCGCATGCACAACGTGGCATGCATTCAGTTGGGGTGTAAGGTCTCAGAAAAATAAATTTTTAGCCATGGCCAAGCTTATGAATAAACGTTGTGTAGTATCTTGGCGATGTGATGTTCCTAGGAGGTGTCAGTATGTTTCCAATTAGTATACACCACTTCCATCATTGGAACTTAGATTTTGGATTATTTCATTGTAACTCTTAGCTCATTTTTACCTTGGAGAGCTTGTAAAAGTGGGTAAAGGTGGGATGTGGTGGTTACAAGGTGATGTCAAAGCGAGGTTACAACATAGGACATCGGGGTAAAGGTAGATTTTTATGCATCCATGTAAATTTTTTATGTATCTATCATGCATGCACATTGTTTATTTATTTTTATGGTTACAATATCTATGTAGGATTCAAATTTTTTTTATGCTATATCATGCTAATCTATATTGGCCATGCAAATGTAAAAGCACCCCCTAAGATACCTTGAGGTATGTTTTTTTTTTGTTTTTTTGTTTTGTTTTGTTTTGTTTTGTTTTTTGTTTTTTTTTTTTTTTTTTTTAATGTTTTACATTTCTAACAATGGAATATTGCAGGAAATAGAAGTCCAAGAGATGAAGAGCAGGAAAGTTGAGTACAGTTCATATGACTATTTATATATGCCTAAAGAGACATTGGTAGGATGGGAGAGATTAGTTGAGTAGCAGAGAGAGGGATATTCTCCTATTTTGGAAGACACATTGAGAAGTTTGAAGGCAGAAATCATGAGTTGCAAGGCAGACAATGAGCGGTTGATTGAGGCACAAGAAATGATTACCAAATATCAAGAAAAGCAAGCCTAGGTTAATGCAATTATTCTTTATATCCTTTCAGATTTGCAGAAACAGGGATAGTTGGGGATTATTCATGTACAAGAAGAAAATACTAATGGTGCAGATGGAAGCAAGTATCATAAAGGGTACATGTTGGATAGGGATGATACAGTAAGAGGCGGAAAACCATTGGATACACCTGACAGGAGTGCTAGCACTCATGGATTTTTTCTATCTCTAATTATGAGAGACATCATTACCATCACCATCAAAATCCTTATAGGAGGAGTTAGAGGGGATATTTTCCAGAAGAGTTCAGGAAAGCCAAGTCTCCTACATTTGATGTAGAAATGAAGAAATCAAAAGATGTTGATGCATGACTTCTTGGAATGAATAAGATTTTCAAGGTGCATGATTATTTAGAGAACATGAAATCCAGGTAACCACCTTCAGTCTCAATGGAAAATAAAATATTTGGTGGAAACATGTTAAGCATGCTAGAGGCATCAGGGAAGAGGAGTAATTTGGGATGAGTTTGAAATAATATTCAGAATAAAATACCTATTCGAGAGGTATTATGGTGGGAAGGCCAAGGAATTCTATGAACTCATGATGGGTTCCATGACAGATGAAGAGTACACAACCATATTTCTAGAGTTGTTGATATATGTGCCTTATCTCAAGGATGAGCGAAGATTCAAAGCTTCATAAGTTGGTTTCCAATAGCATTCAAAGATTAGATTGAGCTTGATGAGCCTTGATCATTGGAAGAAGCCATCTGAAAGCTTAAGAATTTTTATGAGCAGTCAATTTTTAAGCCTGAATTCAAGTGTGACTGGAAAGGAAATGAGAATACGAAAGGAAAATGGCCTAAGAGGCAAGGAAGATCTCATGATGTAGGTGACAAGGAAAATGTGGGACCTCATAATAAGTTCGATACAACTAAGAGAGGATGTGGCTCTCATCCTGAGGAGAAGTAGAATAAAGGTGATGGCAAGAAACCTTTGAGGTATTGGAATTTTGATGGAGAGTATCGCAGGAGGGATTTTCCATCACATCTTCATGTTAGGACTCGGATTTACAGTGCTAAAGAGGTGCAGACGGTTGGAGATGTAAACCAAAGTATTTCTAGTATTTATGAAACAATGGATAATAGGTAGGAAGTTCATCCAGCATCCATTATCGAGATGGAAGGCAAGATTTGTGATCAATTTGTTTCCATTTTAATTTATATTGGATATAATTATAGTTGTATTAGTCCTGACATGATGGATTAGTGTTGGTTGAATAAAGAAGTGCATGCAAAATATTGTTTGGTGTAGTTGGCTACAAGAACCAGGAGAAAAGTTCATTATTGGGTGATATTGTGTGCATTTGAGCTTAATTATATGCACATTAACACATCTAAATTTTCTTCCTTTGGGATCATATAGCATGATTTTGGGCATTAATTGGTTGTTCATTCACAAGACCAAGGTATAATGTTATGACAAGGCCATTTATTTCCTCGATGATGATGGAGAAAATAGAATCTTACAGGGAAAGAAGAAACCTGCATCAATGAGAATGGTTACAACTATGCAAGCTAAGTGCAGTCATTAGGTGTTTGTTGCTTGAAGTGCATGTTTCTAGTGACAAAGGGAAGGAAGATGAGGATACTAAAGTCTTGATGAAGTATATTGTCTTGCAGAAGCTTTAGGATTTGTTTCCTGTAGAGATTCATGATTTTTTGCCTCATAGATAGGTGGACCTTTCTATTGAGTTGGTACCATGAGAAACACCAACATTTAAGGCATTGTACAAGATGAGCACTCTAGAGTTCATGGAATTGAAGTTGAAACTTAAAGAAATGCTTGATAAGGGATACATAAGGTCAAATGTGTCGCCTTTGGGTGCACCAATGTTTTTTGTCAAGAATAAGGGTGGTACTCTCAAATTATGCATTAATTATAGGAAATTAAACAAGGTGACTAGCAAGAACAGGTACCCATTTCCTCATATTGAAGATTTTTTTGATCAACTAAAGGGATTTGCAATGTTTTTAAAGATTGATCTGAGATCATTATATCATTAGGTGCACATCAAGGAAGAAGACATATACAATAATGTATATCATACAAGGTATGGGCACTATGAGTTTCTGGTGGTTCCTCTTGGCCTTACAAATTCTCTAACCATCTTCATGTGTTTTATGAACAATGTGTTGTGCCATTATATGGATAAGTTTGTGGTAGTATTTTTTGATGACATATTGGTATATTCAAAGAATGAGGAGGAGCATGTAGATCACTCAATGAGTTTGATTTTGAAATCCGATACATCAAGGGAAAGGAGAATAAGGTTGCGGATGCTCATAGTAGGAGAGTGTAGGTGAATCATATTTGAGCTATGAGCTCTTATGGGACAGATTTGGAGGAGCGGATCTTGCAGGAATGGAAGCATGATGAGAGACATTCATATTTGACTCAAAAATTATAGAAACAAGGTGGAATTGATAGGCTTGAGGTGTATCACCTCACAACAAATGGCTTGGTGTTAACAGGTGGAAAATAACCTCCTGCAACGAGTAAGTATTTACCTGATAGGATTCCCAATTAGACCCTTTTTTGTTGAGATGGTTGTATACTATCTAGAACAAAGGCCCAGTTTCCTTTGTTAAACTAAACTAACTTATGATAATAACTAATTATTAATCTATGGAAAATATATGACATATATTTTAATAATTACAATTATCTATAAAAAAAAAATGAACAAATTGTTGGTAAAATGTGATCAGATTAAACAACAATGAACTAAAGGATTCAAATTAACATAATATCACGTGAAATATCATGTGATTTAAGATCTTGACTAGATTTTGGGTCCACAAAAATACATAGATAAGTTTTAATATAGAAAACTCCAAAATACATTTTTTAGGTTTTCATCCTATTCAAACAATTTTTGCTTTTTTTTTTGGAATATATATGCATGCATTAGCTAAAAGAAATAAAATAAAATGCTTATCTCAAAAACGAGGGAAAAATAAACCTATATTGTGAATATTAGATTCCAATGATCAAACAATAATGAAAAGTTAATAACTTATAAACTTATGCTGATAAAAGGATGTAGAATGTAACACATTATAAGAAATGTTTAACGAAAAAATCAAATATTAATTTAGAATAAAATAGTACAGGTTGAAGAGAAATATCAGAGGCATCCATTAAGTAATTAAAATTATGTCCAGACTTAAATCTCATAGCCCATCACACATTAAAATTGAAACCAGTCTTCAAAAAAGTTGATACTTCAAAATTGATTCAAAAACAGAAGTTTGTAGTCTTCACAATTTCTCGACCCCTTAGACCAACACAACAGGTTCTATAAATACTTGAAAAATAAGATATGTTTCAAAAATTAAGGTCTTAAAACAAGAAAATCAACTTATTCTCTAGAAAGTATATGTCTAATCTAAAAATATAAATTATCTCTTTGTTCAACTGATATCTTCCTGAGATGTAGGTAACTTCTCTTTGTCTTCAGAATCTTCATAGGTAATATTGAGAAATAGATGGGATGCATGAAACTTAATATACTGCACCAACTATGAATACACCTGGGAAATATCTGGGAAGTTAATAGAAGGAAATTGATTTATATGTTGCTTTGGCAAATGGCAATCAAGCCTTCGGCCTTCTTCTTTCTTTTATGATACTTGATTCCAAATTTGTTAATAATCTTGATTTTCTAAAAATGTAGCTCTAGAAATATCTAGAAAGTTTGTTGTTTCCAAGCTTTAATCCTTTTGATTTCTACCTGATCTTTAATGACAAGGTCATATGTTTGTTGCTTTAATTCTCCTAGAACAATATCTTTTAGTGGCTTGTGACTTGGGAAGTCGAATTCTTTTATAAAATTAGTCCATTTTTCCTATATTATCAAGGATTGAACTTGTGGAATCTTGATCCATTCTCTAATTCCCTTGGCTTCATTCTCCCTATTGCTTAAATATGCAAGAATCAATCTTTTATCTATTTTTGAAACTTTTGGAATTTCATCATATTGAAATTCATTTTCCCAGTCAAGAATATAGTTTTTATTTTTATTTTTAATGGATTTGTCTTCTTCTATTAACGAATCAATCCTTTCCTAAATATGTAATCTCTCGGAAAAATATTGATATTTTATCCATCTGTTTGTAAAATTTTGGTTGGTATTTTCTTAAAATCAGACAAATTTGTAAAGCTTTCTCTCTAAAAATTTCCAGACTCTATGTGGCTCCCTTATTTTGATTAAGTTGGATTTGAAGAGAATTCATTTTCTCTTTTAAAGTCATTGTGATGACCTCAAAATTTCTTTCATCTTCTGCTTTCAAAATGTGAGTTTGATCTTCATGCATTTGGCTCAATTCATAAATATGTTGTTCATGTTTTGAAGTTAATTCCTTCAAATCCACTTGAAAATGTTTCTGTATATTTTCTCTTTCTACAAAGAAACCTTGAATCAGAGTTGCAGAATGCTTCTACCAATTCTCTTCATTTAATAATTTATTTTTTCCAATTGTTTCTCTAACACTTTAATTTTTTGTAGATTGTTACCATATGAGATTGCAAGCTCATTTATATGATATTGGTTATAGTTAACAAAATATCCTAAGGCATGGGAGGATTCTTGGGCTTTTTTTTTTCATACCCCCTTGAGCTTGCCAACTAAATTCAGACACAATCTCTAATGAATCGTGATTTATTTTATTTGTCCTCCTCACTAATTTTGTTTAAGAATTGAAATAGTAATATGTCAAAGATGGAACTGTATTTGGAACTGCCTCTAATTCAGAAACTAGTTTGAACATAAACTATTCCCAGAAGATCTTTGCATAAATGGGTGTCATTGAAGTCTTAGGAAATGAAGATGGAATAGTATACATATGTCTTTGTGATTCCGATGCTTCTTAATTTTTCTTGGTGTCAGTTTCATCAGATATTTGATTCTTCTTATTCTTGTCAACTTCCATTTTTTGACTTGTTATATTTTTTGGTTGCTTCTGATCTACCTCTTCAGGTGAATTGATTAGAATAATATTTATTTTTTTCAGTTATTATTTTCTTTTGTGCTGTTTTTTTTGTCATCGAACTTTGTTTCTTTTCTTTCAGAAATTTGATAGCTACGAACTATACTGTAACATCCTGAACTTTTCTCAGTTCTTCATGGTTTCTTTTTCTGCACCTAAAATAACAACATCATCTACTTTTTAAATTTCAACCTCTTGTTCCTTTTGAAAGACAACACAAGGATCTGAGATGGAGACCTTTTTCTCTTAAAAAATTTTCAAACATATTTTCTCTAAAATTTTGTAATCGGTCTCTTGTTTCAATATCTACGAGCTTTCCTCTTTCAATGGCTTGTTGAAATTCATAAATATATATGAAAAATTCTTCAAAGGATGCTCTTGATGAGTAAATATTTTCATAAAGCTAATTATTATATAATGACTGCTAATAATCCCATTAGGATCATAGTCGTACATAGGTAGAGAATGTAACCAAACTTATTGAAGCTCTTCGACAACTTTGAATCCATGAAAATTTTCCCTGATATTTATGTCACCAAACTTAATTAGAAATCCAGGCCAAATTTTATTTTGTAACTTACTTAACTTCCTAGCCTGGCCATTCAAAACAACTTGATTTGTAGCTTCTCTAAAAGTGAGTTTTTTCAGGGATATAACGGGGTAAAATGTGAGGAAAAACCTCACTCCCATAAACTCTGATATAAGAAAAAAATTCCTCCACAAACCAATGACCAATGGACTTTAGGCCTTATTTCAGATTTTGACTAATTCTTGGAGGGTTTTTTGAAATAGGATTTCATAAAAAAGGATCAAGACACAATTAAAAATATAATAAAAATGAAATTTAAAATTGGAATTCTATATGACTGGGGAATATTTTTTGATAGGGAGTTGTTGGTCAGAGGGGTAATTCGATTTCATGAGAGGAAATGGAACTGAAGAAATGACAATATCTATTAGAAATGCATACATACAAAAATTTATATGTAACCAAGGGGAGTTTCCATGGAAAATTTTAAGGAATTTGGGATATTCTAGGAAAATATGCCAGCCCAATTGAGACATTTCCCTTCCTTTAGGATTTTATGGATTATTGGACTCCACTTGATTTTGCAATGTTCAGGGTCTTTTTCTCCATATAACTAGTCAACATCTTGATGAGAAATCTTATAGGTTCCATGAAAATAGTTATGGGATATTTTTTGATGCCAGGATACTGGGTTAAATTAGATCCTAGCATATAAAAACTCGTGTGCATCCTTGATCATTTAAAATATCATCTAATTCTTAAAAAAAAAACACACTTGATGCAGCTCAAAATATACATAAAGAAAAAGAGAGTCATACAACAAAAAACATGCTGATATAAAATAATACAAGAAATTCCTTGGCCAAATATTACAGTGGATAGCCTTTCGGCTCTCGGCCCTTTACAACAAGCTCTCAACCCATTCCTCACTCTCTCTGTATTTCTCACTTCCTCACTTGTTTTTTCATTCTCACACAACCCTCCTATTTATACATAAATATGGATTTATTCCACTCCATAAATTCCTCCACACAAATCTCAACTAAAATCTAAATTAGATTTATCCCTTTTTTAGGCTCAACTAAGTCCCATTTATGGAATTCCTAACCCCTAGATTATCTACCTAATTCAACTCCACTCATATCCTTAATTTATTCAAGGAATATTTGCAATAATCATCACATTTATATTTTCTCTCTTAATTTATTATAAATGAGAAAAATAATTAAATAAATAATTAAAAATCTCACCCCCTCAATCACACAAATGATTAATGGAAATTTAGCTTTGATGCTCTTGCATTAGACTCCCCATGTAGAGAAGTTTCCATAGACTCCTGCCTATGAGTTATGTCGCTTTTTAGTAATAATGCGACAGCCACAAGTCCTAATGACCTGCTCCCTCTAGGATTCCAAACTCTGTTCTGCTTTTGGTCCTTCGAATTATCAACTCGATTTGGTAACTCATCACACACTCTGTCAATTGGATTCCATTAGCCTTTACAACAATTGCTTCTGCCAATTCCTCGGAGTATTTCCTCTTTGTCGAATTCTTTCATCTCCAACTATGTTGAACACTCAAATTTCCACAATGAAGAATAATCAAGAACTCCTTCTTGATTACAACTATAGTCTTTGATTTCTTTTATAGCAACAATTTCCTTATCCAGTGTTGTACCAGCATTCACCAACAAATTGTTAGTTTTAAAAAGATAAGACCTTTCGATCTCTTTTGATGCTTCAAGAACCAATCTCCCATCATCGACTTTCTGGATTTCAGTAGATCCTATTTTGAACTGTTGGTTGCTTCCATATTTATCTTGCTGGGTCAATATTTCTGTCTCCTTTATGTCTCTACGGACATGATTTTCTTGCTGCTTCCGATCTTCCATCTCAATGCCAAATAACTTCTGCTCAATTTCTCTTAGTTCGACATCACATCTGTTAATGTCAGTTTCTATACCTACAGTTACATTATTATCTAAAAAGTTATAACATTCATTCAACTCTATAAATGTTAAAAACATTTCATCCCTATCATGCATAGTAACTGCAATTCCTTCTGGATCAGGTTCTGCAAGCTTCATTTCCCCCTCAGGTTCCTTAAGCCACCATTCTAAGAACTCGATTTCCATGTGAAATATTTTCAGCTCTTCATCACAACCTTCATTCCCAACTTCATTCTTCTTCTGGAAATCTTCCTGAGTTATCCTATTTTCTGTTTCATCACACTGCAAAATTTTGTCAGCGATTTCATTAAACAAATACATTTTTTTACCTCATTGGAATATCTCTTTGGTATTTTCATTATGCTTCTACTCCATAACAACTTCAATTGGTTGTCTTACCCCAAACAAGAATTCATCGATGATTTCTTCTTGTTGCAACAAATCAATACCTTCCTCCTTTGAAAGGAATTCTCCATCATACTTCACCTCAAGAGTTTCATTCTTCTCTGTGACAATTTCACCAGACTGTTCACCATATTTCACACCTCCTGCAAACATACATAAACTATGAGATTTAAAAATTCAAGGCTTTATAGCCTCTTTAGCTTCTCTCAACAACACATCTTCAGATTCTTCTAAACTATTCCAATAGTTCATGAGATCTTCCTCATTGATCTCTTGACACAGAATTTCACCCTGTTTTGGGCCACAAATGGCTTCCATTTTCAACTCAGCTTCTCTGAGTTCTTCACACCTCATCATCTACTCGAGCTTCCTCAGCTCTTTTTCCAACTGTATGTTTACCTGTTGTTATCTCTTTGCATGTCGTCCCCGCCACTTTACCTTCTTTCTCATGGTCCAACCATGTGTCTGGTCTTTCAAACTTTTCTGCAACAATTCCATTAACAATTCAAGGTGAACTATTATCTTAGCCTTCTCCCGCTCATAATATTCATCAGTCAACTACTCACATATGCCACTTACCTTGGCATTTTCGTTCTTCTTTCTTCTATTGTGTTCTTCATCAGGTCTTCTGAAATGACTATCAATAGTCATCTTCCCCTCTTTTGCGAACTTCATCTGTTCATGTGTGGATTTCATTTAATCTTCTTTTTAGCAAGTCCTCACACTTGCCATTCAATAATGCAAGATTTCTTTCGACGCTTGACCTATTTTAGTTCTCTGTCTTGGAATCAGTCTCTAGGAATTCTCTTGCTTCACTTTGTTGCGAACAACACTTTAGTAATGCTTGTGTTACAATGACCAAACTCTTTGGGTGTCGGGCTCTACTGATCATGCACCCAATAACATTCAAAACTTTGAATTTGGTTTACGACTCTTTGACTTCAGGATTTACATCAACTCTTCATCTTGGATGAAAATACTCAATCTTAACTCAATATATCCAAACTTTCATTTAACCCTAACATCTATTTTGGCTTCAAGGCTTGACCCAATAATTATGATAGTGGATATTTTACTTAATTCAAGTTATACAATCTTCCAATGAGCATACACCCTTAATACATTTTAGGATGTAAAATCCTCACTCTCTTTCATACTTCATTCTTATGAAAGGTCATCAGTTTCTTATAATTATCATTTCACGTGATACTGAAGTCTTTAGTCGAAATGCAATCCATGTTTATCAAGATTTATTTTATGGTGAAAATAAATAAACCATTCACTTTCCAACATTCAAAAATACCTCCTCGAAATGATGCATCATACCTTATGTTCCCATCAAGGTTTTTAAAAACCCTCTCTTCACAATCTCAATTCTTCAGATTCCACTCTTCTGTGCCATCTTTGTCACTGTTAACATTCGCATGCCCTTCATACCACAAGCTCGTCATTTTAATGAAATTTTTTTTCTTGCTCTTTCATGCACCATACAACATCAATTCACATTTCTTCATTTGTGCACAGAGAACATGTTTTTAACCTCTTCGATGAATAATGTACAACTTGTACATCACATCCATTCTAAATAACACCTCCTTAGATGCCACCACATGATGGTAAAAGCAAATATTTTACCACATCAAGAAATTATGTTTTCAATCACAAATCAAAAGAATTATCCTTTTTCCAACTACAAGCTTTGGTCCAAAATGACTTAACCAGAACAGTGAAGAATTCACATTATGCATAGGAAACCTTCTCACATAAAAATTCATGTTTCTCTTTATATCACCCAGGATTAACACATTTTCATTCATTTCCTATTCATTTATACCTCTGCATTTGCAACATTTCCACTCTTTCATAAAATTTATAAAATATCATCTTCTTGAGTATGGTGAGGAAATTTAATCTTCCAGATTTTAAAATACCTCTACTCAATGAATATTGATTCATTCAATGAGCACTTACCTTGAATCTTCTCGTGGTTGAAATGATCCAACCCTTCTCTCGCGTATTATTTTAGGAATACATTCAAGCCTCTACCTATTTACTTTGAATGCACAAGGTCCATTTTCTCCCCAGCAAATAAAATTTTTCCTAGCAACTTTCTAACATAAATCTTTCCCAACAAACAATGTTAGAAACCTTCAAAGTACGCACAATCTCTCCTCTTAGCTTAAGCCAAGTTTCCTCATCTCAATCTCTTCAATTTCAATTTATTACTTTGAAAACATGAAACCTTAATGTAACCAAATATCCTTTTAAGATTGCATTCTCCAAAAATAACCTACATGAGCTATTTGCAAACACTTTACCTTTATCAATCCCAGTGACCTTTTCTTACACTGGAAGATGGTACCATGGAAATACTAGATCCATACCTTGAATATTCTTCTGGAGGCGCACCTCTTTCACAAGCTCCACACATGCCTTTTTAAGTGCATTGATACAACTAGCTTCCAATAATTGATGTAGAAAACACAATTCCCACTTCAAAATGTAGTATAGTAAAATGTTCAATTTTACTAAAACCCAGATTTACTCTTCAACATGATGGAATTGATTCACTCTACACCACTTGATGTGCAATTCCAATTTCCATTTTAATTAATACATATAACAATGAGGATGAATATTGCAGCCATATGCAAACATCATCTTACAATAATCGATGGGTCCTTAAAGGACCATTGTTATACATATATTAATAAAAGATTGAAAGTTGGCATTTCTAAGTATGGAATCCAAAAAAAACTCAACTCAGTCTTGGTGATTGAACCCACATTCATACAACCAATGCCATCATTAACCAATTTATACTGCCCAATCAAAAGACTCCAATCATCATATACAAATGGCACGTAATATATGCAAAGCCTCAAGTAAATTTACGCAGGGATGTTGATTACTGATGCCACGGATTAGGATATAATACCTGTGTTAAACAATATGCTGGATTTCGTGGACTCCACTTAGAACATATTCCAATTAGGATGGGATTTGATGGTTGTGGAAAAGGTGACGGCCATGGAAACGATGACGATGCCATCCCAAAAGCACATCCCTCTCATGGAAGGAGACTGAATCACTCCACGCCACGAGTTTCTGCTGTGGAATTCAAGTTTTGGCTTGCACAACGCAATCACTCCATGCCACGGTTTCTGTGTTTGCTTCCCACACAAACTTCAAAAAAGAAAAGTTGCATACTATCATGCTTAATTTTCTTCATAATTCCACAGAGATTGGGTTGTATCAACTCAATTTATGTTGGTCACACTCTATTAATCTCTATGGTGACAGCATCTAAGGTGTGCCCGTTATGCAGAGGAAAACACCAAACGCCTTCAGTCAAACTTTCTCCAGCGACGTTGGCTTCTAAGTGAACTGCATCTTCCGCAGAGATTGGCTCTGCAATGCACACTGCCTACCTCCACTGCATCTGGCCGATGAGGATTGATTATGGATTGGAGGATGCATTCAAACATTCAAACATTACTACGACTCTTACGCCCGTATTAAAATAGATATTGTACTATCTCTTACACTCTCAGCATGAGTTCACAATTCACAACCCATCCCCTGTGTTGTTGCCTCCTCCAGCATCATTAAGGTCTCATGCAGCCTCCACAACGCATATGTGTTTGTGGTGTTTCCTACACCAAATGCGTTAAGACCTAACACAGCCTCCACAACACGTATGTGCCTATTATGTTGCCTCCACAACACATTCCAAACACCCAAGCCTGTGCTCTTGCTTCACCCATTCACCTTCTTGCATTCACACTCTCCGACAGGTAGCATATACATAAATATGAAGACTCAACGCACCACAATATATTGCAATCAAACGTAGGAGAGACTCATCCTCCAACTCATCTCCTTCACTCTGATACCAAATGATGCCCAGATACTGGGTTAAATCAGATCCTAGCATATTAAAACTCGTTGCATCCTTCGTCATTTAAAATATCATCTAATTCTTCAAAAAAATCACACTTGATGCAGCTCAAAATATACATAAAGGAAAAGAGAGCCATACAACAAAAACATGCTGATATACAATAATGAAAGAAATTCCTTGGCCAAATATTATAGTGGATAGCCTTTCAGCTCTCGGCCCTTTACAACAAGCTCTCAACCCATTCCTCACTCTCTCTTTATTTCTCACTTCCTCACTTGTTTTTTCATCCTCACACAACCCTCCTATTTATACATAAATATGGATTTATTCCACTCCATAAATTCCTCCACACAAATCTCAACTAAAACCTAAATTAGATTTATCCCATTTTTAGGCTCAACTAATTCCTGTTTATGGAATTCCTAATCCCTAGATTATCTACCTAATTCAACTCCACTCATATCCTTAATTTATTAAAGGAATATTTACAATAATCCTCACATTTATATTTTCTCTCTTAATTTTTTAAAAATGAGTAAAATAATTAAATAAATAAATAAAACATCTCACCCCCTAAATCACACAAATGATTAATGGAAATTTAGCTTTGATGCTCCTGCATCATTTTTTTATTGGACTTCAGCTTAAACCTTTCATTTTCTTCCATTTTCTAGTCTTTGATTACTCTATCATAATTTTCTTTGCATTTCTTAAGGATAACACTTTTGAAATTCTTAAGAAAATCAACATTGAGTTGGATTTGTAGGGGACCGAGCTTATAAATGGCTGATAGGATTTTTGGCTTCCATGAGGCTATGAAATTTTTTTTATGGTTTGATATTGCACGATTTTTGATATCAGCATGAGTAAAAATCCATGAAACCATATCATAATAAGGAAAAATATTCACCTTAGCAACTACTTTATGTAATTGTGTCCTTATTATTCCTTCAAACTAGTTGTTCTTTGTTTGATAAAATTTCATTTTGTAGCCATCCTATTTCTTTAAAGAAATAAAAATTTCCTCCCATCTCATCGTACCTCCTTTTTTAGTATTGTAAGTAGAGTCAGAGATGAGGAATGGGTTGATGTTTCCTTCCTCTAGTTATCGATTCTCTATTTATTTAAGATTTTCCCTTATCTTCTCTACTCTTTGTTTAAATGCTGGAGATTTTCCTTTCTTCCCTAATCTATGACATGTGAACAAAAATAAAGAATATATAAGTTTTTTTCTTATCAAAATTTGATGCAGGGTTTCTGCACAAAACAGAACCTTGTACATAATAATAGAGTGTGTGTTCTCCTTACATGAAATCCTCAATCAATCTTCAATAAAGTCTACTTAGACTTAATCCAAAATACATATTCAAAGAGATCCAAACAATAAGAAAAATAATTGCATAAAATACAACCAGAAATTTACAAATGCAAACCCTTCCTTGGTCGAATATTACAATTTTTGGCCACTTGGCTCTCGGCCCTTTACATAAAATCTCATGCCATTTCGCTCTATCTCTCTGTGCATCTCTCTGTCTCCATCCTCACACAAGCTTCATATTTATACATAATTATGGATTAATTTGAAGCCATGATTTCCTCCACACAAATCTCAACCAAATCCTAAAATATCTTCATCCCTTCTTTGACTCAACTAAGTTCCATTTAAAGAATTTCTAATCCCTAAAATATCTACCCAAACCAATTCCACTCATATCCTCAATTTATTAAGAGAATGTTTATAATAAACCTCACACTCAGATATTTCTCTCTTAATTGATTAAAAATGAGCATAATAATTTATAAAATAATTAAAAATACATCACCCCCTAATTACACAATATTTTAATGAAAATCAAACATGATGTTCCTGCATTAGACTCCCCATGTAGAGAAGTTTCCATGGACTCATGTCTATGAGGTCTACCACTTTTCTGTAATAATTCGACAACCACAAGTCTCGATGAATTGTTCCCTCTAGGATTCCAAAATCTGATTTTCTGCTGGTATTTTAAAGCATCAACTCGATTTTGTAATTCACCACCAACATCACTCACTTGGTCAATTGCATTCCATCGGTCAATTCCTCGGAGTAATTCTTCTTTGTTTTATGTTTTTGTCTCCAATTGCGTTGAACACTCAACTTTCTAAAGTGAAGAATAATCAAGAATTTCTCCTTGATCACAACTATAGTCATTGATTGCTCCTATAACAGAAAATTTCTCATCTGTTGTTGTACCTGCATTCATCAACAAACTATTAGTTTTAAAAATACAATACCTTTTGGTCTCTTTTGATGCTTCAAGCACCAATCTCCCATCATATTATTTCTGGATTTCAACATATCCTGTTTTGAATTTCTTGTTGCTTTGATATTTATCGTGCTGGTTAAACACCTTTGCTTCCTTTATGTCTCTAAGGACATAAATTTCTTGGTGCTCCTGATCTTTCATCTCATTTCCAAATACTTTCTGCTCAATTTCTCTGATTTCAACATCATATTTATTAATGTTGTTTTCTATACCTACAACCATATTATTCTCTGAAAAGTTATAACATTCACTCAACTCTATAAATGTTAAAAATATTTCATCTCTGTTATGCACAACAACTGCAATCTCTTCTGTATCAGATTCTGCAAGCTTCACTTCTCCCTCAGGTTCCTGTTGAAGTGCCGAAAATTGGGTCTACAACAAGAGGGATACCCACCCGGTTCGGACCTTGGTTAGCAGCTCCTTTTTCGTTTGGTGTAGTGGGTCCGACTGGGGATAATGGGACCAGTTTCCCAATATGTGTGTGTGTGTTGAAAATATATATTTCCTGTCTAAAAAGGTTCCTAAGTGAAATGTTTTTATTCTATTTCTAATCTAATTCTATGCAAATTGTATTCTAATTTAAACAGAAATATCTAATTCTAAACTAAACCCAGGATAAAATCTTGTTTATGCGATCTAAAATAATTTCGAATAACAACCGATAATAAAGATTATTCAACTGTTATAAGAAAAGAATTCAATAAAGATAAACCACTTCATATAAAAAGTTAGATGAAACAGTTGTGAAAAACATATCGCATAATAAGCTATTCATACACTAAGCATAAATAAATAGTTATCACAGTACAGAAGTGCCAAATGATAAATTAAAAATTCAAGCATCAATATATAAACAACTGAAAATAAATATTACTTTAACACAGAAGCATAAATAGTTAAGAGATAAAAGTACCATTTATAACTGGTTCTACTCATGAGCTAAAAGCAATAATGATTTATCTCTTCTTGATCCAACATCTACTAAGGGTACAGAAATGCAACATCAGTAGCAGATATTGGACACAAATATCAATAAATCTCGTTCCATTCATTCATCAAAACCTCCTCTGAGGGTGCAGAAGTACATGTTCCGAGGATAAGTTTTTGACAAATTTCTGGACCCTTCTCTAAATGCATGGAAAGGGTTTAAATACTACTAACTAAATCTAATTATAGTTTTTTACAAAAATTTAGGATTTGGTTTAAATGACCATCCTTTTTCTATGCAAAAATAAAGTAAAAGTAAAACTAAATCTAAAATTAAAAACTATTAACTAACTACTTATGAATTTGGTCTTTGAATTTGCAAGCATCCAGCGTTGATTTGAGAAGAGGGGGCTGGCCGACTTCAGATTTTAATTGTCCCTAAAAGACGGAATCAGCAAGTGTTGACGCGATCTTCTCAGCAGAATTAATGATGCAATTAAGAGCACTGCATTGGCTGTGTGGTTTAACCAGGAACGTCCAGTAAGAATCCCAAATTAATTTTATCAATCATTGAATTGATTTTTCCTTCTCTTCAGCTTTCTGTTTCCACTCTGTTTGCAATTGTTGTGCTTGTGGTAGGTATCCTAGAATAGTTTCCGAAATCAAATTAACTTTGTGAAAATTTTCATTTACACAATCAGTCATGTTACTTGCTGCTGTAGTTGCTTCCTCTGTTGTTTTTTCTGCCTTTCTGATCTGTGCATCCCAATTGTTGAAGAGTATTTCTTTATGGCCATCATTGATAATTGGTGCTCCTACTCTTTTTCCTTCCTCTGTCTTTTGCCATGCAAAATAATTAGTAACTCTTTCATTAATTAAATTATAATCATGTCGTAATTCTACGACATGATTAGTGATTTTATCACTTTCTTGACAAAAAGAGTTCCATTGCAAGATTTTCTGGCATAATATATCTTGTTGTTGCAGTAGTTGATTATTCAAAGAAATAGATTCTGAGATGAACTTTGTAAGCTTGGGTTCGTCTTTATGCATCTCTTGCATAATCTGTATTTGTTTTTCTTTTTCAGCCAAGCTTTTCTGATATCTGATCTGCATTTGTTGAAACTCTTGTTGTAACTTTTCAAATCGTATCTGTGCTTCACTGTTGGCATGTGCTTCTTGCAATTGTTGTCACAGAACTTGTATTTGATCCTCTTTTTCATTTAATAACAGTTGTACCTCAGATACTTTGTCAATAGTTGCGGAGGCATAAGCTCCTGTAATCTGAGATAATTTAGTAAGATTTTCAGTGGGATCCGTAGTAGTATCTTTCCATAAAACATCCAATTGTTCTGCATCAGTAGAGGGCGCAATTTCTAATTTTCTCTTCTTTCTTTGCTTCCTTACTACTGCTTTATGTTGTGGGCTATAAAATATATCCAGGGGAGGAATTTCCTCTATTTTAAGTACAAGCTCGGCAGAGGGAGTAATGGGTATATGATCTGTTTCTGTGACATTGCCACTTATTTATGTAACCAAACCTTTTGCTGTCTGTACAGGAGTTTGTATATTTTGTCCTTCAACATTAATAAGATTATTAAATGTTTCCCATTCTTTGTCTAACTGAGTGCTGATGGATGGTTGTTGTACATTAAGAGGTGGAAGATTCAACTGTGGAGTAGTTGAAGTCTGTTGTTGTGAGAGCTCTTTTGATTGAGTTGTATCCTTCACTTTTATCCTGATCAGATTTTTTAGAATGTTCATAAATTTCTTTGACAGACTTTGACTTAGAACTTTCTGAATCTGAGCTGCCACTGAGACTAATACTAGGAGTTGGTTCCCTTGTGGGTTCCAAACGCAAATTATCCAAAGGAATATTGGTCAATCTTCTTTCTCTGTATACTTTAAACTCTTGAAATTCTTCTGGGGAGAACCGTGTTTGAGCTAAATGAAAAATTTCTTTAAATGAAAATTTTTCTTGAAACATATCATCAAAAATATCTTCTTCTCCAGAAAATACTCTTACTTTGACTGCAGTGGTGAAATCCTTGACAACATCATAGGGGTTGAATAACCTTTTCGGAAACTTAAAAAATTGTAAATATGTAATATTTTTTACTTCCTTAAATGCATGACCAACATCAAATAATGAAAATGCTCCACAGGAAACAGGAAATTGTGGCCAGATGGCCTTCTTTTTATCCTTTAATTATTTTGTCAAACCTCCCTCTCCACAGGTTTGATATGCAATTTCCCGAGCTATAAGTTTATCCGGAACATACAAGGGTAGAACATGAGGAGAAGCAAAGCTTCCAAAAACCCTCACATAAGTAAACAATTCTTCTCCAAACCATCTTGCGACAGGGAGAATGTCTACTTCTGCTTCAAGGGAGAACCTTGGAGCATCCTTATTATACAACACTCTGTACAGAGGCAACATTATGCCATGGAAAATTTTATAAAAATGAGGAATAAATTTTGATTCCCACAACTCTTTGTGATAGACATGATTGGGCAAGGGATCATGAATTGTCCATTGCCAACCCATTAAAGGGAACTTAGAAACAAAGAAGGTTGAATCCATAACATAGGCAGATAGATAAAAAGGAGGATAAATCCTCTGAGAGACAGTTCGTTTAGACCGGTAATTGAAAATAGCCATGGCTAAGTTATCAGACAATATTTTAGCCCAGTCCACAATGGTAGCGTTAACAACAACATTCAATAAGGGAAGCCATTCAGGCAAAAACTTATTAATGTCAGGATTTCCAAAAAGCCTACATAACATAGCAACATCAAAAAAATATGGAGAAGTGAGTGAACCGGTACTGTACATACCATGTTTATCTTTCTTCAGTGGTTCATCTCTTTTGGACCATTCTTTAGTGCATTCCGCTAAGTTTGCATTTTCCTTGGCAAATTTCTCCATAAATTGTTTGTTGTAAGTTTCCTGAGGCTTCGGAAAATGATACATAAGCCTTAAATATTCTGGAGTGAATGACCCGATGAGCTCTTGACCTTGATTTTTGAACTGTCTGTCCGTAATATCAGTGCTATCCAGCACCCATTTTACCATATCTGTATACGGAAGAATTCTAGGTCTTGCTGCTATCCGGTGCAAAAATGAACAAGCCAGCTCTGTAAGAGATGCTTCAAAGGAATTACTTGAGCCCGCAGTAGCCACAACATCCATTACTCTTGGGTTTTCTTCTTCAAGCAAATTAAACATACCCTCCCAAGTGGTGATGCCACCGTCTTTGTTGCAAGCAGTGTCTGCATACAAGGATGCCATCTCTTTATTTTCAGAACTCGGAGCTTTCTCTTTCTTTCCAGAACTCGAAGTTTTCTCTTTCTTTCCCATAATGCTCTAAATATTGCTTTGTATAGTCTCCTGTTCTTCGCGCCTGTAGTTTTACGAATTAAGTGAGAATAATGGTATGAGAAAGGTGGCGGGATAGTTTTAAATGCTGAAGGCGTATGAAATATATTATTTAAACGTGAAATAACCTTTCGATCAAAACAAAATCCTTTTTCATTAATAATTGACAATCCATTCATTAAATTGACATTAAGGCGCATAACGGGTCTCAATTTACGGAAATATTTTCTTCGTACAACGAGCTTTCAAGAATCTGCGATAATGAGATCTGTGATTTGCTTTGCAATATCGCAAAATCGCAATATCGCAAATCGAAATCATAGCAACTTTCGCAAATCGAAATTTACGCAAATCTCAATTAGTAACATCGCAGCATCACAATATCGCGGCATCACAATATCGCGAAATCACAATATCGCAAAATATAACATATGAAAAATATCCGTTAATATATTTTCTGCGATATACGATTTGTGACAAATATTTTAATGCGTAGTTATTGGATCGCGCTTATCGCAATTTAGAAGATTCTTCTTTGCAAAAAGATATCTTGTACTTTTTGTTGGGATGGATGCGATATTTTCTTCAAAGAAAGGTTTTATTCTAATCTATCATAAACTTAATTTTATCTAAAGATTTTCTAAGGAATTTTCTTAAGTTAATGATAGTAAGTTTTATTTGAAAAAGAAAACAAGCACTAATTTAATTTTTTGGATTTTTTTAAACTAAGGGTCCCCACTAATTTAGTATTATTACTAATATTAAATAAAAAGGGGGGTTGTTGCTGGCTACAACAATTGGCGATTCACTTGGAAGAACTAGTTATCTCTGCTTTTCTTTTAAATTTTCAGAATGAATATTGAAAGAAGGGCAGCTGACCTAAAATTTCTTAAAGAATCAGAATGAATATTTTCTAAACTTTTTAAAACAGAAAATTTTCCAGAAAATCAAACTTTATTATAAAAAGACAAAGTACATTATGCTTTAATCTATAAATAATATTTCATTTCTTCTATATTCAACTTTGACTATTCACTTCCTCAGGCTAGTCCTTGTATCTACATCAATCATTACTTGGTTTAAAAAGATTAAAAAAAAAGACTTCTATGTAAATCAGTTTTAAATATGCTCATTTGTCATAGGTAGAGCCACTGCTGCCAGCAAGCGTCTATAGCTTCGACAGGGTTACCTGTTACCCAACAATGATCCTGTGTCCTACTTAGAGAAATATATAATTTTCAAAGAGAAATCCATATTCACACTTATTGCTTTTTATTTTCTTTTTACCCTTAAAGAACAATGTCTTGGTTTGCTCATGCTGTTTTATCCTTTTATTTTGTATACATTTGCCTCTGATAAATCTTATGCTGCAATACTCACTCAAGCAAATCAAGACAAAGCAGAAGCTCCAATTTCTTTTTTCAGTCAGATCTTGGACTAAAGATTGATAATGCTTTAAATGACCTGATAAACAATGTATAGTATTGCGTACCTGTTTAATTACAATTTCCGAATCTCCGAAAACTTGTAGATATTTGATGTCTAATCCGATTGCTTTATATAATCCTTGGACTAAAGCCTCGTATTCTGCGGTGTTATTAGTGCAATCAAACTCAAGTCTACAAGTTAACATAATTTTGTTTCCCTCTGGACTAACCAAAACGCATCCTGCTCCTGCTCCTTCATTAGACTTAGAACCATCAAAAAATAATTTCCAAAATAAAGATTTATTTACAGGAGTATCTACAAAATTAATACATTTAGAACTATCTGTTTGGGGAAAATTTTCTATTTGAGATAAAACATAATGTTCTAAATAAGGTGAAGTATGAGCATTAAAATTTCCTAAGAAAGAATCAACTGAATAATTGCCAATGATATTACTGTTGTATGCAACTGGTTCACTCTCTCCTTCAAGTTCTGTTACTATGTATTTCTGATGTTTTTCTCGTTCAACCTTTATCTGATTTGGTTTACCATTGTAAGGAAGCCACATATGCGACCAATTAGTTGCAAAATATCCATGAAGTTTTTCTGACCAATCCCTGCTAAGAATTAAGCCATAAAATTCTGGAATATCTGCAACTAAAATATCAATGACTTGACATACCTTTGGATTTGATGACAATCTTATGGTAACCTGATTTAATTCGCCAATCACTTCAACTTGCGATCGATCTAGCTGGACTATGCGCACAACAGATTTTTGTGGTTGAATGTTCAGCTTTGCACATATTGATTTTGGTAGAATATTAGATGAAGCTCCAGAATCCAGTAAACAATTATGCAAATTTTTATTGAAAACTTCATAAGTAAGAAGAAATGGAGGAATATGAGATCTTGACCTTCCTCCAATTAAAACGATATTTTCTAGATCAACTTTACTGATCGCGTTAGCTAGAGGTCTTCCCATATCGTTGGAAGCTGGAGAAATCATAGGATTAGGTAAAGGTTTCTCTGGTACAACATGTAATTCTTTCAAAAGTACCTTTTGTTGGTGTTTTAACTTGCTCAATTCATAAAAAGTGATGTTAGCCCTAGTCTTCTTCATGTCTTCTATGATATTGTACTCCATATCATCTGGAACAATCAGTGTTTTTGATGGATTTGATGAATCTGTCTGGACTGGGCTGGTTTGAATTGCTTTAGATGTCGTTTTCTTGGATGCAACTTTATCCTTAGTCAATGAGCTTGCGCTCTTTGACTTAGGAGTAGTTTGAGGAGGATCAAGTTGATTTCTACTTCGAGTGTTAACTGGGGATGCTTCTTGATCTTCCTCATCTGGAAGGATGAAATCCCACATACCTTGTACTTCTACGACTTCTTCTTCCTCAATAGTTTCTTCAGTAGAAGTTTCTTCTTCTTCTTCTTCTGATTCAGCATTAGTTATAACATTTGGTGGCTTTGGATCAGTTGAAGGATTTCTTCTAAAAGGCTTGAAAGACTTTTTAGAAGATGTTTCTGCCACTTGTTTCTTAATTTCAACCATTTTGTTAGACATGGTTTTCAAAACTTTCTGCAATCCTTCTAAATCAAATGGATCTTTTTATTTTTTTTTCTTAGGGTCTTCCTTAAAAGTAACCTTCTTGGATTTTCGTTCTTCTATCGCATTTTTCTTATCTAGAGCAATGATATGTTTCTCTACCGCTATTGCCTCCTTCATGTTTTCTGCTAAAGTTGTTTTGTTAGCCCTATCAACAAAGATTGCTATGTTTGATGGTAAAGAAGAAATGTACCATTCACTTCGCACTTCTTCGCTAGGCTTGGAAGCAGTAGGAATTTTGTTTAACAATTTATTGAAACGTGAATTAAAATCCTTGACAAGTTCTTTTGAATCAGCTCTAAGATTAGACAGATCATTGATTAATGTTGCTGTAGACCTATCATCACCAAATTTAGTCAAAAATTGATCTTTAAAGATATCCCAACTAGTGATGGATCCAGATGGTAATGAGAAATATCATGATCCAGCTGCTCCTTGTAGAGTATAAGGGAAAAGTCGGACAACAACATCTTCATGAATAACTCCATTGAGATCTATGGACAACATAAAATTGTTTATGTTTTCTTTTGCTAGCATGCCTGCTTCAGGGTTAAACTTAGGCAGCCATTTTTCAAGATGGGCTGGTAATTGACTCAAGGGTGCAGGAATTAAGACTGCCCCTGGATTATTCCATGGCATTTGGGCCATTGTTGAACTACTAACAGAGGAAAGTGTAGAAGATGATATATGTGATTGGGAAGATGAAGATATTACAATTATAGATGATTGAGAAGGTGATGTGGAAGTTCTAGTGGAGTGAGGGACAATGGTATGAAGTGGAGGGGTGGATGGTTGACTTCGCGGTGAAGAGGTTGAGATGGATGATGCTGATGAAAGAGTCTCGCTATCATACCCTTTAGGTGATTTCCTTGCTCTTTTCATTGTAGCTAAAGGTAATTCAGTTGGCTGAATGCCAATCTTATCACTCTGTAATTTGGTAAGAGGATGAGCAGGGTAATATTGCGAAGTCACACTGCCTTGAGATTTATCAGATCTTTGAGGTGATATTGAAAATCGCTGAATTTTATGAATCAAAGATTAAACTTCAGGAGGTTCAATAGAAAATTCTTTTGAAAAGTCAGGGTTTGTAGCAGTGTCTGTTCTTCTTTCGACTTCTGGCTCTAGATTTAAAATTTCTGAGTGCGATGGAGAAGTCGGGGGAGATGGTGAGGGTGATTTACTCTCAAAATGGTATTTAGATTTAGATTTACTTGCCATTCATAGTTCCTGGCCCTCCTTCTAGCGCCAAATATGTTGAAGCCCCAAAAATCGGGTCTACAACAAGAGGGATACCCACCCGGTCCAGACCTTGGTTAACAGCTCCTTTTCCATTTGGTGTAGTGGGTCCGACTGGGGATAATGAGACCAGTTTCCCAATATGTGTGTGTGTGTTGAAAATAGATATTTCCTCTCTAAAAAGGTTCCTAAGTGAAATGCTTTTATTCTATTTCTAATCTAATTATATGCAAATTGTATTTTAATTTAAACAGAAATATCTAATTCTAAACTAAACCCGGAATAAAATCTTGTTTATGCGATCTAAAATAATTTCGAATAACAACCGATAATAAATATTATTCAACTGTTATAAGAAAAGAATTCAATAAAGATAAACCACTTCATATAAAAAGTTAGATGCAACAGTTGTGAAAAACATATCGCATAATAAGCTATTCATACACTAAGCATAAATAAATAGTTATCACAGTACAGAAGTGCCAAATGATAACTTAAGCATTCAAGCATCAATATATGAACAACTGAAAATAAATATTACTTTAACACAGAAGTAGAAATAGTTAAGAGATAAAAGTACCATTTATAACTGGTTCTACTCATGAGCTAAAAGCAATAATGATTTATCTCTTCTTGATCCAACATCTACTAAGAGTACAGAAATGAAAAATCAGTAGCAGATATTAGACACAAATATCAATAAATCTTGTTCCATTCATTCATCAAAACCTCCTCTGAGGGTGCAGAAGTGCATGTTCTCAGGATAAGTTTTTGACAAATTTCTGGACCCTTCTCTAAATGCATGAGAAGGGTTTAACTAATACTAACTAAATCTAATTATAGTTTATTACAAAAATTTAGGATTCGGTTTAAATGACCGTCCTTTTTCTATGCAAAAATAAAGTAAAACTAAAACTAAATCTAAAATTAAAAACTATTAACTAACTACTTATGAATCTGGTCTTTGAATTTGCAAGCATCCAGCATTGATTTGAGAAGAGGGGGCTGGCCGACTTCAGATTTTAATTGTCCCAAAAAGACAGAATCAGCAAGTGTTGATGCAATCTTCTCAGCAGAATTAATGATGCAATTAAGAGCACTGCATTGGCTGTGTGGTTTAACCAGGCACGTCCAATAAGAATCCCAATTTAATTTTGTCAATCCTTGAATTGATTTTTCCTTCTCTTCAGCTTTCTGTTTCCACTCTGTTTGCAATTGCTGTGCTTGTGGTAGGTATCCTGGAATAGTTTCTGAAATCAAATTAACTTTGTGCAAATTTTCATTTACACAATGAGTCACGTTACTTGTTGTTGTAGCTGTTTCCTCTGCTGCTTTTTCTGCCTTTTTGATCTGTGCATCCCAATTATTGAAGAGTATTTCTTTATGACCATCATTGATAATTGGTGCTCCTACTCTTTTTCCTTCCTCTGTCTTTTTCCATGCCAAATAATTACTAACTCTTTCATTAGTTAAATCATAATCATGTCGTAATTCTACGACATGATTAGTGATTTTATCACTTTCTTGACAAAAAGAGTTCCATTGCGAGATTTTCTGGCATAATATATCTTGTTGTTGCAGTAGTTGATTATTCAAAGAAATATATTCTGAGATGAACTCTGTAAGCTTGGGGTCGTCTTTATGCATCTCATGCATAATCTGTATTTGTTTTTCTTTTTCGGCCAAGCTTTTCTGATGGGTGAAAATGTGAAGTTGGGAAACACTTTTTGCCCTTTTTTGACGTTGAAAATTGTAATTTTCTATGATTTTCAACTTCAACTCCACTAAAAGTCCAAGAGTTTTGATTTTGTTTGAATGGTGGAGTCCGTCAACTAAGGGCAAGGTTAAAGATTTTCAGTCCATTGGGCTATGGAGTCAAAGGATGGCTTTACTGGATTTCTATTCTAAGCACAAGATGGCTTTGCAGGGCAAGATAGCCAAACAGAGAACAATCCTTAAAATTTAAAGTGGATGGAATGAGTTTGAAGGGATGAAAGGCAGCTAAGAATCTTTCACCGTGTTCAAAAGAAAGAAATGAAATGATTACAAACAAAGAGCAATGAAGAATTATTTATTATAGTAATCAAGAATGTTTAAATTAGCAAAGCAAGAGCATTTAAGAATTCGTGCTTATAACCAATTTAGAGGAAAACATTAAGAATAATCACATCTGAAATCAGAGTACAATTAAGTAAATTTTGATTCAATCCTTTATGTAAATTATTCAGAAATGGACACAATGATATTATAAACAGATATAAAACTTAAGACATAGGATAGAAAGACTTATTGAACTGCAGTCCGACACATGAATCCTGCAAAAAGTCTTGAGCTTCAAATTGTCATCCAGCAAGCTACAAATAAATTTCTCCAAAACGCTTTTATTCCAAAAACTTCAATGTCACAGCAAAGTAATAGAATCCACCCCAAAATACTTCCAAGAGTGAAGTATTTATACAAATTCTAAACTAAAATATCTTGAAAAAATATCAAAATTGGTTCACAAATCTCTCCAACTATTTTACATAAATAGAACTGAAGTAAAGGACACTCAAACTAATGCATCTATTTGGCACTATTTTGTATGGATAGGTGATGACAAAGAGGAGAATTCTAATTTGATCCAACTCTTAGTTGATGATGAGGCATCCAAGTCACTAACTGCTTCCTTTCTTTGTGCAATTCTGCTCCAACAATTCTGCAAATTTTGGGTCCAATGATAGCCTTATATTTCTCAATACGTAATAGATATGTAAAAAGTGAAAAAGGTTATTGTAGATAAATATGTTGGTGAGATAAAAATCTTTCACTTTCGTAAAATTCCTCTCCAGCTGTGCGCAATAGGCTCTGCAAAAAGATGTGTAAAACAGAGTTTTACAGAGTCTGAAAAATAGCCTCTAAA